>OZ007501.1:108187365-109387365 GCA_963931805.1 Microdon myrmicae
TCGTTTTGTAGAGTTTGGCGCATCCGCATAGAGGGAGATGGATGAGTATTTAATAATGGAGTCAACGTCATCGATGGTAAGGATAAATAGGTGGGGACCTAGATGACTGCTTTGTGGAACCCCTGACGTGGGAAGAAGGGGATTGGAAAGGGAGGATCTGAATTTTACACGGTAGGATCGATCTTTCAGATAAGAAGATAACCACTTGATCAATACGGGTTCGAAACCTAGGGAGGACAGCTTAAAAAGGATGAGATTATGGGAGATTTTGTCAAAGGCCTTGCTGAAATCGGTGGTGATTACATCTACTTCGTTGCCATTCTCTAAGGCACGGAGAGTATGGGATTCGTTGTGGTCGACCTTCCCGAAAGGAAGCCATGCTGGTTGGGTGAGATGATGGATTTACAACGGAAATATAACGCGTTGTAAAGAATCCCTTCGAAGTAGTTTTTGTTCCAATCTCTGGTTATACAAGATCGTTCCGCGTTAAATATGCGCATTGCAGTAATGTTGATTTATACAACTGGACGTTTAACTGATTGAATGATTTATGTGGGTATTTCAAAAATTCAACGATTTCAACCAGACAACGAAACTGTTAAAGGAATGCTTTCTTTATCAGATGTCTAGGCAGCTGGATCACCATTCGTAATTTCCAGTCCTTAATCCCATCGAACATATGTGAGATTATCTCGATAAGCAGTTCCGAAGACGGAGTAGAATAAGCAAAGTCATTAAAATTGTCTTAAGTGGAAGAATGGCAAACAATCACTGTTGATATTCTTTTTTTCTAAAGTGACATTTGTCAGTCTATGCAAAGAAAATAGGGCCTTAATATACTTATTTTATTAAAACATTTATTCCATTCGCTATTATTCCAACTGACAAATACAGTTTTTAGGTGGACTTGATGCTCACAATATAAATCATGCTACAAAGGTCGCGACAATGTAGAACTTTTCCATCTCGTCATATAGGATGATGCTTTCCAAATTGTTTTAACCAAAAACAGGAGAGAGTTATAAAATACTAACTTGGTTTAAGTTTTTATGGAATTAAATTTCGAAACATCGAAGTGAGATCATCAATGGCACACATTTCTTACGTAAATTGTGGTTTGAAAGGTCCATATCTCTGATGCACTTACTTTACATCTTCATACTTTTCTTTCACAATTGTGTATCAAACTAGCTAAACTAAATACAAAGAGTTGGTACAGAAAAATACAAAAAACAAAAGCATTCTTTATAGCCTTTAAATACGGCGTCGCAAAATATCGTAAACAAACGCAATTATTGCGAAATTAACAAAGGAATGAAAAACTAAACTAACAAAAACAAAAATGGCAAGAGGATAACGACACAGGTGTGTAAGGCTCGTCTTTCCAAACAAAGGAATTTCTATCCTCGCTATGCTAAAAGGAATTATTTCGTACAAAGTGAGTATTTTGACTTACGCATTTTGTTGCCTTTTTTATAAATAGAAAAGAAGAGTCGATATTTCGTGTTATTACCTTGAAGCTTCGCCGCCTTTTGGATTGTCGTCGGAGTTCATCAAAATCTCTAAGCGTATACGGGTTTACTTTATTAAAACGAATACCAATTTTAGAATTTGTTAAACTTTTGAACGCTAGTTCGATTGCTTGGAGGACTTTACTCTGCATCCAACGTGAATGTATCCAAACAGTTGCAATTCTTCTCCGTTACGCTCTGCAAAACTGCAGTCTTTGTGTAAAAAGCAGAATTAATAAAAATAAAATGAATAGTAATCTTATTGTATGAACGTTTCTCTATTTTGTTTTGTTTTTCTTTTTTTTTTTGCTTTCAATAGCACGGGTTCCCCGAATATGATCGAAGCTTTACTACGTTTGTACGTTTTCCACTTTGTATTAACTTATGAAATCAATTTTGATTAAATATCCACAAAATTAAAATAATATTTTGCATTAGACAGTTTGTTGAGTTATTATGAACATTTTTTTCCTTATGTATTTATCCTTATAACACGAATTAAGAAAGGACAATACAATACGTCACTCACACTGCCTTTGCTTAAAAATTTTCACGAAAAATCACTTATTAAAATGTGAAACTGCGTGAGGCACTTTGACTGAAGTCAGCTGTGCTGTGTATGATGCTGGTTTGGAAATTTAAATTCGATTAACGCGCGAGTGTGTAAAAATTGGTTATATTGGAACAATCCTTGGAAGGGCGAAATTTTCATGAAATTTCATGCCATGGATTGTATTTCAAATCAAATGAGATATTCCGAAAGCTTCAATATAAATATCCGATCGTCCACTCAAATGACAAGCTATATCCTAGGTATGGCATCACATACTTTGCGATAAGTAGTTGTCAAAGGTATGCAAACGAGTGAAATGAACGTTTTCCAAATGTAATAGATTCTTCATAAAACAGGAGAAATAGTTATTTTCTGGCGTTGAAATATAATTGTGGTCGAATTGAATCTGGAGCAGCGCAACTAATTTTTAAGTTCATTTGTGGACGACGGCCAAGTTTTATGGTTGTGGTAAGCAAAAAGTTGTTCGACGATTATATATGTGCTTTATTGTTGTCGTTGGGCATGTCTCAACTTTTCTGATTTGAATTGGGCAAAACGATGATTGTTCCGAAGATGGTAGGGATGGACAGATTTGAAAGTGGATAAAGTTTGCCTTTCGCGTGGTGTAGGGTAGGAAGCTGTTTGTTTATTGTGGCAGGATCGCCATGTAAGGTAGGATGCTGGAGGAGTCGCCTTGTAAGGACTCATGCGTCACCAAGCAGGATAATGCAAAAATCTGACGTAAAAGGTGAAGGGTATTTCTAAAATTTGTAGAGGTCAACACAATGTTGTGTCGGGTCCCATTCGCTCGAACAGTCCTAAAGAAGAGATCTCCGCTTGACTGTGTTACGTGAGTAACTCCCCCGCCGTCCTTGTTCCAGCGAAGGCATAAACTTAGCTAGATTGCGCATAGAACGTTTAAATAATTAAAATATTGTTGCGAGCTTAGGGTTCGCTGGATTAATTATTTTTAATAAATAAGAGCCGTTTAATCGATTTTGAATTAATGTAACTCTTTATTAGTCCGATAATAACAACCGCTATTTATACCGTACACAACGCTTTCTTGGCTTATCGCTTCCGTACTTATCGCATCTTCGACTGCTTACTTCTTACTTATCTTCCCGATCTGCGTGCGACGTATTTATACCGTTTTTCCTCATTCTGATTCGGCGTTTCGTTTCCGTCCGTTCCATAACCTCGTATTTTCGACTGTTCATAGTCTCCAGTTTTCCAGTACTTTCTAGAATGTTCTAGTACTTTGTTTTGGTATTTCTAGAATATTCTAGTACTGATTGTCATATGCGTCACACTAACCTCCGCCGTTCGTCCCGAACTAAGTTCACTGGTCTCTTGGGTTAACAAAAAGGTGCCAGTCGGTCACGATGTACCACTTTCATCTTGGCGTTCGGTCTTCGCTGAATCATATATACTGTGACGCATATGACAATCAAACGGACTAATAAAGTGTTATATTAATTCCAAAATCGATTTAACGGCTCTTATTTATTCAAAATAATTAATCCAGCGAACCCTAAGCTCGCTACAAGACAATATATATTGTGACGCATATGGCAATCAGTATTAGAATATTCTAGTAAGCCCGAAACAAAGTACTAGAATATTCTAGAAAGAACTGGTGTGATGGATGCAACCGTTGGGGTGAAGGTTGCGTCCACCGAGAGATGATAACGATGAGTCCCGCGAACTACTGCCTTAATACGATTCAACGCAATTACGCCAGTAATCGCATGCTTCAATTCCGCTGATATTGAACTAAAGAGGAAATCAAAGACCAAAACCACTCGAGGTATTGACTATTTAATAGTTTAAGTATCACTGAGGACTGACGGGTGACGAGTTGATTGCAGACTGACTGCACGGAATGAAAGTTGATGATCGACGTGCGCGGGTTGGAAGATGGTTGCAGGCTATGTGCACGTGACGAGAGTTGATTGCAGACGATGTGCCCACGATGGAAGTTGATTGCAGACTGGTTAGAAAACCGTTGGTCACATTTGAATCAATGTGACAGCTGGATGGCGTCCCTAAGCAGGTGACGCATTGTCAGCTGGTGGTTGACAGGCGTGGTGAGTATAGTGTTCAGGGAGCGTACTAGACGATGAACGTACTAGATTCTCCCCGCTGCATTTAATTGCGAATCGCTATATCGAGACCAGTGGTGGTGAAAAGTGATGCGCCCATTGGCGCCCGTCCGAAGTTAGTAGCCGGCGGGATGCGGCCGCTGGCGTTTGCGGCTGTAGCGTGGAGTCGGGTGCGGTGTCGTCCCTGTCACTGTCTGCGTGTCCTGGCGCAATGGCAGTCGCGGGCCAAGTACCTCCCGTGGCTGTTGGACGACGGCACGACCCAAACAGTTGAGGCACATGTTCCTTTTGTGTGCGAAGGACTTCGGACTGCCAGCTGTGTGATCGGAAGCCCCCGCAAGCGTAGATAGTGTGTGAGGCCCCGCAGAATGAGCATGGAGCCTGTTGCGTTAGGGGTGCCGGCGGTGTTCTGTGCATCGGGACAAGGGGCTGGTTGGTCATTGGGCAGGCAGCACTCTGGTCGGCGGCCTGCTGGTTCCTACTCACTGCTCTGGGGTGCGGTTCCTTTTCCGGTGGCTTGGTGGCGACCGTTGGCAGCTGCACTGGGGGCAGCTCGCTAGGGTGGAGGCGATTGGCGTTGTTGGCCATTGTTGGGGGGGCTGACGCGAGCGCGTACTGGGCCTCAAGGAGCTTTGTCTGTTCCTCGAGGTATATTTGCTCAGTCTCGCCGATAGAATCCTCCGCGAAGTATTCATGTTGTTGATCCTCAGGTGCCGCCGTGTAGAAAATTTCGTTGTGCCGCCTGAAGATGGCTTCCCATTCGGAGCGGAGTGCATGTTTGGTTATCTCTATTGTTGTCGGACTTAGTTGTCCCTTGTCCTGCAGGTTGAGGAAGGTTCCAGAAATGCGTTCCTGTGCCGCGAACTGAGTGGCGATGAGTTCTTCAATCGGCATTTGTTCATCGATAGGTTGGTTGGGGTTATTGCCCTTCTGGGGTGGTTTCGCAATGGTTGTCGCCACGGCTTCGGTGTCCCTACGGGGGGAATTTTCCGGGTGCATCATCCGTGATGGCGATCCGGGCCACATACGCATGTCAGGTGTTGGTGGAGTTTCCGGGCGCCGTAGAGGCGGCCGGAACACCATTGGCGGCGAAAGACTCGCGGGCGGGGGGAAGGCAACACGTGGACCAGTGCGAGGAGCATCATTGTCGAGTTTCAAATAACTCGAATCACTTTCCTCATCACTGCTCTCCTTCGATGTATCACTTTCTTCTTTGTTGATGAATTCTGCTGGTATGCCGCTCTCGTTTTCTTGGGCCGATAATAATAAAGTCCAAAGTTCGTCCATAAATTGTCTGGCATTGCGTCCATTAAAAAAGCCACTCATGTTGATTTGCAGTTTCTTTGGGCATGGGAATTTTTCCTCCTCCGGTTGGTTGTAAACAAATTCAACAACGACATCGTCTTCGATATGAAGTATATCAGTGATTTTCTTACTAATCCATGGTCGAAGAACATCCAATTTCACCTTGGAGATATCAACACGCTTACTAAGCCAGTCACCAAATTTCATTTCCCTCATAAGTTTTTTCTCCTTATCACTGAGTAGCCCCCGTGAACATCATTTCAATGGTGTACAATTTTCAACAATTTCCTTTGTTGCAATTACGGCGCAGAGAGCACGACTACGCGAAACGTTTTCGATTTATTGATGAATCTGCTCTTCGTCTGCGTTGCTGAACCCTTATCGTTTTTGTTTTTACACTGCACACTACACTTTGGACTTTATGTTAGACCATTCGATTGGTTGAAATAGTTTCTTGGGAAAATAAGCTTCTGCAGTATTCGATTACGTGTATAAGTCTTAAATTCAGAGTAGTAGTTGCGCTCCGAAATAGCTTGTCTCGACGAATGTGGTTGATTGTTTTTGCTGCTGCCTATGTTCAGCTTGTTGCTGATGTTGAGCTGCCTGTTGAATAGATAATTGCAGAAGCTGTTGTTGCTGTTGTAATTGTTGTTGATGTTAATGCTGTTCACAGGTGTGTTGTGCCGGGAACTGGGCGGCGATGAGTGGATCCAAACGGCACTCGATCCGGCTCGAAGGATCAGAAAATGTGATGGATGCAACCGTTGGGATGAAGGTTGCGTCCACCGAGAGATGATAACGGTGAGTCTCGCGAGCAACTGCCTTAATAGTAATCGCGTGCTTCAATTCCGCTGATATTAAACTAAAGAGGAAATCAAAGACCAAAACGACTCGAGGTATTGACTATTTAATAGTTTAAGTATCACTGAGGACTGACGGGTGACGAGTTGATTGCAGACTGACTGCACGGGATGAAAGTTGATGGTCGACGTGCGCGGGTTGGAAGATGGTTGCAGGCTATGTGCACGTGGCGAGAGTTGATTGCAGACTGGTTAGAAAACCGTTGGTCACATTTGAATCAATGTGACAGCTGGATGGCGTCCCTATGCAGGTGACGCATTGTCAGCTGGTGGTTGACAGGCGTGGTATAGTGTTCGGGGAGTGTACTAGACGATGAACATACTAGTTTCTCCCCGCTGCATTTAATTGCGAATCCGCAACAACTGGAAAACTGGAGACTATGAGCAGTAGAAAATTCGAGGCTATGGGACGGACGGAAACGAAACGCCGAATCAGAATGAGGAAAAACGGTATAAATACGTCGCACGCAGAGTAAGAAGTAAGCAGAGTAAGCAAGCGATCAGCAAGGAAGCGATAAGTCAAGAAATCGTTGTGTACGGCAAAAGTAACGGTTGTTATTAACAGACTCATAAAGTATAAGTATAAATTCAAAATCGATTTAACGGCTCTTATTTATTAAAATAATTAACCCAGCGAATCCTAAGCCTGCTACAATATGAAAAAACGCATGGTACAAAATAAATGTTAAATTGCATTGGGATCACATTTAAGTTCAGTTTGAGTTTAAAACCAGATAAATGTAGCTAAGTTGAAGTTGAAGCTAAACACAGTTGGTATATAAACCCAGTTTCTCTCCGGTGGTCGTATCTTCGGTTAGTTTCGAAGTTGATTATCGTCGGGGAACCTTCGTTGAAACGGGAGGCGGAGTGTGGATGGGGGACCGTTGTGACGGTCCTTGGAGATTGACGGTTTTTTCTATGTTGGTTAAGTTCAAAGTGTGTGATCGTACTGTGTTGCTGGCGGTTGTTTTTTTTTTTTCATGCGAAGAAGAAAGAGAAAAAGGAGGATTTACGGTGTTACAATTTAAAAACTGAAAAGTTAATGTATGTAAATTTAGTCAAGAAAGAAAAGTAATCATATAGTGAAGAACTGTCCACTAAAAAGAAGGACTTGCTGTGTTAAAATTTAAAAACTGAAAAGTTAATATATATAAATTTCGTCAAGACAAAGAAGTAATCGTATAGTGAAGTAATTGTGTGATTTGTTTAAGTTCATTAAAATAAAAGAATTGTTTAAGTTTACTAAAATAATACTACGAGAACGTGGACTGACTTCTTCACCACGGGGGAGCACTCAGGGAGGATTCCCTGGTCGAACCTAACCAGCCCCTTTGGTCGGGCCCACCGGAGAAATGTGAATATCAAAACATTGTAGAGATAGAAATATACGACTTGGCAATGAAAATATGAGAATTGGCGAATAATATATAAGAATTCGCAATAATATATATAAGAGTTGGAGGGAAAACATAACAACTGTATGACAGGGCACGAATGCCGTAGGTTTCTACTAGAAGGTCGGAGTATTTTCGCAGGGCAGGGCAAAAATGCCAAAACTATCTTCTTTTTTTTTTATTACACTTTTCTCAGGAGAAGCGAATCTATAGCGCCGAGGGGGCGCTCCGAGATGCCACCAAATAACTGTTGCAGTTCTTTTTAAACAGTTGCAGATTGTAACGCTCCGGGAAAACTCGCGCGGCGAGAGAGTTCCACCAACTTTCCCGCTCTGTAAGCTAGCGAGTTCTGATGGAGGGATGTTCGCGCCGTCGGGAGATGAGCCATAAACTGGTGCAACCCGTCGGATTGTCTTGTGGACCGCATATAAGCTGAATTGCGTGGAACAATACCGAGAATCTCCGAAGAACAGTACCCATGATAATATCTGTAAAGCAGACAGAGGTCGGCTACGCGCCTTCGATGTGATGGCGACTGATTTCCCGACGTCAGCGCCGAGTCCCTGATCAGTCAGATACTCGTCTCTGTACGACCTCAAGTAGGTCGAGAATATGTTTAGGAGTTGAGCTTCAAACATGAGAGCAATATTCGAGCGCGGATCTAATTTTGCATTTATACAGGAGAAGAAGTTGGGCCGGAGTAAAATATTTCTTGGCTCTAAAAAGATAACTCAGCTTTCTGAGCGGGATCTGGCGATGTTTGACACGTGTTTATGCCACAATACATTCCCACAGACCGTGACGGCGAGCAACAATCCATGGACTGAACCCGACCATTCATCATCAGCTCTGGAACCGATGAGCCACTTTTCTTTGTATATTGTGTCTTCGCTGCATTGAAGTCGACGAGATTGGCCCTTCACCAATGCACGACTTTATCCAGATCTTGATTCAGAGAATCAATCTGTCTACATCTCAGCTGATGCGACGTTGATGCATCAATCGGCCGATCACTCGAAAAGGAGGAAACAAGCGTACTATCATCCGCAAAACTGAACACTTTGTTATCCGCTGTCTCCAACAAATCGTTTATGTGAAGCAAAAACAAGGTTGGAACCAAAATAGAACGTTAAGGAACCCCCGAATTAAGAGGGTACAGATCTGAACACTCGCCGTCCACAACAATCCGGATCGATCGATTTTCAAAGAAGCTCTTTGTCTTGTCGCAAAGCTGCTGGGGAAGTCCATATGAACGAAGTTTGCTCAGCAATGCCCCGTGCCAGACGCGGTCAAAAGCCTTGGAGATATCCCATGCGACCGCTCTTGACTCACCATGCTCCTCAATCGCAGATGTCCATATATCGGTTATAAGATTCCCCGTGGACTGCCTGCCACGGAAGACCTTATGATTCAGAACTCCGTTATACTTCAAATAATTAACTTGGCGTTAATGGCCTTTTCCATCACCTTAGATAACATAGACAGAAATGTATCGGTCGGTAATTTTGAGGGAGACACCTTTTCCCTCTCTTTGGGATTACTGAATTTAAGCGACCTTCCAGCAGGTAGGAAATGTTCTCCTTGCATAAGATAAGCGAAAGAGTTTGCCAAGAACTGGCGATAGTTCTGGAGCATAGTTCTTCAGGACTATTGCTGGTATTCCGCCCAGGCCGGTCGCCTTCCTACCGTTCAGTTCACCTAGAATGCGTTGAATAGTACAGGGGCGAAATCTCACATCCCACATGGAAGACCGTGCCGGCGCGATCACATGTGGCTCCCAAAAACCGGGATCGAGGTTTGAATTCGCGGAAAATAAATTCGCGAACACATTATCTTTATCCTTTGAGTTTGTGACTAACGTCCCGCTGTCTGTCACCAACGAAGGGGATAGAGGAGGAAGCGAAGTTACTGCTGACAGCTTTTGCCATTGACCAGATGGAGCGCGAACCAGCCGGCCACTGAAGGAGTTCATTGGTCACCCTGTCGTTGTAAGTTTTCTTCGCCGTATCAATCGACAGGTTGCACGCGTTTCTGATTTTAACAAAATACGTTCTGTTAACATCGGTGGGATTAGAACGCCATTGCTTAAAGGCTCTATTTTTTGCCGCTGTAATCTGCTCGTATTTTTTATCAAACCAAGGCTTATCGGATGAATGTCGTTTAATGGAATGTGAAATGTAGATGTCCATCCTGAGAAGGATAATCTCTGTGACTGAACCCACGCAAGCGTTAACATCGGAGTCTCCGAAGCACACCTCGGACCATATAAAGGAAGCGAAGGAATCTCGCAAATCGTCCCAGTTAGCAGCCCCATACTTTCATACTTGGCGAAGCTGCCTAGGCCGGTTATTCGCTTGAAATGCAACACCAAGATATATAATATAGCGATCTGATTGTTTGTCCTTCTATTTCCAAAGCAAGGCGTCCAACTTTTTTAGAGCTGCTTATTGAAACTGCCACCGTCTTATGTCCGACTAGTTTCAGTCCAGCCATATCTAGCTAGCTAGATTTTAATACTCCGCAGGTGTTCCCTTAAGATCAACCTGTTGTCGAGGGTAACATCAAGATATTTAATATATGGACTGGATCTGATTGTTTGTCCTTTTATTTCCAAATCAAGATGTTCAACTTCCTTGCGGTTGCTTATTAAAACGGCGCCCGTCTTATATCCGGCCAGTTCCAGTCCGACCATATGTAGCCCCCGTTTAATGCTTGGAAACAAATATTCTCCAGGTCATCTAGATGTTTAGCTACGGCCACTACCGCCAAATCATCTGCGTACCCAATGATTCTAACTCCTTCTGGTACATTGACCCTGAGCACACCATTATACATGATATTCTGTAACAGCGGACCTAATACAGACCCCTAGGGTACACCCGCTGTTATTTTATAATCCTGTGGTCCCTCATCTGTGTCATAGAGCAGTCATCCATCCGAGAGATAGTTTGCTAGTATATGCACCAAGTAGGATTAAGCTTATAGATCGCCCAACGTTTCTAGAATCCGATTCCAGTGCACCGAGTTAAATGCATTTTTAACATCTAGTATCACCACGGCGCAAAATTATTTCGCACCCCCTAGGTTGAGGCCATCGTGCTCCAGCTATCTCATTGCGAGTGATAGCGCCTTAGTGCCTTGCCGGTTGATCTCCCTTTCCGGAACCCATACTGCCATTCAGCAAGCCCGGATGTCCTCTCAGTGAAATGTTCCAGGCGAGTGGCATTTACTCGCTCAAGCAGTTTCCCTATTGTGTTCAGCATGCACAACGGGTGGTAGGACAATGGCGCTTCTGGATTCTTGACTCCCTTTTGTTATAATCCGCTGTTTTTTCCATCGTTGAGGAAAGAGTCCTGTTTGGAGGCAGGTAGTGAAGAGACTGCTGAGGACTTTTGGCGTTTTTGTTAAAGCAGTCTTCACTACAGCGTTAGGAAGACTATCCAGTCCCGGGGTCTTATTTTTGTTAATAACCCTTACAGCCAAGAGCACTTCTTCGGTGGTTACGGGGGGTATTGCTCTTTCAGTGATGTTCCATTTATCTTGCGCTCTCAACACCTCACCAACGATTCTGGCCATGTCACTTCTACTTTTATGCATTTGACTACTGTTGTTGTGTAGTCTTTTCATGACTATCCTGTAAGCGCTGCCCCATGAGTTGTTTTTTTTTACACCCTTAAATGTCAGAGCACAGTGCGAGCGCAACTTATTGCCTATTTCTCAACCATTGCCAAAGCAATACATGAAGAAAACCGATACATGTCGACCTAAGGACATAGCAAGTATTCCCATTATATATATAATATTTTATTGTCCAAATAATTTGCAACAGCATCGGAAATCTTGAGAAATAGTATCTATGAAGCGATTTTGAAAGAATAAAGCAGGTACAAGCTGACTACAATCAAACCTGCGTCTCATTATTTTTTTTTTCGTTTTGGCAGATGTCAGGGGGAACATCATGCAGATATTATAATAAATAACCGAACTTTAAGAAATTTGTCATCGCATAATCGGGCTCGCTCTCGAGGCTCTGCCCACGGTTTCACCAATACGAAAATAAACGCCGTCCACCAATACTTACAAACAGCGAAACCTGATATCCTTGCTCTAACCGAAATCCGGGTCGATTCGTCAACTAATTCCGTTTTAAGGGTAGAGTCTGCTTCTTCACGCGGTCCGATCTGCCTTGCGAAAGGATGGAGGCGTTGGAACCCAATAACATGGACATCATATGGTTGAGGGTCGTGCTGAGGAATTCCGTTAAATTTCTTTGTTGTCCTTACCGCTCCCCGAATGACGATCGACCGGCGACATTTTCCGAACTTCTTTCACATACCGTCGACTGGATACAGATCAACCACCCAGCTTCACGAATTGTTGTCCTTGGCGATTTTAATGTGCACAATTCCGGCTGGCTGTTACATTCTAACAGAACCGACGAGGCTGGCGGAGATGTTTGCTGTAAGCCACAACTTGACTCAACTCGTATGGGAGCCAACGCGAGTGCCGGATGCCCGAGGCGATTATGCGAACACCCTGGATCTATTTTTGACATCCGAACCGAGTATTTATACCGTAGAGGTTTCTGTGCTATTGGGAAACTCAGATCACTGCTTGGTATATGTCGCGCAAGCGATTGCATATCAAGCGAAAGCCGGCCTAGGCAGCTTCGCCATGTATGGAAGTATGGGTCTGCTAACTGGGGCGATTTGCAAGATTTCTTCGCATCCTTTCCATGGTCCGAGGTGTGCTTCGGAAACTCCGATGTTAACGCTTGCGCGGAGTCGGTATCAGAGATTATTCTTCTCGGGATGGAGATCTACATTCCACATTCCATCAAACGAAGTCCACCTGACAAACCTTGGTTTGACAAAAAATGCGAGCAGATTACAACGGCAAAAAAAAGAGCCTTTAAGCGATGGCGCTCCAATCCCACCGATGTTAACAGAACGAATTTTGTTAGAATCAGAAACATGTGCAACCAGGCGATTGATACCGCGAAGAAGGCTCACAACGACATGGTGATCATTAAGCTCCTTCGGTGCCCAATTGGTTCGCGCTCCTTCTGGTCAATGGCAAAAGCTGTCAGCAGTAACTTCGCATCCTTTTCTTTCCTCCGTTGGTGGCAGACAGCGGGACGTTAGTCACGAATTCAAAGGATAAAGCTAATGCGTTCGCGAATTTATTTTCCGCGAATTCAAACCTCGATACCGGCCTTTGGGAGCCACCTGTGATCGCGCCGGCACGGTCTTCGATGCGGGATGAGAGATGTCGTCCGCGCACTATTCAACGCATTCTACGTGAACTGGATTGTAGGAAGGCAACCGCCCCGAACTGAATACCAGCAATAGTCCTTAAGAACTGTGCTCCAGAACTATCGCCGGTTCTTGGCAGACTCTTCCGGTTATCTTATACACGGAGGACCTTTCCTGCCTGCTGGAAAATCGCTCGAGTTCAGCCAATCCCAAAGACGGGGAAAAAGTGTCTCCCACAAAATTACCGCCCGATAGCATTACTGTACTTTTTATCTAATGTAATATAGGTAATGGAAAAAGTCATCAATACTAGGTTAAATAAATATTTGGAGTGCAACCGACTTCTGAATGATCGTCAATACGGATTCCGTAGCAGACGGTCCACGGGAGACCTCTCGACACTTATAACCGATATATGGACATTTGTGATTGACGGCATGGTGAGTGAAGGGCGGTCGCACTGGATATCTCCAAGGCTTTTGACCGCGTCTGGTACGGGGCATTGTTGAGCAAACTTCGTTCATATGGACTTTCTCAATAGCTTTGCGAGTGGACGAGGAGCTTCCTCGAGAATCGATCGATCCGGGTTGTTGTGGACGGCGAGTGTTCGGATCTGTATCCTGTTACTTCGGGGCTGACCTAAGGTTCTATTTTGGCTCCAACCTTTTTTCTTGCTTCACATACATGATTTGTTGGAGACAACGGATAACAAAGTGTTCGGTTTTGCGGATGATAGTACGCTTGTATCCTCCTTTTCGAGTGTTCGGCCGATTGGTGCATCTGCGTCGAATCAGCTGAGATGTAGACAGATTGACTCTCTGAATCAGGATCTAGATAGGGTCCTGCAGGGGGGAAGGGCCAATCTCGTGGACTTCAATGCAGCGAAAACAAAATATATACAACATTCACAAAGAAAAATGGATCATCGGTTCCTCGGCTGACGATGAACGGCCGGGCCCTCGAGGCTGGGGAAAGCTTGAAATTGCTCGGCGTCACGGTCTGCGGGAATGTATCATGGCATAAACACCTGTCGAGTATCACCAGGTCAGCCTCGGGAAAACTGAGTTATCTTTTTAGAGCCAAGACATATTTTACTCCGGCCCAACTTCTTCTCCTATATAAATCCCAAGTTAGACCCGCGCTCGAATAGGGCTCTCATGTTTGGAGCTCGGCTCCTAAACATACCCTCGACCTACTTGAGAGCATACAGAGACGAGCGATCCGCCTGATCGAGGACTCGGTGCTGCGGTCGGGACTACAGTCGCTATCACATCGAAGGCGTGTAGCCGACCTCTGTCTGTTTTACAGATATTATCACGGGTACTGTTCTTCGGAGATTCGTAGTATTGTCCCACGCAATTCGGCTTATATGCGCTCCACAAGACAATCCGACGGATAGCACCCGTTTGTGGTTCATCTCCCGACGGCGCGAACATCCCTGCATCAGAACTCGCTCCGTTACAGAGCGAGGAAGCTGTGGAGCTCCCTTCCCACGCGAGTGTTCCCGGAACGTTACAACCTGCAACTGTTCAAAAATAATAATAATAATAATAATAATATTCCTGTTACGCGGGAGACCGGGGTTCGATTCCCCGTCGGGGAGCCTCTGGCGCAAGACTAATGACCTTGCCCGGAAAAAACAAATCATTATGGAAAATTTAACAAGCCTCAGGACTTGCTAAATGAGGCCAAGATCGGCTCCCGGTTGTAGTGCCGATTATGATGAATAATAATAATAATAATAATAATAAAAAAGTAACAGTTCGGACTTTACTCATGATTTAGTTGTCTGGTTTTCATTCTACATGCAGGGCTTCTTTCTAATTCCTTTAAAAAGGTCATGGGTTAGACATGTGTCTATTTCCCTGAAAAAAATTTTCGTTTTTAGTGGAGTGATTAATAGTTATTAGAAACCGAATTAGAATACTTATTTGAAATTTGCATAACCTTGGCAACCCAGTACCTTTTAGTTACGTATATATATATTTTGTATAATGTCTTACACTGTTAGTACGATGTAGGTTTAGCAGCTTTAACAACTTCTTGATTTGCAGTTCTGTAATAAAACTCATTGGTATCGGATATGTTCCCTCTTTTCCTTCTTTCTACCAACAATAGTCCATACCAGTCCTGTAAAGAAGGCCGCGTATCCATATTAGTGTATCTCCATGGTTTATTATTTTTTAGGCAGTAGAACCAGACTCCCATAGCTTTGAGATCATGATCGCATTTCACTGGCATATTTTCATATACTCCGTGGTTTCTTTATTAAGCGTGTTGCTGTTTACCTAGACTAGGGCTAGCTTAAAAATCGACTGAAAAATGCTTTGAACAAATATTGTGTATTTTATTGCACTATTCTTTCATAACACGAGTCATAAAGAAATATATCAATAACTAATTCCTACTGTCTGATGTATTAATTCATATTGTCACCATATATTTCTTATAAAATTGGTATAGTTTATTCTCTCAGATTTAAATTGTGAAACGCTTAGTTATTTTTCCTTATACATAAACAAAGACTGTTAAAAAATCTCACATTGTTCACTCTGCCTTTACCGCAAATACATGAGAAGTATAATTAAGAATTAGCAAAGCCATGGCAAGATTAAATACCAAATAAAATTCATTTAAGGCATTCAACAAAATCCTTTGAAATTATATGCGAGGATAAAAGCCAAATGTTGGCGATTACTCGCAATTCGTAGCTTAAGCTTCGTCCTTTCCTAACGACAAGCAGTATAATTTTATGAACGTTGGAAACACGAGTACATAATTGTTTTAGTCTAAGTTTTACGTTTAACATTTAACTGTTGTTGAGGCAGATCCTCTTGTAATTCAAGAATGTGGTCTACAGGATGTGGTTTTCCATCTTCACCAACACGACATGGTTGCACGATACCGGTACGATGCAATTTGTCCATTAGGTTGACCAGTTGCATTGCCTCGAATTCCTTCTGTTCATCGGGCATATCTGCTAGAGGTGACGGTTTCGCCTCTTCGAAGCATCCTAAGACGGGATTGATACCATGTTGTTGTGCCTTATATTCTTCAGTATCGCTATCCTCACTATCCGAGGAATACTCGGCGTTATCAATGCGCCTTCCGTCTAGAACACCACGGCTAGCAAACAGACCTGCAGCATTGCCATACCCCGTGTATTTGATCATCCTAGTTACGTTTTCTTTACAACACACAAACAACAATTCAGCAGCTAAATCCCTCAATATAATCTCAGGAATTGTTAGAAACCGGCACAGATGATTTCGTAACTCGTTTCCTACCTCAGGCCTCTTGGAAACATCTTTCAAAGGTGGAAGAATAACTTGACGTATGTAATGTCGCATTATAGGACAGCATCTGGCACAATTAATAAGAACAGCCAACACTGGAGGAAGAAACTCATTTGAAACGGGAGTCTTTTCTTTCTCGTTCACTATGTGCTTAAGGTAGCGAAGTAGTACTTCTAAAGCACGAATGTTTTTCTTCTCAAATATGTATTCTTGTGGATCACTGGCCGTGGGTTTTGTAAGTAGTTCATACAAACAAGTCACACAAATGTTTGTCAGCAAATTCACACAATGCGAAATCACATTCGTGTGTTTCTCAGTCTCCATTCCTCCGAATTCTAATAGCAAAACTCTTACAACAGCGGTAAGTCTTCGATTTTGGATTTCATTTTCATTCGGACTTTTGTCCGGATTCGATGTAATATTGAACATAACTTTCAATATTTCACATATCAAGTCAATGTCCCTTTCGGCTTTTTCTGTCAATCCTGCTTTCATATCCAACCATTCTGTTAGAAAGAATATGCCATTGAGGTCAATTTGAACTTTGATTCGCGTAATGGGCTCCAACGCAGTGATAAGAAACAACAGTTTCATATCAAAGAATTCAATCTCAAATGGGTGGCTTACAGGACTACTGACACGTTTTAAAATCCTCTCTGTAGCTGAATTTTTAACACATAGCTTCCGACAGTCGGAACTTAAAAACACAATGTTACACAGGCATTTCAAAGATTCGATGCTGGTTTCTGGACTATGTGACGATGAACTGGTCAATTTTTCAGGCCCCAAGCCAGCTAAATCAAGCAGGCAGTTAAAATCTGCTTGAATATTGTTCAACTTGATGCAAGTTTCATCGCGCGTCAAAATACGTATACTGTTCAAGAGTTGTGGGTAAATTCCGGCTTTCGTTGGATCACGCAAATAGGCAAATATTGCTTTCCAAATAGTTGTCCATTGATCATTGGCATTAAATTCGGTAAAATCAAATAATGAGGCGTGCTACAAAAAAAAATTGTTAACATATTTTCTCTGTTCTAGGATATGTCATGAGTGCTGACCCACCTTGTTGTTAAACGAATCGATAACAAGTTTGATTTTCTCGATGTCACCACTTTTTAAATCGTCAATATCTTTTTTCTCCATGGTTATTCATATATTACTGCGATTTTTTAAGACTTTATTTTCAAATTAGAGAACCCTACGCGAACTTGAATTTCAATTCATCAATTTCTTCTTTAAAGGTAATGTCAGGTATATTGCATTGGGTCACAATGGCAAACGAAAGTTTCACAATTCACAATATCGTAAATGTATTTTGAACAGCGGGCCCTTACTTATCGCTTGCTTACCCTGCTTACTTTGCGTGCGACGTATTTATACAGTTTTTCTTCATTCTGATTCGGTGTTTCGTTTCCGCCCGTTCCATAGCCTTGAATTTTCTACTGCCCATAGTCTCCAGTTTTCCAGTACTTTTTAGAATATCCTAGTACTTTGTTTTGGGTTTTCTAGAATATTCTAGTACTGATTGTCATATGCGTCACAATACATTTCAAAAAGAAGACAACCCTTCCTCTTTCATTCCTCCAACTCGGAGCTGACAATATTTGCGTAAGTTTCTCGGAGATATGAGCGAATCTGATTGGAATTGCGTCAGTTGCGTGTCAATTAAGTTCATGCAATTTCACAATGACCCTTGAATTCTTGTTCTTTTTTTATGCTAACGCGGGCATAAAAGAGGATTTTGAAGTACCCTAACATATCAGAGCAAAATGCGAGCGGATGGAGAGGAAGTGGACAGGGAAATGAAAGGAGTTATGGATGTGTATTGGTCTTTGTTGCTGATTGGCAATTGAATGTGCTGGAATGTACTGGAGAAATCTAGTACATTCGCAGTGTATACCAGTGCGCAGTAGCTGGCACCAGCTGGCCGATTGTCACCAACGATAACGCCATAGCGTCCCTTTTTGAATTGGCAGTTATGCCCAATGAGTCAGTCTGCATTCAACCTTCATCAAGTACATACCATCGGTTCTCGTCCGATCACCGAAATTAAATAATAAAGGTTAATCTCAAGAAGAAAAGACTTCATCTTTTCGGGCATCCATCGTTTCACTTCATCCTCTTGGGCCTTGATTCCATCGTTTGACTCCATCTTCTTATGTGCTGATTCTATCGTGTACTTTCATTTTCTTGGGCGTTAATTCTACCGTTCGACTTCATCCTTTTGGACGCTGATCCCATCGTTTGACTTCATCCTCGGAACGCTTTTCTCCTGGACGCGACCCCACTATCGGCCGCCCCTATTACATGATTTTCTGGTCCTTCGAGCCGGATCCAGTGCCTAATTGGATTTACATCATCGCCGCCCAGTTCGCGGCACATCGACAACTGCCAGTCACCTCGACACATCAAGGAACTGAAGCTGCAACATTCAAGAAATCATAATATCTGTAGGATCTGAAGGTATTACTAAACGTTTTGTATCTGTTATTCATAATCAAGCAAGCAGCAACATTGACTGAAGTATCAATTTAATTTTCAATCCAATCGTCTGTGAAACAAACACAAGATGTCTGACTGGGACACAGTTACGGTTTTACGTAAACGGGCTCCGAATTTACCTGCCCTCAAAACAAAAAGTGTTATTAATCAGGCACGTCGTCAGGGCGTTCAAGCGGATACTCAACAGAAACTTGGTACCGGTACTAATAAGCAGCACATCAACACTAACAACACGGCTAAATTGGACTGGGAACCTGAAGAACTTAAACATGAAAAAGTACCTTTAGAAGTCGGCAAGATCATTCAACAGGAACGTCAAGGGAAAGGATTGAGTCAAAAGGACTTGGCAACAAAAATATGTGAAAGGAAACCACAGGCAAAGGTTGAAGCCGATCTACCGAAGCTGCGCCCAGTGCAGCAGCGAAGGCTGGCAATATCCGGACAAAATGCTGGTGAATCCGTGAAGGGAACGGAGAGTGCTCATAGGAAACGGGGAAAGGAACAGGACCCTAAGCCTAACCACAGTGACAGTGACCAGCAGGAAGAAAGTGATACATCGAGTGAAACCGGTGACGGGGAAAGTGATTCGACGCCTAAACCTGGTAACAATGCTCCCCGGACTGGTGCACCGATCATCTCCCCGCCAGCAAGTCTTTCGCCGCCAATGATGTTCCGGCCACCTCTACGGCGCCCGGAAACTCCACCAACACCTGACATGCGCATGTCGCCCGGCCCCCCACCCGGATCGTCATCACTGATGATGCACCCGGAAAATTCCCCCCGTAGGGACTACGGTTCCCCGACGACATTCCTCGGTCGGCGGAACACCAAAGATCTCGACCAACGACATTCCTCGCTCGGAAGAGATAAAAAAATCATCGGAAACCCCTGTTGCCGTGAACCAACCTATCGATGAGCAAATACCGATTGAAGAACTTGTTATGTGGTTTTAACAATATGATAATATATTTTATAATATAGGTAAGAAAGGGACTTACCCTGGTTTGACCGTTGAGCGGTCGCTGGAGAAGCTGCTTGCCTGCGACTGGTTGCAGGGGGCGTTGATGGCTGCTCCCCTGTTCAGCTTTCGGTTGTGTCGTCTGGTTGTTTTCCAGTTGAGGGTATGTTCACGTCGAATCTTGTTCGATGGTTTACGTCGAATGAAAATAAAATTATGTTCGCCATTGACGTTTAGTTTTATTAATCGACGCCAACGCCGGTTTTTATTATTTTCTCTGCCAAGAAGAATTTGCATAAAGTAGTTTATGCAAATTAACTACTTGGCGATGTGTTCTCCGTTTACAGGTAAGGAGGGGAAACTAACGAAAGGGGATTAGTGGGTGTTGGGAGGACCTGGACTCAAGGTCGGTCCGTAACAATACCTTCCCCTCTTAAATAGTGATAGCTTCATTCTTAGAAGAGGAATGAAGCTTGGCTACAAAAGTATCAAACTGTAGCTTTGATCACTACACCGTCTGTGGTGTGTTATCTTCCCTTGTTTGTTGTGGTCTTGTTTGCTTTTGGCTTCCTCTATTCGTAGTAGGGTTTTAGCCTATTATTGTGCTCCACCACATTTCTTCTCCCTACCTTAACGACGCTATTTACCGGACTATTTATTTGCACTACCTTATAGGGACCCCTCCATATGGGAGCTAGTTTTCCTTGCTTTTGTGCGTTCCGTATTAAAACTTTGTCGCCCACATGGAACGTGAATGGATGTGTTTTACGGTCGTAGTACTCTTTCGACATCTTCTTGGAAGTTAACAGGTTACGCCTTGCTATTTCATACGTATGTTGAAGGTTGTACTTCAATAGCTTATGGTAACTGTCATGGCTGTATACCGGTTCCGGAGGTTGCTTTATGCTCGTCAGTACCTCGGGGTGAACCAAAATAGACAGTCCATTGGCGTAAGCTTAGTACCTTCGTGTACATTGGTGTTGTATACGAATGTTGCCGTCCTCAGGTACTGGTCCATGATTGGGAATTCCCATCCACAATGCTTCGCAGGTAATCTACGAGTGGACGATGGGCTCTTTCTAAAGCTCCATTCGATTGTGGGTGGTACGCTGAGGTTTGTAGTTTTTTAATACGGAGCAGTTTGCACACGCTTTTAAACAAACTGCTTAGGAAATTGCTTCCCTGATCGGTGACCAATTGCTTCGGAATACCATACCGAGCAATTATTTGGTCGAAAAAGACTGTGGCCACCGTTTCTGCCTCCGCATCTGGGAGAGCGTAGCAATCTATATACTTCGACAAGTTTGCTTAGAATGTAAGTATATATTGATTGCCGGTTGGAGTGCGATCAAGAGGACCTACTATATCTAAGTATACTTTGTCGAAAGGCCTCTTTGCAATGTCGGTTATTACCATGGGCATGCGTATGTTCGGTGAAGATTTCATGGTTTGACATGTTTTACATACTTTAATGTACTGTTTAATGTCGTGCATCATGTTCTTCCATCAAAAACGTCTACGTATTTTGTAGTACTTTTTACTCACTCCTTGGTGTCCACCCAAAGGAAGATCATGGTATTCCCGGAGTAGGAACTGAATGTCTTCAGGATTGGTTATCTCCATTCCTTTTTCCGTGCAGGCCGGAATGGGATTCTCGTTAAGAGAGGACTTATCGTCATTTGGACTATCCTGAGTTCGTTTGCTTGCCCTTAACTTTTTGGCTTGGGCGCGTGTTAGTACATTGCACCTTGGTAGTGTGGGAGTCTCATCACCAATTTGCGGAATACGACTCAAGGTATCCGCATTAGTGTTGTATTTACCGGGTTTATACTCGATTTGGTAGTCGTACTCCAGTTGTTTGCGATGGAACCTTAGTAAACGTAACGTGGGGTCTTTCACGTTGAATACTCCCTTTAACGGTTTGTGGTCCGTGTATATATCAAATCTTCTCCCTTGTAAATAACAACGGAAATTCTTAGCCGCCCAAACAATGGCTAGTAACTCTTTCTCGATTGTAGAGTAGTTCTTTTCCGCCTTATTCAAGGTTCGACTGGCATATGCGACTGGCTGGTCCTTACCGATTTCGCCTTGCGACAGTACAGCACCCAGTGCTTCGTTGCTCGCATCCGTGGTCAGATTAAAGGGTTTGGTAAAATCTGGATAGATTAACAGTGGCGGCGAGACCAATAACTCCTTTATGTTATCAAATGCTTGTTGGCATTTGTCTGACCAGGTGAATTTGACGTCCTTCCTTAACAAATTTGTTAAGGGGCGTACTATCTTCGAAAAATTTTGAACACATTTTCGATAGTAATTCGCCAAGCCTAGAAACGATTGGACGTGCTTTACCGTTTTGGGAATGGGGAAATCCCTGACACTAGCTGTCGTGTCTGGATTTGGCATTGCCCCCTTTTCGGAACAAACATGTCCCAGATATACTACTTCCTTCTGGAGGAACTTGCAACTTGAGGTTGTGGTATCTAATTTGATCGAATACTTTCCGGAGTTTGCCATTATGATGTTCTAGGTTTTTCCCATATATGACCACGTCATCCAGATAAACAAAGCATTCGATTCCTTGCAACCCGGTTAGGACATGGTTCATGAGTCTCTGAAACGTAGCTGGTGCTCCCTTCAAACCAAATGGCATACGTTTGAACTCATAGTGCCCGTAATTTGTGCTGAACGCTGTCCTACTTTGATCCTTTGGATCTGCTAAGACTTGGTGGTAGCCGCTGGCTAAATCGAGCGTGGAAAAATAGCGTGAGTGACCGAGCTGGTCTAAAATGTCCTCTATTCGAGGGAGAGGGTACGCATCACCGATGGTTTTGTCGTTCAGTTTTCTGAAATCGACCACAACTCTCCATCGGGTTTTTCCATCGGGGCCCGCTTTCTTAGGAACTACCAAGAGTGGTGAGTTCCACGGACTTTTGCTTGGTTGAATGATATCATTCTCCAGCATATCCCGTACTTGCTCGTTGATCCCCTCTTTCTTGCACTCTGTCTTATCTCGATCCTTCTGATCCACTAGGACTTGGTGGTAGCCGCTGGCTAAATCGAGCGAGGAAAAATAGCGAAAATGACCGAGCTGGTCCAAAATGTCCTCTATTCGAGGGAGAGGGTACGCGTCACCAATGGTTTTGTCGTTCAGTTTCCTGAAGTCAACCACAACTCTCCATCGGGCTTTTCCATCGGGACCCGCTTTCATAGGAACTACCAAGAGTGGTGAGTTCTACGGATTTTTGCTTGGTTGAATGATATCATTCTCCAGCCTATGCAGTACTTGCTCGTTTATCACCTCTTTCTTGCACTCAGGCAGGCGGTACATTCGTTGATTTATCGGTGCTTGATCCTGAATCACCGGTATCTCATGCGTTATTGCACTGGTATATGTTAGGAGGTCACCTTTAAGGTGGAAAATATAGTTGAACTCCTCACATATTTCCACTATGGATTGACACTCTTGAGGACTTAGGTTTTTACCTAAGTGGAGTTCCTCGTGCAATTGTGTCAACCTTGGATCTTTTGGTAATTCCTCCTCTGAGAATAAATGTCGGATATATTGGAGGTTTTCTCCCTCCGAAGGTTTTTTATCCGCATTGTATTCTGTAGAACGGTTGTCCTCATTTTCCAGCGGAAAGGTGGAAAAGTCCTTCATTGGATGTAACTCCACCATGATTCGGTCTATTGTTTGGAGGTAGCTTGCGATATTGACTACCTCTACTTGGGCACTCGTCGCTTTCCCTACAATACAATTGGATATGAAAATCCCTGATTGCATTGGTTTAGGTACTAGAATTACCTCTTCCCGAATTTCTACGGGAAGTCTCAGCATTTTTCGTGAACGTGCCGGTATTATTGCCGGTTTGTTCAGAAAAATTTCTACCTCCGAAGCGTTTGGCAGTGAGTGTTCCACCATTGTTGCTTCTTTGTCAGCTTTCTTTGGTTTGTCAGCTATTAATGTGGGGTTGGAATGCTTGGAGCCTGGCAAAATATCGCCCCCTTTCCCTTGTTTGGGTAGGGTATCCGGTGTATTTCCGGCCTCGGTCTGGACCTCTATGGATCCCCTTGGCTCGGGTTCACGACTGGTTGCCTTATGTCTTGGCGTCCGCTTCCTACCTTTTGTAAATTCAACGGAAAAACTTACCGGATTTAAATTGGTTTGGGAGAATTCCAAACAATTTCCGGGTCCGTTGATTTTACAATTCCTAGCTAGGAAGTCGTTTCCTAATAACCCATCTTCTGACAATCCCGGTAGGGAGTCCATTACCTGAAAGTTACAGGAGATTGGTTGGGACAGTTTGAATATTCCCTTACAAAAGCCCCTAGACTTTCCCTTTCCAAAAAGCGTTTGGAGAGTAGTGGCCTATTTGGTATCTAATGCTATTCCATTTTGGAGTGCCTTCAGCTTAAGAAGGCTGATCTCCGCACCTGTGTCCACTATTAGACATGTAGTGTTTCTACATCCTATGTCTAATGGGAGCTGGACTATTGGAACTTTTGTTGGCGGTTGAGGACAGTTTTCTTTATTTGGTGTCTTTAATTCGGTCGGGTTGGGGAATTCCGGCCCGACCTCTGGGAGTTTTCCGACTTCTCCCATTTTGCTTTTAGTCGACACACTGTCGCCATGTGGTTATGTCGCTTGCCAAATGTGCACCATTCACCGTTCTTCTGTCGCCGATGTTTCTTTTTTGGCGTCTCTGACGCGTCCGTAGCGGTTGAATTCGACTGGCTACGGTTCGATTCGGGTCGATGGCGTTGTACTCGGTGTTGGCGTTGTTTTATTTTTCGATCCTCCGAGTGTTCAGTACTGCTCGTACTGATATTACTCTTGGCTCGAGTCTGTTTACCGCCTTTGTCGCGTGGCTGTTTGTTGTCCTTTGAATTTTTTCTTTTTTGGACTTTTTGCCATTCTGTATTGACCGTGCAGGTCTGTGGGGTGCGGTCGCTACGTACAGACTTAACCACATTGGGTGTGTCTTTTGGCTTTTGTGGTTTTATCCACTTTGCCTTGATACGACACTCGTCCCCTGTGTGACCCTTTCGGCCACAAAACTCACAACAATATCGAATGCCGTACACTCTACGATTCGATGTAGTTGCTTGTTTCGATGTGGATGGTCGTTCCTGCTGGTTTGAGGTATTCACAGGTGACTTCCTTTGATTCTGTGACCTTGGTGTGGGTTCGGTATTGTCCGCCTTCCTTTGTGTACTTAGTGTCCGACAATCCTGGGCATCGTGTCCATATCGATCACACTTTGTACGCTTTGGAGTGTTTCGGCGTTGAAGGCATTCGTCGTATACATGCCCTTTCCTATTGCAGAAGCTGCAAGTCATGCGTGCTACCCATGGATTTGGTGTACGCTTGTCCCTACCTTGACTAGAGGAGTCACTGAGATAGTCACCTCCGCCTCTTTGACGGTGTCGTGGTTCCTCGGGCTTCTTTGGTTTAGACCCTGTTGGTCTTCTAGAAGTGTGTGGTGGTGTATTCGACCTAAACGGATTTTTCCCAGGTTGTGGGCGTGTAACGGGGTGAGATCGTTCTTGGAATCTATTGTTAGAGTTCCTATTCTCTACTACCCGAGACGCATCGTGTCTAGGCCTATTCTGCCTTTGTCTCGATTCCTGGGGGTTTGGTGGCGTATCCCCGTAGGTCCCATCTAAAACCCTATTTGTTTCCTCTGAGGGATCTTGTTCATTCTCCCAATTGTAGAATGGATTATTCCTAAGCATTGGTTGCCTATTTGATGAGGTGGGGGCATGGTATTCGTCGTTCCTATCAGGTGAAGGTGACTGGTCATGATACCTCGTTGGTATTTCGTAGCATCCACTCTCACTCCTCATCTCATTCTCGGTTTTCTCTAACTCGAGAATCCTAGCAATAATCCTATCCAAAGGGTCCTTTTCTGATTGTACTATCAGATGCCTCAGTTGGTCATTTCTGATTCCTACCATCAGAACCGATTTAGCTAACCTCTCGGTCTGGAAGGTGAATCCTATGCTATTCGTAGTCCCATACTTACGTGTTGCCGCTTCATTGCATTCCTTTACTGCTTGTGTTATGCGGTGGGTGAATTCGGCGACATCCTCCTCGCGGGATTGTCGCATACGAGAGAGTTTCGGGTGTAACTCTTCGTATGACACGTGTGGTAGTATTGTGCTTCGGAGTCGCTGTTCAAACTCCTTGAAAGTCGTTGGGAGTTGTTCTTTGAACATGCGGCGAGCTTTCCCAGTTAGTCTCATGGGCAACCACCGCAGGGAAATGTTTTCCTCCTCCTCTGATAAGCAGTCCGGTGTCCTGTCACAGCTTTCGAGGAAACTATGTAGTTCCCTCGCCGCGTTAGGCCCTTTCTGGCCACTATAGACTTCCACGTTAGCTTGGACTAGGCCCAGAATTTTTTCCGCACCCAACATAACGGCGACGGGTTCTACCGATATAATTTCCGCGGATAGCTGCCTTGTGTGGCTCCTCGTCTGCATTAACGGTAATGCTAACGTGCGTTTAATTAATTTCGTACGGAGGGCTACCCGGATTATTCTGACCGCAGTTCGCTTTTAACCGTAGCGAACGAAAACACGATAGCGGAACAATAATCCAACGATGAGGGATTAATTTTATTTAACTACACTTCCCAACGATGAGAGGCAAGAATCAATTGAAAATGAAAAAGGAAGAAGACAAAAATCTAAAAAGACAACACTAAAACAGTGGAAAATATTTGGGTAAATTATCTTTAAATTTTCTTCCCAACGTTGATC
Organism: Microdon myrmicae; assembly: GCA_963931805.1. NCBI lineage: Eukaryota > Metazoa > Arthropoda > Insecta > Diptera > Syrphidae > Microdon > Microdon myrmicae. The sequence continues at coordinate 108,213,864 of OZ007501.1, forward strand.
TCGTCCTCTCTCCTGTAACTGGAAAATAAACAGAGAAAAAGAGAACCAATCTTTTTATTTATGTTTTATTTTTTTATAACGGCTTTTTTTATCTTTCCTAGCCGCTAGTTCCGCTAGTCGGCGTAGGGACGTTAGAGCCTCAGGGCTCTTCCACCACTGGATTTGTATCCCCGACGGATTCGATACAAATTCCAGGTGGTGGTAACCGGCTTCGCCAAAATTGTTATGTGGTTTTAACAATATGATAATATATTTTATAATATAGGTAAGAAAGGCACTTACCCTGGTTTGACCGTTGAGCGGTCGCTGGAGAAGCTGCTTGCCTGCGACTGGTTGCAGGGGGCGTTGATGGCTGCTCCCCTGTTCAGCTTTCGGTTGTGTCGTCTGGTTGTTTTCCAGTTGAGGGTATGTTCACGTCGAATCTTGTTCGATGGTTTACGTCGAATGAAAATAAAATTATTTTCGCCGTTGACGTTTAGTTTTATTAATCGACGCCAACGCCGGTTTTTATTATTTTCTCTGCCAAGAAGAATTTGCATAAAGTAGTTTATGCAAATTAACTACTTGGCGAGTTGTTCTCCGTTTACAGGTAAGGAGGGGAAACTAACGAAAGGGGATTAGTGGATGTTGGGGGACCTGGATTCAAGGTCGGTCCGTAACAAACTCATCGCCGCTCAGTTCGCGGCACAGGATCGCATCTCTGGCACCTTCCTCAGTGCACAGGACAAGGGACAACTAAGTCCAACAACAATCGAGGCAACCAAATGCGCACTCCGCACCGAATGGGAAGACTTCTCCAAGCGGCACTACGTCATCTTCGTCACGGCGACACCGGACTATCTACAACACGCGTACTTCGCGGAGGATTGTTTCGGCGAAACCGAAGAGATACACCTCGAGGAAGATACGAAGCTCCTCGAGGCCCAGTACGCGCTCGAGTCAGCCTCCCCAACCATGGCCAACAGCTCCAATCGCCTCCACTCCACCCTAGCGAGCTGCCCCCAGTGCAGCGGCCAACGGTCGACATGTTCCAGCAAAGGGAACCGCACCCCAGAACAGTGGATACGAGTGAGCAGGCCGCCGACCAGAGTGCCGCCTGCCCAAAGCGCAACCTATTCAAGGTCCCGATGATCGACCCAGTGCCGAAGCCCCCATAGAAGACGATGCCGCGCACGCATTGTGGGGCACAACATGACATGGCCGTTCCTCGTGGGTTGCGAACTTACAACTCCGACCCAGCTAGAACTGGCTACCTTCACACGGACTCCAGAGCAAGCAGTGGGCATGGCGCACGTAGGATCCGTGTCAGATCCAACGCCAATGCCTCCCACAAAACCGCCTTCGACTGTTCCAGCAACAGTAGCCGGCCCGATGACTAACCAGCCCAGTGTCCCGATGCACAAAACACCGTCGACACCCGTAAAGCAACAGGGCGCTTGCACATTCTGCAGGGCCTCACACACCATTTACGCTTGCGAGGGCTTCCGATCACTCACACCTGGCCGTCGGAAGTCCTTCGCACACGAACGGAAATTATGCGTCAATTGCGTCACCACCGCCTACGCGACTGCCACTCCAGCAAGACGTGCCGTCGATGCCAGCAGAGACATCACACCCTGCTGCATGTCCGGTCTACCGCCATTGGCGGGACAACATCACCGCCGCAAAGAGCCAAAGGATCCGCCCCCCGGATCGACCGTCATGAAGGGGCCTGCGCACATACAATCAGCACCCCTTTACAGCATTCCGCGTTGCTGCCAACAGCAAAAGTCATCGTGACGTCGGAGAACCAACGAAGGATTGAAGTCCGTGCTCTGCTGGACCCCTGCTCCAGCGGCACCTTCATTTCGGCATCATTCGCCCGAAGGTTCAACCTCCGACGTCAAGCATCACCCGTCCCCACCTACGGTGTTGGGGGCACTCGTGGCCTTGCCACAAGGGCTCAAACCGCCATCAACATCACTCCTCGCCTCCACGGCTCGAGCCAATGGACACTAAGGCCCTTCATCCTGTCAGGGCTCTCAGTGTATACACCACCACCACAATCAACGACAAGGGATCTCTCGTTCGTGGCGGATCTGGAACTTGCAGATCCGAACATCGCCTCCGCCGAGAAGGTGGACATCATCCTTGGGGCAGACATATACCCCAACATCATCGTCGAATGTCTCAGGAAGGACCAACGTCCCGGCCTCGTCGCGCAGGCCACTGAACTGGGATGGGTGCTAACAGGCGCAGCACCCACCATATAATAAAGCCTAAAGGTGACAGGGCCTGTCACCAGCCATCATATGGCCATTCCTCGTGGGTTGCGAATTTACAACTCCGACCCAGAGGAACTGGCCGACCCTACGACTGATGATCGCAGCTCCCATCAGAAGACCAAAAGGAGGTCTCGTCGGCAGCGGCCCCAGGCCACCTACGAGGCCCATGCAACTACCAGCCACCGATCACTTGCGCGACCCAACTACAAGACATACCCCCCGCCCGCTGAACCATTGCAGGGGCAAGAGGCAATCGAGGAACCAGGAGCTTGCCCACCACACCCAGGACACCATGTGGTCAAGCTCCTGCCCGGGTCCAAAACTACCCAGGCCAACCGCTGCCACGTGCAGCCACCACAACAGGACCAGGAGCGCGCAATGCCCCGCTTGGCGGGCGGCGCTCCCCAGCAACCAGCGCCCTCCCGAACCCCAACAAGAAAGCACGCCTCTCAGGGGATCAACAGAGGCTGCACCCCAACGACTCCGGGCGGCACTTGGCCCGTGATTGCCATTCCGCCAAGCCACGCGGACAGTGCCAGGGACGACATCGCACCACACTCCACGCGACAGCCTCACACGCCGCAACCGCATCCCGCCGGTTACTAACTTCGGACGGGCGCCAACGGGCGCATCACCTTGCACCACCACTGGCCTCGACATAGCGAGACCCGTCACCAGTCATCACGTGGTCATTGATCGTGGGTTGCGACCTTACAACTCTAACCCAGATCAACTGGCCGGTCCCGCGACCACAAAAGGCAACGGACATCAGCGATGGGAAAGAGGTTCCTGTCGCCATCGATCATACGGGCCATCCCAGACCCTCAAGCCCCCAGCGCTCCTCAGGGCGGGCGGCCCCCTTTCAACCGATCATCCACGTGAAAGTGGACAGCCGACCAAGACCAACCGCCACCAGCAGACCGCACAATCCCGGCCCCTAGCCACCGTCCCCTGGAACAAAATGATTCGCCAATGATTGGCGAAGGCGGGCGGAATGATGCGTATTGGCAATTAAATGTGCTGGAATGTACTGGAGAAATCTAGTACATTCGCAGTGTATACCAGTTGCGCAGTAGCTGGCACCAGCTGGCCGATTGTCACCAACGATGACGTCATAGCGTCCCTTTTTGAATTGGCATTAATGCCCAATGAGTCAGTCTGCATTCAACCTTCATCAAGTATATACCATCGGTTCTCGTCCGATCACCGAAATTAAATAATAAAGGTTAATCTCAAGGAGAAAAGACTTCGTCTTTTCGGGTAGTGATTCCATCGTTTCACTTCATCCTCTTGGGCCTTGATTCCACCGTTTCACTTTATCCTCTTGGGCCTTGATTCCATCGTTTGACTTAATCTTCTTATGTGCTGATTCTATCGTGTACTTTCATTTTCTTGGGCGCTTATTCTACCGTTAGACTTCATCCTTTTGGACGCTGATTCCATCGTTTGACTTCATCCTCGGAACGCTTTTCTCCTGGACACGACCTCACTATCGGCCGCCCCTATTACATCAGTCTAGAATGCCTGGACATTACAACGACGAGGAAACATGACCAGGTAGAGCATTCCACATTCGTGTGGTTCGGCTAAAGAATGAATATTTATGTTTATTTGTGCGCCTAGAGTCCAGTTTCAACGTGAACTGATTCGCATTCTCAGATTGATTATCATAGTTTCACTTTAACATATTGATAATACTAGATTATTGTGCGTGTACATCATGAAAAGCTTTTAGTAGGATATACAACTTTTACGGGATAAATTGTTTAGTGTGCTTGTAAAAAACCGATCAGGACAATGATTGTGTTGAAAACCCTGAACGCATACCACAAAAGCACTCGCTTTCACTTACATCAGGTTGAACGCACGCCCCTACGCACAAAACTTCTACATATACAATTACAAAACACCCGTCTATGGACCTGCAACCCCATTTCAACGAAATTCTGAGCCACACAACTGTATAGAAACAGATACATTCTGTTTCCAAATGCACTTTTGGAGTTGAGTGGAAATCACCAGAAGCGAGCACATCCACTTGACAAACTACTTCGTCGTCGTTGATTCACGGACCAAACAGCACCCCAAGGCCCCACAAGATTTGCTCTTGACTCGACATGCACGGTTTTCTCGCATCCGTGTGCAACTCAAGTGAGAAACCAATTCGGCGAGGAAACAACGTTTGGCAAGGTACAGAGTTTGCTCTGATAAAACAGTTGCACAGATGCAGACAGCATTATAGAATCAGTTCGAGTGGGCTCTGGTTGCCCAGTAATTCCCCAATACGAGGCCAATATTTCAAGAGACAATTAATTCGATATAGGTAATTGGCTGGCAACTACCTAGTATCCCAACAAGGACTTGTGAAGATTTTGTTGAAATATTCAAAAGGGTTGATTACTTAACATGGTGCGCTCTTCTGGTACTCTCCGCGATCACCATACGCTAAACAAATTATATAATTCGAAAGATTTCATCATCATCGGCACTACAACCGGGAACCGGTCTTGGCCTTATTTAGCAAGTCCTGAGGCGTGTTAAATGTTCCATAATGATTATTTTTCCGGGCAAGGTCATTAGTCTTGCGCCAGAGGCTCCCCGACGTGGAATCGAACCCCGGTCTCCCGCTTGACAGGCGGGTATACTAACCACTATATTATCAAGGAGTCCTAATTCGAAAGATATAGTGATGTACTAAATTGTTGAACTGAAGTGCGACTTGAATTGTAAATAAGGGTGATGCGGCGACGTGAGAATATATCTACATTAAAGTGCTGATTTCGCAGCTGTGCGTTATAACGCAGTTGGCGTGTACGAAAACTACGTGTTATATGATTATGTTTTGTTCTCAAATATAAGGTCCGTACTTGAGGAAGTTGAGTGGTACGCAAAGACTTGTTATGTTTGTTTTTGATGTTTCCTTTTTCGCTTCTCGTAACATTAATATGAGGGGAAGTGAAAGCAATATTCTACGAGCAGTTCATTCTTCGAAAACCAGAAATTTATCAAAGTCGCACAAGGGCTTTGGAATTCAAAGGGATGGTTCCTCGACAAGATCTTCCTCTTCTCGAGATCAACGGAATGACATGTGAGTACTTTCTCCAATACTCCACAGAGTAATGTCTAATTCCACCTTAAATTGATTGCAAACATGACTTCATTATGCGTCAACGGCATGACACGTGAGTACTTTCTCCAATTCTTCACAGAGACATGTCTAATTCTACATTAAACAGATTGCAAACATGTTTTCATTGTGCCGGGCGCAGATCGGCAAATGTTATGTCACTGCCGGGGCTAAGGCGCACTTTATAGCCCGATTTAGGCATTATGCATATTGTAGCGAGCCTAGGGTTCGCTGGATTAATTATTTTTAATAAATAAGAGCCGTTAAATCGATTTTGAATTAATCTAACACTTTATTAGTCCGTTAATAACAACCGTTACTTTTACCGTACACTTAACGATTTTTGACTTATCGCTTCCGTACTTATCGCGTCTTTGACTGCTTACTTCTTACTTTTTACTTTTTACTTTCTACTTGTCTCCGTGATCTGTGTGTGGCGTATTTATACCGTTCCTCATTCTGATTCGGCGTTTCGTTTCCGTGCGTTCCATAGCCTTGAATGTTCTACTGTTCATGGTCCCCGGTTTTCCATTACTTTCTAGAATATACTAGTACTTTGTTTCGGACTTTCTCGAATATTCTAGTACTGATTGTCATATGCGTCACGATATGTTAATATTTCGGTAGAGGATATAGATATTCTGACGCATATGACAATCAGCTACGATATCTGGCAGGTCTCCAAAGCAAAGTACTAGAATATTCTAGAAAGTACTGGAAAACCGAAGGCTATGAGCAGTAGAAAATTCGAGGCTATGGTACGGGCGGAAACGAAACGCCGAATCAGAATGAGGAAAAACGGTGTAAATACGTCGTACGTAGATCAAGGAGGAGTGTAAGAAGTAAGGAAGCGATAAGTAAAGAAGCAGTAAAGAAGTGATAGGAATGTAACGATAAGTCTCTAGTGACAGAAGAGTCACCGAATTATTAGCGAAATATCAAGTAACGGTTGTTATTAACAGACTAATAAAGTGCTTACAAATGAAATCGATTTAACGGCTCTCATTTATCAAAAATAATTAATTAAGCGAACCCCACGCTCGCTACAATATTTACATTTTGATCGTGCAATATCAAGCATAGTAATACTATTGTATTAAATAAACGTTATTAATTCGAAAGTCAAAACCAGATTTATTTGGTACAACAGTTGAGTAAAATTAAGAACCAAATCCTAAAATTAATTACCGACATTTTTACCATCCTGTTGATTACGATGAATTCTTTTTTAAAGCCACAAACGGAATACCAAAAACCAGCTGCAAGGTTCTTGTCCCACAGCTTACGTCTGTCATGCAGGTTCCGTTCTTTTGTATCTATAACGCGTTAAAGTGACTTTTGTGTATTGGAATTTCTGACAACTGTCAGAGCAAAAGAGAAACAAGAAAGGAAGAAAATAGAAAATCCGAAACGAAGCAGTTTTTCACAGTTCGTCAAAAGGTCGTAGATATTGTGCTAGAAATAGTTTAAAGATAGTCGCTCCTAGTTGCCAAAATAGACGCAAATCAACTGTTTCAGTCGTGAGACGGGAAGTAGAATAAATTGCAAAATGTGGATTATAGCGAAATGCGATTCGTAAAGTTGTGGCACAAGTACGTCTTCGACAGCCCAGTGATAACATTAGAAGTGAATGGCTGTGAAAGATAAAAAAAATCACTTATTTGTTATATCGCAATGCAGATACCCGAGGGACAGTTTTTCGAATGGGAAATGTATTTCTGATAATTGTTTGCAAATGATTGCGTATATTGTTGAGTATAAAGTGTAAAATGAGATATATCTGTGTGCGTGTGTAAATATATATATTTATGTATACGTTTTTAGTGTTGTACCCGCCTCCGCATATTTCTTTTATTGTTCTCACAGTTGTTGCTTTTGTGAGTCTGATTTATTTGTCCAACATTTAACTGGTGTGCAGTGTTTTTGATGGACTGCAGTCGGAAATAGAAATAGATACAGTAATAGCCAGTAAAATAGTGTAGAGCGAAGGGGAAATGAGTTGGCTACGATCCAGCCCTTTGAGGCAGAGTTTAACACGAAATGGGAACGGTCCATCTGCAACAGCAGGATCGATATCAAGTAGTAACAATGGATCTAGTACTGGTGGAACGACATCAACATCACATTCGATTCATAGCAAACAGCGACTCATCGACTCAACTACCGATTGCGATCCCAGAGCATGTTACGATAGTTTCTGCAAACACTGGCAACAAGCCTTCGAGATCATACAGCGGGCGGATGTAAGTGTATTAATAATTATTGCCATAAGTTTTTTTCCTTGTTGCCTTTATTCGACAAATTGCAGGAAGTTGCAAAAGTTTTGCGAATGCCTTTACAACTCGTTATGCTAACAGTCAAAGTGAAAGTTTGAATTGATTGTACTTCTGAATCCTAATTAAAAATTAAAATTGAAATATAGACCACCACCTCGCCTTTCAAAAACATGATACGTTCAAGAAACCAATAAAAAAGAAATTAGGTCAACTAATCTTCTCTTATTTTGAAGCGTGACATAGAAATTTCTACTAGATTTTGTTTGTTTATAGGGGCAGAAAGTACCGAGCCATGATGATGTTCTTGGGGTTGTGTCCCATTTGGATTATATGGTTACATTACTCCTTGTTGAATTACATCACTGTAATAAGATATCATTGCCTAGTGCAAATCCACCGGCACCATGTTTGGAGTTTATGCTAAGTGAAAATTTATTGGACAAGCTGTATGAATGGGGAACAACAACCGGACGGTATTCGAATGCGGTTCGCCTTGAACAACTGAAGTTGTATGAACTATTAGTTAGTTACTCGAGGCATCAACTCTTATGTCATGAACCATTTCTGAGGCCACTTTTAAAAATTTTAGCTTCCAGCCAGGGGGAGATATTTCCTCCAGACCTAGAGAGGAGATTGGTGATTCTTTTGAATCAATTATGTGTTGTTCTGATGCAAAATGTCCACCTGCTTGATTTATTCTTCTTCTCATCGGAGCAACATAAACAAGGACAATACAGTACAAAGTATGTAGTAAATTTGTAATTAAAGGAATTTTCATAAGTTTGAAATATTTTATTCTTTCAGTTTCATAATATTCTCCCTTCTTATACCGTATGTTCATCGAGAAGGAAGTCTGGGTCATCAAGCTAGAGATGCTCTGCTTTTATGTATGGCATTGTCTCAAAAAAATTCCAACATTGGAACGTATATCGCACAATATTCTTCCATATGCCCTCTCTTGGTCACTGGACTTGGAGGTCTTTACTCACGATTGCCAAATTCAATAGAAATTAATTCAATTGATTGGCATCGCATTACCCCCGATGATGTCACCGAGATTCCCGAGCTCACACTGTTCATGAACGCACTAGAGTTTTGCAATGCTGTCGTACAAGTGGCACATGATTTAATTAAGAATCAGTTGTTGGATTTCATGTATCAAGGCTTCATTGTACCTGTTTTGGGGCCAGCGATACTTCAGGTAATTTGTTTGTGCATTTAACAAAACATGTCTTCGATTAATCTTTGGTGTGGGTAGTCTCTACTATTGTTTTGTTTATTTGTCCTGTGATTTTGTGTTCTAAATTGCTATTCGTCGCTTGGCTTTCATAATAACGATTTGTTTGTAGAAATGATTTATTTCTAGTTTGAGGAAATAATTTATTTTTACCAAATGACTGTTTCCTTTTTAGGCGTGAGTTTTTTTGTCAATTCGGTTTACAGGATGCCACATCATTTGATTCATCAACATACAAATAGATATCGTAGGTACTGTGATTAATACACATTTTAGTTTCAATCTGGATTGGGAATCTGTTCAACCTTAAGAGCGTATTCTGGTGTAGAGAGCTAAATTTGAATGTTGTTTAGAATTGTGTTAAAAAAACGAAAAATATTTTTATTATCGGATTTTTGCCCAATATTTATTTATAACATAACAAAACTAAAAAAAAAAAAAAAAAAACTAAACAAAAATGTCGGGAATTTCCAAAATTCCAGGGTGGTAGAGTGAAACAAAAGCATGGGTCCTGATTGACATGATGTTGACCTTTGATTATCTTAAAAAAAAAAAAAATGGATTCTTAATCAGTGAAGGGGTTGTAATCGTCCCTACCTCGAAGAAATAAAAAAAATTTTTTTCGCAAAATGGTAACTGAAAAAATTTTGATTTTTCTAATTATTTTTTTCCGGTTATTAATTTTTAAAAACAGTAAACATTTTTTTTAAAAAGCTTGGTAGGGACTTTAGAGCGATATATCAAGAAGGTGCGTACCGAATTTCAAGTCAATCGGTTCATTAGAACTTGAGATATCGTGTCAACAGACTTGAACAAAGTGGTTTCGAGAAAAAAGTGTTTACAAATTTCAGGGTATAATAGCTTCAAGTAACATAATATTGCGTTCCGGCAGGACCGCGTCACTAAAGCAGAATACACCCTTAAAACATAGGTGGACTGCAAATTATTTGTTCTCTGTTACGTTTGGTATGCTGGTATATGTGCTACGCAGTTTAGGCACACTCATAGAAAGATGTCTATATCTGTCTACTCTATAGAAAAATTTCCTCCGGGCGACAAATAACTTTAGACTCCACGAAAGATTTGAAACCCATCATTGAGATATTTGTTAATCTGATAACGAATTCTCACCAGTATATGAAATACTTTATGAATTATAAGACGAGCGAATAAATATTTATGCCTCTGACAGGTGATTAACAGGCATATGAATAATATTTTCAGTCATTGGTGTTTGTCTTGGATAGAGTTATCTAATGTCTTTAGAGTATAAAAGTGTGTAGTTTTTTTTAATACGGAGCAGTTTGCACACGCTTTTAAACAAAGTGCTTAGGAAATTGCTTGCCTGATCGGTGACCAATTGCTTCGGAACACCATACCGAGCAATTATTTGGTCAAAGAAGACTGTGGGCACCGTTTCTGCCTCCGCATCTGGGAGAGCGTAGCAATCTATACACTTTGACAAATTGTGTTGGAATGTGAGTATATATTGATTGCCGGTTGGAGTTCGATCAAGAGGATCTACTATATATAGGGTTTTCCAATAGGGACTTGACAACTTCTTTTCGGTAGTAAATTTTTATAATTTGTAGACGTTGTTCGTTCGTGAACTTAACCATGATGAAAAGGTTGAGTTTACTGAATAAATTGACAGTGACAGTTCGATGATTAGTGAAAGGGTGCACAAATTAAATTCAAAGTTGTCAAGTCCCTATTGGAAAACCGGATATAAATATACTTTCTCAAAAGGCCTCTTTGCAATGTCGGTTATTACCATGGGCATACGTAGGTTCGGTGAAGATTTCATGGTTTGACATGTTTTATATACTTTGATGTATAGTTTAATGTCACGCATCATGTTATTCCACCAAAAATTCTTACGTATTTTATTGTGACGCATATGACAATCAGTACTAGAATATTCTAGAGAGTCCGAAACAAAGTACTAGAATATTCTAGAAAGTAATGGAAAACTGGGGACCATGAACAGTAGACTAGTCAAGGCTATGGAACGGACGGAAACGAAACACCGAATCACAATGAGGAAACGGTATAAATACGTCGCACACAGATCATGGAGACAAGTAAGAAGTAGAAAGTGAAGCAAGCGATAAGTGCGGTAGTAAGAAGTAATAAGTAAGCTGTAAGCAGTGAAGCAAGCGATAAGTAAGGAAGCGATAAGTCAAGAAATCGTTATGTGTGCGGTAAAAGTAACGGTTGTTATTAACGGACTAATAAAGTGTTAGATTAATTCAAAATCGATTTAACGGCTCTTATTTATTTTAAATAATTAATCCAGCGATCCCTAAGCTCGCTACATTATTATACGTTTTATTCACTCCTTGGTGTCCCCCCCAAAGGAGGATCATGGTATTCCCTGACAAGAACTGGATGTCTTCAGGATTTGTTATATCCATTCCTTTTTCCGTGCAGGACGGAGTGGGATTCTCATTAAGAGAAGACTTGTCGTCATTTGGACTATCCTGAGTTCTTTTGCTTGCCCATAGCTTTTTAGCTTGGGCGCATGTTAGTACATTGCACCTTGGTAGTGTGGGAGTCTCATCCCAATTTTGCGGAATACGGTTCAAGGTATCCGCATTGGTATTGTATTTACCGGGTTTATACTCGATTTGGTAGTCGAACTCCAGTAGCTTGCGATGGAACATTAGTAAACTTTACGTGGGCTCTTTCACGTTAAATACTCCCTTTAATGGTTTGTGATCCGTGTATATGGTGAATTTTCTCCCTGCCCTTGTATATAACAATGGCTAGTAACTCTTTCTCGATCGTAGAGTAGTTTTTTTCCGCCTTATTCAAGGTTCGCCTGTCAGATGCGACTGGCTGGTTCTTACCGATTTCACCTTGCGACAGCACAGTACCCAGTGCCTCATTACTAGCGTCCGCGGTCAGATTAAAGGGTTTGGTAAAATCTGGATAGATCAATAGTGGCGGAGAGACCAATAACTCCTTTATGTTATCAAATACCTCACCTCCCACCCAAACAAATACACAATTGAAGTTTCTTCGCCCTTGGGCACTTCAGACCACTGTGTCGTGTCAGCTAAATTTCCTCTAACCAACAGTAACGTTAATGAGAAAGCTCCCAAAAGAACAGTATGGTTCTACGAGAAAGCTAACTGGGAAGGTCTGAACGACTTTTTTGGGAGGTTAAATTGGTCGTTATTTTTCCTCCATAACGATGTTGACTCTATAGCGGACACATTGACAGACACGATTCTTCTTGGCATGCGGGCCTTTATTCCACACAGAGTAAAGAGTATCAAATCCAAGAGAAATATGTAGTTCAATTCCGGGTGCAGAGAAACCATTAATGCTAAAGAGTTGAGCTTCCGGTTGTATAAATCAAACAATATTGAGGAAAACCGGACAAGATTTAAGAGAGCTAGAAATGACATCAATGCATATATTCAACGCGCCAAGTTCTTACATGACCAAAGAGTGAGACAAAAAATACTACACTCTCCCACAGGTAGTAGAATCTTCTGAGCATTCGTGAAAAACATTCAAAACTCAGTCTCTTCATCCATTCTATCGCTTATAGTCAATGACAAACCAGTCACCACTGCAATAGACAAGGCGAATCTACTTGCTGTACATTTTGCAGCCAACTCAACGCTGTCTGATACCACATCAGTTCCACTTCAACTTGAGCATAAGCAGAACACCATGAGCCAGATTCGCTTCCGAACGCGTACTGTTGCCCGCACACTCAAAGAGCTAAACGCACACAAATCCGCTGGTCCGGACGGCATTCCCCCAATCCTCTTGAAGAGGTGTTCCCCTTCACTCGCCAAACCACTGCGGAAACTCTTCCATTTGTCTTATTCTATTGGCCGTTTCCCAAATAGATGGAAGTCAGCGAACATTCAGCCAGTTCCCAAAAAGTGTGTCAAATCATCCCTTTCTTCTTATCGACCCATAGCAGTAACCTCTATTCTCTCCAAGGTAATGAAATCTCTTATCAACCGTCAACTTTCGAAATATCTGGAATCAAATGACCTCCTCAATGACCGCCAATATGACTTTCGTAGCAATAGGTCCACAGGAGATCTGATGGCGTACCTTACCGAAAAGTGGAGCCATTCCATCCACTAGGTAGTCGCATCGGATATTTCAAAAGCATCGACAGAGTTTGGCATCCAGCCCTTTTGTTAAAATTGCATTCATAGGAGTGGACAATTCCCTGATCCAATGGATATAAGACTCTCTTTCTGGCCGTTCAATACAAGTGGTTCTTGATGGTGTCAAATCTGTCTCCCATCAAATTAATGCAGGTGTTCCCCAGGGTTTAGTACTGTCACCCACTCTCTTCCTCATCTTTATAAATGATCTCTTGTCAATTACTCACAACCCAATTCACTCAATTGCTGATGATAGCACGTTGAGTTTCTCATACTCATACGAACACTCCTGTCAAAACTCTTCGAACGTCACTACCAACCAGCAACGTATGCTTGATACATTGAATTCAAACCTCAACAAGATATATCAGTGGGGATTATCTAACCTAGTAGAATTCAATGCCCTAAAAACTCAGTGCTGCCTCTTGTCGTCAAAGGTGAACCCCAAAGTAAATATACTGTCTATGAACGGCACTTGCAACGACGAAACCAAGGAACTATCAATCCTCGGCACTCGAATTAATTTGACTCTTAACTGGAATGACCACATATTTGAAGCTGCGAAAAGTGCAGCCAAATGTATGGGATTCCTTAAGAAATGCATAAGATACTTCACTCCATCCAACCTAGCCACTATTTACAGGGCGTATATTGGTCCAAAAATGGAGTTCAACTCTCATATTTGGTCAGGCGCATCCAAAACTGCACTACACGTGCTCGACAGGATGCAAAAACGAGCAGTGAAACTTATTAGGGACCCAGCCGTAAGTCAATCAATTCCGTCGTTAGAACACAGGCGCAACGTATCATGCCTATCTCTTTTCTATAGGTATTACCACAGTCGTTGCTCAACTGAACTTGCTGAATGTGTTCCGCCCCTTCAGACATTTACCCACGATACCCGTCAATCTGTGAATGCGTATCAGTTCGCCTTGAAAGTGGACTTTAGGCACACAAATAAACATAAAGAGTCATTCTTTAGCCGAACCACACGAATGTGGAATGTTCTGCATGATCATGTGTTTCCTGGCCGTTGTGATGTCCAGACATTCAAGACCAATATACATCGACACCTTTCCTTATTCATTTCTTCTCCATCCGCTCGCACTGTGCTCTGACATTTAAGGGTACTTCAAAATCCCTTTTTGTGCGCGCGTTAGTGTAAAAGAAAAAAATGCTTGTTGGCATTTGTCCGACCAGGTGAATTTAACGCCCTTCCTTAACAAGTTTGTCAAGGGGCGTACTATCTTCGAAAAATTTGGAACAAATTTTCGGTAATAATTCGCCAAGCCTAGAAACGAATTCACGTTCTTAACCGTCTTGGGAATGGGAAAATCCCTGACTCTAGCAGTCATATCGGGATTTGGCAGCCCCTTTATTCGGAACAAACATGTCCCAGATATATTACTTACTTTTGTAGGAACTTGTATTTCTCCGGTTGCAACTTGAGGTTGTGGTATCTCATTTGGTCGAATTCTTTCCGGAGTTTGTTATTATGGTGTTCTAGGTTTTTTCCATATATGACACCCTCGTCCAGATAAACAAAGCATTCGATACAACCCGGTTAGGACATGGTACATGAGTCTCTGAAACGTAGCTGGTGCTCCCTTCAGACCAAATGGCATACGTTTGAACTCGTAATGCCCGTAATTTGTGCTGAACGCTGTCTTATCTCGATCCTTCTGATCCACTAGGACTTGGTGGTAGCCGCTGGCTAAATCGAGCGAGGAAAAATAGCGAAAATGACCGAGCTGCTCCAAAATGTCCTCTATTCGAGGGAGAGGGTACGCGTCACCAATGGTTTTGTCGTTCAGTTTCCTGAAGTCAACCACAACTCTCCATCGGGCTTTTCCATCGGGACCCGCTTTCATAGGAACTACCAAGAGTGGTGAGTTCTACGGATTTTTGCTTGGTTGAATGATATCATTCTCCAGCCTATCCAGTACTTGCTTGTTTATCACCTCTTTCTTGCACTCAGGCAGGCGGTACATTCGTTGATTTATCGGTGCTTGATCCTGTACCACTGGTATCTCATGCGTTATGGCACTGGTATATGTCTGTATAAGAGGTCAGCTTTGAGGTGGAAAATGTCGTTAAACTCCTCACATATTTCCACTATGGATTGAAGCTCTTGAGGACTTAGGTTTTTCCCTAAGTGGAGTTCCTTGTGTACTTGTGTCAACCTTGGATCTTTTGGTGATTCCTCCTCCGAAAATAGATGTCGGATGTACTGGAGGTGTTCCCCCTCCGAAGGTTTTTTATCCGAATTATATCCCGTAGAACGGTCGCCCTCATTTTCCAGCGGAAAGATGGAAAATTCCTTAATTGGATGTAATTCCACCTTAATCCAGTCTATGGTTTGGAGATAATTTCCGATATTGAGTACCTCTACTTGGGCACTCTTCGCCTTTCCCACATTACATTGGATATGAAAATCCCTGAGTGTACTGCTTTAGGTACTTGCATTACCTCTTCCCAGATTACCATGGGAAGTCGAAGCATTTTTCGTGAACGTGTCGGTATTATCGCCGGTCTGTTCAGACAAATTTCTACCTCCGAAGCCTTTGGCAGTGAGTGTTCCACCACTGCTTCTCCTTCATTTCTATTCCTCGGTTTGTCAGGTATCAAAATGGGGTTGGGGTACTTGGAGTCCGATAAGTTTTCGCAGCCTTTCCCCTGTTTGGGTAGGGTATCCGGTATACTACCGACCGTGGTCTGGACCTCTTCGGGTCCCCTTGGTGCGAGTTCTCGACTGGTTGCCTTATGTCCCTGACATCCGCTTCCTGTCTTTTGTAAATTTAATGGAAAAGCTTACCGGATTTAATCTTATTTGGAAAAATTCCAAACAGTTTCCCGATCCATATACTTTACAATTCCTAGACAGGAAGTCGTTCCCTAACAACCCAGCTGCTGATAATCCCAGTAGGGAGTCTATCCCCTGAAAACTACAGGAGATTTGTTGGGGTAATTTGAATATCCCCTTACAATAGCCCCTAGACTTGCCCTTGCCAAAAAGCGTTTGGAGGGTAGTTGCTTTTTCTGTGTCCAATGTGGTTCCATATTGGAGTGCCTTCAGCTTAATAAGGCTGATCTCCGCACCTGTGTCCACTATTAGACGTGTCGTGTTTCTACAACCGATGTTTAATGGGAACTGGACCCTTGGAACTTTCGTTGGTGGGAGTTGAGGACAGGTTTCATTAGTTGGTGACTTTAGTTCGGTCGGGTTGGGGAATTCTGACCCGACCTCTGGGAGTTTTCCGATTTCTCCCATTTTGCTCTTTGTCAACACACTGCCGCCGTATGGTTGTATCGCCTGCAAAATGAGCACCATTGACCGTTTCTCTGTCGCCGATGACCCTGTTGTGGAGTCTCTGAGGCGTCCCTAGCGGTTGAGTTCGACTGGCTACGGTGCGACTCGGGTCGACAGCGTTGTAATCGGTGCTGACGATTTTTCAGTTTGTGAGATTGAGCATGTTCAGTACTGTACTGCTTTTAGCTCGTGCCTGTTGACCACCATTGTCGTGTGGCTGTCTATGGTCCTTCGATTATTTTTTTTTTTTGGACTGTCTGCCATTCAGAGTTGACCGTGCAGGTCCGTGGGGTGCGGTAGCGGAGTACAGGCTTAACCACTTTGGGTGCATCTGTTGTTGGCTTTTGGGATTGTACCCACATTGCCTTGCAATGACACTTGCAACAACATCGAATGCTATACACTCTACGATTCGATGCCGTTGCTTGTTTTGACGTAAATGGTCTGTCTTACCCTTGGTTTGAGGTATTCACGAGTGACTTCTGTTGGTTCTGCGACCTTGGTCGTGGAGACGGGATTATCTGCCTTCATTTGTGTGCTTTGTGCACGAAAGTCTTTGCATCGTGCCCATATTGGTCACACTTCGCACACTATGGTGTGTTCCGGCATCGCAGGCACTCTTCATATAAGTGTCCTTTCCTTTTACAGAAGCTGCATGTCATACGTGCAATCCATGTGTGTGGTGCATGTTTGTCCCTACCTTGACTGGATGAGTAACTTTGATAGTCACCCCCGTCTCCCTGATAGGGCCGTGGTACCTCAGGCTGTTTTATGATAGACCCTATTGGTTTTCTAGAAGAACGCGGTGGTGTGTCCGACATAAACGGGTTTTTCCCTGGTTGGGGGCGAATAGCAGGCAGTGGTCGTTCTGCGAACTTAGTGTTAGTGTTCCTATTATTGGCCCTTACTGCATGAGACGCATCGTTTACAGATCTATATTGCTTGTGTCTCGATTCCTGGGAGTTTTGCCTATATCCCCGTAGGTCCGATCTGAAAACCTACTTGTTCCCTCTGGGGGTGTTGTTCACCCTCCCAATAATAGAACGGATTGTTCCTCTAAATAGATTGTCTATTAGGTGGAGTGTGGGCATGGTATCTGTTTTCCCTATCAGGTGAGGGTGACTGGTCATGGAGTGTATCCCTACACCTCAGTGGTGTCCTATCATACCATCCGCTATTACTCCTCATCTCATTTTGAGTTTTCTTTATCTGAAGAAGTCTGGTAATAATCCTGTCTATTGGGTCCTTTTCTGATTCTAATATTAAGTGTCGAAATTGATCTTCCCTAATCCCTACCATCAATACTGACTTCGCCAATCTTTCAATTTGGATGGCGAATGCTGCGCTGTTGTCGTGTTCATACTTACGGATTGCTGCCTCATTGCAGTCCGTTATTGCTTGAGTTATCCGGTGCGTGAAATCCTGCGACATCCTCTTCGCGGGATTTTCGCATATGAGAGAGTTTCTAATGTAACTCCTCATACGATGCGTGTGGCAGTAGCGTATTTCGTAGTCGTTCTTCGTACTTCTTGAAAGTTGCTGGGAGATTTCCTTAAACAGGCGACGAGCTTTCCCACTTAACCGCATGTGTAGCCACCCCAGGAAACATTTTTCCTCCGCTGCGGATAAACAGTCTAAAGTCCTGTCACAGCTTTCGGGGAACTTAAGCAGTTCCCTTTCTGTATTAGGACCTTTGTTGCCAGTGAACACTGCCACGTTATTTTGGACCATGTCCAAAATTCTCTCGGCACCCAATACAGCGGCGACGGGTTCCTCCGTTACGCGTTCCGCGGAATTTCTGCTTGAGTGGCTTCTCGTTTGCATCGCAGAGTCTTGACTCCTGTTCAGCTGGCTAGTCTGTTGATGATGTTGATGTTGACAATAATTGATCCTGATTTTTGTAATGAATTGCAGTGGAACTGATACGGTTGCACTTCGGACACTTATGTGCCCAACTGTTACAGTATTTCTTGCAATAGGAGTGTCTTTTGCTCCTTTTTGTTTTGCTGGCAGAGAATATTCCAATTTGTTTCTCTGGCCTTCTGTCTAGACTTGTGTGTCTCATATTGATTATATTTTTGCCGTCGACGTTTTTATTTTTTATTCGGCGCCAACGCCTTTTTTTATTATTTTTTCTGCCAAGTAGAATTTGCATTAAGTAGTTTATGCAAATTAGCTACTTGACGGTATTTATGTTATTTACAGGTAGAGATAGGAAATTTGAGGAAATTAATGGATGTTGGGGGAGGACATGGACACGAGGTCCGTAACATTAGTATAAAAAAAAACACACTTGTACTGTTTCTCATCTCCCACGCGAACAAATACACAATCCAAGTTTCCCCACCCTTGGGCAGTTCACACCACTGTGTCGTCTCAGCTAAATTTGCTCTAACCAACAGTAACTTTAACGAAAAAACTCCCAAAAGAACAAGTATGGCTCTACAAGAAAACCAACTGGGACGGTCTAAACAACTTTTTTGGGATATTTTTTCTCGAGCGGGCCAAGCTCCGAAAGATGATCAAGGATTTCCTCCAACCATTTCACGAAGCCTTAATGGGGTGGTATTTCACCGGGCGGCTAGGCTTTGGGCCCCTACCTACCACTCAGTAATTGCGTCGAACTGTACAAGAGCAAGAGTTGTGAGTTGAACCTAGGTTTGGATAATCAAAAGCAAGAGACGACCTCCTTACCAACTGAGTCATTGAGGCGGTATATAAACAAATCAATCATTTTTTTAATATCCTCTTAAAATGTCCACGAAAAATGCTTATTTAACTTAAATCCCAACTTACTGGTCCTACGTGAATATTCTAAACATATACAGGGTCCTCGATAGTATAGTGGTTAGTATACCCGCCGGTCACACGGGAGACCGGCGTTCGATTCCCCGTCGGGGAGCCTCTGGCGCAAGACTAATGACCTTGCCCGGAAAAAACAAATCATTATGGAAAATTTAACAAGCCTCAGGGCTTGCTAAATAAGGCCAAGACCGGCCCCTGGTTGTAGTGCCGATGATGATGATGATAAACAAATCCCATTGCTCTTCCCCTTTGCTGATAATCGATGGAGATTATGCCATGCGCATCCCAAAATACGAAGGCCATAACCTCCCCGACCGAGCGTCAGTCTTTTGGTTGCTTTGGTCGGCTTTCATGGCTTTCCAGCCACTCTGCAGACTGCCTACTGGAATCAGGCGTATGGTAATGGTCTCACATTTCATCCATCGTCACGAAATATCGAAAAAATTCGCCCGATTCCGCCACAACAACGCCAAACCGGCCATTGAATCATCAACGCCCTGTTGTTTTTGGTCGACGGTCAACAAAGGCGGCACCCATCGCTCCGATAGCCTTTTCATATCCAAAAGACCGTACAACATATATCCCGCCCGTTTTTTTGAGACGCTCACGGTCTCAGCTAACTTGCGCAACTTCACTTTACGATCACCCAAAATGATTCAATTCGCTTGCTGTATGATTTCCGCATTCGTAGCGTCTTTTAGTCTTCCAGAGTGAGGTGCGTTTCGGTGCTTGTACGACCTATTTTAAATTCACTAAACAACCTATAAACTGTTGTTCTCACAGGAGCAGATGTGGGATAACATTTCTGCAACCATTGCAATGATTGTTCAGAAGTTTTTCCCGTCAAAAAACAGTGTTTAAGTCCCGTTTTTTAATTTTTTTTTACTAAGGCGAAAGTAGCGTCACTCAAACGACTGTAGCTAGTTAACGAATTGACGAAATGTCATGAAACTTTATACATAAACTGGCGACAGATGAGCCACTCGGAACGAATCATGTTTATTTTCTAGTGGCGCCACCTATTGAAAAATTCCGGGACATTTCAGCCCATGTAGTATTATAATAAAGAGAGTAGAAATATTTCTACTATCGCTGAGCTAAGTTATTTTAGTAGACTTATTTAAAATGTCACTACTCTCTTTAGTTTAGAAGTAACTATTTGTTCTAACCCTAAATCTATGTATTCTTCGGCTTATATTCAAATCATTACTGCTTTTTTGAATGCCATCCTGCCTACTGCAACTCATGCCACAGTAAACACTTCCGTAAAATTATTCTTAGTGCTATCTTTCGTTTCTTCTTTCCCATTTCCATTACATACTTTCAGCGCTTACATTCTAGTGCCAAATATTCGAGGAAGTTTCATATTATTTTTTGTTCTAAAAACCGTGTTAAATTTGTGGACAAAACACATCATCATTTCCAAGAACGCACAATCCACATCTTCCATAAATTATATCGTAGATATTACTTAAGTTTTTACTGCACTAACCACACCAGGACAAAATCGAAAATTACACATTACAGACATTCAAAGGCAAACATTTGCAGACAAACATCGAGTCACAAATTTCAGCAATGTCGTATTTGGACTTAATATTCCGCTCTGTAACCGAACCCGGACTGCTCAGGGCTTTTGTAAGATTCCTTTTAGATGAAGAGAAATTTGACGGTCAACGAATACTCGATGCACTTATCGAACGTTTGAGCTCTAGTGACCCTAATGTAAGTTATCGGCCACATGATAATTTAGTACGACACTAATTTTGCCAAATGCAGCTTTGCATGGTTGCAATGTCTCTTTTTGATACTCTCCTTAGCTTGCACTGTGAGGATGTTATGCTGGAACTGCTATTAAAGTATCTGCTGTCTGGCAAGCACGTTCCCATATCGTATCGTCACAAAATCAACAAAGTCGACCCATATACGAATACTGCGGAATTCTTTTTAGACTTAACGCCGGATGTTATGAAACGGGCAGGAGAGCTGAAACAAAAAGCCCCAAGTGCCGAGAATTCTCCTTCAAATACATCACAATCACATCATGGCACCATGAGCAAAACAATCGGAGCCAATTGGAATTATTATGGTCTGCATACCGGGGAGACCCTTTATGGCAATTACTATGCCTATTTGATGGATGCACATTGCAAGGTCGCACAATCCTATGCATCTTGCAGGAAGTGGGCAAATTCGTACAAATACCAGAAGTGTCTATCCTCTAGGCAAAAGGGGAACCTACAAACTCTTGAACGTATTAACGAAATGGTTCGTAATTTCTTTACCGAGTTTGGCACAAGCCCTCTCCAATTTGTTGCTGATCCTACTAGTGCACTACTGGATAGTGACAAGAATAAATGCGATAGTTTGCAATCAATTGGAGAATCTAGTGGTTATGAATCGTTTAAGTGGCGTCCAGATGATGAGCCAGAAAATGTTGAAGCCGCTGCACCCACAAACTCTCCCGAAGCTGATACAGAGGCCGGAACGAAGCTAAAGCCGGTTTGGCGACAATCCAGTAAAAAAGATTTACTCCTAACTGATGTCGATTTCTCCGAAGATCTATTTGCTCAAGGGACAGTAAGCTTAGGTACGTATATTGGATTAACTTGGTCAATGAAACTAATCTCTGCCTAATTAGGTCCTTTCTTAAATGCTATTTGGGGGAAACTACAAACATTTACCAGTAATACCCTCTACGTAAATCTCCATCTTACTGGCTTAATTACTCGCCTAGCATGGTATCCTTTACCGTTAGTGCAGTCAATACTACTACGTCCAGATATCGTTACAACATCTGATACACCGTCATTTCATCAAGTCCTACGAATACTGAAGCAACAAATAGATGCCGAGTTACCGGTAACAGAAGACTCATTAGAGATAATTGATGTTGCTAGGTCATACCTAATCGACCGGGAATTTCGATTAATAAATGCTCGAAAAGTTATCGCTGAGACAAATCCCCGTGCCGGATATCGTTCTAATTTTCAACCGACTTCTATTTTTGCTAATATATCATCATCGTCACCGGTACAAGTGACTCCGTCCTCCTCATATGATCCATTCAAAAGAAACGACAACAAACGAAAAACCCTTACCAGGTCTATATCGAGTATGTTCAACCGTAAACCAAGTGGTGAGTCATACATTTCATTAAAAAAATATATTTATATTTTTTAAGTCAATATAACAGCAAAAGAATAAAACAAATTTTATTGTTTGGTGAAGGAATGTCGAACACAGAAAACAGAAAATAAATTGAAATATATGAAATGGAAAGACAAAAAGAAGAACAAACATAGTGACGAAGAAGTACTCCATTAAATTTCTTGGTTTAATCTCTTTTTAATAATTAACGCCTTTAGAAATATTAAATAAAATTGTTTAATTTATATTCTTTTTTAATCAGCTTCATCTGGCTTATCACAAATATACGCATTCTTCACTGGTAAATATTTCACCCAAAAATATAGTCTCTCTCAATCGTTGTATTTAAATCTAGATAGAGTATTTAACGAATTAATTACTGTTGTCTATTTGTTTAGTAGTGTGCGCTTATTAGTAATTTTTATACCACGTCTATCTTTATATAACTTATCAGATCATTTTATAGGTTAATAAACAAACATTTTATGGAAAATATCAATTTGAATTTCTAATCGTAAAGTTGTATAAATGTAAAATCATTTTCCTCAAATGTAGGCCGTTTCGAGTTTCAGTAGATTAGAAAAAGTATTCTTTTACAATAGGTGATGTAGTTTTAATGTTGCAATTCAACACAATTCTTAAACTATGTTGAAGGGGTTAGTTAACTTGTAAAATTGTGGTGTCTACCAAAATACATTACATTTTACAAACATGATTTATATTTTACGTTAGATACCTCGGTTCAGGGGTGATATATGCCGTTGATCATTCTGGCACACCCATTATTCTTAAGGATAGCTTATATAAGATCTAGTGGTGAAAAAAGGAGTATTTGATTTCAAAAGTATTTTTCAATATAATCTTCCTTGACTGTATTCTCTCCTCGAAGTGCGAAGTCTGGATGTTTTCAGAACATCCATTAACATCTGTATATCGCTTCTTCATTTGAAAACATTTACTAACCATATATTTCTGTAATAATTGGTGTACTGTATGGAAGATTTACCACCAGGTTTTCTTGGTAGTAACGCGCGCACAAAAGAGGATTTTGATGTATCTTTAAATGCTAGAGCACAGTGCGAGCGGAAACATAGGCAGTGGATAAGAAAAGGAGGTATCGGTGTACGTTTATTGCGACTGGAGTGAGCCCCAGTAAGATTAGGGAGTACTCTGAGTTGGAGACGGCAACGAGTAAGAAGCAGTAATTTAATTATTGGTTCCAAAAATATGGAAATGGCGAAGGATCTAGACTTCGATGGGTAGTAGAGTGTGAGGAAATAACATGGAAATGGATACGATCGAAGGAAGATCATTATTGTCCCAGAGTCATTGAACTGGGTCCCCGGAGTCCGATTAGAAGGTGCATGAAGCCGACTGACTGACCGTGATTGGGTTAAGTAGACTTAATCAAACTGATCTAATGATACGTCGATTACTTCATAGACCACCCGAGCTCATATATCTGATGGACAAAGATGATATGTGTCGATTATTGAATCAAGATTGTTGGGGTGTGTTGATGAGTGTCCAACTCGTTGGAGTGAGTCACAAGGGTGCCGAACCGTTGGCGTGTGAGTTGGGTAATAATTATATTATATTAGCCATGTTGATCTAATCACGGAACCTAGATAGGGGGTGTCCTGGTGTAGAAGGCAAAAAAAAAAAAAACGATTTTGTCGATTTTTTTTTTAGAAAAAACTGTTCAATATATATTTCTGCAGATTTGAGCATTTATTGTGTTTACATACATGGGTGGTCTGAAAAGTTTCCGAAGTCAACGTGAAGATAGCAGCAGTCACCAATAAAGTTTGACAGTAACTGACCAAAATTTCAGCCATTTTGAACGCGTAGTTTTATTTGACAGTCGTTTGAACACTCACATCGTTTTTGTGAAAATGGACAAAATTGAGTATCGAGCTGTCATTAAATTTTTGTTTTTGAAAGGCAATACGTCTATAGCGTTTGGGATGATAGTGAAGGGCGTGTGATTCGAACTGACGCTATGACAGTTAGAATCAACAAAAATGCCGTGTTTAGAATTCGATTTTTTTTAAACTCAAGTATATTTCACTGGCGCAAGACTAATGACCTTGCCCGGAAAAACAAATTATCATGGAAAATTTAACAAGCCTCAGGACTTGCTAAATAAGGCCAAGTCCGGTATATTTCACTGGCGCAAGACTAATGACCTTGCCCGGAAAAAAAAATTATCATGGGAAATTTAACAAGCCTCAGAACTTGCTAAATAAGGCCAAGACCGGTTCCCGGTTGTAGTGCCGATGATGATGATGATATTCCACTGATGTGAATTGTCATGTTATCGCTATGGTATATGGCTCTGATGCATTTTCTTATTCGATTTTCGTGCGGTGTTCCTCACTATTTGCTTGTGTATTGTGTGTGTATCTGTTAGAGACGCTACACGTCTACGCCTATTTTTAAACGTACACGCCCCAACAGAATCTACGGACGAAGAAACGAAGGACGTGTTCTACGAGACCCTAGAAGAAGTATCGGGTTTTCTAATAGGGACTTGACAACTGAACGCACCCTTTCACTAATCATCGAACTGTGACTGTCAATTTATTCAGTAAACAACATTTTCATCATGGTTAAGTACACGAACGAACAACGTCTGCAAATTATAAAAATTTACTACCGAAAAATACCGAACGTAATAATTCGAATTCCATTACAATTTGAAACGTCGTGTAGGCTTTCTTTACCTATAGTTGGTTGGAAGATATCTTCCTTTCCAATTTTCGCATTGAAGTCCGCGGGGAGGATTTTAACATCGAATGATGAGATCCCATATGTCAAGTTCACTTACATAACAAAATAGTAATTTCCATTGTAATAGTGCCATTTGTGGACTCAGAATCTATCTTTCATCCTGTTCTCGTAAATGTCTTCTATGCCTAATAGTTGCAATGACCCGAGAGCTACTCGTCGATCAGTGCAACGTCTATTTCTTAAGATGCTATTTCTCTGCATTGTTTGCCCACCTGTTTAACCACATGCCAGCAATTCTTACATTAAGCGAGGACCGAGAGGGTGCTGTTACCAATAAAATTTAGTGGCGCTACTTTTCTCACATCATGGCATAACTGTTTATAAAATAATATTACTTTAGACTTCTTCCATAATCCCTATTTTAACCTGGAATTTAACGTTTTTTGGCTCAAATTTCACATTTGAAAGTATAGCTTTCAAAATTGTGTTGTGGCGTCTCTAACAGATGCACACACAGTACACAAGCAACTGGTGTAGAAGAGCAACACAGAAAGAAAGCAGAATAAGCAAAAAGCGTCAGCCGTATACCAAGCAATAACATAGCAATTCTAGAGAATAGTGATCAAATTCGTACACACCGCAGTGGCGATGTGTGAGCATTGGTTTTGTGGCGTTTCTAACAGATACACACACAGTATACAAGCAAATAGTCAAGAACACCGTAAGGAAAATCGAATAAAAAAATACACCAGCCGTTTACCAAGCAATAATAACATAGCAATTCCACATCAGTTGAGTGTACTTGAGTTTAGAAATCGAATTCGTACCCGCGGCAGTGTACTGATGTGTTGAGCATTGGTAACATTTTTAGTGATTCTAACCCTCATAGCGTCAGTTCGAATCACACGCTTTTCACTATCGTCGCAATACGCGATAGTTCAATCTGATGTGATTCTAACTGTCGTAGCGTCGGTTCGAATAACACATTCTTCACTATCGTCGCAAACGCTATAGTTTCCACAACATGGATAGAAATGCATCCCTAAATGAATTTTTGATGTTCTGACTGTAACGATCTTGTTACTCGCCCAAGGAAATCCTTAGTACGACTAATTCTAATGTCCAAAACTCGCCATTGTGAACGACAACTGGTGAATAGTTCAGCTCTTCTAAAATTTCACATTCATACAGTATTGTTTTATGCCAAAATATTGATAGATTAAGCTAGTAATGAAATTGCTGTGGTCGTCTTTTGATATTGACTTCTTGGTTTCGTGATTTTACAGATAGGGATAATAATTTCAGGTGAACTTTGAAAAGAATCGACATAAACACTACAAAGGAAAGAAAGCATTCAACCAATAACCGGTTAAAAAAAAAAAAAAAAAAAAAATTATGGGCAGCAGATTTTGCAAACAGGGACAATTATGTGCTTTATCATTGTCAATTTTCTTGCGACCACCAGAATCACTCTCATCTGTGAGAATGTTAGGTTCGGTCTTGGGATATATAAAACGGGGGAGTAGTGGTTAATTGTTTCTACTTTAGACTAGGAATACTAAAAAGGACATTGGGCAAGAGCGGTCATTCTTGGGCGTGGTAATATACAAAATTGGATTGGTGAGCTTGTGGGTGGTATTTACCGGGGCGTCAGCACGGACGCGGGTTAAGTGAAATACCCCACAACACTATACGGCGCACTAAATTGTTCCTCAAGGAAAATGGAAGAAAACCGAACACATTGATATATCCAGCGGTAATAAAACACACAGCTACTTGATTGAATTTTATTGTCTAAACTTTATTGAACATTATTCACTCGTACATTTGTTCCTTTCTGCAAGATTGTATTTAACACATTGTTCTGTAGATGTTTGGCTTAGCACATTATCCACAGAGGATATCATTCAATAAACTTAATCTGGCTATTACATTCAACTTTAGCTGTCTGATGCCGCGGCGACGATTCGCACAACGAACACAATAGCTTATAACCTGCACGAATATATGTCGTCGCCAATTAATTTTAATTTAACACCGGAAGAAAAGTTGAAAAATACGTTCTGCTAGCTACGGTATGTATAGGACATTAAGTAACGTTCCGACTAGACACTTAAGGCTCTTGATCGCGCTCCTCAAGCGTAGAAATTTGACTCCGCGCTATAGATTGTGTTTAATTCGCTTCTGCGGTTATTGCTCCGTCGACCCAGCCAGTCGTAATCGATATCGGCTTCCTCTGGGTGGTCAGAGAGAAACTTGGAATTTGCCTTTCATGCAGCAGCCAATGAGGAAACAACGAGAGAGATCGCGCTGGAAGGGTTCCGGCGCATGACGTACGTATCACTCTGTACATCCAAGCACCGGAGGGGAGAACCAACGCAATTGCGTCAGAGATTGATTGCACAGAAGGGTACTCGACCAGGTTAGCTGAGCAAACAAATGGTCGCTCGGTAGCGACCGAAAAAGGTTGCTATGTTTAAACTAGCGATTCGTTGATCCTAGGGAATGTTGCCGTGCAGGCCGAAGTAGCTTCTTCTGTTTATACGTTGTGTATACAGAAGCATTCTATTTCGATAACCAGCGTGAGAATCGTGGCTGTTCGGTGTTTAGACAACGAATCATTAGACATGACCGATGCGGTAATCGATCCTCGATAAGGCGACGGATTATGTAGCTGTACAAATAAATGACGTACATGAAGGCTAAAGCCATGCCATAGAAGACATTGCGAACGGCAGGAATGGTTTTTTTTTTCTGTGACGTTAGGTCAACAGAAAATTGGTTCGCCATGGCAAGGGCTGGGATGAAGATTTATTTATTTTAGAAAAACAGAGCGTGGGACACGGCCGTTGATTTGATTGTTTAAACAACAATTATAATCGTGTCCAACTCGATGATCGTTTATCGGCATAGGCGATCGATCATCGGAAATTTGGTTGCAGATGTGCAAGCAAGCAAGTTGCCCGACGTGTCTTTTGGACCAACGGATTGTTGGAACAAGAACACACAGAAGGATTGGCATGCGTTTGGTGGGCATGTGGCCGCCCATAGGAACCGATCGGTTCATGCCAGATGAACCGAGGTGGTTTAATTGATACAATTTATTTGATGCCATGGCAAGATGGTAATCTTGCCGTGGGCTTATGTTTCAGGTATGAACTGATCGATGGAGAGCTTTGAACAGCTCATATGCCGGTAAGTGGCTTATGATTGGTAATGGTATTTGCAGGTTGGGAAGGGGGGTTGGGTTAGGACGATGGCTGGTTCTTCGGGCAAGCCTCAAAGAACCCCCAGGTTTTTATAATAAATTATATTGTTATTTAGGTGTAAAAACTAACTGAATTATGGAAAGCTATTTCGATCCATTTTGATAATTACACGTATGTACGTCAATCGTACGCTTACATCGTTGTAGTATCCAACACTATCAATTAGAATTGAAACATTTTGAGGAATATTCGAGTTAATTTAGAATAAAATGATCTGATTCCTATTGGCTCCAGTTTGCCACCCAGGCAGATCTTGGAAAATTTTCAAACGCATCTATGTATAATAGAAAGCGATTAACCCATTCACTGCCAACTACGAGATATCTCGTAGTAAGCGTATGTTCCGAAACTGCCAGCTACTAGATATCTTCTAGTTTTCGTTACGATCGTAGAATGATGGCAATTTGTCAGCGAATGAGTTTATACCTGTTAGTTAAGTCAGAAAGGATGAATCACAATTTTATATAATTTTTTTTTTTCAAAAACATTTAATGCCACTTTTTATTATCAAAATAGTAATTCGGTTAAAGATTTTGTGAAAATTCATGTTTTCTTTAAAATGAAATCTGAAAACCCAGGGCAAGACAACTTTGCCTGGCAGTGAATGAGTTAAAAAAATGTCCTGCGCAAATGTAATTAATTTTATAACTACAATACACAAATGCGACTAACAGCTAAAGGTAACTTCTGAGCGTAAAATTCGTCTCCTTTCACTTTCATTTCAGTATCTTGCTTGCATTTACTTCTCTGCTTTCTAGTCCTCAGCCAACTTATCTTCCCCATTAATTTTTACTATCGGGTGGGACAGGGAAACTTGTCGATTCTGAAATTGAATTTTAAAAAGTAATGCAGATATCGATTTAATTCTTTTCACACTATCAAGTATACCATTTAAAGCTTATTTATTTACTTTATTTAGTTTACATGGTTTTAAAAGATAACATCGCGGAGATGGCGTCCATTACTGTTAATACTCTGTGTTTCGTTCAACTCCTTCCAACAAGCGGACACGTTGGCGACAGCCTGACGAGTGTTGTTCTTTAGGTGATTTAAGTTCCTGGGACATTCGTTGTACGGACGTAATTTGATATAGCCCAAAAAAAAAAATGTCGCAGAGGTTTATATGACAATTGAACCAATTACGACTCGAGAGCAATGCGCACTTCGTTTTATCACTCTATGACGGTGACTAAACCACGTGGAACGAAAGCCTTATGCTTCTCGAATTTGGCCATCTCCACCATCCTCGAAGTAACCTCCAATTAAGCGCTCGTTTCAAATCAGCAAGTTCCTCTGCACCACCCTGTATTTATTCGTAACTTATTGTTTTCCTACCCAGATGCTTTTACAATTTGCATTCTCTCCATTTATATTGTGCACATGAGATTTTCTTATGAGATGCATTCTAAAGCTTTTATCTTTTCACAGGTTCCAATTTAACCAGCGCAGTTCAATCAGTAACATCTTCGACACATTCTCTACTGTCACATTCTGTTCTATCGCCTTCGAATCAAACAAATAATATTCCAATGCGTGAAACTACTCCTACCAGTGAATCTAATACTACTGAGCATTTCTCGAATTCTCCAGTTGAAAGGAACTTATCCCGTTCTACTAACAACACATCAATGAACACATCAATGATTAGTACACCCACGGAACAAGTGTCGCTTGATTCTTTGTCATCGATGTCGTCAACACTGGGTGCAATAGCTAGTTCAAGTGGTACAGAACGCACAAGAGACCTTTCGTTGTGTGCAATACTTTTGGATGAATGGTTAAAAGAATTAGCTGCTGTATCAGAGGAGCAATCGATCGTGATGATCGAAAATAGTCTGTGATCTACCATTATACAGTTTGAATTCAAATTCAAACTCAAATCCCGTTAAACGAATGATGACAAACCCGAAACCTTATAACGTCCTCAACATGTGGCAACACACAAGTGTATATAATAACGTGTATAATTATATATTATAGATGGTAGAAGCTAATTTTTTAAATTGTTTTGTAAATTAACATTACTCAATGGCTACTCGTTTGATGTGTTTATTTAAATTTTATTTTATTATTATTGTTACTTTTTTCCAAGAGAGCGATCTGGCAGATTGTGTCAACTTTTTCTTGTTTTACTGGAAGCATGTATTTGTTATTCTTAACCTAAAATATTTGGCTGCAAGCAAAAATGTAAAATTGTGAATGTGTACTTCAAGAAGTACTAATGTTAAGTATTGTATAAGAGTAGTTAATGAAACGAATTTTTGAAATACATTTAGTGCCTATTATAAGTGGAATATACATCAACCGTTTTTGTATAATATTCTAAAGTTTATACTCTCTCGAAGTAAACAAATTTGTACTACTTTACCGAAGGTCCTTTACCAACATGTAATCCTAGATAAATTGTAACTTTTTTTACCATCAGTATACTTTATACTGTTTGTACATAAAAATATTAGTAGACGATAATCTAGACTTTATTTCAGAAGAAATAGGGTATGAATTATTTACATATATTTATAAATTCCCAAGATTATTATATTTTTAACTCAAGCGGAAATATATTTGATGAATACGAATGGTTACTGCTTTATTTGTTGATTCTAAAAGTTCTGTAAACTACTTTTACCCAATTTTAATGTGATCGAGTCATTTAGTCGAGTACAACATTTTGAATTTAGTCAATTTTTTTTTAAATAAAAACTGAAAATATGCTCAACTAGGTCTGCAGTTCTCTATTCATTTTTTTTTCAATATAATAAATACTGTGTGAAAATAGTCACTGCAAGAAAGATATGACTTGATGAGCGATCACAATACGGGCATTTTTGGAGTACGGTTTTTTTAATAGTACGCATTAGCTAAAGGGTCATTAACATTCTTACGACAAATAAAGTTACAACTCAGGCACTAAAAGAATGAATTGAATTCTGTTCATAGAGTCCTTGTTATATATATATTTCTGACAATTAATGAACGAGTACCTGGCTGACTTTCCAACAGACAACTTGTCTCATGGTTTTGCTCGTGCTATTTGTCCTAATTACATCAACCGTTATATTGACAATAATTATCACAAGCCATTATTTTGTTATCTTGTTTTCTTTGCCTCGCTACCACAGACTCATAAGTTGATCAAGTGTGAAATCCGTTAAGTTATGGCCCCTGGGCCGCGTGTGTTAAGCAAAATTAAACGTAAACGGTTGCGTTACGACTCCGGTATTAGAGGCCAAACTCCTCCCGATAAACTTACAAAAGTGAACAATAATGTGCTAGAGAAATCCAATATGTGTTCAAACACTAACTTTTTCCAACCACTTCAAAGTCTAATGGAGGACTCACCTGAAATGGATGCGACCAACGTCGATCAGTGTGCAGAAGTTACTAAAGAAACCGTTCCACCAATTGTAGTTTTAAAATCAACCAGTGCTAAAGTACGGAATGTATTGAATAACATTAAAATAGACAACTACTTAATTAAAAACATATCATCATCATCATCGGCACTACAACCTGGAACCGGTCTTGGCCTTATTTAGCAAGTCCTGAGGCTTGTTAAATTTTCCATAATGATCTGTTTTTTTCGGGCAAGGTTATTAGTCTTGCGCCAGAGGCTCCCCGACGGGGAATCGAACCCCGGTTTCCCGCGTGACAGGCGGGTATACTAACCAGTATACTATTGAGGAGCTAAAAAAAAAAACATATCACTTGGACAAAAAATATGTTCCCCAACAATGGACATATACAACAAAATTAGAATCGAACTCTTGCGGTTAAAATGTGTTTTTTACCCACTCGCGTAAGGAAAATCGTCCATTAAAGGTAGTGTTATCCGGATTAGACTTGATTAACAACGATATAGTGAAAAATGAACTAATTGCACTCGGGATTAAGTGCCTAGATGTTAAAACCATCACATTAAATTCGTCAACAAAAGCCCTGTGCAAACACTACTTGTACATCGTCTACATTTAACGCGGTACTATTAAATTGAATAAACTCAAACGTAGCTACTTTACTTTATTTAAAACGATCGTTCGATTGGTCTTCAAAAAACATCATCCAGGTAAGGTCACACAATGTCATAATTGCCAGCTTTACGGCCACGGCTCGACGCATTGTCACATTAATAGCTTCTGTGCAATCTGTTCTGGAAACCACAAAACATCCGACTGCAAAACGAATGAGGTCATTAAGTGTGCAAATTGCAGTGGGCCTCATAAATCCACCGATCCTCAATGCATTAGGCGAAGGCAGTACCTAGACATTCGCCGCAAATTATCCCCACGTGGACGTGGTACAGGAAATAAAACGTTCCTTCAGCCTCCGAGTGATAAACAGCAGCCACTGCAAGACCGATTCTCCCTTGATAATTTTCCTCCACTATCACGATCTGTGCGTCAACCTTCACTTCCTTCATCCACGTGGGCTTCTGTCCTCCATCAAACCCAGCAACCTTCCAAGAGTGATACGACACGCACTAAGAAAAATCCAACTGAAACTCTAAATAATGATAACTTGTTCTCTTTTAGCGAGATAAACTCTCTTCTTAATGAAGTTGTAACCAAGCTTAGTGCTTGTCACACCAAATCTGACCAATTTAATGTCATTACCTCATCAGCTATTAAGTATCTATATTTGGAAAAATCATGTTAAGAAACTCTCTTAGCATCATAACTTGGAATGCGAGAAGCATCAAAAACAATCAGCATGGATTTTTTAATTTCTTGATCAATTTTAATATTGATATTGCAATCGTTTCAGAAACCTGGCTCAAACAAGACATTTCTTTCTCTCATCCAAATTACATACACCTAGACATGGTACATGCTAGTTGTGAAGGTGTCGCCATTGTTGTGAAAAAATTTATAGAACATACCTTGCGTCCTTCATTGCACCTTAAATTAATTGAAGAAATTAGTATTGATGTGACATTGTGATAACTCCAGGGTGAGTATTTCTCCGGTCTATTTCCCTGAAGGAAAGGGAAACATTGAGAAATCTACTTACTTTAAGCAGGATCTGCAAAAATTGTATAGACTCAACACTCGAAACAAGGTAATTATTGGTGGTGATCTAAACTCTAGACATCAGTCGTTGAATTGTCTTAGGGCAAACTGCTGGGGTAACATGTTACTAGATATTACTGAATGTTACTAGATATTACTGAATCCAGCCTAAGTTTTTCCATATCCAGTTCTCCCCACCTATATCCCATCGACTGCTAACGAGAACCCCTCAACTCTCGATCTATATATCACTAATATTCCAAATTACTGCTCAGTACCATTAACTCTAAATGCGTTAAATTCAGACCACCTTCCGATCAGCCTCACAGTGAATCATACAGTGTCTGTAAATCGTACCAGTTTATACTACAACTATTCCGCCGCCAACTGGAATCGTTATAAGTCATATATAAACACGAACTTGGTTCTAGGCGATACCAGCCTAAATTTTATAACCTGCAGCGAGAACATTGATATCGTATGTAATAATTTTGTCTCTGTTATCAATAGAGCGGCCGATCTTGCGATACCTAAATATTCCACAGCTCCAGCTGATAAAGCACCGCTTCCTGAAAATATTTTACATCTGATTAGGCTACGAAACTCTGAAAGAAGAAAATGGCTTCGTTATAGAATCGATTGCTATCTAGTTAATGTTAAAGTCCTAAATAATATCATTAAAAAATAAATCTCAGCATATAGGAACAAGTGCTGTTTCCTCTCTTGACAAGGCAAGCAAACCGTTCTGGAAAATATCAAAAATTATGAAAAAGAGAGGGTCAAGTATTCCTCCGTTTAAAGTTCACGACAAGTTGTTTATTTCTTCAGTGGAATAATCGAACCTACTTGCTAACACGTTTAGTAAGAACCACTCCATATCTATGCATCTAAGCGACGCGTATACTGAGGCTGAAGGTGCTAACACTATCCATTTACGTTTGTAGCGGTTCCGCCAAACCCTACGGTCTACTTACCTGAAAAACCCCCATAACTACTACCCAACTCCCTTTAGTTTGCTAATGCAACAGTATTAGTACCTAAAAATGCTGCAAGCATTTAAGAGATCAAATCTATGATCTTTAAGTCCCTGTAAAGAAAACTTACCTTCATGCATTCTCTTCGCATACCATTGCTCATTAAGATTTCTTTATTAACTTACCAGGAATTTCCAATCAATTTCGGCATCTAAGTCGCCAGTCAAATTCCCTCAGATGAATTCCTGTAAACAAAATAATTCGGATTGCATTCAATGTAACCGTCATGACAGGGACCATAAATATCGCGCCATCTATTTTCTCAGCCGCGTCATATACCTTTTCATACACATGCCTGGCAACCTTTTTGGTTTGTCTTATCAATAAACAACCCAAGCAGCTGCATATAATTGGCGCAATAGACGCCGAAACCAAATTCTCCAGCATTTCCTAATGCAAATATTAACCCGGTTTCTACTGCAGCCAAAGATGCCATAAAAATCCAATTTGCTTTAGCACCTTTTTCTCCTAACGTCGAAAATAGCGACGAGGCATCGTGTAAACAATGACCCGCATTA
Source organism: Microdon myrmicae (assembly GCA_963931805.1). NCBI lineage: Eukaryota > Metazoa > Arthropoda > Insecta > Diptera > Syrphidae > Microdon > Microdon myrmicae. Next base: position 108,248,738 of record OZ007501.1, read on the forward strand.
CCAACGGCGCATTTGGTCATTTTTCCCTATTGTCTTTGCCGCCTGCCTGTTTCGTCGTTCCACTGCACGTGTGAATCGCATCTATCTGAACGATCCCACACATACCACCATGACCTTTATTACGAGATCTGGTTTTCTTGTTCCCATAAGAGAGACTCTACGTTACACTTGTGGGAGATAAAACATATCCTTGGCAAGGATATATTCACACCCTTAAGAGAAGAGTTTTTCTCTCTCTTCCTTTTTTTTTTCTTAGCGAAATCATCTCTGCTTGAGTAACGATCGCTGAGTCCTTTTACATCCGCGGACCAGAAGGGTCACGTTTCGCTCCCGCTCTCCGCCGGCAGCGGAGAAGCGTAAACTCTTCCATACCCGAATATATCCGGAGTCGCGTATCAATAGTTTTCTCGTGCTAAGTGCCATATTTATCCGCTCTTCACCTCAAGTGTTATCTTTGTGTTCTTGTGTGTTCGATTGTTTGGTGTGCGGATTTAACGTTCGTCGTCGAACTAATTTCAACAAAGGTGAACAATAAAATTTGAACAGTAAAATAAAATCATGTCAACTGGAAAACAGATTGTAACCCATCGAGCAATCGCAAGTGTACACTTCATGTTTAATAAATTTTAGTCACTTCGTTTAAAAACCAATAAATAGACCGATTAGTAATATTAAAACAGTGCATTTCATTTACCTTCCTTTCTGGTGTGTCTTGTGGCGGAGTTTTAATCCAGGGGTTGAGAACCATTGGTGAACAGATTTCTTCTAGTGAAGTGAGGACTCGATTTGACGAAACCTTGATCGGACCGTGAAGTTTTATGATGGAGGAGGAAGTGAACTCTGTCCGTGTTAGGCACATTACTTCCTCACCACACGTTCTCAATCACCAGTTGAAAGTACTTACGCAACTAATATTAGCAAAGTTAAAGAATTGATAAAAAAATCGAAATCAAAAAAGGCTGCTGGTCTTGATAATATTAACAACAAATTAATTAAAGCACTTCCACCTGCTGCAAGTAACTATTTAACGTTCATTTTCAACGCTTGTCCTAAGAATTGTTATTTTCCGGACTGTTGGAAAACAGCAAAAGTAATACCTATCCCGAAACCCGGCAAACCGAAGAACAGCCCCGAAAGCTACAGACCTATTAGTCTACTTAGCTGTCTGAGTAAGCTCTTAGAAAAAATCATTAAGGAAAAGATTGATCGTTTTGTGGAAGCCAATAACATCTTACCAAACTTTCATTTCGGTTTCCGTAGTGGTCACAGCACAATCCAGTCTTGCACATTAAAAACCACATAGCTGGTAAATTCAACAACCACATAGCTGGTAAATTCTAGACATCGAAAAAGCTTTTGATACGGTATGGCACGATGCCTTGATTTATAAGCCACTAAAACGGTATGCCAATACCGCTTATCAAAATTATCCAGAGCTTTATTCGTTTGAGAACATTTGTTGTGAGTATAGGAACCGACAAATCCTCTACTCACCAAATCCACTATGGTGTACCCCAAGGCGCGGTCCTTGGTCCCATATTATTCACATTGTTTGTCGCTGATTTACCATGGCTAGGTGAAAACATTCAGGTAGCTATGTTTGCCGATGATACGGCTATTTTTTCTTCGGGTGCTCTATTGACTAACCTCTACAACTTTTTGCAAGCAGCTCTTGACAAACTAGCAGTATATTACAGGAAATGGAAATTAAAAATAAACGGTAATAAAACACAAGCTGTCTGGTGTTCGAGATGTAGGAAACTCTGCTACCTACCAAATGGCACTAAACTCAGTATGTGTGCAGTTGATATTGATTGGTCCGAAGACTGTAGATATCTAGGTATTATTCTAGATAAAAAACTTATCTTTCAAAAACAGACCACTATCACAATTAACAAAATAAACAAAGTCGTAAGAGTTATGTATCCATTAGTGTGTAGAAAGTCAAAGCTTTGCCTCGAAAATAAAATTATAATTTTTAAAACAATTTTTGAAGCTATACTCCTGTACGGCGCTCCTGTATGGTGTAATTGTGCTCGCACACACACAAAATAAAATTGCAAAGGTGTCAAAGTAAAATATTGAAAATGTTGCTGAATTTTCCATGGCATTATTCGACACATGAACTACATGAAAACGCTGACGTTAAACCGGTAGAATTCTTTATTGTCAAAAGCAATCAAAACTTCTTCGTCAATTGTTCTTTTTCTGACAATGTTCCCGTTTCCCGACTTGCGTTATCCTAAATCACTACATATGTACTCTGTCTATGAAAATTATATCGAGGTCATTATTACATAAAATAACCGGAAACCTGTGTGTGACGGGAATGTTTGGAGTTGTCCACTGTTCCCTTGACGAGAGGAACCCGATGAACAAACAGCAACACGGAAGCACAAGAAAACCGAAACTGAATTCGAGGTGTATCTTTATTTCTTTATTGGTTGGGTCCGATGTGACTTGGTTTACAATTCAGTAATAACGCACAACAATTCAATTGCTTTACATGAGATTGAGTTAGTCTATTTGATAATTTATGGTGGATCAGCAACAACGACTCGGAAGGTGTGCGCGCGTTGATAGCTGGTAGCAGATTGACTACTGGGCATAACTGCCAATTCAAAAAAGGGACTCTGCTGACCTCATCGTTGGTGACAATCGGCTAGCTGGTCCGTGACAGCTGCCGCGCAACTGGTATACACTGCGAATGTACTAGATTTCTCCAGCACATCCAATTGCCAATCCGCAACACTGTGCAATATTAGTCTTAAGATCAAATAAGGATTTTTTTATTGTAGTTTTCCCTTAATTTATTATTTATTATTCATTAAAATTGTGCTATTGTCATTATATAGATTTAAGATTATAGTTGTAAAGGAATTGCTGTCCTAAATCTCTTAAATACTAGTTGTAAAATATAAATGTACCATATTATCTACCTACCATAATCATGCCGATTGTTCTATATGGGTGCGAAACATGGGCTCTCACAAAACGGGAAGAAAACAAATTCCGCGTATTCGAGAATAAAGTTTTGAGGGGCATCTTTGGAGGTAAATATGACGAGGAGGCAGGACAATGGAGGAGACTCCATAACCACGAATTGGAAGAGCTATATCGCAAACCTACAATAGTGAGAGTAGTCAAGTCGCAAAGATTAAGATGGGCCGGACACGTGGCGCGAATGGGGAACGATAGGACCGTGCATAGAATTCTTGACGGTAGACCAACGGGAAAGAGACCGGTAGGACGGCCGCGACGGAGATGGGAGGACAATGTTAGGTTTGACCTTGAGGAGATCGGATCGAATGGTCAAGCGTGGAAGGAGAGTGCCCAGGACAGGGAACGATGGCGAAGCCGAGTCGGTGAGGTCATGAACTTCCGGGTTCTTACAGGCCAATAAATAATAATAATATTATCTACCTAATAAAAATTGAATTGAAAAAGAAACCTGTTTTGAGGCAAATACACAAGGAGCATCGAATGAATTTTGCAAGAGAAGATGTCACTTGGACAAGTGAACGGAAATGCGTTGTCCTTCTGGTTGAAAAAAAGTTTAACCTTGACGGACCCGATGGTTTCAACTTTTATTTCCATGATCTGAGAAAGGAGGAGCTTATTTTGGCAATACATCACAGCCGTACATCAGGTGTCATGGTGTGGGGAGCTATTACCTACAATGGCACAATCGAGTTGGAGTTTTTGTCCACAACAATGAACGGAAACAACTACAAATGTTTGCTGGAACGGTCAATCAAAAACATGTTCGGACCCCTGTGTTATGTGGTAGGTGATAAATTTTAATAGGATAGAACTACGTGTTTGAATCGCATATAGTTGAATTATACAGAGGTAAGGGAAAACATACAACCCACAGTCCACATTTTGGGTTGGCATTCATTGCGAGCGGATGCACGAACCTGCATTCGTTAGGATGTGGATTCCAACGGAACAGCTGCGGCAGGTTTCTCTTCGGAGAGGTGGCAAGGTGGGGGAAAATGGAGAGAGTGGGCAGACCCGTTTTGAACAGCGCGTGAGTTAGTCGAGTTGGAAAAAGAAAAATTAAGTCATTACACGATACGAGAAAGTTTTATCTAAAAAGTTATAATTAGCTTGAATCGATGTACAGTTGAACAATGTTATTTGTGAAGTTTCGTTTAAATGAAATCTATATGCAGTTAAGAAAACGTTATTTACGAAGTTTATAATTAGCTTAAATCCATGTACAGTTAAAAAAATGTTATTTGTGAAGTTTCGACTAAATGAAATCTATAGGGTTTACCAATAGAGACTTGACAACTTTTTTTCAGTAATAAATTTTTATAATTTGTAGACGTTGTTCGTTCGTGTACTTAACCACGATGAAAATGTTGAGTTTGCTGAATAAATTGATAGTAACAGTTCTATGATTAGTGAAAGGGTGCGTTCACAAATTAAATTCAAAGTTGTCAAGTCCCTATGGGAAAACCCGATATATGCAGTTAAAAAACGTTATTTGCGAAGTTTATAATTAACTTGAATCCATGTAAAAATAAAAGACATCCAAATACATTAACTGATCCTGGAGATCTACCAGGTGTACCGGTCTGAAGTGAACGTCAAGATACAAATGTATCGATAGGGACCGTTTGTTGTGAACGAGCCCATATATTTTTTTATTTGGTTGCTATGACATCTTTCAAACATATTTAGTATGCATCAAGTCATTGTACAAACAACTTTTTTTTTTAATCCTGTTAAAAATGTCAACATTTTTACTAGAAAATGATGATTTGCGGAAAGCATTAATTTTTTATTTTCATTTGAAGAAAAAGGCTGCAGAGTCGCATCGAATGCTTGTCGAGCCTTATGGTGATCATGCTCTATCGGAAGCAATATGCTAAAGTTAGTTTAATCGGTTCAGAGATAATGATTTTGATGTCCCAAATGAAGAACGTGGAAGGCCACCAAAAAAGTTTGAAGACGCCGAATTGCAAGCAATATTGGATCAAGATGACACTTTAAGTTAAAAACAAATACCACAACTGTTAAATGTTGCACAACAAACAATTTCTGACCGTTTAAAAGCTATGGGAAAGATCCAAAAGTGTGGAAACTGGGCGCCACATGATTTGAATGACAGGCAGATGGAAAAGCGAAACACCACATGTGAAACGTTGCTTCTGCGACACGAAAGGGAGTCTGTATTGCATCGAATTGTGACTGGTGATGAAAAATGGATTTATTTTAAAAATCCTAAACGCAAAACATCATGGGTACATCCAGGAGAAGCGTCAACATCGACTACAAAGCCTGATCGGTTCGGAAGAAAGACAATACTCTGTGCTGGGTGGGACAAGAAGAGGGTGGTGTATCATGAACTTCTAAAACCTGGCGAAACTGTATGCAACGCCATGTATTGATCGGAAATCGACCAGAATGGGCCACGAGACACGGAAAGTTATTTTGTTGCATGATAATGCTCCGAGTCATACAGCAAAACCCGTCAAGAAAACAATAAAAGCTCTCGGCTGGGAAGTATTACCCCACCCGCCGTATTCGCCAGACTTGGCTCCTTCCGACTACCATTTGTTTTCATCGATGGGACACGCATTGGCTGAGCAGCATTTCAATTCCTACGAAGAAGTCGAAAATTGGGTCTCTGAATGGATTGCCTCAAAATACGACCGGTTTTATTGGCGTGGTATCCACAAATTGCCAAATGTTACGTGCGGCTTCAGCCATCCCCATCTTTTGTTTCGTTTTAAATATAATGTAATAATAGATGGTAAGGTGGTGAAAAAACACACGATCCACATGTTGAGTGTACGAACATACTTTTGTTCGATTGTGGATCGTGTGGAAGCTGGATCCATTTTCGGAGTGGATGGAGATAGAGAGAGAGAGGTTTTTAGCGTGTTGAAGAAAGAACAGCAGGTTTTGTTCCGTTTGTTTTGAATGAAAGGAAAGGAAAGATGATCATGAAGTGTGTCAACAGTGAGGGAGGAAAAAGAACTGCAACGTCCCGTTTGTCTTTGGATAAAATTAAAGGAATTGAAAAAGTAAAAAAGAAATTAAAGTACAGATAAATTAAAAGTTTTTGTAATGATCGCAACAAAAATTCAGTAACAAATTTGTATACCTAAATTGAGAATAAAGCGTGTGTGTTTAAAAACGTGTGTTTAACAATTAGTCCGGAGAACCAGAACACTATCAAAAATCAAATTGCCAACTTACCTCTACACCGGACCATAGAGAGGATTCGTGTTGGAAACGAATACGGAGACATCCCCAGAGGAGTGTTTTTAATTCGTGCAGAGACTGTGGTGCTTCTAGGCAAAGTTGATCCAGAAGAAGGGTCCAAGCTGCCGCTAAGGGAAATCTCTGCAGACGAATTATTAGATGCCCAATGCAAGGAGCGGGAATAAAGACAGGTAACATTTGATATATATAAATTTCTGTGGCGGAAAACGTTACACAGAAAGGTGGTCGAAATGTGTAGAAAGCAATGGCCAATACTTCGAATAAAATATCGTTTACTTTAAAAAAAAAAGTTTTTTACTTTTTACCTGGTACGAATAAAAGGCATTGGCGCTTGGTGATCATCGACCGTCCTCCAAGCAGCGGAAGAGAGTAAGTGCGTGGGATTTATCGAATCCACATCTAAACCAGATAGGTTACAATTACTTTACAAACAAATACTTTACAATCAAATATAGAATTACCATTCAATGTTTTGCAACTCAAATTTGTTAACGATCTATAACGGCTACGATTAAATCTACAACATATTGTAGCGAGCTTAGGGTTCGCTGGATTAATTATTTTTGAATAAATAAGAGCCGTTAAATTGATTTTTGAATTAATATAACACTTTATTAGTCCGTTAATCACAACCGTCACTTTTACCGTACACAACGATTTCTTGACTTATCGCTTCCGTACTTATCGCGTATTTTCCTTCTTACTTCTAACTTGAGACTTATCCTTCCGCTCTGCGTGCGACGTATTTATACCGTTTTTCCTCATTCTGATTTGGTGTATCGTTTCCGTCCGTTCCATAGTCTTGAATGTTCTATTCCAGTTTTCCAGAACTTCCTAAAATAATCTAGTACTTTGTTTCGGACTTTCTCGAAGATTCCAGTACTGATTGTCATATGCGTCACAATATCAATACATAACAATTACATTATCAATATGTTAAATTGGCGCAGCCGATTTAACTTATCTACTACCGCTACAACCATCCAAGAAATACGTCACACATGACTTGGATTTTCCAACAAGACAATGCCCCCATCCACACTTCCAGGGTTGTTAGAGGTTGGATTCAATTAGAAGACGTGGAACAATCGAAAACGTTTGGTCTAGGCTATCTCGTAAAGTTTATGAAGGCGGCAGACAATTTGAATACAATGACACATTAATCGAAGCTATTCGTGATCCCTGGAACCAAATTTCCCTAGCCTATTTAAAAAAAACCTCTATGATTCTATTCCAAACCGTTTTATAGAGGTCATATCCAAAAACGGCGGGTATACCCATTATTAATGTAGAAAAACGTTGTTGACGTCCGGCGCCGTGCTTCCTCGGTTGAGGGAAGAGCGGGGACCTTTTGTTTTTCTTTTAGTTATTATTCCTTTTATTTATTATCCCGCTCCGATAGAAAGTACGTTTGAGCGGAAATTTGTTGCAATTGATAATTAATTAATTAAGAAAAAAACTAATTCCGTCTCCTTAATATTGTTTATTTTGTGTATCATCTTCTTCACTCAAGGAAAACTTATTCTCAACTCAAAACATAAATTTACTTGAGACTGTAAGCAATTCAACTAACTCTGTTCTCTAACTCAACTCCAAACTCAAACTGATTTTACTATTGAATTTTTTCTCTACTTATAGAACATTGTGTTCTAATTTACTGTAAATTATAATATGAACAAAACAAATTTTCTCAAAGTATTCCTTTAGTTTCTGTGACTTTTAAATTGAATAAAATTTGAACGAAAATCAAAGTGCTCTGTTTTGAAATAAAAAGGGGCAAGTTATTAAATGTGCTGTAACTGGCAATATTGTGAATGTTTATGAATGGTATTGTGACGCATATGACAGTCAGTACTGGAATATTCGGGAAAGTCCAAAACAAAGTACTGGAAAACTGGAGACTATGGATGATAGAACATTCAAGATTATGGAACGGACGGAAACGAAATACCGAAGCAGCATGTGGGGAACTGGTATAAATACGTCGCACGCAGATTGAGTAATGGGTTATAAGTAAGAAGTAGTAGAAAGTAATAAGTCTCGAGTGAGAACCAAGCGATAAGTAAGAAGTAAAATACGCGATAAGTACGGAAGCGATAAGTCAAGAAATCGTTGTGTACGGTAAAAGTAACGGTTGTGATTAACGGACTAATAAAGTGTTATATTAATTCAAAATCGATTTAACGGCTCTTATTTATTCAAAATAATTAATCCAGCGAACCCTAAGCTCGCTACAATTGGTGTCAGAAGTGGGATTAATTATTGTTTAAGTGAATAAGTCTGTGAAAGTGTGTTGTGACTATGTTAGATCGACATTTGGAGGATCTTCGCGTTCCTGAGTTAAAGAAGGAACTAGAAGAGCGGAATCTGGATAGCAGAGGACAGAAGCAAATTCTTCGACAGCACCTACAAGCAGCAATGGAGGAAGAGGGTATTGATGTTGACACATATGTTTTTGCGATTGGGCCAGACTGTCCGGATGGAAAGAAACACCGATTCAAGATGGTGCCAATGATGTAACGGAGAAGAGCTCGCCACAGTTGGACATTTCGGAGATGCTCAGGGTAATGATGATAAAATTGGACGCACAAGCTGCAGATCTGAATGCAAAGTTGGATGCCCAAAATTCAAAATTCGACGCCCAAAATTCAAAATTGGACGCGCAAGCTGCAGATGTTAATGCAAAGTTGGATGCCCAAACGCAGTGGATGAAATGTAATTTTCAACACTTTAAGGAAATAATTCGAAACGAAGTAGAAAACCTAGATCTAAAAAACGAAGCTGAATTCAAGAAAGTCACCGATGAAATAACACGAATCGAAAAGAGACTTGAGTGTGTTGAGAGAAATAAGACATCGCCTAGCAATCAACATGACTACAAAGATACAAGGATGCAACCGCCAACCTTCGATGGAACGGGACCCTTCTCCGTATTTATACGTCAGTTTGACGCCGCGGCCAATTATAATAAGTGGTCGGATGAGCAAAAGTCAACATCACTAATCTTGTCACTCCGCGGGGCGGCTGCAGAATTGCTACAAACCATACCAGCAGAGAAGCAAACAGATTTCCAAGCGTTAAGAGACGGCCTTGAAGCTAGGTATGGCGACAACCACATGCAGCAGGTCTACCGCATGCAACTGCGGACCAGAACGCAGAAACCTGGAGAAAATCTGCAACAGTTGCAGGCAGACATTGAGCGATTGGCAAACTTGGCTTATACAAATAGGACTAACGAATTTCTGAACGAGGTAGCAATGGATGCATTTATAAACGCACTCCAAGATCGGGACTTGCAACAGGCCGTTCGTTTGGCGGGAAAGAAGACGACTAATGAAATACTGGCGTTCGCATTGGCATATGAATCTGCTAAACTGGCTACCAGGAGTACATATAGAGTTCGAGAAACGTCCGTTCAAGAATGTTCCTGCCAAAGAATCGGGTATGTGCAACGGAGAACCCCGAGACCTGTTATGAAGTGCTGGACATGCGGCGGAGTCGGCCACATCTCTGTTGACTGTAGGAAACGTCGACGAATGAATGAAACATCGAGTGAGAATTGTTGTTCATGCGCTTGTCATAAGAGGAGACTATCAACGGAACAACCTGAGGTAAACACTGAAACACATTGTACCTGTCAAAGTACTAAATGCGTTCGAAGAGCCGGTCGCAATAAAAAAAGGAGAGTTAACCGCAGAATGTGCACCCGTATCAATTATAAGCTCAATTCAGCAAGGGGAGGTGCATAATAACGCTGATGTTCTATCAAGAAGACGATGTAAGCCAGATTTTAAACATTGTCATAGACCGGAAGAGAAAGAAGAGGCGTACGACCTGCGAAATGTACAAGTAGAAGTACTAGAAGGCTGGACAAGTGATGCTATACGCGCAGCTCAACTTCAGGATGAAGATATGTCGCGAATTCTGGATTACAAAGAAAAGAACGAGCGGCCAACTTGGAACAATATTTCCGACAAGAGTGGAACATTTAAGGCATATTGGGCACAATGGAATTCCTTACTGGTGGAAGATGGAATTCTAAAGCGTAAATGGGAAGCCGCGGACGGAAAATCCCATCGAATGCAGATTCTAGTCCCAACATCAAAAGTGAAAGATGTTCTAACAGAAATGCACGACGGGGCCTCCGGTGGACATTTGGGAGTTAATAAGACACTTTCAAAATTACGATCTCGTTTTTACTGGCTTCACATGAGAGATGACGTCGAGTCTTGGTGTAGGAAGTGCACAACTTGCACTGCGACCAAAGGACCAACGGCAAAACCAAGGAGCGCTATGAAGCAGTACAACGTGGGTGCCCCTTTCGAGCGAATTGCGATTGATATCTCAGGACCATTCCCAAAAACAAACGACAACAACAAATACATGTTAGTTATCATGGATTACTTCAGCAAGTGGGTAGAAGTCCTTCCAATTCCAAACCAAGAAGCAACAACCGTCATTGAGCAGCTAATCAATAATTGGATCAGCAGATATGGAGTTCCCTGTGAGCTTCATTCCGATCAGGGCCGAAACTTCGAATCATGGATATTTCAAGGCATCTGTGCGGCACTAGGCGTAAGGAAAACCAGGACCACACCCTTACATCCACAGTCAGACGGAATGGTCGAAAGGTTCAACCGAACAATGAAAGAGTACTTATCGAAGGTCGTTAGTGATCACCAAAGAGATTGGGACAAATATGTACAAACCTTTCTCATGAGCTAGAGATCGGCTAATCACGATACGACGGGCCATTCTCCAGCAAGAATTATATTTGGACGGGAGATACGATTACCAGCCGATCTGCGATTCGGAATACCTCCAGACGCCATAGATAAGACCGAAGACTACGTAGCCGAATGGAGAAATCGCCTCGATGAGATTCATCATTTGGTTCGAAAGCAAATCAAGGTATCAAGTCACAGGATGAAAACAAGGTACGACGTTCGAGCCAACGCATCCGTATTTAATGCAGGCGATAACGTATGGCTTTATAACCCTCATCGGCAAAAAAGAAGGTCTCCAAAGTTGCAGCAACATTGGGAAGGACCGTATAAGATTCTCACAAGAATTAACGACGTTGTCTATAGGATTCAGCGAAGACCGAACGCCAAGATGAAAGTGGTACATCGTGACCGACTGGCGACTTTTGTTAACCCAGGAGATCAGTGAACTTAGTTCGGGACGAACTAATCTAGGCGGAGGGTAGTGTGACGCATATGACAATCAGTACTGGAATCTTCGAGAAAGTCCGAAACAAAGTACTAGATTATTTTAGGAAGTACTGGAAAACTGGAATAGAACATTCAAGGCTATGGAACGGACGGAAACGATACACCAAACCAGAATGAGGAAAAACGGTATAAATACGTCGCACGCAGAACGGAAGAATAAGTAGAAAGTAATAAGTCTCGAGTGAGAAGCAAGCGATAAGTAAGAAGTAAAATACGCGATAAGTACGGAAGCGATAAGTCAAGAAATCGTTGTGTACGGTAAAAGTAACGGTTGTGGTTAACGGACTAATAAAGTGTTATATTAATTCAAAATCGATTTAACGGCTCTTATTTATTCAAAATAATTAATCCAGCGAACCCTAAGCTCGCTACAATATGAACAAAACAAATTTTCTCAAAGTATTCCTTTAGTTTCTGTGACTTTTAAATTGAATAAAATTTGAACGAAATTCAAAGTGCTCTGTTTTGAAATAAAAAGGGGCAAGTTATTAAATGTGCTGTAACTGGCAATATTGTGAATGTTTATGAATGGTATGTATTAAGTGAGAATGTAATATATGTTAAAGGAAGTTTTTAAGGATGTGTAAGGAGATTCAGTGTTAAATTTAATAAGGGCAGTATTCTGGAATACAACAACGTTATAAATAAATCTTTTAAAACCATAAAATGTAAACATTTCATTAATTTTTTCCTTCTTTTCTAAAATTTTGCATGTGGCATCCTAATGACGCACTTTTTTATACCCTTTTAAAGTAGTTTATTATTTCATCTTGGGAAATTCCAACGTTCGTTTCTTATTTACCCGTTAATTTTATGAATTTCTTTTGGGAAAATACGTACCTATTCACAGGTAGTATATGTTTCCAGGTATAAAATTTCCAACAGGTATAAAGAGTGAAAATCAATTGTAAAATTTGTGGCGTCATCCAATGATTGGGAGTGTATATCTTTCTCATAGTGGTGATAAGTTTTAAGACAATATTTTTTTATATTTTGACATTTTATTTCATAAGTCAAACTAAATTATCGCTCTGTATAACATACCTGATCAAAGAGAAAGGGAATCTCTTAATGTCAAAACCAATCTCTTCTAAAGACTGGTTATCTGAAACTTGGATCCAAAATTATGGAATTTATCTCTTGCATTTTAGCACCTTACCAGTTTCCAATTGGTTGCTATGCATTTTAGATGTATACATTTACGTGCGGTGTGGTTTGTGAACATATAACTAACATAAATTATTAATTGACGTGCATTTTCTTATTGGAAATAAAGAGCAATAATTCCAAAGGTATTCATCTTAGCAAGTGATCCGTCAATCTATCCAAACGCGGTGGTACATATGACTTGCTTCACTTATCAACAGTGCGATGTGGACAGGCGGTGCACGCAAAAGTAGAGTGTTGTAATTACTTCTGTTTGAGGTCTAGTTGTTGGTGAAGTGCTATCGACAAAAACTTGGTCCCATAACTAGTATCAGATATTTGGTAAGATTTTGTTGCATACCCTATTTCTCGTCCAATTTAGTAAATATATGCTATGGAACTAGACTCGATTTATGTGCTACATTTACATAAATCACATTTGGTCAATGTCCGATGACTTAGCATTCGGCATTTGCTTCGTGTGCATTCGTTATTAGTGCAATTAAAACAAATCTGTGATTTTAGATACTGAATGACCAAATTCAAAATGCTTATTTGCAATGCATGAATGGGCCTGCCTAGTGAAATTCGATAGTCTGCAGTGCTTTGTCATAAAATCTTCGTTAAAAAACAAATAATATTATTTAGACTAATTGCGAAAGTAATAGTCAACAAGATTACGTTTTAACAGCTTCAGGTAAAGCAAAAAAAACCATTCGCTTGCAGGTGTGTTGATCTCATAAAGTGCTTTCAAAACGGACAGCAAATGCAACTCCTTTAAAACCGGGCTTTGAACGTCAAAACAAGAATTTCATTCGTATAAAAGTACAATAAGTTGGCCACGGAGCTTGTTTTGTGTTCGTTTCCGGTCAACTCAGCATCTTATGCCCCAGAAACTAACTGCTTTAGATACAATATTTGTATAATATTATAAAAAGGTATTTTTAGAATGATCATGAAGTGGACTAGTGAAGTCGTTTCGAAACCTTTTTATTTATTATTCTAGTTTTTGTTAGCGCTTGGAAAGAGCCAATGTAGTTTATCGTGAAATTTGACTTTTAAAAGTGGCCTTTCATTAAGTGGGTTTAAATATTTGTATTTTCGATTCGAACAATTATTTATACAGAAAATTTGTTTTTAATTTGCGAACGCAGTTGTCGGGCGTTCACGATCCTCAGGATTATAAATTCACTATTAGTTAATTCAGAATCAACGTTATTTTTGTTAGAGGAAAAAGTATCGAATTATTTCTGGCAAAGTTTAAACATATTTTTTATACTTAAAGTTATTTATATTATTTGAACGCATTATATTGGGTGTACGAATAAGTTTCCGCCGTTTCCTATAAAACAATAGGAATTTATTGTGAAAGAACGGTACATTACGTTTTATTCAAGGTATTGTCCATTACTAGACACTACTTTTTCCCATGTTTCTGGCAGTATCCGGATACCACGTCGGAAGAACTCTTCATCTTTTGATGATATCCATCCGAATCGAGCCATTTTTTGGTATCATATTGTAGCGAGCTTAGGGTTCGCTGGATTAATTATTTTTAATAATTAATAGCCGTTAAATTTATTTTGAATTAATGTAACACTTTATTAGTCCGTTAATAACAACCGTTACTTTTACCGTACACTTAACGATTTCTTGACTTGTCGCTTCCTTACTTATCGCTTGCTTACTCTGCTTACTTCTTACTTCTTCGATCTGCGTGCGACGTATTTATACCGTTTCCTCATTCTGATTCGGCGTTTCGTTTCCGTCCGTTCCATAGCCTTGAATTTTCTACTGCCCATCGTCTCCAGTTTTCCTTTCTAGAATATTCTAGTACTTTGTTTTGGACTTTATAGAATATTCTAGTACTGATTGTCATATGCGTCACAATATGTTGTAAAGTGCTGCTCGGACAGACCACGTGCCATGTATCGAAATAAGTGATAATCAGAAGGGGCAAGGTTTGGTGAATACGGCGGGTGGGGTGGGAATTTCCAATGAAGTGTTTCTAAATAGTTTTTTCATCGGCACCGCAGCATGCGGACGAGCTTCCTTGAAAAGGGAGCGACTGGACGAAGAGCTTCCTTGAAAATCGATCGATCCGGCTTGTTGTGGACGCCGAGTGTTCGGATCTGTATCCTGTTAATTCGGGGGTTCTATTTTGGCTCCAGCCTTGTTTTTGCTTCACATAAATGAATTGTTGGAGACAACGGATAGCAAAGTGTTCAGTATTGCGGATGATAGTACGCTTGTTTTCTCCTTTCGAGTGTTCGGCCGATTGGTGCATCTACGTCGCACCAGATGAGATGTAGACAGATTGACTCTTTGAATCAGGATCTAGATAAGGTTCTGCAGCGGGGGAGGGCCAATCTCGTCAACCTCAATGCAGCGAAGACACAATATACAACATTTACAAAAAAAAGTGGACCATCGGTTCTACAGCTGATGATAACTGGCCAGACCCTCGAAACTAGGGAAATCTTGAAACTGCTCGGCGTCACGGTCTGTGGGAATGTATCGTGGCATAAACACGTGCCGAGCATCACCAGGTCAGCCTCAGGAAAACTCAGCTATCTTTTTAAGGCTAAGAAATATTTTAACTCCGGCCCAAAAAAAATAAAAAAATGGGGTGGCGAGAGGCCGACTTTGGCGAGACAAAGACAGATGTGTCCTTCATCTTGTCTCTGGCTTCTGGTCATCTTGCGACAACCAGAATCACCCACATCCGTGAGGATGTTGGGCTCGGTCTCGAGATATATGAAAAAGAACAAAAGGGGGGGAGGTATCTAAGGATAGTGTGGACAGGGTTAGTTTAAGTGTTCTCTAACTACTTAGATAGAGGCATGATGGGAAAGAAAACGTACAAGACCGGTAGGTCTTGAGAGCGGTAGTAAACGCAGATCACGTCTTTGGCGTCTGATAATCTGCGCTTTGGTCGGAGTGTGTGTGTGTGCTTGTGCTGTCTTGTACTATGCGTGCGTGTTTGTAGTGTGTCAGCAGTAGACCCTATGGGATGGGTCCAGGAATCCTCTATTATAGAGGAGAATGTTGTTGGGAAGGGTGCTTTCTTCAATTTTGTACTTAAGAAGAAATTATGGTGGTCTGATCCGAAGAGATCGAGAGAGAGAGAGAGAAGGGTCAAAACGCAAGACTCCCGTACAAGTAGTTTCTCGATTTTCTGAATACTTTCGAGGTACTTATATGCTAATTGTAGCAAGTACTCGTCGATAGGGACAATGGAGGCATCTTCGTATAGGTGAGAATTCGGGTAATGGCGACCGTCAGGCCTTCTAGAGTCGTTGGTGCATCTTCTGAGTAGTTTTCTTTCCATTTCGGCCGAAAATATGCTGGACCATATGGGAAAGGCGTATGATATTCCAGATCGGATTAGCTGCTTATAGCAGAGAAGCTTAACTTTGGTGTCAACTTTGTTGCTCCACTTCAAGATGTTGTGCAGTTGCTTAGACCGACTGATGCCCCTTTTTTACTCCGGCCCAACTTCTTCTCCTGTATATATCCCAAATAGACCTGCGCTCGAATATTGCTCTCATGTTTGGAGCTCGGCTCCTAAAGATACCCTCGACATACTTGAGAGCATACAGAGACGAGCGATCCGCCTGATCGGGGATTCGGCGCTGACGTCGGGACTACAGCCGCTATCACATCGGAGACACATAGCCGACCTCTGTCTGTATTACAGATATTATCATTGGTACTGTTCTTCGTTCGCAATTCGGCTTATATGCGCTCCACAAGACAATCCGACGGATCGCACCACTTTGCGATTCATTTTCCCATGGCGCGAACATCTCTGCGTCAGAACTCGTTCCGTTACAGAGCGGGGAAGCTTTGGAACTCCCTTCCCACGCGAGTATTTCCGGATCGTTACAACCTGCAACTGTACAAAGAGAACTGCAACAGTTATTTGGTGGCATCTCGGGGCGTCCACTAGGCGCTATAGGTTCGCCTCTGCCGAGAGAAGTGTAATAAAAAAAAATGGAGAAGAATAATTTTCTCATGTCTGGTGTAGTAATGGGCGCGTTTTTTCTTGAGTGCTCGGCTCAATTTCATTAATTGTGTTCGGTAGAAAAGTCCAGAGATGGTTTCGCTCGGTTTCAGCAAATCATAATACACGACACCAATCTGATCCCACCAAATACACAGCATGAGTTTTTTCCCATGAATATTCGGTTTTGCTGTCGATGTTGAAGTGATCATCCCATGGTGGTCCCCATGATTTTCTCTTCTTTGGGTTATCGTGGTGGATCCATTTTTCATCCCCAGTGACTATACGATACAAACAATTTTTTTTTTGCCTGGCGAGCAGCATTTAACTTATGCAAAGTCGGCGTTCAACGTCTCTCGGCTTCAATTCATATGGAACTCAATTTCCTTGTTTTTGGATCATCCCTAACGGTTTTTAACGATGTGAAATTGCTTGTTGAGTTACATCTAATGTACCGGCGAGTTCCTTTTGTGTTTGGGATGGATCTTCCTCCAATATTGCTTCCAATTCCCCGTCTTCGTACACTTTCGACCTTCCAGTTCGATCTTTGTCTTCCACGTCAAACTCACCGTTTTTAAACGTTTGAAACTGCTCGTGACAACTTCTCTCACTCAAAGCAGGCTCACCATATGCTTCTACAAGCAATTGATGCGCCTCAGCGGCAGATTTCTTTAAATATATATATGTATATATATACATATATATATTTTTTTTTCTTTTACACTAACGCGCCCTCAAAAGGGGATTTTGAAGTACCCTTAAATGTCAGAGCACAGTGCGAGCGGATGGAGAGAAAGTGGATAAGGAAAGGAGGTGTCGATGTCTGGACATCACATCGACCAGGAAACACATGATCAGGCAGAACATTCCAGCTTCGTGTGGTTCGAGAAGAATTACTCTCTATGTTTATTTGTGCGCCTGAAGTTCACTTTCAACTTGTACTGATGGGCACTCTCAGATTGCCGGGTATCGTGGGAGAACGTCTGAAGGGGAGGAACACATTCAGCAAGTTCAGTTGAGCAACGACCGTGGTAATACCTATAGAAAAGAGATGGACATAATACGTTGCGCCTATGTTCTAACGAAAGTGTGGCGTTTCTATTAGATACACACACACTACACAAGCAGATAGTGAAGAACAACACCGAAAGAAAATCGAATAAGCAAACATTTAAGAAACATAAGGGCATTGCACGACTTAGGCTGGATCCCTAATAAGTTTCACTGCTCGTTTTTTTCATCCTCACGAGCACGTGTAGGGCAGTTTTGGATGCGCCTAACCAAATATGAGAGTTGAAATCCATTTTGGGGCGAATCATACACAGGCTGAAAAGTCCTGTGATTTTTAATGAGCTAATGAGAATTTTATTGAGCAAAGTTATATTTATATCTCAACATAGTTGCCTTCGAGGGCAATACACTTCGTATAGTGATTTTCCAACATTTCGATCCCCTTTCTATAGTACGAAACGTCCAAGCATTCGAAATACGCCTCAGTTTCCGCGATGATTTCCCCACTCAATCTGAATCGCTTTCCCCGAAGCCATCGTTTGAGGTTTGGGAACAGATAATAGTCGGTGGGGGTGAAGTCTGGAGAATACGGTGGGTGAGGAACCAATTCAAACCGTAACTGGTTCAATTTGGTAATCGCTTTCAAGAACGTGTGTGACGGTGGGTTATTGTGATGGTACAGAACTTTCTTCCTCGCCATATGGCGCCGTTTTTTCTTTATTTCGTCGTTCAGTTTATCCAATAACGCTGCATAATGCTCTCCGGTGTTTGTTCTTCCCCCCCGCAGACTATGCCATGCGCATCTTAAAAAAACGAGCGTTGGTCTTTTGGCCGCTTTGATCGGACTTGTGACTTTTCAGCCACGCTGCAGACTGCCTATTGGACCCATGCGTATAGTAATAGTCCCACGTTTCATTCATTGTCACAAAACGTTGAAAAAGTCCGCTCGATTACGCTGCAACACCGCCAAACCGGGCGTGGAATCATCAACGCGCTGCCGGTTTTGGTCGACAGGCAGCAAACGCCGCACCAATCGCGCCGATAGCCATTTCATCTCTAAAAGAACGTGCAAAATGTATCTCGGCCGTTATTTTGAGATGTCCACGGCCTCAGCTAACTTAAGCAACTACACTTTACGATCACTCAAAACGATTCGATGCATTTGTCGTACGATTTCCGTTTTCGTAGCCTCTTTTGGCCCTCCAAAAAGAGGTGGGTCTTCGGTGCTTGTACGGCCCAATTTAAATTCACCAAACCACATATAAACGGTTGTTCTCAAAGAAGCAGATGTGGGATAACATTTCTGCAACCATTGCAATGATTGTTCAGAAGTTTTTCCACCAAAAAACAGTGTTTAATTAAGATGCGATGTTCCTGTTTTCCCATTTTTTACGAAGATGAAAGTAGCGTCACTCAAACGACTGTAGCTTGTAAACGAATGGGTGAAATGTGACGAAATTTCATACGTAAACTAGTGACAGGTGAACGTTTCGTAATGAGTCATGGTCATCTTCTAGTGGTGTTACATATTGAAAGTTCCCCGGACTTTTCAGGCCTTGTAGTCAGGTCTTAGATAGCTCTCAGGTCGAAGTTTACATCATACTTGTCACAACAAACTCCTTACATGGAGATCCACCACGAAAATTTATTACAATATGCATTGTGAATAGTGGCCATGTTAGGAGGAGTGAAGTATTTTCAATCTGTCGCTCTCTCAAGGGGAAATCCCTAATATTTGGAAAACCTCGTTTATCACTCCCGTGCATAAAAAGGGACCCAAAGGCGATCCCATCGCCAAACTTTCCTACATCCCCAAAGTTTTTGAAAACATTCTGTACCAAAGGTCATGCTTCCACTGCAAATCCCTAATTTCACCTAGATAACACGGCTTTCTTGGTGGTAGATCTACTACCACGAACCTAGTTGAATTTACTTTCCAAGTCCTCATAGCCCTATACAGTGGCAACGAGGTCGACGTTGTTACTACGGATTTTACTAAAGCCTTGATAAAATTTCGCACAGACTGATACTTCTCAAACTATCCTTCTTGGGCTTCGAACCCGTATTAACAAAGTGGATTTCGTCACACCTGGATAATCGGCTCTACAGAGTACGTTTCAGATCTGTTCTCTCAAATCCTTTTTGTGCCACCTCTGGAGTCCCCCAGGGCAGTCATTTGGGTACTCTTTTATTCATATTAACAATAAACAACATCGATATGATTATCAAGCAGTCCTGTATCACCCATTACGCCGACGATACCAAATTCTTCAAAACAATTTGTTCTCCGCTTGATTCTTTTATTCTCCAGATAGACCTTGACCACTTTTCGTTACGGTGCTAGAAGAATTGTCTGGAGCCTAATGTCGACAAATGTCAATCAATTACGCTTTTTGGAATCTGAGCAGCTTATGTATGGCTATTCCAACTCCCTGGTGGGTGTCGTTACCCAGGAAGGGCTATTCGTTTAGAGTAATTTATATAGCGTTCTTGCAGATGCATTTCTTGAATAAAAGCAATCAACATGTTTGAAAAACAAATTTAAATGAGAAAAGTTATAACATTTAAACCACAACGTTCACTTTGCACCAACTTGTGTTATTACATTTGTTGCAGCTCAGCACAAATCCAACCTTCACGCAGTCACCGCAAGCAAAGGCTCACACCGAGAGTGCTTTTCGACTACTTAAGTCAAGCGCATTCTCGGTCACCCTCACACAGAGGCGTAAGTCACACTTAAATTAGCGTGTAGTCAACGCGGCACTATGTGGGTCTCGCCCACACGTAAAACAAAACCGGCGCTGGATTTTTCCCGCCAATTTCGTGTGACACCATCACATGTGAGGACAATTGGCGGGAATGGCACTTTACTTGGATATCGCTCGCTGTGAGACTGGACGTCTCCAAGAAGTCCGACATCAGAGATTCCAGCAACAGCAACCTCTTCTACATCAACAGGATTTTTGAGCCAACAGCAGGTGCTTATACGCCCGCAGAACACTCGACACCAGCAGCACCCTCTCCTCTACATGCAGCATCCTCAACGCCAGCAGCATCCTCCTCTACAGCAGCAGCCGCCTCGACGCCGACGACGGTTTGGGGATCAGGACCCCAAAGTGGTGACCCCAAAAAAGAAAGACTAGACACGGAGCTCCGAGGAGGAAAGTCCAAACCCACCAGCAGTGGCAAATATAGGAGGCTTACGGAATGCATCCTGCAGCGCACAACTGACTCCGAAGAGAAGAGGCTCCACATAGTGCTCACTGATCTCTAACTCGGCGCCTTGAAACCTTCGCACCTGCGGCGGCAGGCCCTCGCCGGGACACACATCGACGGAGGAGCGCTGTTGGTGAAATGGAAAGCGCTTCTACCTCAGAGTGCCCAGAACACTCTAAAGATCTTCAAGCCCCAAGCCACAGAGGACCTAATCTCCGCGGCGGACGAGGTCGTCGACAACTACCTTGGGGGCATCGTGGGGGTCGGCGACAGGCAAAGGACTCAAGACACCCTCACGCAGCAGATCGACGCTCTAGAGGTAGCCGTCACCCAACTAGCCCTCAACCATCAGCTAGCTAATCTAGGCAACCCCAGCAGGCGACGACAGCGAAGCCACCCGAGACCAAGGGCGGTACCCAGGGCACACGAGAACTACGATACTGGGAGCCAGGCGGACTGGTGTTGGTACCACCGAGAATTCGGCGCTAACGCACGCACCTACAGACTCTACGCATTCGCGAGGTCGGAAACTGACGGGCTCATCCCATGCGCAGGTGGTGGAGGTGGGACCCCAAGACGATCTTCGCCTGCATCTACACGACCGGCTCTCCTAGATCAAGCTACGGTAAATGTGCCATCGGCAAACCCCAGGTGACTTACTTGGGCTACCAAATCTCAGAGAAAGGCCGTACCATCCGCAGTCTAACGGAATGGTAGGGGATTCCATTGAACTCTCAAAGTCGCCCTAAGGTGCTATCCACACTCTTGGCTGGATAGTCTGCCCTCAGTCCTGCTGGGGCCCAGGCCGGCGTACAAAAGGGACATCGAAGCCTCCCCAGTAGAAATGCTCTATGGCACAACCACTCGTATCTCTGGAGAATTCGTTGGCTCGGAGTCGGCATAGGCAAACAAGACCTCCTTCGCTGCGACCATGTGCCGGGTTTTTAAAGTCATCCGGCCTGTCGCAGCAACTCGGCACATCACAGGACACCTATTCGTTCATAAGGATCTGCAGGCCTCCATCCACGTCTTCAGATGACTCGACAGCATCCGCAAACCTCTCGAAGCGCCTTAAATAGGCTCACACCGCGTCATCCGACGCGTAAAATACAGAACGATCACCATCGACGTCAACGGCCAGGAGAGAATCGTCTTAAAGCAGCCTAACCGGAGACGGCTCTCACCGAGAATGCTTTTCGACTAGTCAAGTCAAGCGCATTTTCGGTCACCCTCGCATACAGGCCGAAGTCATGGTTGAATTGGCGTAAAGTCGACGCGGCACTACGTGGTTTTCGCCCACACGTAAAACAAAACCGATGCCGGATTATCCCCACAAATTTCGTGTGACACCACCACATGCGGGGACAGTGGCAGTCATGACACTTTACTTGGATATCGCTCGCCGGCCAGACTGGACGTCACCAAAAAGCACGACAACAGGGATTCCAGGAACAGCAGCCTCTTCTACGCTAGCAGGATTTTCGACGCCAATAGCTGGCGCTTATACGCCCGCAGAACTTTCGAGAACAGCAGCAGCCTCTCCTACACCTACAGCATCTTCAACGCCAACAGCATACTCCTCTACCCCAGCAGCAGCCGCCTTGACGCCGACGACAGTTTGGGGATCAGGGCTCCAAACATTCGTCCCGTTGATCGCAACATTTTGAATATTGTTCTGTTGGGGAAATGTTGGGTTTTCAAATATACATTTTTTACGGTTAGTTTTTTCAGTCGAGTCGATTCTATTTTCTATTGAATTCACTTAAGAAACCAGTGTTATGCTGCGCCGTGCTTCCTCTATAACCGAGGGAAGAGCGTAGCATGCGTAGTAAGATCAAAACTACTATTTAAGTTTAGGATGAATGTTTATTTTATTAATGGATAACTGAGTGAACTTCGATTAAAACATAACATGAAAATGATCATAGACTTGCTGATCTTGTCTTTTGATCGTGATTGATAATAATTCTAAAATGGTAAAAAGTAAAAACCACAATGATCAAATGATCATGATCGACTGACTAAATTGAAAAGCTACCTGAAAAAAAAATTGTGGCGAGAAGGCCGAATTTAGCGAGACAGGACATATGTGTCCTTCATCTTGTCTCTGACTTCTGGTCATCTTGCGATAACCAGAATCACCCACATCCGTGAGGATGTTGGGCTCGGTCTCGCGGCATCTGTAAAGAAAAGAAAAAAGGGGGGGTATCCAAGGATAGTGTGGACAGTGTTAGTCCAAGTGTTCTCTAACTACTTTTATAGAGGGATGGTGGGAAAGAAATCATACAAGACCGGTGGGTCTTGGGTGCGGTAGTAAACGCAGATCACGTCTTTGGCGTCTGATAATCTGCGCTTTGGTCGGTGTGTATGTTTGTGTTTGTGCCGTCTTGTACTGTGCGTTCGTGTGTTTGGTTTGTTAATAGTAGACCCTATGGGATGGGTCCAGGAATCCTCTATTATAGAGGGGAATGTTGTTGGGAAGGGTGCTTTCTTCAGTTTTGTACTGAAGAAGAAATTGTGCGGATTTGATCCGAAGAGATCGAGAGAGAGAAGGGTCAAGAACGCAAGAGTCCCGTACAAGCAGGTTCTCGCCGTTCTGAATGTTTTCGAGGTACTTATATGCTAATTGAAGCAAGTACTCGTCGATAGGGGTAATGGAGGCGCCTTCGTATAGGTGAGAGTTGGGGTAATGACGACCGTCAGGCCTTCTACAATGATTGCTGCATCTTCTGAGGAGTTTCCTTTCGAAAACCCGAAGTCTTTCCATTTGAGCCGAAGATATGCAAGACCATATGGGAAAGGCGTACGATATTCCAGATCGGATTAGCTGCTTATAGCAGAGAAGCTTAACTTTGGTGTCAACTTTGTTGCCCCACTTCAAGATGTTGTGCAGTTGCTTAGACCGACCGAGGCCCCTTTGGAGAATGTGGGTCACATGTTTGATGAAATTCATTTTTGGGGTATAAATGACCCCAAGATATTTCATCTTGTCCTGCGGCCTAATCGTAGTATCTCCCATTTTTATTCGAATATTCTGTGAATATCGAGAAGCAGGTTGGGAGTGTTTACTACTCAGAATTATGGCTACTGCTTTGGATGGATTAAGTCGGATTTTCCATCGACTGTAATACTGATACAGTTCGTCCAAGTGACGGTTGAGTCGATTTGTTGCAAGGTTAGGGCCTTTGGTTGACGTGTACACCAGGACGTCATCCGCATAGCATATTTGGTTTACTCTCCCGTCCACAGGGCGGGGAATATCGGAGGTGTAAATATTGAATAAGATGGGGCCTAGAATAGAGCCCTGTGGTACGCCTGCAGCGGCGTGAAAAGTTCGGGAAAGCTTCCCATTCATTCTAACTTGGAAGGTTCTGTTTCGAACGAATTGGTAGATGATGCTACATAGCGTTCTACTGAGGCCAGTATTCAGTAGTTTAAAAGCGAGACCTTCGATCCAAGTCGTATCAAAAGCTTTTTCAATGTCTAGGCTTACCGCAACGGTGGGTTCCTTATTAAAGAGCCGCACGCAGACGTGGTTTTGAAATAAATTGAGAGCCATAGTGGTGCTGTGCGCTCTTCGGAATCCGAATTGGAAATCAGGTATTAGGTGCCTGGCACTGACAAAGTTATTTAGCTTCTCGTATATGAATTTTTCATATATTTTGCTGATGCAAGTGAGAAGCGAGATAGGGCGAAAGCTTGAGGGGTGATACGTTGGTTTCCCAACTTTTGCTATTGGACAAATAATAGCGTGCCTCCAAGCTTGGGGAAAGTACCCCATGTTGTAAGCATGGTTGAATAGAATGGAGAGCTTTATAAAGAATAAGGCAGAAAGCCTTCGCAACGAGTGGTATGACATGTTGTCGATACCAGGTGACTTCTTAGGGTGTCGAGATTTAACCAGACTCTGTAGGGTATTTGGTGTGATGAAACCGTGACCATTATCACGTGTGTCATCGAAGTATGCACTGTTAGTTAAGGATTAAAGACAACAATTGGCTCGTTGAAGTCGTCCAACTTACTGTGGACCTCTGAACTAACGATTGCATTTGTTTCCGGGTCGCCATCTTGGAGAGTGAGTTTGTGATTGTTTTCGAAGGACTTTCCGATGATATTTGCTTTATTGGTGTCGTTATTGACAACAACACCATTGTGCATAATTGGCCCAGTGATGCGGGAAGCGCCACATATCTTTTTAACATTTTTATAAACGTTCTGGTCCATCTGAATACCCTTCAGCTTGTCTTCCAATTGTCGGGTGCGATTGTTTTGGATTCTCTGTTTTATCAGTGTACCAATATTATAAATAATGGATCGCAATAATGGCTCCCTTTGCGTAAAGCGGCGACGATATCTCATTCTGCAGAGCTTTTTACGCTCCCGGATGAGACGAAGAGTGATGTCGTCCTGGGCGATCTGATAGGTCTTTTCAAGTTTGTACTTCGGGACATGAGTCTCCGAAGTTTCAACTAGAATCTCGTGAAGTCGTTTTGCAGCGTTGTTTATCTCAACCGTCGTTAGGTTCCTGTCAGTGGGAAGAGAGAATTGGTGGAGTTTATCGTTCAATGTAATATTGAAGTTGTCCCAGTTTGTCCGCCCATAATCGGGTATGTATCTGATGTGAGCCCGAGATGCTCGATAGCCGCGAATGAATGTGGTCACAGCGTTGTGGTCAGATACACCCGCTGAAACTTGAGGAGGAGTGATTTGTGGAAGTAGGTCTTTGGACACAATAAATATGTCCAGAATTGAGTTACCTCGAGTACCAACCGTGGGTGCGACTATTTCGAAGTTGAGGGCATACATGTTTGCGGTGTACCATTGGTACAGTTTTGTGCCATTTGGGCAAGAGACAGAGTTGTTCCAGTGGGGATGTCTGGAGTTAAAATCGCCGCCTATGATGAAGGGTGTATGCCCTGAGGTCCTTATTAGTTTGCCGATATTTTCGGGATTAATGGGGCCATTATTGGTTTTATGCGAGTGGTATACGGAGTATATATTCACTCTACCATTACTAGCCAGATGCAGTTCAACTCCAGACACCTCTATGGACTCTAGGTGTGGGAGGTCTATAGCTTCATGGCGAAATCCGCTATTAACCAGTATGCAAGTTCCACCTCCGTTGACGGTGGGACCGCCAGTGAGGGTTCGATCTCTTCGAATCATGGAGAAGTTTGGGAATACGGGGCGGTGACATGGATGCAACCTAGTTTCGGTTACAAGTACCACGTCCGCCCGGTTTTCCTTTATGAAGTCAGATACTATCATACGCTTGGAATGCGAAACAAGGGAGTTGACGTTTAAGAGGATAACTTTAATTTTGGAATCCATTGTGGAGGGTATGTCTTGCATATGCAGTGAAAAGGAGGGCCTCCCTCTCTGCCTCGGTTGATAGTTTCTCATATCGGGGTCGGATATCCTCAATTAAGCGGGAGAAACTAAGTAGTTTCTCGAGCATTGAAGATTGCCCCCTCGGAGGCTTTTGCACCACCGCTTGAATTTGAGGCGTCGTGTTGGCCTTTACCGGGGCTCGCTTAGGGACTTGAATATGTTTTTGAGGGGGAGGAGTTGAAAGGGTTTTTGTATTCCTTGCCTGCTGACCCCTAAGCATGTCGGCAAATGTGAATCCATTTTGGATGAGGTTTTGTGTGGCCTGTTTTCCGAAGTCTGACTTGGCTGTTTGCTTAGCTCGAGTCTCCTTGGATCTTTGTTTAATTTCCTTATATTTAGGACAATTTCTATAACTAGCCGGATGCCCTTTGTTGCCGCAGTTGCAGCAAGTTGGCAGTGTTATTTCATCCTGCACATTTGTTGCGGGATCGTATTTCGCTAGCGGTAGTTCGCACTTGCCAATATCGTGGGATTTTCCGCAACGAACGCAACGGCGACTCATGTTGCAGTTTCGGGAGACATGCCCGAAACGTTGGCAACGTCTGCATTGAGGTATTTCTCTGTTATGAAATACCTCGAAGACAACTTGCTGATGCAAAGTTGGAAGCGACTTTGTTCGTATTATGGAATCTATGTCGGTTCCTGGGGCAAGGAGAAGCTGCCATATGTTCAGCTTGGTGTATCTTTGCGGTCTGATGTTCACAAACCGCTGTGGGGGAGAGAATTTTTTGACGTCAATGAATTTGACGTTAGGAAATGTTGCCCCAAGAGCAGTTACGATGTCGTCCTTTTCCCAAGAGGCAGCGACTCGTTTTAAAAGGATTGTCCTCGACTTTTAGTCGGCCGGAGTGAAGGTGTAATAATTCACCTCCTTGGCCGTGAGGTTGTCGTTAACCGTGCGATAGGTTTCCCTATCGTAGGCTATGATTTTATTTAGGGATGGACTTAAGGTCTTTGCCTTGAAGTTAGAAATCCCTAGCCGGTTCATGTCACTGACGAAATTTTTTAAATTGAGGTCTCGTGCAAAGACCTCGGGTTGCTGTTTCTTCTTAGAAACAGGTGGGCGTTCCCCGACCTCTGGCTGAACAGTGTTGGGAACACCAGCAGCCTTTGGTTTTGGGTTAATTAATGGAGTTGGCCGTGGTGGGCAAGGCTCCTGCGGAGGTACGACCCTCACATGAGTTGGTGTTATCGCGTGGTTTGACAACAGTTTGGGGTGTGGCGTTGGCGGGCAGCCGATGGCCACACGCTTATTGGAAGGTCCTCCTTCGCAGTTTATTATTGGAAGCGGTGTTTTCCGCTTAGGGGCTCTAGACGAGTTTGGGGTGGGGGTGCGCGAGTCACCGTCGTCCATTGTTTCGTCGGAACTCTCAGCGAGACCTTCCAACTCGGGCTCGAGCTCCGATTCCGAATCAGAAGCCTCCGAACTGGCACTGGATGGGGATGCGGGTGGTGCGGCTTCCAGACGCGACAATTTATCTTTCAAGGCAGCGTTCTCTGCCTTGAGAGCCTCGAGGTCCTCCCTTAATCTCTTTATGAGAGCCATCATGCCCTGATCGGGCTGATGGCCCACACCACGAGAAGAACAGGTATCCATCTATTGCGGGTACGCAAACATCGGGCACGAAAAAGAAACAAGAAACGCGTGGGGCGCAAGGAAAAGAAAAGAGGAACAAACAAAAACCAAGAAGGGAAACAAACAGACCTAATCAACCTAAAACAAACAAAAAATAGTAAAATATAAATTTAGAAAATATAAATTAAATTTAGAATATTTGAACCTAAAGATAGTAAGATTAAATCAAATAATAAAATATAAATGTAAAGAAATATAAATTCAATTGAAAATGTCCAAGCCAAACGTCCTGTTGCTCGTTCACACTCACAAGTTTTTTTTTTTGTTAAACACAAATTTTTTTAATAGCTCACTTGTAAAGAAATTCACAACTCCGTTACATTGCCAAATTGGATAGTGTTCAATTAATTAATAATTTCATGTGTTGAAAGTCGTATGATTTCAGCAAATGCCACAATGAATATCTGTATGACTGATTGTGAATGAATAGAGGGTTGAGGTCTGTATGATTGTGTATGAATGGAGCTACCTGAAAACGTATTAGTTTTCCTTTTTATACCTGAACCCTGAAACACATGAAAGTTGGTTTGGCCAATCATATTCGAGCAGATGCCACTGTTGCTCGATATGGGTTTTACTGATTGTATCAATCTGCTGCCAGGGGTTTCGGATTGGGATGCATAGTGGTTTGTTATTTTGAGCAGCTGCTGGTTGCTCGATAACGATTCGGAAATCGTTTAGATTATTTGGGTGTTTGTCATTTCGAGCAGCTGCTATGGTTGCTCGATATTGGTTATAGAATTGTTTAGATTCTTTGAATGTTATATCGAGCAGATGGTATGTTTGCTCGATATTGGTTATGGAAACTTTTGGATTATTTATATGTTATATCGAGCAGCTGCTATTGTTCCTCGATATTGGTTATGGAATCTTTTGGATTCATGGGATTTAAATGAATAAAATTGGGATGATGGGATATGTATGTAGGGGGGAGGATATTAATGGCAGGGCTTTCTGGAGCACTACACCAGTCTTAGGTACAAAGTATTCCCCTGTTTCCTGTATCCATAACATTTTAAAAACGAATTAAAAATATCAAAATAAAAAATGAACTTCTTATGTTCAATCAGCCAATAAGGCACACATATCGAAATCTGACTAGAATTTACCGACATAAGCAGTGCGTCAAATATCTAGAAACACCACCTACGTTTGAAACCTGTAACATACCTCTTTCCCACAATATTAATTTTATTTATTAATCGGTTAAGAAATAGAGAAGCTGTCACTGTTGAATCGCTATCACAAGTGTATTGAAACTAGAGTAGAATATTTTGAATGAAAATGATGTTTCCTACGGTCAGTCTGGAAACTTATTTGTTGTACTGGATACTAGATAATCGTATTCGCAATTTAGATGCTATAAAACAACTTTTCTTTTATCCACACCAATATAAAAGATAAAATGAAATAGATAACGTGAAGTATGTTAGATGTTCGTTGCACTTACGAAATTGCGCAACGAACAACATAAGTAATGTGTAAATACGTCCCCATTCCATAATAATAAAGCGCTATCAGTTGTTTTTTTAACGTGATGGATGACTGTGGATCACACGTTTTTGTTCAGATAAACGAAAGAAAAGAAAAATTAATTATCTGTTGTTAATAGAAAAAGAAGAAAAACGAAATTTTATGCGAATTTTCTAATCAAAAGTTTCCAACCGGTTATCTGACTGGCAAGATACATTCAGCGCGAGCGCGTATGTTTCATTTTCCGTGCCGATGACTATGCTGCTACCACTCGGGTCAGTTTATACTGAGCATTTCTAAATGGCAATATTAACACAAAAGTTGGGTGATTGGATTTGTACAGTATTCGTTAGGTACTTGGTTTTTCTGCCTTATCTCAGGCAGTGTGAGCAAACGTCTTTCTATTGGCCATTTCAAATTTTTTTGTACGTGTTTCGTCTAAAAAAAAAGCAGTTTAGAGTTAGATGAAGTCATCGTAGAAGAAGTTGTCAATTTATCGTAAAATACTAGATTGACCATCGCATGTCTGTTTTTGCCTGAGTTTTGCCGGTATACGTTTGTGCTTCATTTTGTCGCACTGTAATCCTTAGGCTTTACAGAAAATATAGTATTTTGAATGAATGCTCCGTTGAAGGGCTCTGTGGCAGGGCTTAAGAATATATCCACAATTGGTGTAGCTCATGGATAATGGCTGTTAAATGCCGCGATCTAATCGTTGCAAAAATATTTAAGTCCATAAGTTTATCACATTACATTTTAGTAACATATAAACTCCCTGAAACCTTCCTGTATTATGCTCTATTTTGGGACATTTTTACGCATGGTTCTCGTGCATGATAATAAAATGTCTCAACCGTGGGAACTTTCATTAGATTCAGTAAATAAACTATAACATTATTACATGATTAAATTAATTATGAATTACATATCACTGGCATTGAAGAAGCGTATAACATTTTAACTGGCACTGAGGATTTGTGACATATATTGTGACTGTTTGCTTAGTTGTTTAGTCATGTTATCACATTTATCAGATCACAGGCGATCGTTTTGTGTTTCGACCAATTCATATCTTACCGTGGAAAGGAATGTTGTTTTTTCTTTTTTTTATTTGAAGTCCGCATTTACATATTGGTTGTTTCAAACCAGCAAAATGAAAAACAGAAACAGAAATGAAGATTACTTTCAAATTAAATTTATTTCCTCCTTGGAAGGATTGTCACCTTTTTTTTCACAAATCAGAAAAAAAACAGACCGATGTTTGGATGATCACTTTCAGCACTCACTAGTTACCGCCACTTAATCTCTTTTGTTTCAAACAACTGAATTCCCCGCAATGCAACCGCAAACCAAAACAGCCATCCTTCGTTGTTAGTTGGATTTGCTAGTTGCAGCAGCGGGGTCATCGTCCGGAGCCCGTATTAATTATTTACCGAAAGCTTCATCGGCTGGCAATGGTTACAACTGAAAGTTGTTTTGATGCCTTTTCAGTCGCCTAACAGCACACTCTAGATTTGTTTGTTCTTGTGACAGACATAAAAGCTCAAGCTTGTTGGAGTTGGCTTTCCATTGCATACCTCTTAGGCGTTGCAATCACTGAGTGTGTCTTCAATGCGTTAGCAAGCACTACATTTGGACACACTGGTAGAAGTTATAATTTACTTTCACTAGCACCCAAAATGTCGTTGCATTTATTCATTGGTTTGTTGCTTCTGGTTCTGCAACATCTTCCCGGGCCGGCGATGAAGCATCATTAGGCATTTCTTCCTTCCTGTTGTTCAGGTGAGGTGCATCAGCGCAGTGGTGGTCTTGGCCGCGGTTGTCACGGGAAAACTTGCGATTGAGACACAAATTATTTTCAGTGTTTGTCTCGTTCATTGGAGACACCGTATTAAGGTAGAGTGGCAATAATTAATTAGATTATTTATCATTAATTCTATTAGTGGTTTTGAGTTGTTAACTATAATTGGTTATGTTACAGTGGCATAATTCATGTTATCAATGCTTTTTTTTTTTGTTTTGTTTCGGCAGGAAGGTGGAAACCTTCAAAAGATACTTCTGGACCGATCCAGAGGCATGACGGGTTTCACCGACTAAAACCACCTCCCACCAGGCGCGGAACTTTCTTTTAGATATTCCATCGCGGGGCGGGACGGAGTTTACCTGTTACTCCGCTCGTCGCGTCGCAACTGCTGCATCATTTCACAGAGAATACCATTTGTTACGGACCATGCCTGTTTTGAACTCAACATGTATTCTACTACGGGCTCCTCGATAGTATAGTGGTTAGTATACCCGCCTGTCACGCGGGAGACCGGGGTTCGATTCCCCGTCGGGGAGCCTCTGCCGCAAGACTAATGACCTTTCCCGGAAAAAACAATTCATTATGGAAAATTTAACAAGCCTCAGGACTTACTAAATAAGGCTAAGACCGGTTCCCGGTTGTAGTGCCAATGATGATGATGATGATATATATATATATATATATATATTATACGCGCTCCACAAGACAATCCGACGGATAGCACCCGTTTGTGGTTCATATCCCGACGGCGCGAACATCCCTGCATCAGAATTCGTTCCGTTACAGAGCGGGGAAGCTGTGGAGCTCCCTTCCCACGCGAGTGTTCCCGGAACGTTACAACCTGCAATTGTTCAAAAATAATAATAATAATATCCCTGTCACGCGGGAGACCGGGGTTCGATTCCCCGTCGGGGAGCCTCTGGCGCAAGACTAATGACCTTGCCAGGAAAAAACAAATCATTAGGGAAAATTTAACAGGCTTCAGGACTTGCTAAATAAGGCCAAGACCGGTTCCCGGTTGTAGTGCCGATGATGATGTATTCTACTACTCCTCCCGGCGTAACTGTCCGTCTCATATGTCTCTCCAAAATCGTTCGTGCGGTCTCGAATCTCACGCACTCTGTGAGTACGTGTTCCGCATTTTCTATTTTGCTTTCGCAATACAAGCAGTATGGGTGATTCACATGCTTATATTTGTGCAACTATTCCCGAAAGCATCCATGTCCTGATATTAGCTGAGTCAAGTAGTAGGTGTGGGTCCATCTTCCTTTGGTGGAAGAATCTCACCTTCGTTGCCATTCTCTTAGGCTAGAGAGCTCTAATTGTGACCGCGTTCTCCGACGATTCTCTTGGGAGACCTTATGCAATGCAGCGCTTTCTTTAACTGCAATGTCAGGTGGCGCCCTCCCGGCCAAAATATTAATGGCATCTTCGGATAGAAATCCTAGCCGGTTCAGGAGTTATTGACTGAACCATTTGCGGTTGAAGAAAGACTGCTGGTGAAGCCATGTCAGGCAATCGGATGTTCTGGGCTGGAATAGCAGGTGCAGTTGTCGATATTTGCAAATCTCCGACATGTTGTGGAGCAGGTGCCTGAAAGGCGATATGCCGCATCAGCCGCGGCAAAGATTTGGTGAATATTTGTGCTAATGAATTGGTTGAGCTCAATATTCTGGTTGATTTGATTACATCCTGTTAAGCTCCGTTGTAACTGCGTTGGCAGTTGTGAAACGATCGGACCATTGAGATCATTTGGCATGCGTATTTGAGCGATGTGGTTGTCATTAAGTTGAAGTGGTAATTGTACAGCCACACCTTGGTTTGGAATTTGGCTTTTTAAAATTGCTGAGATCGAGCTGCACTAGATGAAGCCGCTGATTCAGCATGAAATCCACTTAGTTGGGTTATAGCCGGTTGTGTAGCGTTGGTCTTGATAGTTTGTAGGTTCGCCATCTGCTGAATAAGGTTAACCGATGTTGAAACTAGAAATGTTGGAGTAGTCGCCAACTGCATAGCGCCGTCTGCGTTTAGAATCCGAAGCGATTGCTGTGGCTGATGACGTGGCAGTTGGGGATGGGTCCGACTTACGTCACTAATGCCACTGGCATTTCCAAAAATATCTCATTTGTATTGTCATTTCCTTTGGTTGGACTTCTCGTATTGGAAGCGCTTTTGCAAACTTTTTGTGAGACAAAGGTACCAAACCACTTATAAAGCAGGATCTGTGGTTGCGACGTTAAGTAGGTTCCTTCCTCCAATTATATTTATGTTATTTTTAGATGTTTTTCAGAACGCATTGCATACATTTAAGGATTCTCATGTCGAATTCATTCCACACCCATACGACTTGCACTTGGTATTCATGTTATCAACACGGTGCCGAGATCTCTCATAATATTGGATAGCAGTCATTAATGTGGTCCAATTGCTTGGAGGTCGACCTTCCAGCCAGACGCTAAGATATTTTATAAAAAAAACTATCTGTGACGGCGTGTGCTTCTATTTGTATACTAATGTGATAAATTGGCTTCCGACTGCTTATTCAAATTGCTTCCATCTAACGTGAGGCTAGTGTTAGTCTGGTTCTATCTGGTCAAGTTTTGGACGGGAAAAAATTTTTCTAGGTCTATCAGATATTTTGTCACGGCCAATGTTGGTAAATTATCGACATTCCCAAGGGTTCTCATTTCTTCTGAGTCATTTGTTCTCAGCACTCCATCATCCATAATATGGGTTTTAATATAGATCACTGTAACACGTGTAAGGTTATTTCATATTTCTGTGCTGTCATCGATGTTATGCAGCAGAGATCTGTTATTCTAACAAGGCCCGGTGGAAGCTTGAGATTGGCCACCAAACCTATTGGCCGAACTAAATATGTTTTTGAGATCCAGTCCTACCCATCTCATCGCGTTACAAGCGATGCCACATACAACAGACTGAGATTTATCATCGCTGATCGGATGCAAATATTTGGAGATCAATTAATGATTCATAGAAAACTTATAGAACATATCGACCATTAGGCATATTGTGTTTGATATTCCCGACCTGTTTTCTCTGATGACATTCGAAGTATAGCTTTCATGAGGTAAGACCGCTCGTGTCTCGTCAGTGATTATAACAATTACATGTAATATCATAATATAATTGGGTGATGAGATGTCTAGCTAGTGTAGGAGGATGATATTCATAAGGACGTAAAAATGTTGTTATGGCAAATCTAATAATTTTGGCCCGTGATCGGAACTACTAGACGAGATGGCCACGAGATGAGATGATTTGAATACCAAAATAAGTCGAGAACCGGTTTTCAGGCACTATGCAAGTTCCCGTAGTTTCCATGAGAATACTAATGGTAATGGACTACGAATCTGGTAACATCAAAGAACTTGGTTATTGCGAGTACCAGGTTTCCGCGTCAATATATCCACAAAGCCACCTGGGTATCAACTGATGGAGCCACTCGCAACCAAATTGACCACGTTTTGATAGATCGCCGCCACTCCTCGAGCCTGATGACGGTGCGAACGTACCGAGGTGCCAACGTCAACTCGGATCACTATCTTGTTGGTATAGTTTTCCGCGCGAGTTGATAATTTGTTATTTCACCGGGTATTAAAAGAACGAACGTTTTTATTTATCAAAGACCTACAGTCCTTTATTCGATAAATCAAACTTAACTTTTCTATCCTAGATTATAAACTACCCTGTTGACTAAATTTCATTCATATTTATACCTAAGGCTAAGTTCGGCACATCTCGATACTCCCACGGTTGCTTGTGCGGCTTATCTTTGATGTTCCCATGGTTCGTGCTTGTGCGGCTTATCGCGATGTTCCCATGTTTATCTGCAAGTGTAGATATTTCCTTATCTTGGGGTTTGTGTGAATCGTTAACTTGCGCGGATTACCTTACGGAGAAGTATTGCATCCGCGGATCAGGTTCGGATCAACACGGCTGCCTTACGCAATGAGAACACCAGCAACACCTTTGGTGATGCGTTAAGACCCGCCTTCGAAGAGTTCGATGGAGGGAGAGTAAGTCCTGGGGTTAGAATGCCGGCCGTAGAAGAGAAATTGACACACCTATACTGCCAACTCCATCTTAACCAGTAGTCCTAGAGATCGGAGCCACTGGTTTGATGATGAGTGCAAACTAGCGACTGAACGTAAGAATGCTGTATACCGGGCAATGCAGCAGTCTCATAGGACTCGCGTACGCGAAGTGAAATACAAAGAACTCAGAAGATCTGAAAAAAGACTTCACAGACAAAAGAAAAGTGCCTGGGAAAAAAATCTAGTCCGTGAAATAGAGAAAAGTGGACAGCGAGATCCGCAACAGGCGCCGAAGTTCTTCTACATAATCCGCAGTATAACACACCACGTTGCATTTACTGCAAGGATAAAGGGGGTAACCTGATCACCGATCCTGAAGGCATTCTGGAGCGATGGGAAGTGCACTTCAACGAATTGCTAAATGGTCAGCTCACTGAAGAATTGGAGGCTCCTTTAATGCCAGATCAACACCGAATGCTGCTGTGACCAAGCATTAAGGAAACATTAAAAGCAATAAGACATCTCAAATCAAATAAAGTCCCCGGAGCCGATGGCATACCAGCTGACCTGATCAAATAAAGAGGGACAGCGTTACATCATGCAATTCATGAGATCGTAGTGAACGTATGGGAGCAAGATGAGATACCGGAAATTGTCTTCGTGGAATAATTTGCCCTATACATAAGAAGGAAGATATCACAGTGTGCAGCAACTATAGGGGTATAACATGGCTGAGTACCGCATACAAGATACTCTCCTCTATCCTACAAAATCGGATAGCCCAATACGCCAAATCCATCATTGGTCAATATCAGTGTGGCTTCATCCCAGACAAATCAACGATTGATCAGATATTCACCCTTAGGCAGGCGATGGAAAAATGTCTACAATTTAAGATCCCATTGTATCATCTATTTATAGACTTTAAGACTCCCCACGACAGCATAGCCAGGGTAGAACTACATAATGCCATGATAGTTCGGCATTCCAAACAAATTGGTACGGCTTTGTAGGTTGACTATAACTAACGTAACTAGTCAAGTAAAAATAGCGGGACTGCTGTCCAAACCAATAAACATCTATAATGGACTCCGACAAGGGGTCGGTCTGGCCTGCCTTCTCTTCAACCTGGGGTTGGAAAAAGTAATCCGCGACTCTGGAATTACAAATAGAGGAACTATAGTCACCAAGTCCTGCCAGATACTTGCCTACGCACATGATATCGACATCATCGGTAGATCCGATTCGGCTGTACAGGATTCCTTCACCCGGATCGAACAGGCGGCACAAAAACTGGGACTGCACATTAATGAGGAGAACACGAAGTACATGGTGGCGACTTCTGCGAAAAGAACACCTAACGTTGGTTGAACTAACAGGGTAGGGCGCACGAATTTGAAGTAGTGCAATCCTTTAATTACCTTGGGTCGCAGCCGATAGCAATATGGAAGAAGAAACAGCCGATAACAATATGCAAGAAGAGATACGTGAACGGCTGATCAAATTCAACAAAGCCTACTATGGTCTACCAAGGCTCTTTAAATCCCGAAATTTATGCAGAACATCCAAGCTAATACTGTACAAGACCATGGTCTTATCAGTACTCATGTATGGATCCGAGATCTGGGTGCTCAATAAAAGGCACTCTGAAGTCTTAGCCGTGTTCGAGAGGGAGGTCTTAAGGAGAATCGTTGGGCCCGTATCTGAGGGAGGACGGTTCCGGAGACACTACAACCATGAGTTGTACGAGATCTACCTTGAAGCTAATGTTGTAAGAAAAATCAAGCTCGGTAGGCTCCGGTGGGTGGGACACCTAGCTCGAACGAGCGAAGGGGAGCTTGCTTGGAAAGTCCTTTGTGGCAGGATTTGTGGAAGACGATAGCGCGGCAGACCTTTTCTGCGATGGAGGGTTGGCGTAGACCAGGACGCCCAGAACCTGGGAGAGCCGAACTGGATGACATCGGCTCGAAATCGGGACCGGTGGAGAGATTTGTTAAATAAGGCGAAGACCGGATCCCGGTTGTAGTGCCGATGATGATGATGATCGGAACTACTGGACGATATGACCACGGTAGGCCTGGACGATTTTTGTACAGCCGAATAAATAAGCACCAATATTAGCATCCTGAGTAAATAAAGTCTGTCACAAATGTGGATAGAAAACGCAAAGATAAGAATCTCTCGAAATTTAGCAATTTCCGCAATGGCAATAGAAGCAATGCAGGAAATGTAAAA
The DNA here is from genome assembly GCA_963931805.1 of Microdon myrmicae. Classification (NCBI taxonomy): domain Eukaryota; kingdom Metazoa; phylum Arthropoda; class Insecta; order Diptera; family Syrphidae; genus Microdon; species Microdon myrmicae. The sequence goes on from OZ007501.1 coordinate 108,286,191, forward strand.
GGTAACTGCAGCAATTGTGTTACACGCAAAAACTCCCACCCACAAAATATTATAAGAAGGTAAGCAGTGTTTCATTTATGAATGCGATTGAAGTGTGTTTGCTGTGTTATTCGTATAACAATAGCAATAACAACAATAACTACATAAGCAAAGCAAATTCACCGATAGATAACGATTTCAGTCGTACTCGTAACAAAAAATCCAGCAGCAAATATCTAAGGAAATAATTTATTCGGATGACGGAGATAATAAATTTAAAGATCTACTAAAGAGATCGATTACCGTATCGATTTCATTGAATCCAAAATCTAAGACGAATCAAATTGGCTTTTAATGAGCATCGTTCCTCCAATAATTTGCAGCACCTCTTCCCAAAGAGCTGCTTCGTGGTATAGATTTCATTGTGTTAAGCTCTTTTTCAACAAAAACACCAAGAGAATCGGGAGTTTATATTCTTTTTATTTTATCTATCGTCCAATGGCAAATTTGACTAGACTTGTAACTTGAGAATAATTAATGAGGAGCGGCAAAATTTTATAATGAACCTGCTACCAATAGTCCGCGATATGGAAAGCAGCGTCGTGCGGACTTATTTCCAATTTAAAACACTGTGTACTGAAAAAAGAAAGGGTGAAAAGCAAAGCATTGGGTAAATATAATGTGTGCTCCTTCAACAATCGGGTATATTTTAAATTTTAAATAATTTTAAAAGAGGTGTTCACAGTCATGCTGTCTAATAAAGGCAGACCTCCCCGCGTGTTTGCAATCTGGTTTTACCAGTTTGTAGTTAGGTCGACTATAGTTGTTTAAGATAAAAATGCATACAGTATCATACAAAGTTTTTATATATACACACCTATAACAGATTATAAGTTATTTTTAAACCAACAATCAAAATATGTAGTATATATTTTAGCAGATTAAATGCTAAATCTATTGGGTTGTGCCACATGAAATGCCCGCTTTTATAGTAAAAATTTAAAAGCCAATATTATTTTTCCGTAAATTTTTATTCAATCAAAATAGGATCCGTTGGCATCTATGACATCTCCTCAACGTGATACAAGGTCAAATATTTCTTTTTCGTAGAAGTGCTGACTTTTTGAGGCAATGAATTCTTCAAAGGCTTTTATGACCTCTGCTTGGTTCCGGAAGACCTTCTGCCGGCAAAATGAATCCAGATTGCGGAAAAGATGATAGTCCATTGAGGCAATGTCAGGGGAGTATGGTGGATGCGGAAGAATTTCAAATCTCAACTGCAATAGTTTTATGCACCGTTACTTGTGAGCATTGCCATGCAAAAGGATCGGCTCGGGCCTATTGATCAACGCAGGTTGCTTTTCAACCAATTTGGGATGCAATATGTCGATTTCCTCACAATATTTGATAGCGTTTGTCGTTTCTCCTGGTTGAAGGAATGAAAAGTGGATTGGTCCTTTCGATGTCCATCAAATTGTCACCATAACCTTTTCCGGGTGAATATCTGGCTTGGGGGTGTGTTTTGGTTTTTCACCTGCATCCAACCACTGCCCAGGTGGTTTACGGTTATCATACAGAATCCACTTTTCATCATAGGTGACTATCCGGTGCAAAAACAGTTCAGTTTGGTTTCTTAATCTAAGTGATGCCCAGATTTCTACGCGCTGTGGTTTTTGGGATTCGTTCAGTTCATGCGGTACCCACTTATCGAGTCTCTTTACCGTTCCTATGAGAGAAACGTGTCGAATTATTATCATTAGGGATACTCCCATGCTTTGTGCAATCTCCCGCACCGATTTCGTTGGGTCCGCATCCACCGTTGTTCTTAAAACATCGTCGTCAACTAACGTTTCGAACTTCCCACGTGGTTCATTTTCGGGGCTGAAATCTCCCAAACGGAATTTTCCAAACCAACGTCGTATAGTGAGTTCGTTTACCGCTACATCCTCAAATGCCTCATTAATGTTTTTCATTGCCAACGACGCATTATGTTCCATTTTAAATTCATAAAAGGAGAGGGTTCGAATTTGAACTGCCGACAGCATGGTAAACAATTTCTAAAAAAATTAACTGTAATTGTAACGAACCCTTAAATTCTCACACGTCAAACACACGTGCCACTTTACTTTATAAAAAAAAAGAAGAAAAGGTAGAGAACTTCTTATTTCCGACTGAGCGGAAATCGGACGTTTCATGTGGTACAATCCAATAATATACGAGTAAGAACGATATTTGTTACGTAGTAACTCCCCCACCGCCTTTATCCCAGCGAGAATGGCAACGGGTGGTGCTGCTTTGGTGGCCTTGTTATTGTTGTTGCTGCTTCTGGTGGTGGGTTGTTTGTAAATAAAACAAATTTAAATGAACGTAGAGTTTTCTACCTTCTCTTCCCTACGGCTTGGTCCTAACTGAAAAGGGATCATAGGGAAGGAAAGGGGGCATAGACCACCACCATTTGGTTGACTACCTTGCATTCTGTAGGGCTTCTCCGTCATGGGGCTTTAGAAAGATATTGTGAATTAGCACCCGTCCTTTTCCCAATTTTGATGGCGGAGTGTACTGTGCATCTACAACCTTATGAATAACAGTAGAAAGTGTGAATCGCGCACACAATCCGGCTAAAACCTCCTTCATAATAGTGAAGTGGTTTCCTTTCACCACATTCCAGGTGGGACTGGCATGGGCAATAGGAGGGATATTGAGGAATAAAATGCTTATTTTCTGAAAAAATATCTGTTATTCAGAAAGCCACCGACTTATAAAACAGCCCTCGCATATACAGTGCTTGGAAAAATTATAAACTCAAACGTCAATTTTCAGTTTTCTTCAAGTAATAAACTTTTCTGACTAGTTTTGTGACAAAACACTGTCAACCGACACCAACTCAGGGAAAACCCTTCAATGGCTTAATTCCTTTTTTACCAAAAATGGTGTTGAAAAAACCCAAATTTTGCCTGTGAAAAAGTAAAAACTGAAGACATTTCTGTTTTTTTTTTTATGAAAATGCAACTTCATTGTGAAAAAATGGTTACAAATAAAGCTTTCGAAGTATTGTCCATCGCTAGCTACAACTTTTTCCCATCGAGCTCAAATATCGTTACGGTAAAAGTGTTCATGTTTTGAGGCTATCCATGAATCAAACCATTTTTTGATGTCCTCGTATGAGCGGAATTGCTGATCGCCAGATCATGTCCCATCGAACGGAATAAGTAATAATCGGACGGCGCAATATCTGGGAAATATGGCGGATGGAGTAGGATTTCCCCTTTGAGCGTTTCCAGGTAGGTTTCAACGGGTTTGGCTACGTAACTTCAATTGAAGTCGATACCGTTCCCCAGTGATGGCTTCATTATGTTTCAACAGCTCATAATAAATAACACCGACCTGGTCCCACCAAATACACCGCATAACTTTCGCAGCGTGAATATTCGGTCGAGCCGACAATCTAGAAACATGACCGGGTGGTCCCCATGACTTTCTTTTCTTTAGATTGCTGTAATGAATCCTTTTTTCATCACTCGTCACGATGCGATGAAGAAAACCTTTCCTTTTTTGCTGCTGGGGCAGTTGCTCAGAGGCAAAAAAACGGTGCTTAACGTCCCTTGGCTACAAATCATATGGAACCCAAGTTCCTTGCTTTTGAATCATTCCCAACGCATACAATTGCTTGGAAATGGCTTGGCTTCTAATACTGATGAAAGCTCTTGTTGCATTTCGCATAGATCCTCATCGAGCAATGCCTCCAATTCAGCGTCTTCGAAGGTTTTTGGCCTTCCTTCACGCGGACGGTCGTCAACATCGAAATCACCATCTTTGAAGCGACGGAAGCAATCACGGCATGTTATTTCACTTAGAGCAGCATTTCCGTAAACTTTGTGGAGCTGTCGATGCGCTTCAGCCGCCGTTTTCTTCGAATGGAAGAGGAAAATAAACACCCCACAAATGACGATTATTTAGCAGAAAATCAGACCTCTTAACACAACCAAAAGTAAATGACGCCAAAACAAAATCACTACTGTCAAAGCGGTTTGCTTACCATATGTCTCAGCTTGGTTCATGACGTTTTGGATATGGCGAAATCGACCAACACTTATTGCTGGAGACATCTATTGACAAACAGGGGGAATTTAGTTGCACAGCAAACTGGGAACGTCTGAACGACGTTTTTGGGATGTTAAATTGGTCGTTATTTTTCCTCAATAAGGATGTTGAGTCTATAGCGGACACATTGGCAGTCACGATTCTACTTGGCATGCGGACCTTTATTCCACACAGAGTAAAGAGTATCAAACTCAAGAGAAATATGTGGTTCGATTCCGGGTGCAGAGAAGCCATTAAGGCTAAAGAGTTGAGCTTCCGGTTGTATAAATCAAACAATACTGAGGAAAACCGGAAAAGATTTAAGAGAGCTAGGAATGACTGCAATGCGTATATTCAACGCGCCAAGTTCTTACATGACCAGAGAGTGAGACAAAAATACTACACTCTCTCACAGGTAGTAGAAACTTTGGGGCATTCGTGAAAAACATTCAAAACTCAGTCTCTTCATCCGTTCCATCGCTTATAGTCGATGACAAACCAGTCACCACTGGAATAGAGAAGGCGAATCTACTTGCTGTACATTTTGCAGCCAACTCAACGCTGCCTGATACCACATCAGTTCCACCTCAACTTGAGCATAAGTAGCACACCATGAGCCAGATACGCTTCCGAACGCGTACTGTTGCCCGCGCACTCAAAGAGCTAAACGCACACAAATCCACTGGTCCGGACGGCATTCCCCCAATCCTCTTGAAGAGATGTTCCTCTTCACTCGCGAAACCACTGCGGAAACTCTTCCATTTGTCTTATTCTACTGGCCGTTTCCCAAATAGTTGGAAGTCAACGAACATTCAGGCAATTCCCAAAAAGGGTGACAAATCATCCCTTTCTTCTTATCGACCCATAGCACTAACTTCTATTCTCTCCAAGGTAATGGAATCTCTTAGCAACCGTCAACTTTCGAAATATCTGGAATCAAATGACCTCCTCAATGACCGTCAATATGGCTTTCGTAGCAACAGGTCCACCGGAGGTCTGATGGCGTACCTCACCGAAAAGCGGAGCCATTCCATCTACTACCTCGGTGAAAGCAAGACAGTCCCATTGGATATTTCAAAAGCCTTCGACAGAGTTTGGCATCCAGCCAAATCTGTGAATGCGCATCAGTTCACGTTGAAAGTGGACTTTAGGCGCACAAATAAACATAGAGAGTCATTCTTTAGCCGAACTATATGAATGTGGAATGCTCTACCTGATCATGTGTTTCCTGGCCGTTGCGATGTCCAGACATTCAAGACCAACATACATCGATACCTTCTTTCTTTATCCACTTCCTCCCCATCCGCTCGCACTGTGCTCTGACATTTAAGGGTACTTCAAAATCTCTTTTTGTACGCGCGTTAGTGTAAAAAAATGCCCACACCCTCGGGCCTGAAAATCAACGAAGAGAAAACCAAATATATGGTTATGGCTTCAAAATCCCCTTTATGCGCGCGTTCGTGTAAAAAAAAGGTCCACGCCCTCGGGCCTGGAAATCAACGAAGAGAGGACGAAATATATGGTTATTGCTTCAAAATCCCTCTTGTGCGCGCGTTCGTGTAAAAAAAAATCCAATACTATTTTGGGGATTTTCTTACCATTTCTGCAACAGTCGCCTCATTTGGTCGACCACTGCAATGTTCGTTTTCGCAGCTGTACGGCCTCAATTAAACTCTGCCACCCAATACTTGACTGTTGAAAATGAAGGTGCAGACTCTCCCAAGGTAGTGTCTGGCTCGGCTTTGATATTGGTTGCACTAAGTCCTTTCAAATGAATTTATTAAATCACATAACGTTGACCAATTTTTTCCATGTTTACAAATTCACTGACCGCGTTCACTATTGTTGTCTGTCTTACAAATAATAAACAATGTAGCGTCCTCGAACTTGAAATTTAATCTTTCAAAGGGTAGTACTATCTACCGCAGTCAATATATTTTAATAAATACCGCCATCTATGTGTCAGGCCGATTAATTCTGGGACTGCCCTCGTAGCTAGGAGTTTTCATGCCGGTCAGTCCCGAATGGATGGCAACCACAGAAATTTTTAATTCCGCCCTTCAATGTACACTACGATGACCGGTGATTCCGTAGCGATTGTACGAAGCCCTGTGGCGGTTCCACTAAACGCCACTACTCACGTTCCCAAATTACCTAAAAGCTTCCAGTCCTGAAGCTCCCATAACCCCATTGTTCTTTGCATTCCACCCACAAGGGGATTCTCCATGCATCAACCCATCATATCGATTTTCCGAAAGGAATTCTTTATCAGCCAAGCAGATCCCAGTCAGTCTGAAAAGAATTCTCCCAGCCTCACAAGTGCAACAATAATTGTCTTTACATGCACATTGGCTGGCGACCTATTTGTCTAACGACACAAAGCAACGCCAAGCGGCTTGTTGACGCAGCTGCAAACAATCAGCGCAATAGCCGCTAAAACCGAGTCATTCAGCATTTCAAAATACAAACAAGAACTCGGTTCCTGCAGCAGTCAGAGATGCCATAAACATCTAAAAACTCAATTAGCACGTAATGAGTGACAGTGTATTTACTTAGCTGAACCCTTATTACGGAACGATCCCATAGGTCGCTTCTTCCTTGTTTAGGTTTCGTTTATCCTTTGCTGAAATGCATCGATAAACAATGTGATCTACACGGTCACACATACACATAAATCGCCAAGTCCATCTTCCTTGTCTTCACCACGATTGAAACACTTTCTCTCTCGAGGAAACTCACCCCAGTCGCGAAGTGGCTTTGCATCGAGCAGAGCAACGCTGAGTCTTATCACAACCTTCAGCGCGCGCACATCGGAAGTCGCCTTGTAACCAACGCGATCACACGGGTGTGTGCACTTCTCACCAGCACATATTTCCATTGTCCCCCGCCGAACTTTATTTTAGATATTCCATCGCGTGGTAGCGCGGAATTTGCCTGTTACTCCGCTCATCACGTCGCAACTACGGGTGGTAGTTCAGCTCGCCATGTTTTCTTTTCACCCATGGTTCTATATCAGGTATCATGGTGTGAGTCCATCTTCCTTTGGTGGAAGAATCTTAACTTTGTTGCCATTCTCTTAGGCTTGAGAGCTCTAATTGTGACGGCATTCACCAGCGACTCTTGTGTGACCTCATGCAAAGCAGCGATTTCCTTGGCAGCAATGTCAAGTGGTTTCCTTCCCGCCAAGACATTTATGGCATCTTCGGATACAGTTCGGAATGCGCAGCATACTCTTAATTATGCCAGCATATGTGCTGAGTTCACCCCCCTCATGTACGACTTATACTGTGCCGCTCCTGCCCGTATGTGAGTTGCATACATTATAATGGAGTTGTTGGCACTGATTATCAGTTTCCTTATGTGGAGTCGGGGTCCTCCAACATTGGATAGCAGTCTCCCCGAAGCATTGCATACTCTCGCCGTTTTTTCGCTCGTTTTCCCCAGGTGTTCCATGAAGGTCTCACATTGTCGAGGATATCACCAAGATATTTTATATAGAGACTGGATCTGATAAAGGGGGGGTCATTCGCTTAGCATGTCTGGTTTACTCTTCCATCCACAGGGCGAGGAATATCTGAGGTGTAGATATTAAATAGAATGGAATGTGTAGATATTAAATAAAATGTGTAGGTATTAAATAGAAAGGGGAGCGAACATACATGGCAAAGTCTCTGCTTTCAGCCCGGCGAAGGCCAGGACTGTCCTTGTCCCTGTTGAATCCAAGTTGACATGCAGTCTCCACGTGACATCCGTGGGGAAGGAGGTATTGTGCCCAGCATGGGTACTCCATTCACTTCCATCCCCATCGTCTATTGCAACTAAAGTTTCGACACGTATCGTTCACAAGCCAACAAAACAAAACTTCACAACACAGGAAACAAGTTAAATGAAACACAGAGATTTAGTTTATTGTTATTGGTTTTATTATAGGTAGACAGTAGTCGCGGTGAGTTTCTCGATAACATACAGTTTAAAATTTTAGATACTGGTCACATGTAAGACACAAAAACTAGTCCTTTATCCTGTAGTGTATTCAACTGCTTACACCTAAGAGAGTTTACAAAACCGTATCGCCGCGGGCGTAAAAGATTACACTTATTAGCGTGATCAAGAAAACTATCAGATTTAACAATATTCTAACTTCACGCACTGTTCCTAATTTTAATTTTATGGTAATTGCGGAAGGCTTAAAACTTGATTCGCGACTGGCACTCAGAAAATGCAAAACTCCCGATTATGAGGTGCTGAACGCGTGTCCGCAGCGGTACGGATAGCGGGATCGGCAACGACCATGGCGGTCGGCGGATGGAAATGGACTCAGCGTTGCTCTGCTCGATGCAGAGCCACTTCGCAACCGGGGGTGAGTTTTCTCGAGAGAGAAAGTGTTTCTCTCATGGTGAAAACAAGGAAGAAAGACTTGGCAATGTATGTGTATGTGTGAGTGAAAATCACATTGGTTTTTTCATACACAAGGCCATGGGAACGAATCTGAAACAAAGAAGGGAAAATGTGCAATCATTAGATGTGAGTTCGGTAAAGCAAACAAATCGAATCTCCTTGGATGATAATTGGTTTTCTGTTTGCTCTATGCCGCTAGTCATGAGAAACAGATCCAGAAATATGGGAAGGTAAAGAGATCGGGTAGATCATTGTCTAAGCTATGCATTGCAGCTTTAACGATAGCCGCAATGCCCATGCACATGGTGCTAATTGATTCTAGCTTATTTACAGGGAATTGTATTTGGGATACCACAAACGATGTGAATTGTTTATGGTATCACCGGAAAGCCTTTGAAGGACAGCGTTCTTTGTTTGCACATGGTGCGAGTTAGGGAAATTGGCTTCAGCGTCAATTGCGCTAATTATATGCAGCTGCTTGGGTTGTTTATTGTTAGGAGAAAAGGCCGCCAGCCAATGTGTACGTTAAGAGATTTATCATGCACATGGCGAAGCTGAAAAATAGACAGCGTAATGTTTATGGTCCCTGGTGAAGGTTAAATAGTATGTAATCCAAATCCTTTGTTATTAGGAATTCGTCTAGGGGAATCTGCCTGGCACCGAAGGTGCCAAATTGGATTGAAATTCCTGATAAGTTGAGCAAGAAATCTTACGTGGAATTGTATGCGAAGGGATGCATGAAAGGTAAGTTTTTCTTTTACAGGGACCTTTAGCTTAAAAATTTGATAGCTTTAATGCGTGGAGCATTTAAGATGCTAATGCCATTGCATTAGTGAAATTATGAGATTGGGTGGAAGTTATGAGGGTTTTTCAGGAAAGCGAACCGTGCGGTTTGACGGAACCGCCACACACCCCCGGATAGCTACTTTGGCACCCGCCAAGTAGTGAACCAATGCATGCAGCGCCATCCTGAGGAAAGTTGGCGTAAGGCTAATAACCTTGCCCGTAAAAACAAATTATTATGGACAATTTAACAAGTCTCGGATATGGACCGCATACAGGTGGAGAGACTTGCTAAATAAGGCCAAGACCGGATCCCGGTTGTAGTGCCGATAAGGATGATGGATAAAATCAAATTGTCTAGCGATCTAAATGGCGAGTAAAACAATTGGTCTAAATTGCAGGATCGTTAGATGCTGTCTGTCTTTAACAATCTATGGCGAAAAAAGCGCAATCTAAAAAGCGTCAAACGAAATCAAACATTACTCTCCGTCAGCATGGTTTTTATCCACGGAATTTTGCCAATAAGAATGACATTAAAACGGCGACAACAGTAATTAATATATATATATATATATATATATATATATATATATATATATATATATATATATAGTATTGTGACACATGGTCTACAATACATTTTCTCAACGAAAGATAAAACAAACCGACACTGCAGTGCGCGAAAGAGGAGTTACCATTGGTCATAAGCAACACGGCGGAAAATTGTTCTTAAACAGAGACTCCGGCAAAGTGTGAAAATTCAGCATGATCCTTATCGCATCTTCGGCCACACAGGCAGCGAGGACCATCTCTGGGTGCGTAGGACGCATTGGCAACCCCTTCAGCGTAGAATGTAGTAAAAACTGAGAGATTTCCTCGGACAAAAAAAGTCAATCTATAACAGCGAAAGGATCATGTTAGCCGTGTGCTCCATAATATTTCTGTTAAAGGTATTCATAATATCGAGATGAAACATTTATATACGTACAGATGTCATATTCCTACCAAAACCAAAAAAAAAAAGAAGTAATATTCATGCTCATTAAAGGATTAAACCAGAGAACAAGAAGTATTCGAACGTCTAAAGATCTCATTAATAGTTGATGACGACGCGAAAATCCCACTTCAGCATCAGATATGTCGTAGGGAAATTAAGTGCGGGCTGCTACTTAACGATCAACTTATCACATCTAAACGTGCTGTCAAAATTCAATTCCCTGATAACTGCCTAATCTTTTCCATAACAACCGTTTTTGAGATAGATTGTGTTTGAACGCCAGATAAAAGACACTTCCTCAACGGTACGAAGTTTTATTTGTATTGTATAAAAATCAGCTTCAATTGATATCTACTATACATATGTACCTAGAAAAAAGCTTAGATGAATTCGCTACAGTTTGCTACAATTCCGTTCCCTAAACGAATTAGATTTGAATTGGACATATCAGAAATTGATTGTGCTGTAAGCTACTGCCGTATGTAGACTATTAAAAGAACTGATAAAGTCGGTTATAGGTTTCCCTTTCATTAGTTCCAAGTTTATCTTATCTTATTGTGGAATTGGTGTTCGTTGAAAAATTGCATTAGGAATCTATCACATTAATTAACTAATCGATTCACGCCTTGATGCCATGAAGTGAAACACCACGATTCCATCAGTCACATCCGTCCCTGGCAGTTACTGGTTCAAATATTTGCTTAGTTACATGTAATGTACAAACAGTTGAGTAATTAAATGCCCTAAATAAACGTACTGATCGCAACCTGAATGTATTATAAATCGAATACTTATTTCATTATGCTGTAATGTAAGGTGTTGTATGTTCTCATTACAGGTATTCCTATATTAAAGCACCCCAACAATGCGTCGACGTAACTTAAAATGGCTTCTCAAAGCGGTTTTCCTGACCGTGGTAGCAGTTACAATATTTGTGGCGATAACCAATAGTATATCATCCAGTCCAGCAACAAATCGTATAGCTGATAGTCTTGGAAATATAAATGAAAAACTTAGGAGTGGCGCAGCCTTCCTGCGAGCAGAAGAAAATGATGTGGTTCCACGGGGCAATTTGGATGGTTTACTAGTACCAAATGATGGTAATAAAATTGATTGGCACGATTACGAGGCGATGGCTAAAGATGCGGAACGTGTCGGTATCGGAGAAGGAGGGAAACGTGCCGCTTTGGATACACTGTATGCCGAACAAGAGAAACTAATGTTTCGAAAAAATGGGTTTAATGCGCTTCTAAGTGATTCAATATCAGTTAATCGATCGGTGCCTGATATGAGAAATCCAGGATGTAAACACAAAAAATACCTAAAGAACCTTCCGACTGTTAGTGTGGTGATACCTTTTTACAATGAACACCTTAGTGTACTTATGAGATCGGTGCATAGCATAGTTAATCGATCTCCACCTCACATACTTAAGGAAATTATACTCGTCGATGATTTCAGTGATCGGAAGTCATTAGGATTAGAGTTGCAACAATATTTAGCGGAGAACTTTCCAAAGGCTCAACTAATTCGATTGTCAAAAAGAACAGGACTTATTGGAGCACGTTTGGCTGGTGCTAAAAAGGCGACAGGTCAAGTTTTAGTGTTTTTGGACTCACATATTGAGGCCAACTATAATTGGTTGCCACCATTGCTTGAGCCCATAGCTGAAAATCCAAGAACTTCAGTGTGCCCTTTTATTGATGTTATTGACTACAACAATTTTGAATATCGTGCACAGGACGAGGGAGCACGAGGCGCCTTCGACTGGGAGTTCTTCTACAAACGACTATCGTTACTACCAGAAGATCTTATTGACAAAACGAAACCGTTCAAAAGTCCTATAATGGCTGGAGGGCTATTTGCTATCAGTACCGACTTCTTTTGGGAATTGGGGGGTTACGATGAAGGTCTGGATATTTGGGGCGGAGAACAATATGAATTGAGTTTTAAAATATGGATGTGCGGTGGCCAATTACTTGATGCTCCATGCTCTCGGGTGGCACACATTTACCGAGGTCCAATGGATTCTAGGAATCCGAGAAAGACTGACTACGTCCACAAGGTATATATAATATAATCGCATAAACACTTTGCTTTATTTCAACCAATTGTTTCGGTTTTTTTTATAGAACTACAAGCGCGTGGCTGAAGTTTGGATGGACGAATACAAGGAATACCTGTACGAGCACAGTCCAGGAATATATGAAGGAATCGATGTCGGTGACTTGACTAAGCAAAAAGAAATTCGAAGGAAGCTTAAATGCAAATCTTTCAAATGGTTCATGACGAATGTTGCATTCGACTTAACGAAGACGTATCCTCCTGTTGAACCACCTGATTTTGCATCGGGAACGCTACGGAGTTTAGGGGCGCCACATCTTTGTCTAGATAATCTCAATCGCGGTCGTCATTCCAAGGTTGGACTTTACCCATGTGCGCCCAACCACAAACGACCGCATAGTAATCAGTATTGGAGCCTTAGCTGGCACCGTGATATCCGGCTGCGATATAAACGTGATTGCTTAGATGTACAATCTTCTGAGAAGAATGCACCCGTTTGGTTGTGGGATTGCCATGGTCAAGGAGGCAATCAATTTTGGTATTATGATCGCTCTTCAAAGTGGCTTATGCATGGTAAACAATCAAAGAAATGTTTGGAAGCAAATCCTGATAAAAACGAGGTGTCTGTAAACTTCTGTCGAAAAAACAATAAAAACATGGAGTGGGTATTTGGTTTCGTAAACGACACAGCATTGGATGCGTTCTTCAGTACAGGCCCGGATTTATAACACACTATCGAGTAATTGTGCATTCAAAAATATTAAAAATGTGCATTTATCAAATAGTTTGTACGCCACAAAAGTAAGCCATCTAGATCTATGTGATATAAAAACATTGTAAAATAAGATAAAAACTTAAGAAGTGTTTTATTTGTAAATTAAAATGTTTATCAAAGAATTACAATCCGAATATTGATTAGGTTTCGCGTCGGAAACAGCAAAAAGAAACTCGAAGGACCACACTCAAAAGTAAATTTGTCCCGGCGTGAAAGCAAAAGCTACATTGCGGAGTGCACGTAAAGTAATTCCCGGATCTAAAAGTTTGTTAACCACAAATAAAAACACAACGCACCTTTACTATACTATCGAGACCTATTTTTATTTTACGAAGAATTGCTTAATTTAATTCTTGTTTTAAAAACACCGACGAAGAATTGCTTACCATGGTGTTTTTACAATTCCAAAAACACCTCTGTCTAGCGAAAATTATATTTTTGCTTATTTAAAACAATAAAGAAACAACGCAGCACATGAAGGATCAAAACGGTCTGAAATTAATATCATGATCATCATCATCGGCACTACAACCGGGATCCGGTCTTGGCCTTATTTAACGAATCTCTCCACCGGTCTCGATTTCAAGCCGATGTCATCCAGTTTGACATTCCCAGGCTCTGGGCGTCCTAGTCTACGCCATCTCTCCATCGCAGACAAAGTCTGCCGCGCTGCCTCCTTCCATACATCCTGTCACAAAGGACTTTCCGGAAAGGCTTCTCTTCGCTCATTCGAGCTAGGTGTCCCGCTTTGTGGAGTCTACCGAGCTTGATTTTTCTTACAACATTAGCTTCAACGTAGATTGCGTAAAACTCATGGTTATAGCGTCCCTGGAATCGTCCCCCTCACTTACGGGGCCAACAATTCTCCGCAAGACCTTCTTCTCGAACGCGGCTAAGACTTCAGAGTGCCTTTTATTGAGCACCCAGGTTTCGGATTCATACATGAGTACTGGTAAGACCATGGTCTTGTACAATATTAGCTTCGATGTCCTGCATCAATTTCGGGATTTAAAGAGCCTTGATAGACCATAGTAGGCTTTGTTGGATTGTTTCAGCCGTTCGCGTATTTCCTCTTCCATATTGTTATCGGCTGTTTCTTCTTCCATATTGCTATCGGCTGCGACCCAAGGTAGTTAAAGGATTGCACTACTCTTTGGGAAGAGGTACTGCAAATTATTGGAGGAACGATGCTCATTAAAAGTCAATTTGATTCGTCTTAGATTTTGGATTCAATGAAATCGATACGGTAGTCGATCTCTTTAGTAAATCTTTTCATTTATCATCTCCCTCATCCGAATAAATTATTGCCTTAGATATTAATGGATGGCACACACTACATTTTGCTGCTGGATTTTTTATTACGAGTACTACTGAAATCTTTATCTATCGGTGAATTTGCTTTCCTTATGTAGTTATTGTTGTTATTGCTATTGTTATACGAATAACACAGCAAACACACTTCAATCGTGTTCATAATATTTTTTGGGTGGTCGTTTTTGCGTGTAACACAATTGCTGCAGCTACCTTTTACATTTCCTGTATTGCCTCTATTGCCATTGCGGAAATTGCTAAATTTCGAGAGATTCTTATCTTTGCGTATTCTATCCATATTTGTGACAGACTTTATTTACTCAGGATGCTAATATTGGTGCTTATTTATTTGCCTGTACAAACATATTCCAGGCCTACCGTGGTCATATCGTCCAGTAGTTCCGATCATCGTCATCATCGGCACTACAAGCGGGATCCGGTCTTGGCCTTATTTAGAAAGTCTTTTCACCGCCCCCGATTTCGTGCCGATGTCATCCAGTTCGGCTCTTCCAGGTTCTGGGCGTCCTGGTCTACGCCATCCCTCCATCGCAGAAAAGGTCTACCGCGCTATCGCCTTCCATACATCCTACCACAAAGGACTTTCCGGGCAGGCTCCTCTTCGCTCATTCGAGCTAGGTGTCCCACGCACGGGAGTCTACCGAGCTTGATTTTTCTTACAACATTTGCTTCAAGGTAGATCTCGTGCAACTCATGGTTGTAGCATCTCCGGAACCGTACCCCTCAGATACGGGGCCAACAATTCTCCTTAAGACCATCCTCTCGAATACGGCTACGAGTTCAGAATGCCTTTTATTGAGCACCCAGATCTCGGATCCATACATGAGTACTGATAAGACCATTGTCTTGTACAGTATTAGCTTGGAGGTTCTGGATAAATTTCGGGATTTAAAGACCCTTGATAGATCATAGTAGGCTTTGTTGGTTTTGATCAGCCGTTCGCGTATTTCTTCTTCCATATTGTTATCGGCTGCTACTATTGATCCAAGGCAGTTAAAGGATTGGACTACTTCAAATTCGTGCTCCGCTACCCTGATAGTTTGACCAACGTTAGGCCTTCTCTTCGCCGTAGTCGCCACCATATACTTAATTTTCCCCTCGTTAATGTGCAGTCCCAGTTTTTGTGTCGTCTGCTCGATCTGGGTGGAGTCCTGTACAGCCGATTCGGTTCTACCGATGATGTCGATGTCATTTGCGTAGGCAAGTATCTGGCTGGACTTGGTGATAATAGTCCCTATAGTTGTGACGTCAGAGACACGGATTGCTTTCACCAATGCCAGGTTGAAGAGGAGGCAGGCTAGACCGCCCCCTTGTCGGATTCCATTAAGGATGTTTATTGGTTTGGACGCCAATCCCGCTATTTTTACTTGACTAGTTGCGTTGGTCATAGTCAACCTACAAAGTCGTATCAATTTGTTTGGAATGCCGAACTCTCTCATAACATTATATAGTTCTACCCTGGCTATGCTGTCGTAGGCGGTCTTAAAATATATGAATAGATGATATAATGGAATCCTAAATTCCTGACATTTTTCCATCGCCTGCCTAAGGGTGAATATCTGATCAATCGCTGATTTGCCTGGGATGAAGCCACACTGATATTGACCAATGATGGCTTTAGCGTATGGGGCTATCCGATCTTGTAGGATAGAGGAGAGTATCTTATAGGCGGTACGCAGCAATTTTATACCCCAGCGCTGCACAAAGCTGCTTGTGGCGCAAGGCTAATAACCTTGCGCGGAAAAACAAATTATTATGGACAAATTAACAAGTCTCGGATATGGACCGGATATGATGATAGTTGCTGCACAGTGTGATATCTCCTTTCTTATGTATGGGTTAAATTATTCCTGCGACGCCAATCTCCCAGCATCTCCTCTTGCTCCCATACGTGCACCACGATCTCATGAATTGCGTGATGTAACGCTGTCCCTCCTTGTTTGATCAGCTCAGCTGGTATGCCATCAGTTCCGGGGGCTTTATTTGATTTGAGCTGTCTTATGGCTTTTAATGTTTCCTCAATGCTTGGTGGCGGCAGCATTTGGTCTTGATCTTCAACGCACCTTTACTATTCTATATATCGAGACCTTTTTTATTTTACGAAGGATTGCTTAATTTAATTCTTGTTTTAAAAACACCGACGAAGAATAATTTTGTTGCGCACTGACTGCCCACCAAAAAAAAACCTTGTTTTTCTTTGTCCCTTTGTCTATATGCAACAGATTCACGATGGCCTTGATTTCTCGCCCACTGCCCTCCAATCCCTTTACTATTACGCTCCATCACGTATCTCTCTCGCTGACCTCAATTCGAGCCGACCCTTCTATTGGCTGTTGCTTGTAGAAGCCATGTGAACGTTGGGATTATAATTTTCTCCATTCTCCACACGTTCCTTCGGTCTCCGCCTTGGTCGACATTGAAAGTATTTTGCCGATGGCAATGAGGTCGGTCGTGTTATGTTGCCTTTTGCACAAGGGCTTCCGTAATCGAATTTTACGTGATTACGGAATTGAAATTGAAATTTACGTGATACATTTATGTTTTGGGTGGATCATGTTGCGTTTTGCAACAAGTATGTTTTTAAAGACCTTTTGGGCATTGTGTGTAAAGTAAAAAAGTGACCAAAGGCATGACTGATGCGTGATTTCTATTGGTATCTCTGCTAAGGAGTAGGATAACATACAGTGGAAATGTTGAAATTTCGTAACTCTTTTTAGTTTAGAAAAATGTATTCCTTAAATGAGATGCAAGAGCTTTTTTGCTTACCGGGGTATTTTTACAATTCAAAAAACTCCTCTGTCTAGTGAAAATCATATTTTTGCTTATTTAAAACAATAAAGAAACAACGCAGCAAACGAAGGTTCAAAACGGTCTGAAATTAATCTCACGTTCCGTGAATTTCTATTGGGTCATATTTAAATTAAAACCTCCATAATGACACCTTCGCCAATTGAATCTAGGCACGCCCAATTGCCTGTATGCCCTAATTTCTTTACCACCTTATGCATTTGGGTACGCTGTAAAAGCATCTGCCGCAAATCTTTTCACGCCTCCTGCGCGCGACTGAATAAGCGAAATACTTACTTCGCAAACGAATTCTCAGACAATCTTCTGTTCGTCTGCGATGAATGTATCAATATTTCGGTTTCTCAAGTCCTTCTGGAAAAAAGCGCGACTCTAACGATAGTTCCCATAGCTCTAACTTAAAAATAATTACTGACGAAATTTCATATCTCGAGAGAAGTCTTAAATGTATCGACGACCTCGGCTCTCTCCAAAGGAGATGATACAATATATATATATATATATGTATATATATATATTATATATATATATAATATATATATATATATATAATATATATATAAATATACATATATATATACATATATATATATATATATATATATATATATATATACATATATATATATATAACATATATATATATAAATATACATATATATATATATATGTATATATATATATATATGTATATATATATATATATATATATATATATATATATATATATATATATATATAGGCTCCTCGGTAGTATAGTGGTTAGTATACCCGCCTGCCACGCGGGAGACCGGGGTTCGATTCCCCGTCGGGGAGCCTCTGGCGCAAGACTAATGACCTTGCCCGGAAAAAACAATTCATTATGGAAAATTTAACAAGCCTCAGGACTTACTAAATAAGGCCAAGACCCGTTCCCGGTTGTAGTGCGAATGATGATGATGATATATAAATATATATATATATATATATATATATATATATATATATATATATATATATTATCATCATCATGGGCGCTATATATATATATATATATATATATATATATATATATATATATATATTTTTTTTTTTTTTTTTTTTTTTTTTTTTTTTAATATTACTCTCTCAGGAGAGGCGATCTTATAAGGCCAGCACGGCGAACCAAAATGCCATAAAATAACTGTTGCAGTTCTTCTTGAACAGTTGTAGGTTGTAACGCTCCGGGAACACTCGCGCGGGGAGAGAGTTCCACACTTTTCCCGTTCTATAACGGAACGGTGATCGGTAAATGTCCCGTATTGAGAAAGTTACAAGACGATCGTCAATCAGGTTACTTTTTCGGTTATCGGATCACTCAACTCATTCACACATGAGTTATTCAACTCGTTCCGCTTAAACATCGACAAATGCAAATTCGGCAAATCAACCCACTTTTTGGAGAATATTCTCTTCCAGGTGAACAAAAGATTGTTGGCACGCAGTCAGTAAACTGCTGAAATCCAAACTGGTATCTCGTAATATAAAGCTCCGTGTTTATAAAACCATAATCATGCCTATTGTTCCATACGGATACAAAACATGGGCTCTCACAAAACAGGAAGAAAACAAATTCCTCGTATTCGAGAATAGAGTTTTAAGGAATATCTTTGGCGGTAAATATGATGAAGAGGCAGGACAGTGGAGGAAACTCCACAACCCCGAATTGGAAGGGCTATATCGCAAACCAACAATGGTGAGAGTAATCAGGTCGCAAAGATTAAGATGGGCCGGACATGTGGCAAGAATGCGCTACGATAGGCCCTAGCCTATTTTTCTTGACGGTAGACCAACGGGAAAGAGACCTATAGACGAGCCGCATCGGAGATGTGAGGAAAATTTTAGGTTTGGCCTTGAGGAAAACGGATCGGATGGTCAAGCTCGCCTTTTCCCAGTCTTTCTTCCTCCAGCTTGAAGGCGCTATCTCATCCTTGCAATTAAAAGAAACCAATCCCTACTCCTCTCCTGGGTGTGAGATGTGTTTATACGGTGAACTACATAATGTGGTCCCAACTCCGCCCCACCCTACATTACCGCATTCAACCCCACCCTCCTACTTCCATTTCTCTCTGTCGACATCCATCCAATCGTCCATTTTGGCACATCTTAGACACGCACAGAATGGCAGGCCCCTATTAATAAACTAAACAATTACCTCATATCAGTTAAAGGGCGCTCCTAAAATCACGATTTAATTTCTGAATTCTTTCTGAAAAGCTACAGGACTTCCTTAAAAGAATGCCCCTTTCTTTCCGGTCTCAAAAACAGTCCCAGTTTTCAGATTGTTCTTCCCTCCAGATACGATTGGATTTTCCATTCGAACAAAAACAGTTATCTAAGGATCAGCAGGTTGACTATATCCAATAGCAACCCCAACAAATCAACTAAACACCTGTCTCCTTTTCCTAAATCCTTAATACTTAATAATAACGGTAATCTGCTTTCTCAATCAGCCCACAATACCAATTCCCTTCCCCGACTTTCTGCTGCACCCTAGATTCCAATCGCAACTCGTCCCTTAAATTTCCACCCAAGGCCAATGTATACTCATCCCCCTTCCTTTAACTCTAGCCACATTCGCACCGCTGTTTCCAAACCAATCACAACTTCAACCATAAAATCCTATCCCAACTCAAGTTATAATCTAACTCCTCTCCCTAAACCGCATTAACACCCTCACTTTAAACCCCCCTACCCACCCGAAAAACTCCCTCTTAATATTAACAAACTGCTCGTCTCTCACATCACATTCTGCCCCTATCTCTAGTCCCCACCCCCTTTTCGACCCCAAAACCCGGGCGAAATATACTAACTGCCACAGATCACACGATCTCAATCCTCATCTCTTATGGCCATTTCTCCTTCTCCCAATCTTGACTATTTCGCAATAAAAATCGATCATCGCCCAAAGCCTTTATACCTCATTTGGTTGTATACCCCCTTCGCAAACTATCGAATCATAAGAACTCGAAATAGCAGCAGTTGATCACCTAACGGAGTTGAGTATATACTTCCCTAGATGATATCATTATTGGCGATTTAAAAATGGGGAAGATCTCCAATGGATGTTGTCAGACGGTCAATTCTTTTACATCTCCAAGCCCACAAGTACCAAGGAATGTGTCTTTATAGATGGTCTCACCGATTCAAGCCTCTGTCAAATAAGTAAAGTTCCATATCATATGAAGAGGCAACTTGACCTTGTGTTTAAGACGGACCCCTATAAATCCTCAGTTGCCCTTAGTCCGCACGCCGTCTCAACCGTTGACAATTACCACCCCCGCTTCTTTTATCTCTATATATTCCGCCTATTAAATGAGCATCTTAGCAGAATCGCATTTCGCTTTGATTATCTAGAGGTAGAAGAAGCTACTGCCGTTCTCTATAAGGAAATATATCGGGTTTTCCAATAGGGACTTGACAACTTTTTTTTAAATAAAACGCAAACCATTTGAGATATTTTAAAAACTTTAGTATCGGCTTGAAGTACAATCAAAACATTTATGAATGGAACTCGATATTGTTCATATTTTTTTTAAAAAATGCAGCGGTCGATTCGTTGGACCCAATTTTCGATGACTTGGCCACACATTTCGGCCGCTATTTCGCGTTCAATGTTGGCTCTGAGCTCTTCCAACGTCGTCGCCTTATTGCCATAGACCTGACGTAGCCCCAAAGGAAATAGTCTAGAGGCGTTAAATCGCACGAACGAGGCGGCCAACCGACTGGCCCATTTCTTGAGATCATCAAACTTACTCTTCAATAAATCGATTGTATCGTGTGCTGTGTGGCTTGTGGCACCGTCCTGTTGAAACCACATGTCGCCCAAGTCCATATCTTCCAATTCGGGCCAAAAATAATCGGTAATCATGGCGCGATAACGATGATCATTCACAGTAACGTGACGATCGTTATCGTCGACGAAAAAATACGGCCCAATGACGCCGCCGGCATGCAAACCGCACCAAACCGTTATTTTTTATGGGTGAAGTGGTGATTCATGAAGCACGTGTGGATTTTCACCCGACCAATAACGCATGTTTTGCTTATTGACGAACCCATTGAGCCAAAAATGACATTCGTCACTGAAGATGATTTTCCAGAGCCCAATCGGAGAACGTACGTCGCTTCAAATGGTCCATCGGCTTCAATTCTTGAGTCAGCTTGATCTTGTATGAGTGTAAACCAAGATCCTTACGCAAAATTCGCCATGAAGTGGTCTGTGCAATGCCCAATTCTTGAGAACGCCGTGAAATTGACTGATTTGGATCGTTTGCTATGGACGCCTGAACGGCAGCGATATTTTCGACACTTCGACCAACCCGTTGTCTCACTGACACGGCAACATCATACAACGAATATGTAGACTCAAATTTTTGCACTAAACTTGTTATTGTCCATCTACTAGGGCGAGAATTGCGACTGAAAATTGGAGTTAACGCTCTTAAAGTTGCGGTCACCGACTCCAAATGTCGGTAGTAACTTTTTATAATTTGCAGACGTTGTTCGTTCGTGTACTTAACCACGATGAAAATGTTGAGTTTACTGAATAAATTGACAGTGACAGTTATTGATTAGTGAAAGGGTGCGTTCACAAATTAAATTTAAAGTTGTCAAGTCCCTGTTGGAAAACCCTATACAATGCCATTTCCCTATATGTCCCTTATTCTCGACATAGGACATCGGTTTCATCGCTAACATGGTACAATCGCTAACTCGGCACTCTTCGGAACAAGAGGACTAATTTGTGGAACATTTTCCTAAGAACGTGTCTCCTCCGTAGACTACTCCAACGATCTCAGTTCCTTTTATAAATCCACCGAACTTTACAACTCCTTCTACTACAACTATCCCACAAAAACTCAAAACAATTTGATCAATGGCCCCAAATGTTTTTTCTATTTTATTAATTACAAACGCAAATCTGACGTATATCCCAACTCCGTTTCGTAAGACACGATGACCTCAACCGAACCCCAAAATATTGCCAATCTCTTCGGTTCTTTCTTTAAGGGGTTTTGCCACTGTAATTTTTTTTTAAATCTATTTTTTTATTGGCTTAATCGGTGGAGAAACTATTCAAAAATGTAAAAATATTTGTTTTATACCATAGACAAAATTTCATAAATTCATTTAAACAATCCTTCACGGACAACTCTTTTGAGCCAAACCCATCTTACTTCAAAGACCTGCCTGAAATCTCCCTTGGCCCCTTCATCTTTCAACTTATTCCACATCATCTAGTTGATGAAAAATTAAACCTACTTAAAGACAAGTTCAGCCTTAACCCTGGTGGACTCCCTGCTGCCCCTTTAAAAAAAAAAACGTTCCTCTTCTCTTTTTCTCCCGCTCTCAAAGATCTTTAATCTCCTGACACATAACAAAACAGGGCTCTGATATGGCGTACTACTTGAAACCCCAAGACTCCTGGGAAAAAAATTAATAATCAATATACAAAAAACAATCTCACGAAAAACCCGGTAGGCGTAGGTGTGATGAGCCGTCACTACCATAAGGGAACAAATCATCAAGAAAACACCGTCTCGACAAATAGAAGACGTAAGGAAAAACAGAAAAAGCGGGATATACGCGTCGGCACGTGGAATGTTCGAACGTTATATAAACCAGGTGCGATACAGACGGTCGTAGAAAACGCGAAACAATATAAAATTGACATCGTCGCGCTTCAGGAAGTTCGACTCCCACATCAAGTAATCGATGGAGGTACCGATGCACATAACCTCGGAACCGGCTTCATCATAAGCAAGAAGATTACGCCCCATGTAAAAGATGTGAAATTTACTAATGACCGAATGTCGGTGCTAAAAATACAGGGCCCATGGTACAATTATAAACGTACACGCCCCAATAGAATCTACGGACGAAGAAACGAAGGACACGTTCTACGAGACCTTAGAGGAAGTATTTGTTGGGATCTCATCATTCGATGTCAAAATCCTCCTCCGAGATCTCAAAGCAAAAATTGGAAAGGAAGATACCTTCCAACCAACTATAGATAAAGAAAGTCTACACGACGTTTCAAATGATAAATATCTGGTAGTGAAAAGCACGATGTTCAAGCACAAGCAAGTTCATAAAGCCACATGGATATCACCGGACGGCATAACGCGTAACCAAATAGATCACTTCCTCATAGACAAAAGACACAATTCGAATATCCTTGACGTAAGATCATATAGAGGACCAGATTGCGACTCCGATCGTCTTCTAGTGATGGGCAAAATTAGAAGTGGGCTCGCAGCAAACCCACATGTACAATCACGGGAGACGAGCAAAAAGTTCGACACTAATAAACTAAAAGACCTGCGCAAAAGGGCTGAACATTACGACCAACTAACGAATAGATTTAGCATCATCGAGAATGGGAGTAGTGAAGAAGAGTGTGGACACTAAATGGACATCGATCAGACACACAATGAAACAAACAGCCCGAAAGGTAATAGGATTTAAGAAAACAATTAAGTCCAAACCTTGGTTTGACGATGAGTGCAGAGCGAATATCGAAGAACGGAAACGCCTCAGAGTGATCCACTTACAAAGATATGATGAAGTTATAGCGTTTCAAATAATAGTGAAGAAGATCGTGTGATTCGAACAGTTTGAATCACGAAAAAAATTGAACCTAAGCGTTACCCATCAGGCTACTGACCGTGTTTAGAATTTGATTTTTAAACTCGACTATACTCCACTGATGTGAATTGTTATGTTATCGCTAAGGTATACGGTTCTGATGTATTTTCTTATTCGATTTTTTTGTTCGGTGCTCTTCACTATTTTGCTTGTGAATTGTGTTGTGTGTTTTTCTGTTAGAGTCGCCACAAAGTCGCAGAAAGATACGCGACAATTTCGGAAAGAGACAATGAGACTTGTTACGGACCGACATTGAGTCCAGCGGACCGACATTGAGTCCAGGTCCCCCCAGAATCCACTAATCCCCCTTTGATTCCCCTCTTTACCTGTAAAAGCAAATAACGCGCCAAGTAGCTAATTTGCATAAACTGCTTTATGCAAATTCTACTTGGCGGAGAAAAAAAATAATAAAATAAAATAACAACCGGAAATAAATTCGGAAAAATGACAATTCGCCGTCAATCTCCGAAGGAAAAAGAACGTAATCGAAAGAATTTAAGTGAAATACTTAATTTTACCCTAACGGACTCCAACCGATGCCCGCTACGAGAAGCAGTTCTAATCATTTGTATATTAGCATATTCCAATGTTTTGGGGACGACTATTTGTGAAACGGTGCCGACAATAGAACGCAGGAGGAACACAACCAAACAGGGGAGCAACCATCAACGCCCCCTGCAACCTGTCGCAGTCAACCACAACAGGAGGAACAAAACAACGCCCCCTGTAACAACAACAGCACAGCGACCGCTCAACGGTCGCTCTAACTTAATCACAGTAAGTCCCCTTCTTACCCAATATATATTTAATTGTTATAAAATAAGAACATAATAGACTCTTCAAACGCAAAAAACGCGAATGGAAGAAGACCCGGATCGAAAAACTCCTAGAAAAAGCCAGAGCAAAGAATATCAGGGGTGTGTATGCCTGCATAAATACAATTGGAAATGGCTACCGAGGGAGAGTCAAAATAATTCGAGACGCAAACGGCCGTCTGGTCACAGAAACAAACAATATCGTGACAAGATGGAAGCAATACTTTGAAAACCTGCTCAATGTACGCACCCATCAACCACAAATAAACGCACCAGACTTACATACAGCCGAGCCTCAGATCCCTCTTTCAACGAAGTTGTACACGCAATAAATCGATTGAAAAACAACAAGGCTCCTGGAAGTGACTGCATACCGGCACAGCTTGTGAAGCATGGAGGAGAGGTAACCACTCGAAAGATCCACCAACTCATCAAAACAATATGGGATAAGGAAGTCACTCCGGAAGAATGGAATACCTCAATAGTATCCCCCATTTTCAAAAAAGGTGACAGATCTGACTGCGAAAACTACAGAGGAATATCATTGCTCCCAACCACATACAAAATACTAACAAATGTCATACTGGCGAGAATCACACTGTACGCAGAAGAAATACTGGGAGACTACCAATGCGGATTCCGTAGGAACCGGTCAACAACAACTGCTAGAAAAGAAGGGGGAATACGGAGAGACGGTTCACCAACTTTAAAAAAGCCTACGACTCAGTCGCAAGACAAAGACTCTACCATATTGTAGTTGAGCTGGGAATCCCGAAAAAATATGCCGCCCTCATTCAAATTTTCATGAACGAAAACAAAGGGCGAGTTAGAAAGGAAACCACCTCTCAGAACCATTTGAAATACGGGGCGAACTAAAACAGGGCCTCTCACCGTGTCTTTTAAACCTTGTGCTCGAGTATGTCATCAGAAAGGGCCACAACATGGCCGGATTATCCATGAACGGGGTCACACAAGTGGTCGCATATGCGGATGACATCGCCGTGTTAGGCGATAATCTAGAAATTGTAAGTAAAAACAGTAAAATCAGCATGCAAGCGGCAGAGGAGGTGGGCCTAGAAATAAATGAAGACAAAACAAAATACATGATTACGGCGAGAACAGGTGGACGTCAGGAAACACATATAAATGTCAGAGGCAAGATATTTAAAAAATTTAAAGAGTTTAAATATCTGGGAACGATACTGACGGCCAGTAACGAAATATCGAAGGAAATTAACAAAAGACTACACTCCGGCAACGCTAGTTGGCATGCAGTCAGTAAACTGCTGAAATCCAAACTGCTATCACGTAATATAAAGCTCCGTGTCTCTAGAACCATAATCATGCCGATTGTTCTATACGGATGTGAAACAAGGGCTCTCACAAAACGGGAAGAAAACAAATTCCGCGTATTCGAAAATAAAGTTCCAAGGGGTATCTTTGGCGGCAAATATGACGAGAAGGCAGGACAATGGAGGAAACTCCATAACCACGAATTGGAAGAGCTGTACCGCAAACGTACAATAGTGAGAGTAATCAAGTCGCGGAGATTAAGATGGGCCGGACACGTAGCGCGAATGGGCAACGATAGGACCGTGCGTAGAATTCTTGACGGTAAGCCAACGGGAAGGAGACCGACAGGGCGGCCGCGACGGAGATGGGAGGACAATGTTAGGTTGGACCTCGAGGAGATCGGATCGGATGGTCGAACGTGGAAGAAGAGCGCACAGGACAGAGAACAATGGCGGAGCCGAGTCGGTGAGGTCATGAACTTTCGGGATCCTACAGGCCAATAAATAGTAAAAATAATAGTAGACCAACGGGAAAGAGACCGATAGGACGGCCGCGGCGGATATGGGAGGACAATGTTAGGTTTGACCTTGAGGAGATCGGATCGGATAGCCAATCGTGGAAAGAGAGTGCACAGGACAGGAAACGATGGCGGATTCGAGTCGATGAGGTCATGAGCTTCCGGGTTCCTACAGGCCAATAAATAATAATAATAATAATATGATAAGTTTTGCGTGCCACTACGGCCTTATACATTAAAACAACAACAACAAGACATTATAGCTTTATGTTTATTTAGACTAAGAAACAAAAAAATGTAATAATATTTAAGTAAAATAAATAAACATAAAAAAAGCTGTTTATGCTATCTCTACTATTTGATTTGGCTTTTTTAAATAGGGGAGCAATCAATTGTATTTCTGGGACATGATCCAGGTAAAGAGGCAAATGCTAGTTTAGGGTGGTTCCTCTTCTTTTTTTCTTCTAACAGTATGGATCCAGATGGACGACAACCTGGGGTACTGTAATTTCATTGATTAAGGCCATAGACAAGCAAGTTTTTAGTAAATAAAATAATTGTTTTATATTAATTAAATAACATACACAAATTATATAATTGAATTTTTCTGTTATGTAAATTTCCGACCACTGATGTGTGTGACTAATTCACCGGATTCAATCCTTATTTCATGTCTACAAGTTTAGCTCACAATTCCAGTACTTGATCTTAGAAATTGTAATTTACCTTTACAGTGACGTAGGTGCTGGTTGATCGTCACTCAAATTATCATCAGCTTCTGAATTGTCGGAAAGTGTTTTACCTGGTTCATTGGTAACAGTTAGATCAATGTGAGCACGGGCTTTTAATTGTTCCAAGCGGCACATCCAAAAGTCCGGATTAAGTTTATCAATTTCATTTACGGATAAATGAAAACTGGTCAATGGTTCTTGTAGGTTGGCATCACAATTATCGTTATGGGTGTTGGTTCTTGTAACGCACTGCTGTTTTTCTTCCAGCTCTTGTTCGATCTCAGTATCTACTTGGTCATCCTCGACGTACTTTTCAGAATTAGTGATTGCTTCACACGTACTGTCGGTGTTCACAATCGGTGTTTGACTTTGTCTCTGTTCGTGTACGCCCTCGACTTTGGCCAGACCGTCTACAATGTAGTTTTGAAAACTGGTGTAAACTCTATTCAATAAAGTTGAAATCTCAACATGTGGATTATTGAGTTTAAATTCATAAAGCTTCAGAAAACCCTGATGGGATGTCTCTTTATCAGAAATCATTTTGATAATACGCGATATGGTTTCGTGATCTGAGGAAATTTGGAATTTGACGTCGTTGGACGTAGAAGCCTCTTGAAGTTTATCCTGACATTGTATTTTCTGCAGATGTTTAAAAACAAATGAATGTAGTTCTGATTGCTTTGGAGTTGTTTTCCAACTCTGATAAATATCAGGCCACTTATTCTTGGTTAAATTATAAATTACTGTATTAATTGTTTGTAATGGAACATCAGGCGGATGCTGTGACCACCAAACTGGGGGTAAGGTTAACAGAAAATCCTGCACCTCATATAAAACATCATCATGAATTAATTCTCTGGAATGGTTTTGGATCCTCTTTACACATCGCCATAAACATTTTATTAGGAGATCTGTAAGCTTACTTACTCGTAAGATGGCATCCAGACATGTCTCTTTCAATGACCGTATAAGGGCACAGGTCAAGTTTGTAAAATTTGCCTTTTCGAGAACCTTTAGGCAAATTTCATTTACGATTTTCATGTATTGAGGGTTGTTATCATTGCCTAACTTCTTCTCGGCTAGGAACGGCAATAACACAGACATGGTATTTTTTAAAGATGGAACGGTTAACCCGGTGGCCAATGTTTTTGAATCGAAAAACTTGTAAGTTATTGTCAGTAAAGGTGCAATAATAGGATCTACAGATGAGTATTTCAACTGTACTAAAATGTTGTGCAGTATCATTTCGACATAGTCTTGGAGAATTGGTTGTGCGTCTGGAGATTCAATTATAGCAGTTAATTGTATCAAAGCCGCCCGTGCTGTCGCCAATTCTGGGCTTCCGATGTCTTTAATAAGTTTCGTTACATTTTGGCCAAATTCTGACAATAGAATGGAATTATCGGGATCAGTTGCAACGCAATTCTCAGGACAAAATTGCTCTGTGATGACATTTAATCTGTTGCAGATTTCTGTTGTAGTTGGTATTGGAGTTGTTGAGTTGTGAATCAATGATTGATCGTACTTTTCGATAGTAAAGTTCAAATTACCTGCGGCTGTTTCAGAGTGAAACATTTTAATTGGTTCCCATAGTAAGGACAAATCGATAGGTGGTGCTTCAAAGCAGGCTTTTTCTATGCCAGTTAAAGTTTCAGAATCTAGATCAGAAGGTTTGTTTTGCTGAATATCCTTTTTGGAGGTTGCAGGCTGGTCGAACGTTGCTTGCCTTATCAATGTTTGACTAGTGCCCTCTTTCTTGGGAATTTTTCGTTCGTTTTCCTCAGTACTGTATTGCTGTTTTTTTATTGAAATAGGACTGTCAGCGATATCTGCCACTTCACCCTCAAATTGAGTGTCACCTTGTTGCTCAAAATTATTAGCTTGTTTTATTTTATCACTAACTTCGGGCAGAGTGGGTGGTTTCGGTTTTTTCGCTCGTTTGAGACGATCGCTTAACATTGACAGGTGTTTTTCTGATAATTTCCCAATTAGTTTGTAGACACGGTCACCAATAAGGAAATAGGCGTTGACAATACAATTAAGCGCCGCATTTCGGACACAATTATCCCGATCTGCTATGTTGTGAGCAATCTCCTTAAGAGCAAGCTGTTGGGAAGGTTGGCAGGCATTCATTCCATAAGTCTGAATTAGATATCCCAATTCATCTAAGCATTCCGCTCGTTGGCGTGAATTCTTCGATTTTATAGCTTCAATTAAAAAACCGAACACTTTGGTGTATGAATACACCAAAACAATTTGCCGGAGTAAAGTGTGAACTCCATGACGAATGAGATTTTTGGTATCTCCAATTTTTGCAATTAAATGAGGTACAAATGTCTTGCCTTCGTTTTCTGTCATAACGTAATCAATTTTAGACAATTCCCCAAAAACCAGGCCAAGGTACTCGAATGCCTTGAGCAACACTGATGAATTGTTTTCGCTGAAACGTAACGTTAACCACTTTAAGATTAAATCCAAATTACAAACTAATGCTTGAGTGTTAATTGGCAAATCACTGATCAGCGAGTCAATTGCTAGTAAATGGTATTTAAAGTCACTATGAAACATTTTGGTTATCAATTCCTTATTCACATTGGCAGCAGCCGTTTGTTCACGTAGAAATTCAGTATACTCTTCTCGAGGGGCATTTAAAGTCCACTTCAATCCCCGCTGTTTCTGTTCGTCCAAGATCCGTTGAGTTTTTAAATTGTTTATAAGTAATAGTGGAGATACATCTGATTCTTCCTCTTTATATCTTGTTACCGTTGCCTTGTCTCCACCTTTAGATTGCTTTTGTATATTAGAAACACTACGTTTCACAACAGGCAGTTCCTCTCCAGCTGATGGTGTGTGCTTACTTTTTGAAAGGGTTGTAATTGGAAGGCTAGAATGTATTTTGTGTAGAATCGCTTTAATATCCTTTACTGAGGATTGCTTTTGATTAGTTATTAATTTTAACATTGAATCATAACCTAAGTGGATCATTATCCCGGAGGCAGCTTCATTAGCGTTCTTTCGTATATCAGCATTTCGGTCGGTTATGTTCACAAACAGATGAGGTAATAGAGAGCTTAATTCCTCTTTGGGCAGAGAGTTCGTTTGAGTGTTAGGCAGTAGATCAGCAAGCCAACCCCATACTTCCGCTTTACGCGTTAGGTTCCCACTCTTCAATGCGTTCGCTATAATTCCACCAGTGAAAAATTCCTTACAACCACATTGACTAACCCAAACGTTTATACAAGACAAAATTGCTAGACGGATGCCTGCTTTACTGTCTCCGAGGGCAAGTAAGAACGCTGGAAACAACTTGTTAATGTATACCTTACAAGCAGGTCCTATTGCTACAGCTAACTGCTCGCAAATCACTATTGTAATCTGGACGATTTTAGGGTTGGTATCTATGAGACGCTGTGCTAAAACCGTGGGTAAGTCACCAATACCAGGTTTTATGAACTTGGTCTTATTTAAAATCTGTTGCAGTTTGCAGAGCCCTTCATAACGAATGTTCCAATCTTTGTCAGATAGTTCAGCCAAGAGCGATTCAGTGATTTGTGCTGATATATCTATACATGGAGGTGGACTCTTTGCATTCATAAATTCAATATCCTTTTCATCAATTGGTGGACTAGCGTCCTCCACAAGCAGTGCATTGTTTGCAGCCGATGGCTTCTGTACTGCATACTTATCGATTTCGGTTTGAATCTCCGATATAATGATCGGTTTCTCGTCGTCAAAGGTGGTTATCAAATTTTTATCGGTATACATAGATAACATACCAATCAAGCAGATGGTCGCACCACGTACTGTGGAATAACTACTTTGAATACCTTTCCTAAGATCATGGAGAAACATTTCCACATTGATCGGCTGTCCAAATTGTGAAACTGACTGCCTTACCCAGTTCAATGATTCTAATTGTAGCTTTGGAGATTTGCGTTGAAAAGCAAACGATAGAACTTTCGATATAACCAAATCCAATTTAGTCTTTTGGGCAAACGCAGTGAGAACACATCCTGCGACTGATCCGTTCTTAATATCAGGCAATTTTTCAATGATGTCGTTAATGATTAAATTAACGTTTGTTATTGTGAATGGATATGCTTCTGCAATGGTTCGAATGATGTCCAATTTGATCTTGCAAACTTGAAAATTCATGTCTTTTAGCCCAGGTTTCCGATCGGTAATGGTACGACTTAATATTTGTGATATTCCTGGAGTTTTTGGATCGAAGGTTGTAATGTCATTCATTAGACATTCTGAGGCGTTCAACCGCACTTCCCAATTCGAATCGCTTAATCCAGTTAAAATGTCCACAGATAGCAGTTTATCAGCATTTTCCATAATTTCTTCGGGCGTCATTTCTTTCTCAGACTCTAAAATCTTTGTTACCTTGGTCTGATTAGTTGCCCTGGAGATAGCATTCATTTTATTATTAGGTTTATTGGCATAATTTGACGTTCCTCGTTGTGTTATTCCTCCAATTTCAATGGCAGTTACCTTAGCTATTGGATTCTTAACCAGTGCTGTCGATGGACGATTACTTTTTATATGATCTTTTTTAATGGTCAAAACAGCTTTATCTCGGTACTCTTTAATCTTAGCCAATTTCAGTGGATCAACATCAGTCAAAAAGCAATTGATTGCTTTTTCACCCAATAATTTTAACAGATTACCAATTGCCTCCGCTGAGTTGTCCCTCACAACCGGATCGGATTCATTCAAAGTTTTAATTAAAGACGACATTAACACCTTAAGAAGTTTCTTATTAAACATCGCTGGTGAGGTTTGCTTGAAGGCTCGAGCTAGAAAAGCAACAGTCTCTGACTTTACACCGGGATTCTTATTATTCAATGATTCAACCACGCTGTCCAAAATTGCTTCCAGGGTTGTTGAGGAATATACAGCATCGATGACTTCTCGCAATACCATTACAACGTTCGACTTTTTCTCTTTAAACTTCTCTAAAATACTCGAAAAACAAACCAATGCATAAGTAGAGAACTTCTTTCCTAATCTACTAGCCAATAAGCCTAAACATTTTACAGCCATTGCAACAAGAACCACATTCGAGTCCTTATTGATGATTTTCTTTAATGCACTAACAACATTGCCATAATCTCCACATTCTAAATTCGGATTCTCTGTGAGTAGTTTTTCCAAAATAACTAACGGTTCTTTTCTGACTGTCCACGCTTTAGCTTCAAGTTTTTCAAAAAAGTCTTGTGGTAACTCAGATAAAATATCGACGGAAGTAGTTAAATCTTCAGAATCATCTTGGTGCGATACACAATCTATATAATAACTACCTGTTTCATTATCTGTTGATTCATGTTCCATGTTAATTTGCTGCCTCTCCTCCTGCCCCTTCAAGAATCTTAGAGGTTTATGCCTTTCATCTTTTAACTTATTAAATTCACTTTCTAAGTCAGATAAAATCACATGTGATAAGCAAGTTATGTGTGATGTCACAGCTACACCAATCCAACGATATATCTCAACAGTCAACAGTTTCCCTTCATCCCTAACAGCCTTCTCACGGTCGGCCATCAATGGTACCAATTTCTCGATAAGCGGTTTTATGTGTATCACCTTATTCCCAAAATTTCTTAAAGCCATGGTCGCAGCCGACACACAAGCAGCTACAATTTTCGGGTTCTTATGTTCCATACCTTTGGTCAGTTCTTCAATTGTTTGCTCTTGTTTGTCGATTTTAATGAACGTCATAACAACTTCCACAGCTAATTCCTTAGTTCTTGGTTTTGCAGAAGCTATACATTTTTTTATAATACCCTGCATAACTTGCCCAATAATTTTACCTGCATGAGCGCAGTTTTCGATATATAAAATTGCTGCCTCCAGACCTTTCTCTTGAGCGACGACATTGGTATCAGTCACCATTTTGTTAATAAGTGCTGTAAACTTATTCCATTCAGGTGATTTTTCGTCTTCGATTTCAAGGAATATTTTCGCTGCTTCTTCATATCCGTCCTTACGTACTTTCCATATCTTATGATCACATCGCTCCTCGATGGAAAGTTTCTTACAATCGGTGTCGTCAGACATTTGACCTTGGTTGAATCTAAATTCCTTTATTTTATTATTTACTAATTATGTTACAACAATATGAGTATTTTCCTTACTGGGTGTTGTAGACAGAAAGCTTCCGTTTATTTGAATTCTGTCCTTAAGGAGTTTGAATAATTTTTTCAATAATCACATATATTACTCCGCACACTATAATGAAAAATTCAATTATAAATTTTACTAAAACAATTATTTTATTTCGTTTTGTGGAATACCAAACTATTGTGACAGTAAACACAAATGCTGTTTAAACCGAAGCACAGTATATTTTAATTAATTTTTTTATAGTCCAATAATGTATTACATTTTATTATAATCCTAAAAGTGATATTGCATATGATGCATTGATGAAGGGAAAGTTGAATAAAAAGGAGAAGTATCGACAAACATACTTAAATAGCGGAAATACAAATGTGTGGTTCGATCATTCACGCACCGTTCGTTCATTCAGTCAGTCATATTCATCGTGTGCTCGTTCATAAATAGAATTGAATTCGTCGAGGTTAAGTTGTCGCTGATCTATCGCGGTTCACATCGAACCTTGTGACTTTTTGTAATTTTTGTGTGATATATTGCGTTTATTCGTAAATATTGCGACAAGTTCTAATTGCAAAAAAAAAAAAAAAAACTATACAAACACGTGTAATTTTCGCTGGATGTCGTAGTCGAAATCTGTCTTCACAGATCCCAGACGTCGATCCAACCAGTACCCGAGACTACATATTAGAACGAAAGAGAAGAGCCATCGAAACCTTACAATATTCTGCGAAGAAGACCACAAATATGGAAAGTCAAGGAAAACACATTGACTACGAAAAAAAAATACCACGAAGCCATCGAATACATCCAACAAATTACAACACACGTGAAGCAAATCCAGACGGAAATTCACTCCCTAAAGCAACCCACCAAAAACAGTGACGATGCCAGTATGGAGATAACGCCCTCTCCCAGCTTAAACCATCAAACATCTCCACCCAAACAACTATCACCAACTTGTAAGGAATCCACCAAACAAGCCAAGCCAGCACCGAGTCTCCTGCCTGCTCAGCACAAAAATGTTAGACCACCACCAATCTACATAAAAAACATGACCAGTATCAAGGAAATAATCATAATAATCGCAACTTCATCACAAACAGTAAAGGCTCTGTGGGGTTTCTCTATACCACATGGAGAACCAACCCACAATTTCATACTTTATTTCGACCGCTTTCAGCGCGTCATGTCTGACTTTATTCCCCTTATAAGCTATTCCACCTGTGTATCATGTTAAACGGACGCATAGCTAAACTCATTATCCTATGCAGATAATGCATAATTGAGTTTAATTATCTTTTCGCCATACGGCAACCCCATTTCACTAACCCATGAGATTTCCACCGGAAATCGCTTCATGTCGGTTAGCAACGGCATAGTCTGATCAAACGACGCGGATGCATAATCATGCAACTGCTGGGGGAATTATCAAATCATTTAATTTAGTTTCCATGATCAGATTTCTCTAGCCAATTCGGCGTCCTATTCACTTTCTCCAGACACTCCATTCGCTGGGGATCAATGACCTCTTTTCGCGGGTGAATAGCACCAGCTACATTTTCCTCTCCTCCACAATTCTGTCTCCCTACAGGTCAGTGCACGCTGAGATCATGTTACGTACGTTTTCCGCCACCACCATCATTCGATAATTTGTAATTTAATATAATTTGTTTTAAAATGGTATGATGGTAAGGTGGTGGAGGAGTTGCGGGATCCACAAGTGAGTTTTCGAAAACGCCCCGATTCGGGTGTGGATCGTGCAGCTCTTCGAGTTCGAATTCGGTTTTCGAAGTGGACGTTGATGGGGAGCGAGACAGAGAACAGGTGAATGTTTATACGGTTGTTGATATACGGTTTTGCAATTCCGTTTTTCATTCGATTGAAAAAAAGCAGCAAAGAATACGGTTGTCCGTTGGTCCCGGTGCAGATTTTGCAGAGGAAAGAAAGGAGTAAAAAGTAAAACTAGAAAATTAGAAAAGTAAAAGGAATGTTTTCAAAAACACACTAGATTCCCAAAAGTGTTAAAATTGTTTGAAGAATTTTAAATATAACTCATAATTACTTAAAGTTCTCAGTGTCAGATTCTTTCAATTGATTCGGTCGCCAAAATTTACCCTTCATATAAATCCTAACGCAGGTATGACCCGAGTGTGAACGTGCAAAAACAATCAACTATAATTTTTTGTACAGTGTCACGAACATCTATTTGCAATTAAATGCTGATCACTGACCTGGAGAGCTGTTTCTAAAATACCAAATTGTTTCAATGGTGCCTATGGAAATAGAGGAGCTTCAATATTTGATCTATGGATTCTAACTAAATCATTCACCATTGAAAGGACTAATCTGGCCGAGAGCGGGAACACT
Source organism: Microdon myrmicae (assembly GCA_963931805.1). NCBI lineage: Eukaryota > Metazoa > Arthropoda > Insecta > Diptera > Syrphidae > Microdon > Microdon myrmicae. Next base: position 108,321,916 of record OZ007501.1, read on the forward strand.
GTACATTCCTGACCATTGCATTCCTAGATTACAGGTAAAATAAATACATTAGATTTAATTTTCTGTGGCAGAGACCAAAAATACTGTCACAAACTGGCGCTGCGGACAGGATGAACGAAATTTCTTAGCAAATCCAACGACCATCAGAAAACAGCAACTACTGCCAAGACAAAAGTACAGCACCAAGCTGTGCTTAAGAAATCGACGCGAAGGAGGAATCGAGTTGCGGCTCACATTACTGCTGCCATAACGAAGCCAACACCAGCAGGAGGATCAGCTAACAAAGACGAGCCTCCAGCCATACTGAAGCCAACTGAGCCTAAAGCAAGGTCAAGGACCAAATCCAGCTTCAACTCCGGAGTATCAGCCGAAGAATTAGTTTCTGGTGGGTGAACCGGAGAGAAAGGAGAGAAGGAACAAAGGCGAAATATTTTTTTTTTGTTTTTCCTCTTTATACTGAATCTATGTTTTGCTTAGTTCTTTTTAATCAGTTTTTCCAATTGTTATACTTACTTTTGCATTGTGTTACATCTTCTTATATTTTCTTTTTTTGTTGTTGTTGTTAGTTTGATTTTTTTTGCGTTCAATTTATTTGTTTATTTATTAACAGATTGTTTTATTCATTTTGTGAAGCAGACATTGTTGGAACCGGGATCCTTCTTTTCTTTCTTTTTTTCAGCTGCGCGTTGTATTCGTGGTGTCTAATTTTTGGTGTTATGGCTCCAACGTCGCGTTAAGGTTTTTTTTTTCTTTCCGAATTCTTTTCCTTTTCTCTCTCTCTCTCTCTCCCTTCTTGAGCGGTATCATTGTTGTTTGTTCCCCGTTGGGAGTGTATGTTTACTTGTTGTGGAGATCGTATTCCTTGTTGTTTTTCACACCCTTTCTGTTGGTTGGTGCTGTCGGCGACGAGGTTGCTTTTTCTCCGCGAGGTTTCCGAGATTGACTTTGGTATCCGTGATAGTGAGGTTTAGTAGACGGCCGGCAGATGCAAACAAGGCAGCATCAAAGAGATGTCTGAGAGGGCACCCCTGCCCGGGCGCGGCCCGAGGCATTTCCCGAGCCGCCGGTTGACGAGGTGGATCCGGAGGCATGCCACGATTCGCGGGATGAATTTGTGGACGAGCGATCGCCAACGAGGCCCCCTCCCACCGTCAGCAAACAGCCTGTTGGGAGCATGGAGGACACGCCGATGCCCTCATATTTTAAACTGGGCCCGCAACCATGTCCTGTACGGACCATGTTGGGCACGGATAGGGTTTTCGACCTCGTGTCGAAGGCGGTCCCCATGTTTTCGGGACAGGAAGGACCGGATACAGCCGGGAGACTCTCTTCGTTTCTCAAAGGCTGTAGAAGGACCCTGGATGGGCTGGCGGTGGAAGAGGAACATACATTCCTCCGGTGGCTGCCCTCTAGGCTGAGCGGCGGGGCATATCGAATGTTCGAAGAGAGACCACCCACGACCTTCCTCGAAGCGGAACAGCGTCTTAGAGAGGCCTACGAACCCAGAGTGTCGTATGAGGAGTTGTGTGCACAACTCTCCAAGATGCGACAGCTTCCCTCTGAGGATGCCACAAGTTTCGTTTCCCGAGTGAAGCGGGCCGTGGTACGGTGCGAGGAGGCAGCTGAGCGCTTTTATGGCCGCCAAGGTAGGTCCGTCTTCGCAAGCCAGCTGAGGGCATGGCCAAGCCGGTGTCGGTAAGGGGTCTGAGGGAGGAAGGACTGAAGCACTTCCTCCTCACGTTGGGTAATGTCCCTTTTCGAAGCCTGGTGGACCACCTAACCGGATTTGAGCGAGCTCGTAGGGAAATGTTGAGGCAGGACGACCTGTTTGTGGATGCGCGGCCCGGAATCGCCGAGCGAGCGTCGGAAACGTTAGATGTAGGACCGGGAAGTTGCTCGACCCTTTTAGAAAACCCATCCTCCACTTTTAGGGATTGCACCGCGGCGCCGGCGCCGGTTTTATCGAATTTTAATCCCCGGGCGGTGTCATTCGTGTTGCCGGCCGATGAGTTTGATAGTCGTCGGCGGGGGGAGGATAGTTTCGTTCGGGAGCGGTCGTACGGACCTCTCAATTATCGAAGGGATGCTGGTGCCTATGCTCCGGCCTCCTCTGGCGAGGGAGCGTGGTCAAATACCGTGCCTTCCTTGAGCCGGAGTGGAGAGTCGCAGAGCTTGGCTAAGGGGACGTATGCGCCTAGATCGATCGGGTCGCGAAAATCCGTTCAGGGATCCAGTTGGTCGATCGGCGCACCCCCTGGAATCCCAGACCATATGCAATTTTTGCCATCCGAGGGGTCACGTATATGACGAGCGTCTACAAAGACGAAACACTCCCTTCTGTCGCGAGTGTTGGCGGTATGGCCACGACATAGTGGACTGCCCGGATCGTCCTACGAAGACGCGCGGTCTTCAGACTCCATACAGGGGTAGAGGTCAGCAGGGCGGATTCGCGCGGCAAGAACCGCCTTATCAGCGACCGCAGTTTCAAAGGAGAGCCCTGCCGGAGCCGCAGCCCCCGTCCACGGGTGGCGGGCCGGCGACATCAGGCCCCAGAGTATTCCGCGTCCGGTGCTGTTGCGAGTTTTGTGGCCGACAAGGTCACAGCTTGCGCGGGTGCGAATATGAACAAAGGTGGGAACAACAGGGTTCCCAGGGTTCTCCCCACAAGCGGCACGCCGGAACAGCACCTGTTGCGAGCCGAGAGCAGGACACCCTGTGGGGACTGGGGCAAGCGCGAGAAATAGGCGCAGAGGGCGTCGGAGACAGCGTCGGCGAAATCAGAAAGCCGGTAATAGTCGCGCGGAGAGTATGGATTCCCGAAAGGTAGGTGGAGATGATGGGGCGACGGTCGTCCGTGTCGAGCGGTGGCGGTAAGCCGACCCGACTCCATGGACTCGAAGTCCTCAAAAACGGATGCGAGGCATGACGCCGCATCAGGCAGCACGGGGAGCCGGGAATGGCGGCCCCGGCACATTGGGCCCAAAGTGGGCAGAAAGAATAGCTCCAGTTCCGCTAGTTCGGAGTCCAGTGGGACTCCCGAGCGGAATATTCCTGAACGGAGGAGCGAAACATTGTGCGAGTTTTGTGGTCGACACACACACAAGGCGGCAGAGTGTCGACATAAGGCAAAATGGGAGAGTTCGGGGAAACTCCCCAAGGTCGGGTCGGCAAGATCCTACCCGACCGCACTAGAAACGCAACCCAGCCCCAGCTGTTCTCAGTTTTCGCCGACTCGGGTCCCGATTGTCGCCCTCCTCTTTAGAATTGGCCGTAGGAACCCTACGCGCCTAATCGTGGAACACCGGAAGACGGATTGTTGGGGTACGACTTCCTGTCTCGGAATTGTAATAAGGTAGACGGGCCGGGTGGTTGTTTGGTTTTTCCCCGAACGACCGTAAATCCCGTGCCATTCTCCATTCAATTTGTCAACAATGGGAGGGGAAGGGTTGAGCATGTGGCAGCCGAACGGGGAGACCTGCCAAAGGGACCTGTTAAGGTCGATACGGCGGCGGATACTCGCCCGGAGACTCTACCCATACAGGGGAGGGCTGCGAAAAGCTGTTCAAGCACGTGCTACCCACGAGGTCATCCGGATGAACCCCGAACAGCGGACGTTGATAACCCATAGCTATAGACATTTAAAAAAAAAAAAAAAAAACAATTACGGAAAGGTTAAGCCTTCCGGTAACTTGGAGACCTCCGGAATCCTCGTCCTTGTAAAGGACTTTAATCGCAGGGATACCAAATGGAGTCTGACGAAAAAGTCTTTAAGGTCAGGCCTAATGCTGCAGGCGCAGACCCAGCACAGACTGCAGAGGCAAACCCCAGTGCTGGGGGTTGGATCTCAAATAGCAAGTGCGAAAGCGCACTATAATGTCGGGTGATGGTAGGTTTTGCCGCCGAAACGGGGCACGCCCCCCCCCCGACCCCCCCCCCCCCCCCCCGATCTACCAACCCATGGACCGGGGCAAGTACCGAGTCCAAAAGATGAGGATTAAATTAAATTTATAGGAGAGGGACGCTTTCGCCGGCCGCGTGACATTTCAGAGGTTGGACGAGAGGGGATCGCCTCGCCTTAGCGGGGGGGTCCTAACCGGATCGTGTGGGCGGTCGAGCTTTCGGTCGGACCATCGGTTTCAGTGTCGGACCCGCCGCGATGGTTGGTTTTTACCTGTGTAATTGCTGTTATTTATTTGTTTATAATACTAATACATAGGTATTATTTATTAACATTAACATCTAAGTAATATTTATTAAACTACTAACATTAAAATATAGGTAGCCTAAACGTACTAACATTAACACTTAAACATGTCAACTTATTTATTTATTTATTTATTTATTTGTTGGTTTGTTGATTGTTTGTTTGTTTGCTCTCCGCCGTCCACTCTCCGGCGTGACATTCCTCTCCTAAGAATGCCACGCAGTCTTGTGTGGGGGGGGGGGGGGGGGGGGGGGGGGGGTACGTTACGTACGTTTTCCGCCACCACCATCATTCAATAATTTGTAATTTTAATATAATTTGTTTTAAATGGTATGATGGTAAGGTGGTGGAGGAGTTGCGGGATCCACAAGTGAGTTTTCGAACACGCCCCGATTCGGGTGTGGATCGTGCAGCTCTTCCAGTTCGAATTCGGTTTTCGAAGTGGACGTTGATGGGAGCGAGACAGAGAACAGGTGAATGTTTATACGGTTGTTGATATACGGTTTTGCAATTCCGTTTTTCATTCGATTGAAAAAAAGCAGCAAAGAATACGGTTGTCCGTTGGTCCCGGTGCAGATTTTGCAGAGGAAAGAACGGAGAGAAGCCCGTGCCATTTTTGTTTTAAAATTAAAAAGTAAAACTAGAAAATTAAAAAAGTAAAAGGAATGTTTTCAAAAACACACTAGATTCCCAAAAGTGTTAAAACTGTTTGAAGAATTTTAAATATAACTACTTAAAGTTCTCAGTGTCAGATTCTTTCAATTGATTCGGTCACCAAAATTTACCCTTCATATAAATCCTAGCTCAGATATGACCCGAGTGTGAATGTGCAAAAACAATCAACTATAATTTTTTGTACAGTGTCACGAACATCTATTTGCAATTAAATGCTGATCACTGACCTGGAGAGCTGTTTCTAAAATACCAAATTGTTTCAATGGTGCCCATGGAAATAGAGGAGCTTCAATATTTGATCTATGGATTCTAACTAAATCATTCACCATTGAAAGGACTAATCTGGCCGAGAGGGGGAACACTGTACATTCCTGAGAGAGCGGAAGCGTTAAGATGATCTCTATTGGTTGTCCGGTGTGCAAAAATTAAATTACCCATCTTCATCCCTTTTTCAGTCAGTCGTTACACAGCCACAACCGCGGTCAGTCACGCCGCCGCTCCGGAATATTTTATTTCGTGTGGGTTTTACCAGAGTCGATAATCAACCGCAGGAGCGTACAGACACATCGTTTTGGTCTGCTCAGGAATTGGACGCCATTTTAAATCATGCGCGTAAAGTTTTACATTTGCCATGAAAAGTCGGTTTAATTATCTCCAAGAAAACAGTTAAATTTTATTAATTTATTGGTGCATGTGGAACCATTGTATTATAAATAAAGAACATCTTGAAAGTGTAATTTCAAAATCAACTGTGAACAATATAAAAAAAACTATTAAAATTTAAATCCAAATAAAATTAATTTTTATCGGTACCAGTTGGTGTTTTGTTTTGTTTTCCCCTCGGTGCCGCAGTTGTTAGTGGGAAGAAAGTGAACCGCGCGCCCGTGTCTGGCGCAAATACTTCTTACCCCCACAGCTCCTCTATCTCCATTGCAACAACAACTCTGGTTGATCACGAGAAGACCATTAAAAAACTTGCAGAACTACGACACCAATTTTTTACCTTCCAACACCATCAGATTAAACCAACAACATTCATCAATAGGCACATTGACCCAACTCGGACCAATGAAGTACTAGCGTCAGAGTTCTTCGGGATTTCTCCAGAGCTGATAATCTACAGGCTAGACTATTTCAAACAAAGGAACCTACGGATTCTCCAAATCCCTCCAAATGAAGACACCAGCAAGCTCAAACAAGTTAAGTATTTGTTTACGCATAAGATCAGTATCGAGGAGCCCCATAAACAAAGCAACCTCCATTGGAAGAGATGCAAAGGCTCGGGTCACTTGCCGGTAGCTTGCCACCTAAATATACGATGCGGCAGATGTGCCGATGAACGCCAACCAGGAGAAGTCAATCGCCAAGGTATAGAACCCGGAAAATCCAAACCACAAACCCCGATGGATCCATTACCACTAAGGGAATCGCTGTGACATGCTGTAACTGCGGAGGTCCACATCCAAACAATTTCTCCCAGTCCCCTCATAAATTGAAAATACTCCAAAGAATAATAAAACCAAGCACAACCAACAAATCCACACCAACCAAATCCACATCGCAGAACACATTACCACAACCTAGAAGACCAGCAACATCATATGCGGATGTTATCAAAAACAATCCAAGCACGCTGATGTCACACAACCCCAACTACATTGGCCTCAACCCGGATATCATGGGCTACATCAAGAGTCTACATACTATGCTTCCTACGTTGAAGCATATGTCGGATATCAAAAAAAGGTCAGATTCTCTCACTCATAACCTCTCACATTCTCTTCCTCAATGGCTGAACTAACTATAGTCGCCCTCAACGCAGAATCCATAAAACCTAACATCCATAAGCAACACTCACGGTTGTTTGTTAAAACCTTCTCCCCAGACATCCTTCTCCTCTCAAAAACGTGACTTAAGTCTAACTCCCGAGTATCCATCTATCAAATTACACATTTATTTCAAATCCCAGAACTGCTGGATCCCATGGAGGTACTGGTATCCTACTACACAGAAACGTGGCATCCATTCCCAATTACACATCTATTTCAAATCCCAGAATGATTGGATCCCATGGAGGTACCGGCATCGTACTAAATAAATACTTAAACTTTTCTTGTGAAAACACATCCACCCAACACGAGAACCAGTCTTCCCTGACTCTGGCATATCTCAAATAATCAGACAGTCTCTCCCCGCACCATTCATAATCGGTGGAGACTGGCACGCTCGTCATACAACATTCAACGCCATCAAGAATAAGAAATACGCTTGTCAACTTTTGGACCTTGTCTCACCTCACCCATATACGTCCATCGACAGTCCGCTGCAACCAACTCGTGTCACCAACTCGACGCAGTCAACAATCGACTTCTTCCTCAAGTCCGCTGATGTCTACTCAACAAGCCTGTTAGATTATTTTTAAATACAATTTAATATAATATAGGAAAAGGGATATAAGTAAGGGTACTGACTTACTTGGGGATCGGACCGTGGAGCGGTCGTTGCTTGTTAACCGGTATTCCGGGTGCAGGGGACGTTGATCCTTGTGACCACCTGTTCAGCTGGTTAGAGTGTTGATGATGGTTATTTGTATTTTGGTTTTTAATATGTTTTTTGTGTACTTGTTCTATCACTTAATCTTATACCATTATTGATAACTATTAATATTGATTGTAAGTCTTCTACCACGAACTAATGAAAATTAGTTTTCGTCGTTTTCTTTGTGCTCTCTCGCCTTCTCCTGATATTTTTCGTAAAGATTTGTATTTTTGCCGTTGACGTTTTTATTATTTATTCGGCGCCAACGCCTTGTTTTAATAATTTTTTCTGCCAAGTAGAATTTGCATAAAGTAGTTTATGCATATTAGCTACTTGACGATATTTATTTCATTTACAGGTAGAGAGGGGGAAATTTGCGGAAAGTAGTGAGTGTTGGGCGAGGACATGGGCGTGGTTTTTTGATTTTCTTTATTGGAGCAATTACGGTGGGATACACTGTCTGGTTTTACGACAACTATTCGTGCGCTTTGGAAACGCATAACAATGTTCTTTATTTAAGTCTTTATTGATGATTACACTGGTTGGTATTATGCGTGTGCTTTGAAAACACTTACAAAGGTTCTTTATTTAAATCTTCACTGATGATTACACTGGTTGGTATTATTCGTGTGCTTTAGTAACACTTAACAATGTTCTTTATTTAAATCTTTGCTTTAGAAATACTTAACAATATTCTTTATTTATGTCTTCACTGATGATTACACTGGCTGGTATTTCAGCGGAATCATTCGTGAGCTTTAGAAACACTTAACAAAGTTCTTTATTTAAATCTTTATTGTTGATTACGAAAACGCACCGTACCGAGAAACACCTGAACACACTCTCTGTTCGAACTCGGCTCTAGTGATTGACTCTTAATTTAATTTAAAAACTTGCACTGAAAATCTTGCGCGTATGTACCCGAGGGTGGTGAAATTTTGACTCGCTAGTGTCTGTCGCTGTCAACATCCACTACCCGCGATGGAGATGGATCTTCATCGATCTGGGGATAGCCAATCCGATCTTCTCCTTGGTTTAGTTCCGTCAAACCCCACTGTCTACTTACCGTAAAACCCCCATAACATTCAGCCAATTTCCTAACTTCACCAATGCAATAGCATTAGCACCTGTAAATGCTCCACGCATTATATAGATCAAATCTATAATCTTAAAGTCCCTATAAAGAAAACTTACCTTTTTATGCATCCCTTCGCATACAATTTTCCGTAAGATTTCTTGCTTTACTTATCTGGAATTCCGAACCAATTCGGCACCATCGGTACCAGACAAATTCCTGTAAACAAAATGATTCGGTTTGCATACAATGTAACCGTCATGGCAGGGACCATAAATATTGCGCCGTCTATTTTCCCAGCCGCGCCATGTGTACAACAATGTTCCCTACATACACATTGGCGGCGACTTACATCCAAGGGACCAAAGCAAATACGCATTCCGCGTCTCTTGGCATCAATTGAATCCTACAGCATAAACAAACGCAAATAGGAATTCAATACCGACCCAAGATACGATATACAATTTCCATTGTATAAAGTATCGCATCCCATTAGCAGTTTTTTTCCTAACGTCTAACATAGCGACGTCGCACAGCATAGACATAGATCATGAATCTCCTTTGTTTTTGCGGCCTGCCTGTTTCGTTGTTCGACTGCCTTCGAACCCGTGTAAATAACATCGATCTGTTCCATCGCGCACACACACCACTGCACTGAAAAAGTGCATTTCTTCGGCGACCGCACCCCTAAGAGAGAAGGTTTTCTCTTCTTTTGTTCTTAACCCTAACCTAGGATAGAACTCACGTCAGAGTTCTATCCTCGGGGAGTCAAATTCCACCCGCTGACCACCACGGTCATGCCGACTACCGAACACCGCAGCGCACGGGAATATAGTCGAGTCGCGAATTAAAACACTCCGGAGTCGTGGTTGTAGTGTTGAGTACATTGGCCCAAAAGTGTCACAGCCACCGAATATTCCCATCGCGGCCCAGTTCACATCAATTAACTTTGTCGTATTGTTAATCTTTAATGTGTAAATTTCCCCACTAAATAAATGAACACTGATTTCTCTAGTGACCGCAGCCCAAACAAAACTGTGTATATTGATAAGAAACGAACAATAAAATTAATTTAAAGTCGTGATCACCAACCAACGCTAGTGTGGAGGAGGAAAAGAATCTAGTGTCCGTGTCTGGTACATACTTCCTCCCTACAGTTTCTACTAGCGGAATTTTCCCTATGACCGTACGGTCAGGTACGATGCCCTTTCGCTTGAAGTGCCGACAACGAACGACCCTGCAACTGTTCAAACAAAGGAACAAGCACAAGGGGCTGCAGGCATTGTTGCTGTAAACAATCGTGATGAACGCCGGAGGAAAAAAATAGGTTTCTGTGTCTTATGTAAACAGAAACGCTATTTCGGGGTTCGTACACTGAGATGCACATGGTATGGTTTAGCCAATGCGTGTTTATATAATCGCTCACAATCATGCCGTTGTAGGCTATAGATTTTTTCAGTGACGATGGGTCAACCGAAGACTTGTTTACCATGGCAGGGGCTAGGGTAGCTATTGTTCAGGTTAATGTAATGGTAGTTGGGACATGGTCATGGGTATGATTGTTTAACTAACAATCATGTTCATGTCCAATCCTATAATAGGTTGATGGACGGTAATGTGGAATTGGTTGCAACTGTTGACAACCTAATGGATATGGGGGCAATGTTTGGTTAAGAAATGGTACATGGGACACGATCATAGGTATGATTGCTTGAATAGCAATCAATTTCGTGTCCGATTCAATGGTAGGAAAAATCGGCTGCAGTTGTGTCAACAAGTACGTTACCCGACGTGTCCTCTTGGACCAACGGGTTGTTGGGACAAGAACAAGCTGAAATATTGGCGTGTGTTTACTCATCAAGATTGCTGATGAGCTGAGCCGATTGGGTTGGTATCGTGCATGTATTATGAACGGTGGTGATTTGATGATATGAATGCATGTGATTTACTTTCCAGGTGAAAGGTAATGCAGGGTAGCTTACGATTGCAGGTAAGTAAAATGGCTTGGTTGGGTGGTTCTTTGGGAATGCTTTAAAGAAACCCCACAAGCGACCCCATGGTATCCTTCCTCTTTCCCTCTGATCATGGTTCCGTTCACACCTCGATGAAAGTCCCCTGCTTCGAACTGCTCTACTCACACAGTCCTGTCCCGAACTTCTCCAAGACTAACTGGAAAAAAGTAACTAAGAGAAGTCACCGCAAGTTTTTCTAGCTTGCAAGTCCCTGAATCATCTAACCTAATGCATGTTGATATCGATCGAGCAGCCCTAAAAATTGAGCAAACCCTCAAGGATGCCCTCACCAGCAATACACCCACCACATTCCCTCATAATCATCTAGGAAAATCTTTACCCAGCATCCTAACTAAATTGCTGCGTCTCAAAAAACAACTCCGCCGAAAACTTCATATAAGATTCTGCCCCTTTATTAAAAGTCAGATCCAACTCCTGACCACCTTAATAAATGAACATTTAAAAAAGTTCGCGGATCAGACCTATACCTCTACACTTAACCATATCAAACCCAGCCATGATCTCTTCAAAAATAACAACCGACTAACTGGTCGGAAATTTAAACCGCGAATCAATCACCTTACCAACCCACTCAGCAACATTCTTATCCAATCCGACACGGTCAGAGCCAATTGCCTCGCTGATCACCTCTTAAAGATCCATCAACAAAATGATTCCCTCTCAGTCCCTATTCGTCTGTATTTTTTGATGTTGTCTTCGTTGTTGGAGACGTTCTTTTCTTGCATCGCCAGTTCTTTAAATTCGTTCCGTGTTCCAGTATAATGGGCATTGTTGGGAACAAATGATCCTTCCTCAATTTCGTTGGACTTCAGCCGCTTAGTTTGACGATGGGCGTTCTCCATGGCGCCGTTTTGAATCCAGCCTTACCAAGGTCCATGGTGGGCAGTACAATTAGTATTTTTGTTTATTTATATAAATGTTTTATTAACAAGTTTTTACGTATATTGTACTATGCGCATACACACGCGCACTGGAACACTTTGTTTGCCGCGTATTAGCACTAATTGCATTTAATTACGGTGCATAGGTACACGATACACAGTGTTTGGCTTGTCCGTCGAAAGATTTGTCGATTGTCGATTGTCGACACGTCTACAGCGGGTGGTGGTCAATTTGGTACTGTTGGTGATTGGAATATTTTTCTATTGTTTCTTTAATATAGCGTCTTCCTAACACTTGTTGATTTCCTTTTATTTAAATGTATAAGAGATTTCTATTTTCATAGTCTTTGGCCAAATCTGATACAACCAAAGTCGCATTTGGCTTAACACGCTCACCCGAACGACTCAACTTGTTTGAAGGAAATATGACACAATAAAGGCGGTTATCACAGAGAGAGCCGGATACTTTGCACATGATGTACAGGCGATTCATTGAGCACAAAGGAAACTTATTAAAAAACACACGAACACAACGAATATATCTAGATTGCTTTCATCGATATTTTCTTTTACATGTTCCCTTTTTAACAAAGGAAAGAAAATACATTTTTTAGTTTTTATGTCAGTTTTAATTATTATTATTATTATTTATTGGCCTGTAGGAACCCGGAAGTTCATGACCTCACCGACTCGACTCCACCATCGTTCCCTGTCCTGTGCACTCTCCTTACACGCCTGACCAGCCGATCCGATCTCCTCAAGGTCACACCTAACATCGTCCTCCCATCCCCGTCGCGGCCGTCCTATCGGTCTCTTTCCCATTGGCCTACCGTCACGAATTCTACGCACGGTCCTATCGTTGTCCGTTCGCGCTACATGTCCCGCCCATCTTAATCTTCGCGACTTGATTACTCTAACTACTGTAGGTTTGCGGTATAGCTCTTCCAATTCGTGGTTATGGAGTTTCCTCCTGCCTCCTCAACATATTTATGGTACCTCCAAAGATACCCCTCAAAACTTTATTCTCGAATACGCGGAATCTGTTTTCTTTCCCCTTTGTGAGACCCATGTTTCGCATCCGTATAGAATAATCGGTATGATTGTGGTTCTATAGACACGGAGCTTTATGTTACGTGATAGCATTTTGAATTTCAGCAGTTTACTAACTGCGTGCCGACTAGAAGCATTAGTCCGTTATTATTTCGAAATCGAGGCCATCGGAGTGGAGCCGCGCCGTCCAAGCAATGACGCAGACAGAGGGGCGTTGGAGGTACTGGAAAAACCTACAAGACGATTGCCATGCAGTAGATTCGAAACTGGGCTGCAGTGGAAGGGTGAAGACGAAGTTCTGCCTAACAATTACGGCGAAGCTTACCGACGACTTGTGAATACGGAGAAGAAACTTGACAAGAATGAAAAACTGAGAAGGATATACACGGAGCAAATAAAGAACTTGTTCGATAACGGATACGCAGAGTTAGTTCCTTTAAGTACCGTTCCGGGAAGAACTGTCTATCTTCGCCGTGATACACCCTACTAAGAAGAAGCCGCGTATAGTTTTCGACGCAGCTGCTACATTCAATGGGAAACGTTTGAATGACGCCCTATTAACGGGACAGGATTTCCTTCAATCGCTATTTGGGGTCTTGGTCAGATTCAGGGAAAACCCGTTGCGGTGGTGGCAGATATCAAAGAAATGTTTCTTCGAATCCAAATGCGAGAGGCGGATCGTGACCGTCTAAGGTTCCTGTGGCGCCGCGGTAGCAGCAAGGGAAAGCCAGCAGTATATCGCATGACTTCAGCGGTATTTGGGGTAACGTCATCACCATCAACAGCTATTTACGTGATGAACAAAAACGCTGAGGAATTCGGGGAACATCATCTAGCCGCAGTGCGGGCTGTGCATGAGAACCATTATATGGACGGCTATTTACAGAGTTTCGAGATAGCAGAGGATGTTATGGAGCTGACGAAGGCCGTACATAGAATCCATGAAAGGGCAGGATTTCACCTAAGAGGATCGGCTAGTAACAGACCAGAGATACTCCAGGGGTTCAACAGGAGGAGAGGAAGGAAATCCTAGATTTAACAAAAGAAGAGAAAACCCTTGGGCTCCTCGATAATATAGTGGTTAGTATACCCGCCTGTCACGCGGGAGACCGGAGTTCGATTCCCCGTCGGGGAGCCCCTGGCGCAAGACTAATGACCTTGCCCGGAAAAAACAAATCATTATGGAAAATTTAACGAGCCTCAGAACTTGCTAAATAAGGCCATGACCGGTCCCGGTTGTAGTGCCGGTGATGATGATGGAGAAAACACTTGGACTCAGGTGGTTAACAAAGGATGACACATTGGCATTCAGTGTGGAGGTTCGGAACAGTCCTCCGGACATACTTAGTGAAAAATGGACTCCTACCAAGAGGGAAGTTGCTAGTGGGCCAATGTCCACTTTCGGCTCTTCGGGACTTGCAGTACCAGTCCTTATTCAAGGAAAGAAGACGATACAAGAGATCTGGCGGGCCAGCATTGGTGTTATTAGTTATTGGCCTCGCTCCCAGGTAGCGTGTCTCCTGGTCCTGAAAAGGATGAGGGATTTCTATTGACCGCTCCTGAGGGGCCCCTTGCGGTCGCCGCCGTGCTTCCTCAAACCTGAGGGAAGAGTAGCGAACGATCGTTGTCGATTCTAGTGTCGCAAACTTCTGAGGGCAACCGCCAGCGGCTTCTGCTGGCTTCCGTGAGGCAAGTGATCTTCAGCATCAGCGACAATCTGTGAAGAAAAACGAAAGGGGCGATAGCCACAGCTCTACTCACCAGTCAAGAATAAAACTCCGGTTTTTTCTAAGGCGTGCAGGTCTTCTTTATTCTTTTCGTTCTGCTTTGTTCAGGATTTACTATCCTGTTGGTCTCCTGCAGCACTTCTGTAGCGGTTCCGCCAAACCCTACGGTCTACTTACCTGAAAAACCCCGATAACTACTACCCAACTCCCTTTAGTTTGCTAATGCAACAGTATTAGTACCTAAAAATGCTGCACGCATTTAAGAGATCAAATCTATGATCTTTAAGTCCCTGTAAAGAAAACTTACCTCCATGCATTCTCTTCGCATACCATTGCTCCTTAAGATTTCTTTATTAACTTACCAGGAATTTCCAATCAATTTCGGCATCTACGTCGCCAGTCAAATTTCCTTAGACAAATTCCTGTAAACAAAATAATTCGGATTGCATTCATTGTAACCATCATGACAGGGACCATAAACATTGCGCCGTCTATTTCCCCAGCCGCGTCATGTATCTTTTTATACACATTGCCTGGCAACCTTTTTTGTTTGTCTTATCAACAAACAACCCAAGCAGCTGCATATAATTAGCGCAATAGACGCTGAAACCAAATTCTTCAGCATTTCCTAATGCAAACATGAACCCGGTTTCTACTGCAGCCAGAGATGCCATAAACATCTAATTTGCTTTTAGCACCTTTTTCTCCCAACGTCGAAAATAGCGACGAGGCATCGCGTAAACAATGACCCGCATTACCAACGGCGCATTTGATCATTTTTCCCTTTTGTCTTTGCCGCCTGCCTGTTTCGTCGTTCCACTGCTTTCGAACACGTGCAATTACATTGAGTCTGTTCGATCGCGCACATATATCACTGCACCAAAAAGATCGCATTTTCTTAGTGGTCACACCTTTAAGAGAAATGTTTTTCTCTCTCTTCCTTTTTTTTCCTTAGCGAAATCATCTCTGCATAAGATGACGATCGCTGAGTCAAATTCCATCCTTCGACCCGAGCGGGTCGTGGCTCCATCGCTACCCTGCTGCGCACAGGGAAGTGATAATGGAGAATAATCGTTTGTGTCGTGTCCTAACAAATTGAATTAACAGTGCGGATTAAGCATGAGGAATTTAAATTGGTTTAAAAGTTGAAGTCGGTTAAAATTTACCTATATTAAATAATTTACAAGGTATAAGGCTTATTACGTGTGTATTAAAATATTTTCTGTCAAGTTCTCCGTTCATAAATAAAACTAGAATTACAATACATGTTTTTTTCTGTTTAATTGAAAATAAAAATCATACAATCACCTCAGTGACTTTTGCGTTGTCCCTTTAATAATTTGCAACTTATTAATCGGCGGAACATTCAGTGAAGTAGTGCGACTGTAAGAGGATGTTGGCGGAGGAAGTGAACCAAGTACCCATGCTGGTACATACTTCCCCGCTACACTTCCTCCAGGGACCATGTACATCTATCAACTGCTCACGGAGATCGTTTTTTTTTTCTTTTTTTTTTTCAAAACTGTATTTATTAACCATAATTAGAATTCGTACATTTAAGTAATACAGTGACTTAAAATTAATTTTGTAACAATTGCTTACATGTAATTATTATAATAATATATACATTTTCCAAACAATATTTTATGAGATACAAGATTAGATGCGTGTTTATAAATTTAGTGGTATTATCTTCCTGGAAAAAGTCAGAAAACCAGGAATTTGTTTTTTCAACTTTACTTAATCTAAACTTAATCCTAATTATATAAATAACTTAACCTAATTTAGTCTGATTACAGTATGGTTTTCATAAAGCCATAAACAAAGTTTTATAATTAATGGGATATATGTTATGAATTAAAGGATGTGGAATGAGGTCAGTTATGGGTTAGAGGTAGAGTATTTCTCTCCGGTTGTTCGTTGGAAAAGCGTAGGATGTTGGAAAATGGTTGGACGTTACAGTATTTGAACTGGTTAGGGGTAACTTCGGTGTTGTGGTATATGATCTCATTTGAATCATTTACCAGTCTGCCTGAGGCGAAGATAGCTCTGGTGTGGAGACAGTTGGGATAGTTAGTTCTGATATCTAGAGGGTTCTCTAAGAGCGAGGTTATTATGGGATTGGGATTATTTTGTAGGTTTTCGATAAATTTGATAGACAGTTTGAGGAATCGTCTATCGAGGCGCTCAATACCAGCGGTATTGTAGAGTTCGACGTTACTATAGTACTTATAGGAGTTAGGACGACGATGTAATCCAGAGACATACCTAAAGCATTTTCTTTCGAATGCTCGCAACTTCTCCATTTGGGAGGGAGTGATATGGTACCACAATGGACACGCGTACGTGAGTGTGGGCCTGATAATTTGTTTGTAAATGAGCAGTTTGACTTTATGAGAGAGACTATTAGGTTTACACATTACTCTTCCACAGAGATTAAGCTGAATTGTGTCTTTTTGAAGGGAATTTTTAATGTGGGAGAAAAAAGACCAGTTATTAGAAAATGTGATTCCCAGATATTTTAGGGTTTTGGAGGGTATTATCAGAGTGTTGTTCAGTTGAATCTTAATTTTGTTGTGGCAGCGTCTAGTGTTGTTTGTACAGTGCTCGTTTTTGCCCTTGAACACTATGAGCTGCGTTTTATTTGGATTAAGGTGGATTTTCCACTTATTAAAGTATGTTGATAGGTTAGAGAGGAAGTTGTTAATGCGGTTTCTTGCAGCCTTAACAAATTTGCTGCTAGAGTAAATTAATGTATTGTAGCGAGCTTAGGGTTCGCTGGATTAATTATGTTAAAATAAATAAGAGCCGTTAAATCGATTCTGAATTAATCTGACATTTTATTAGTTCGTTAATAACAATCGTTACTTTTTACCGTACACTTAACGTTTTCTTTATTATCGCTTCCGTAATTATCGCGTATTTTACTGCTTACTTCTCGCTCGAGACTTATCGCTTGTTTCACGTTCTACTTCTTACTCATCTGCAATCGCTTGTTTCACTTTCTACTTCATACTCATCACTATGCTCTGTGTGCGGCGTATTTATACTGTTTCAGCGTTTCGTTTCCGTCCGTTCCATTGCCTTGAATGTTCTACTGTTCCTAGTCTTCAGTTTTCCATTACTTTATAGAATATTCTAGTACTCTGTTTCGGACTCTCTAGAATATTCTAGTACGGATTGTCTTATGCGTCACAGTATCATCAGCATAATTCAGCATCACAACATTAGGGGATACGGGTTGAGGAATATCTGAGGTATATAACAGATATAAAATTGGCCCTAAAATGGAGCCTTGGGGAACACCCGCGATTATGGTGTGGGTTTCTGACACAGAAGAATTTATTCTCACAACGAATTTTCTGGCAGAAAGATATGAGGCTAAGAGCTTTGTTGTGTGAGAGTTTAGATTAAATATGGAGTGCAGTTTGTACAGAAGCCCTGAGATCCAGACGCAATCAAACGCCTTAGAAATATCGAGAGATATACACACAGTAGGGCTTTGGTTTTGGAGACCAGTTGTAACATCGTGTGTGAGTTTTAGTAGAGCATGACATGTGGATTGTCGCTTACGAAATCCGAACTGACAGTTAGGGATGAGGGCATTCTCATTGGCAAATGAGAGAAGATTTTGGTAGATCTTGCGTTCCAGTATCTTACTTAATGTACTTAATAGGGATATTGGACGATAATTGCAAGGGCTATTACTACTACCGGGCTTCTTAATAGGAATTACTACCACAGTTTTCCAGTTCTCTGGGAAGTGCGATGCATTAATTATATGAATAAGAAGAATGAGGATGGGAAGTAGATTCGGTGGGCGTAGCCTTTTAAATAGAAGACGTGGGATTCCATCTAATCCAGTTGACTTTTTGTTATTTCCTGATCTTACGATCTCGGATAATTCGTCCGCAGTTAGAAAATTTGTAGTATCTAAGGGGTGTGAAGCTATGTTTGTGTTGTTGAATTCACCGATGAAAAGAGTAAAAGATGTGAATAATCTATTTGAGATGTATTCGTTTACTGTGTTCTCGAAGCCAGGAGTTGAGAGAGAATTATTTTGCTCATGGATCTTTGCAAAGTGTTCTGCGAGGCAATTTGCTATGTCCGAATCGGACTAGGCAATGTTATTGCTGATCGGGTTAATGAGATGGTCAATTCGGGGTTTATATTTACGACCAGTTAATTGGTTGATGTTTTTGAAAAGATCCCGATTCGGTTTGATATTTTTAAGTGTGGAGATGTAGTTTTCATCTGCGAATTTTTTCAACTGCTCATTTATCACAGTGGATAGGAGTTGGATTTGGCTTTTAATAAAGGGGCAGTATCTTGTATGAAGTTTACGGCGGAGCTGCTTTTTAAGGCGCAATAATTTGGTTAGGATGCTGGGCAAAGGCTTTCCTAAATAGTTATGAGGAATGGTTGTCGGGGTGTTTTTGCTGAGAGCCTCCTTAAGAATTTGCTCTATTCTTAAAGATGCTTGATCGATTTCAGTAGGGAGTAAGTTAGATGCTTCAGGGATATACAAGTTAGAGAAACTTATGGCTATGTCCCTATTGACTTTTCTCCAATTTGTTTTGGTGAAGTTTGGGACAGAGTTTGACGAGTATAGTGGATCGAGAGAGGGGATTTGGATCGTGGTGTGAACGGAACCATGATCAGAAGGAAATATAAAGGAGACTGTAGGTGGACCCGCTGAATAAACATCGTCGGACTTGAGGAAGAAGTCGATTGTTGACCTAGCTGAGCTAGAGACACGGAGATCGCGATGCGTCTTCCTTATAAATGGAAACAAATCGAGAATTTGTATCTTGCAACGAACGTTTCAGATGGAAAATCTCGATTTCGGGTGTGGTGTTCAATGTGCCCATTAGGGTAAAGGTTCGGTTTTATGAGTTCTCAAAAAACTATTATGCATAATTGGGATATGCATTGGAATTTGGGTTTTTTGTTTTTGCTATCCGTCTGGCTTATACAGACAAGAGTTTGTGTGTCCTTCGGATGGGTAACACAAGTCTGTTACTATATTAACTATATATATTAATATTAAATTGTTGTTAAATAACTTTAACAAGTCATAAAACATCTGACATGTGAAGATATGCATTAGGATGTTTATGATTGCTTGAATTGTGTGTCGGCGGAAAATAGATATGCCTTTGTTTAGACACATGCACATCTTTGGCTTTGGATCTTTTAGGAATTTGAATTGAATTGAATTCAATGTTTGAGAGTGTGAACGTTTGGTTCGATTTGGTTGACATTGAATTCAATATTGATTTCGGTGTAGGGATTTGTATGTGGGGGAAGGAGGTTGTTTCTTTGGGGTAAGGAAATTGTAGGTCTTTCCGGAGCACTTCATTGGATGGGATGACAGGATCCCAGAAGAACAGGAGGTGGCTTGGACGAAGTGTTTTCGAGAGGTATCCCTCATAGAATTAAAGATTCCTTATCGTGGAGCCGGAAGGAGGGTGAACTTCATACCTTCAGCGATGCCAGAGAAGAAGCGTATGCAGCGATAGTCTATTGGAGAACTGTGGACAACGATGGAAGAGTGAATGTTACTCTGATAGCTCGTAAAGCACGAGTGGCACCAACTAAACCAGTCTCAATGCCGCGACTGGAACTACAAACAGCATTGCTAGGCAGCAGGCTATTAACAGCAATTTACTACGAGATCGTGGGAAAAGCGAACTGGAGGACTTCTCAGCTGTTGGCGGATCATTTTTGGAATTGGTGGATCAAGGAATATCTACCCACTTTGATGCCGAGGAGGATTTTCGGATGAACCTCTGTGAACCGTACACCCAGTCCTGGTCGTGGATGCGATACTACCACGAAGCACTTGCCTCGAGGGGAGGTCCAGAACATCCAAGCTACTACTGTACAAGACCATGGTCTTACCAGTACTCATGTATGGATGCGAGACCTGGGTGCTCAATAAAAGAAACTCTGAATTCTTAGCCACAATTGAGAGGAAGATTTTAAGGAGAATTATTGGCACCGTATGTGAGGGGGGACGATTCCGGAGACGCTACAACCATGAGTTGTACGCGATTTATCTTAAAGCTATCGTTGTAAGACAAATCAAGCTCGGTAGACTCCGGTGGGTGGGACACCTAGCTCGAATGAGCCAAGAGGAGCCTGCCCAGAAAGTCCTTTGTGGCAGGATGTATGGAAGGAAACACCACGGCAGACCTTCCCTGCAATGGAGGGATGACGTAGACCAGGACGCCCATGGCCTGGGAGTGCCAAACCGGATGACATCGGCTCGAAATCGAGACCGGCGGAGAGACTTGCTAAATAAGGCCAAGGCTGGATCTCGGTTGTAGTGCCGATGATTATGATGATGATAAGGTGCATTTTCCTGCTTACGGTACATTATCTATAGTCCGAGGTGGATTTGATTCCACAAACACCTCGGTTAGCTTCACAATACTTTTTTTTTAGTTTTATAAACGACTGAAAAACCATAAAACTTGTTGTGAAGTTGCTGCCCGAAATGGAATGTAGTTTGCTACACAATATTCACAGAAACTGGTAGTTTTTGGAACGACATCTCCTACCGTTTCCTTTATGTTTTTTTAGTTGCTTCTCTTAAACGTCGGACAATGTTGATTTGTTTTTACAATTTCAGGTGTATAATCTTATTCAGGGCATTCTCAAATACTCGACAACTGTTTATGAACATTTCTATTGTAGCTCGTTCTAATATAAGAAACAAAAATTAGTTTTACAATTGCAAACGTCATTACACATTTTCCTAAAAAATACTTTAATTTGTTTAGAGTACAAAAGCAGATTTCGATTTCGTTTATGTTAGAAATCTAGAGGCAGTTACACCAGACGATCCACAGGCGTCTTTTTGCATTTATACATATAGAAATATCCACAGGTAGACGCGTGGCTAACTGATTGAAAAGAACATGCTATGTGAAATGCTAACTAGATATACTTTTTGTAATTCAATAACATACATGTGCAAAATAAAATAATAATAGATATAATAATAATCAGAGGATGCCACAACGTTTAAGCCGCGTTAAGACACTAAACAATTCAAGAGACTTTTAAGGTAGATGTGCAGAAAATTAATTGAGCGAATACAAAAATTGGGAAACACTGAATTGAATTTATTAAACGATACATGGGTGAGGAAGTGGAAAAATTGGGTTAGGTGAGAAAAACATAAAGGGATGAATTCTGTGTCCACTCCAAGTAATTATCACGTCGCTTGTTCATTCGCTGAGGGTACTGATGTATTTGTTGGAATCTCCAATGTTTTGGTATTTTTATCATCGTTACTTGTACTGCTGCTATTGTTGCTATTCGACAAGTTCAATGTGTTTTTAATAGTCTTCTCCAATCCAGGTGCGGGTGCGTTTGGCACCACTGAATTTAGTGTAAGCGAATTATCTGTTGCAGTTTCAGTTGAGGTTGGAGTTTTAGGTATAGTCAAGTTATTATTACCCATTTCAATGGACGAACAATTGAGTAAAGGCTCGGCATCAGATTTGATCAATGAATTGTTATTAACCATATTTGCCGATGTTAGCGATGATGCGAACTCCTGATCATTACAAACAGGCAGTGTGTAGTCTGTTTGAATAGCCTTATCCTCCAACAGATGACCATTAAGTGTTATTCGCTTGCCGGCTGATTCGAATTTATTTGATATTTGCAGCATTTCTCTAAGTGTTTGATTTTCTGTTTTTAGTTTGGTCATGATTTCGATATCTTTGTAATAAGAACCTTCGTCGATAGACGCGGCACGCTGCATAACAGCAGCCATTTCATTGATTTTTTCTGCTTGCTGACGGATTATTCCCCATAGGGTTTCATTGTACATGTCTTTAAAATTAATTTGGGTCGAAATGATTTTACTTTGAGTGTGTTCCCTATATTTGTGCATGATCACCTCGAGAGTTCTTTGATGATCCTCGAGGGCTAATTTAAGTTCGCGATTCTCCTGACGGATTTCCCTGATACAGGGATTCTGTTGATTTATTCTATTCACCATATCTGCATTCGATTTATCGCGCACTATACGATTTAATGAGTCCAAATCGTCTTGAAACTAGAGAACAAAACAAAAACGGGTGGTGGCATTTGTAATAATTGCTATATATTATTAGTAGATTCATATACCTGTCTCATTGATTCAATATGTCGATTGTTGCCTTCAGCTTCCATGAGTAGGCCACCACTTAGTACATCTAAGTCTTTGACTCGACTCGCCATACGTTGTGCATCAACAATTATTTGTCCGACTGTAAGGTTGGCCATAATTCTTAGGTGTTTCTTAATTCTTCTATTGACTTTAATTTCTTCCCTGTCCTATAACAGCCCGTTCGATCTAACTTCGTGAAGTTTTACTTTATTTGCTATGAAGTTGTTAAGGACTCATCCAGAAATGCAATAATTTTAAGCGCAATTAAATCGTCATGAGTGTTCTATGAAACACTCAAATAACAAATGGCGTATATTGGGAGCATTAAAGATGTTAATTATAATAACTCTACTGTTACTGTTTTTGTAAGTGGGATTTTCTTTTTCTTCGTACCACTTTTTTTGTTTCGTTTTGACAGATGGCAGTTGTCAAATTTTCAAACATCTATTACAACTGTTCACAATAGCATCATTGTAAAAATATATGTTAATAACATGGAAAAACACGGTTGAGGTAAACTTTGTTTTATTACCACAAACATAAAAACAAACACACGAATATAAAATGTTTGTTCCGAAATCTCGGGTATTCCGGGCATATAAAACAAAATTTAAACCATCTTATCAGAAACTTAAATAACTTTTAATTGTTTTTCTTCTGTCATGTCAAAAAATATTTTATTGTCAAAAACAATGAATAGTTTTATTATTAAACATCCACTTTACATTAAAATGAAAAGTCAAAGTTTTACTTACAAACTGTTTGGTTCAATGCATCAACTTGTCAAAGTATTGGAACGATATATCGGCCGTCTGTGGTTCGAGAGTGTTTTTCGATCAATACATTTTCGCAATATGAACTCTCGGCTTCACCGATATCTTCCCCAGTGACAGACAGGTCCCAGAAATCTACTAGGTTCGCCCCGAACCCCGTGAGTGTTGTAGAGGCTGAGGTCCGTTTTCCAATTTTTCCGTTTCCTGGGTTCCAGACACGATCCATCCACCAAGGTAGGTATTTTGGAGTAATAACCCGTCCGCCTTTTCCAGTCCCGCACGTTTCACCGTAGCATGTATTGGGCCACCTACTAATCAAGGAATGTGGGATGGTTTGTTGAAGTACAAGTGGCTTGTCAAGGAGGAATTCCAGGCGATGTGACTGGTTATACTTGAGAGTGATCCTGTAACTCGTTTGACCGCCAGAGCTTTTGTGGAGGGGAAGCTTTTTAGTCAACGTATGACACAGGTTTACTTCACCCGCCAACAACTGCGGCACCGAGGGGAAACAAAACACAGAAACACCAAAACTTGTTCAGATATAAATTTATTTTATTTTGTTTTTGTTTTTTTATTATCCATAACAATTTACATTTGTACATATAACTTTATTTCCACAAATAACTTCGCTGCGTCTGTTTTTAGTTCTTGGTTTAATATACACACGTATCAATTAGTGTTCGTATCCTGTAGGATTAGCATTTAACTTAGTTCAATAACTGACGACACAAATTTTGTCTAGGTCATTTCGCAATTACTAAGATATTTAATACACTGTACTCTGTAAGCTCCTCTATAGTATAGTGGTGAGTATACCCGCCTGTCAAGTGGGAGATCGGGGTTCGCTTCCGCGTAGGGGAATCTCTGGCGTAAGACTAATGACCTTGCCCGGAAAAAAACAAACCATTATGGGAAATTTAACAAGCCTCAGGACTTGCTAAATAAGGCCAAGACCGGTTCCCGGTTGTAGTGCCGACGATGACGACGACTCTGTATGCATATACGAAAGAAAAAAGGTAAATGAACAATACGACAATTGTGACTCGATTTAATTTTGGTACGCTCGACGTAGCGTGTCCGACCTCGATCGTGTTGGAATACTGACTGATCTCAATTAGGGCTGAACATTTTGGATTTTTCTTTTGCACAACGATCAGCCAATGGTAATCGCGCTCTCCTATGTTAGCTTCAACTCTCCACGCTCATCGAGGTGAATAAGTACTTGCGTATATATTCGACGTCGATGGGCGTAGGAAAGATGAAGTAATCAAAAGGAAAGCACAATAACCCAGGGTTGATCTGGCTTAGTGTGCGTGTATTAATGCAGTCTCTGAGGTGTTCCACTGACCCAGTGCGATGTCTGTGGTGATCTCGGGGTGCATTGAACTGTAGGGAAACAGAATTATGGAGGAGAGGAAAATGTAGCTGGTGCTATTCACCTGCAAAATGAGATATTTGATCCCAAGCGAATAGAGTGGCCGGGAAAAGCCGAAATTACGCTAAATTGGCTAGGGTAATTTATCGTGGGAACTAATTAAATATTTTTAAAAATTCCCCAGCGATTGCGTGATTATGCAACCGCGCCGTCTGATTCGACTTGTTGTTGCTAACCGACATGATGTGATTTCCGATGGAAATCTCACGGGCTAGCAAAATGGAGCTGCCGTATTGCAAAAAGATAGTTAAACTCAATTATGCATTGTCTGCTTATAATAATGAGTTTAGCTATGCGTCCTTTGGGAAAACAATGATTCTCAGGTGAATTGCCGAACGGTAGGATAGGGGTTGGCATGACGCGCTGAAAGCGGTCGAAATAAGGCGGAGATTGTGGTTGAAATTGTGGGTTGGTTCTCCATGTAATATAGAGACCCCCCACGCTTTTATATTCACGATTTGTAAGTATGAGTGATCCAGCTTTTGTTTAATATTGGCAATGGAACGCACTCTTCCAATCTCTCCTCCTACTCCGATGATTTTGATAAGTGCAAGTTTTTTGGCAACCGCAGCTTCTGGACCAGATCTTCGGATATATAGTTAGCTTGGCTGCTCTAATCTAGTAAACAGCGGACTGGAACGTTGCAATTATTAACTATAGAAAAAAGCTCACCAGAAAACGCGTCAGATTCATTTTAGCATAGATAAGTGCTGCTATTTGATGAAGGATCAGTACTGATCGGAGGATATTCAGGATGCATTGGATGTAAGATAAGGTCCTTGACAGGGTTTGCATACAAGATACTGCCTTGATTGCCAAGGGGAACGATAGTTGGATCAATGCTTTACGCAATAGATACAAGTCTTGTGATCACGTAGCATGGCTTCTCGATTCGGGGCACTCGGGAACTTTGGACAGTCTATAACTAGATGTTGTTCTGTGCAAATAAAATATTTTTTTTGTTGCCGATTTTGCTCCTGCTTTATTGGGTTGGAGAGTAGCATTGTAACATTTGTTGAAGGGGACAAGACTGCGCCAATTGTATCAGCATAGGGGTGGGGGGGGGGGGGGGGGGGGGGGGGTAAGTCTGCCATTTGTAACGTTACAATAACAAGTGGTAAATAATAAGTGACAGTGAAAAAAAAGGAAAATAAAAGTGTAAATTTGAGAGGCGAAATTTGCGGAATTTAGTGGGTTTTAGGCGAGGACATGGACGCGAGATCCGTAACAACATCGAAAATTGTCAAATTACACAGTTGCCATAGATTGGTGCCGTCGACGCTAAAAACATCCGCCTTTGGGGGACTAGTGCTAGCTGATTGAATTGAATGTTTTCTTAGGAACGCTTGAGACTATATTATTGAGTTTAAGCCCGAAAATTGTTGTTAAATCATGTAAGATCGTGGTCGATCTAAATTGTCAGGTTGACTGAGATGTAGTAAAAAAATAAAAAGTTGTACACATAACTTATCGCTAGACCTTACACTGTAAGCCCATCATCAATCTAAACCCATTGTGACTGATCTAGTACAATAGGACGATCATGGATTGACTTCCGGTTCCTTGCCTTCTTCTTGTTCGAGCAGTCACGGCGGGTGGATGTAAGGGAAAAATTAAAATTGTGAATGCCGATAATTTAAATAAAAATATAATTCTTAAATAATCGATATTATATTCAGTTATGAAATAAATATTTATTATCCTGTCGAAAAAAAATCGAAATAAGGTCATTTTACCTATTTTAACTAGTAGCCCTCCTTTAAGAATACACTTTGTATTTTGGACAGAAAGCCCTGCTATGTATACATAAATATTGTTTATAAATCAATTATTAATATGTCGCAATACTCTAGAAAAATTTCTTTAAGCGAGACTTAATGATTATGATGAAACAATTGTAAAAGTGGATCATAGTTCGCGCTGAGTTCAATCGGCAGTTTTATCTGAGGCGACGTTTTGCAGTAAGAATTTTTTAATGATTATTTTATACTCTGCTTCTCGACGAATGGGGTGTGCTGCGCTTGTTTCGAAAAGTGAAGTAATTATAATAAACAGAACACATTGTGTTGGCGATGTATCACGAATTCCCAGGAAAGGCAAGGCAAGCGCCAGTACACCATTTCCAGGGAAACAACAACGATCAGCCGCGCACCGATTCCAGGAAGCCGCTCAGAAAAGCAGCCCTCAGGAAACGAGCGAAGGAGGGGATAGCTGCGGGCCTATATAAGGTGGGCACATCGGTGAAGCAGCAGGAGTTAAATTATTGGATACTGGCCTCAGTAGAACGGTGTGTAGTATCATCTACCAATTCGTTCGAAACAGAACCTCCCAAGTTAGAATGAATGGAAAGCTTTCCCGAACTTTTCATGGCGCTGCAGGCGTACCACAAGGCGCCATTCTAGGCCCCATCTTATTTAATATCTACACCTCGGATATTCCTCGCCATGTGGACGGGAGAGTAAACCAGATATGCTATGCGGATGACGTCTTAGTGTACACGTCATCCAAAAGCCCTAAATTCACAACAAATCGACTCAACCGTCACTTGGACGAACTGTATGAATATTACAGTCGATGGAAAATTCGACTTAACCCATCCAAAACAGTAGCTATAATTCTGAGTAGTAAACACTTCCAACCTACTTCTCGATATTCACAGAATATTCGAATAAAAATTAGACCACAGGACAGGATGAAATATCTTGGGGTCATTTATACCCCAAAAATGAATTTCATCAAACATGTGACCCACATTCTCCAAAGGGGCCTCGGTCGGCCTAAGCAACTGCACAACATTTTGAAGTGGAGCAACAAAGTTGACACCAAAGTTAAGCTTCTCTGCTATAAGCAGCTAATCCGATCTGGAATATCGTACGCCTTTCCCATATGGTCCTGCATATCTTCGGCTCAAATGGAAAGTCTTCGAGTTTTCGAAAGGAAACTCCTCAGAAGATGCGCCAATCACTCTAGAAGGCCCGACGGTCGTCATTACCCCAACTCTCACCTATACGAAGGCCCCCCCATTACCCCCATCGACGAGTACTTGCTTCAATTAGCATACAACTGTTCAAAAAGAACTGCAACTGTTATTTGATGGCATCTCGGGGCGCCCACTCGACGCTATAGGTTCGCCTCTCCCGAGAGAAGTCTAATAAAAAAAAAAAAAAAAAAAAAAAAATACAAGCACCTCGAAAGCATTCAGAACAGCGAGAACCTACTTCTACGGGACTCTTGCGTTCTTGACCCTTCTCTCTCTCTCGATCTCTTCGGATCAGACTACCACAATTTCTTCTTCAGTACAAAACTGAAGAAAGCACCCTTGCTAACAACATTCCCCTCTATAATAGAGGATTACTGGATCCACTTCATAAGGTCTACTGTTAACAAACCACACACACACGGACGCACAGTACAAGACGGCACAAACATACACACACCGACCAAAACGCAGATCATCAGACGCATCAGACGTGATCTGGGTTTACTACCGCACTCAAGACCTACCGATCTTGTATGATTTCTTTCCCACCATCCCTCCATACAAGTAATTATAGAACACCTGGACTAACGCTGTCCACACTATCCTTGGATACCCCGCTTTTTCTTTTCTTTTCATACTCGAGACCGAGCCCAACATCCTCACGGGTGTGGGTGATTCTGGTTATCGCAAGATGACCAGAAGCCAGAGACAAGACAAAAGACACATCTGGCCTTGTCTCGCTAAAATCGGCCCTCTCGCCAACCAATTTTTTTTTTTTTTGAAGCAGCAGGAGTCGTCGAAGGAATTCCTAACGAAAAGGTCTAGTTCAAGACCAGCAGCAAAGAGATCAAGAATAATCGAAAAATAATACATATTGAATAATCATTAATCAGTAATAAATAGGAAGAAAGCAAAGTTGTTGCAACGTGTTTTTTGCTTCGTCGTTGAAACTTTCCTTGGTCGGTTGGCTTGTCTTCTGCGTTGGTCGGGTCGTATTCACCTTTCGAGTATCAGGGATTTGTACTGGGCAAGAATAAAACGCCCATTTCATCCAGAGAAGAGTCCGACTCCGGAGGTACAATCCCTCTAATTAAGAAATCATCGTTGACCCTCCGGTGCCGGGAAAATACAGTCCACTAAAAGAGAGACTGAGGCGGCGCTAGAAGAAACGCCATCAGCATGTTCAGTTTTCCTATTTCATTGCACCAACACATTCGGTTTAGTAGTAGATGAATACAAATGTTAATTTTTCAACGAAAGTTCTTATTTCTCTGGGCTTCCTAGGTTTGCCATCGTACAATTCCGATTTAATATTCTACCCGTAAACGCATTTCAAAACCCAAATCAACTCTAATTTCAGCCAAATCAATGGTGAAATAATCAAATAATATTTATTACATAAATACACATAAGTTTCAGGCATGTTTTTACACTTTTGTCCCAGGTGTGTGCTACAAAAGAATGAAGCAAAAAGATTGTGTTGGAATCTCAAAAATGTTGAGAGAAATGAATTATGTGTATGTACATGGTTGCCAACCGCTTCACTCCAATGGTAAAAGCTGCCATTGTCAACGAACTGTCATTAATGAAAGTAATCGATTGTTTTTAGATAAGGTGAAAGTACGTCTAGTATGAATATTTATTCTAAAATTCTTCAACGTTTTCCGAAAGGAATTGTGTACAGTTTTGCATATGGTTCTGGAGTTAAACATCAACGTGGCTACGATAAATCTCAGTTACAAAAGTCCAATGTTATCGATCTCACAATCTGCGTAGAAGATGTTTACAAATGGCATGAAGAAAATATCAAATTGAATGCCAAAGATTATTCATCAATCAGATTACTTGGTAGTCGGTTCATATCGTCTTATCAGAATAATTTAGCAGCCAATGTGTATTTTAATACTCTAGTTCATTTACCAAATGATGGTGTGACCATAAAATATGGAGTTATTTCCAATCAGTATTTACAAGAAGATTTAATTCAATGGAATCACCTCTATCTTGCCGGGAGGTTACATAAACCAGTACTTAATCTGATTTCCCCAACTGATATCAATTTAGAAAATGCCCTTATACAGAATCTTAAAAGTGCACTAATAGTTGCCCTTCTGCTTCTACCAGCAAAATGTTCCTATTACGATTTATTTCATACAATTTGCAACATCAGCTACAAGGGAGATTTCCGAATGATTTTTGGTGAAAATAAAAACAAAGTTAAAAACATAGTCGCAGCTCAACTAGAAGAATTTGAACAGTTATATTTTTCTGTTCTACCCACTTTGTCGCAATTCGTCGGTGTTGGCTTGGAACAACTAACTAAAGCTAAGTTTATTGAGCAAGATAAATCTGAAGCTTGTTTGAGACACCATTTACAATCGTTACCTATATCTTTGCAAGCGCAGCTAATGAAGAACCTTCGTGTTGTTGGGGATTTCCGTGAATTCGTCGACATTTTAATCACAAATAAAAGACTACCGGAGATGCTGTCGAAGTCTTTGGATAGTATTGTCTGGCGGAGCAGCATAACACAGTCTATTAAGAATATGCCGACAGCTGGGATTACAAAGTCACTTATTTATAGCTACAGGAAGGCTGTAAAAACGTTTACATGAATCATGCAAATTAATTACGTTACGTTACGTTGCGATACGCAATATAAATACAATAAAATTGCTTAAACGAACTGACACTCATTTTACTGATCATACATTTCTCTTCCGATAGAATATGAATG
Source organism: Microdon myrmicae (assembly GCA_963931805.1). Taxonomy (NCBI): domain Eukaryota; kingdom Metazoa; phylum Arthropoda; class Insecta; order Diptera; family Syrphidae; genus Microdon; species Microdon myrmicae. The sequence continues at coordinate 108,352,194 of OZ007501.1, forward strand.
ATTCAAGCTTCTCTGCTAAGAACGAACGGAAACATAATAAAAAGGAGAAGAAACATAAGAGGAAAAAAGATAAAAAACATAAGAAGCATAAGAAATCCTCACGAGAAACACCTGACAGCCCAAGTGCTTCCAAAATCCCGAAAGATGAAGCTTCGCCAAGCTTAAAAGCAGCTTCTCCCAAGTCCAACGTAGATGAATCTCAGGGAATTTTCGGACCGGCTTTACCACCAAATTTCACCAAACCACACTCGGTGGCTGTCGGGGAAAGAGTGACAATTGGGCCTGCTGTCCCGGTGGATTTCTTATTAAAAAAGTCCAATTCATCACCGAATGAGGATAATGAGGATGAAGAAGTTATTGGACCTGTTCCAAATATTGGCGGGCCTAGTATGTACACCAAGACGCAGTTGGAGCTCGAGGAACGTGCATTGCAGTTGAAGTTGGCCAGTCTTAATCCTGAAACGACGGACTCAGAAGCTCGCAGTCGGGAGGAATGGATGTTAGAGTTGCCGGATGTTGGAGTAAAAGCTGGATTGGCCAGTTTGAAACGTACTTTTCACACAAAGGATCGACCAGACTTCAGTGACAGGTGAGTTGTTCGACTTGGATTTTTATTTCGGTACAGCGTAAACATGGGGAGGTAACAACTTTGACTAGTCGATTATCTGAGAACATAAGGGATAGGAATGTCTAATCTACAACTTCCAAGTGGATCATAAATTGAAAGGTTCTTCGGTAAATTCGTTTTTATTTCATTTATCTATTGACTTTGACGAAACGGTTCGTGCATTTAAGTATTTTTGGTACCTAGCCTTTTTTTAAATTCAACTTAACAGGAGCTTAAAATATATGGATCCAACAAAAAAAAAACCGAGATGAACACCATCAGTAGTCACTTTAAATGAAACACTTTTTGTAAAAGCAATGCGCACACAAGAGTACCCTTAAATGGTAAAGCAAAGTTCGGCAGGTCACTAGATCATATTTGTCATAAATTTCTCAGAAGAACATGGTCCACTTCTGTGTCTGCGAAAAACAAACGACTTCGGCAGTGCAGTCTGCTACAAAACAGGAATTTTCGTCCACCATCATCATCATCGGCACTACAACCGGGATCTAGTTATTTGAAATAATGTTATTGTCATCAACCCATTTTAGCAGAACTGTATTTACGACCTTTTCGAATACTTCACTTAATACCGTTGTGATTGCAGATTCATTATGTTTGTGCTGCCCTTTCCGTTTTTTTAGTTTTTTGGCTTGTATGGTGGCTGTTTTCCACCGCATCGGATCATGTGATTTATTTATCATCTTCATCGGCACTACAACCGGAATCCGGTCTTGGCCTTATTTAGCAAGTCTCTCCACCGGTCCCGATTTCGACCCGATGTCATCCAGTTTGGCACTCCCAGGTTCTAGGCGTCCTGTTCTACGCCATCCTTCCATCGCAAAAAAGGTCTGCCGCGCTGTCTCCTTCCATACATCCTGCCACAAAGGACTTTCCGGGCAGGCTCCTCTTCGCTCATTCGAGCTAGGTGTCCCGCCACCGGAGTCTACCGAGCTTGATTTTTCTTACAACATTAGCTTCAAGTTAGGTCGCATACAACTCATGGTTGTAGCGTTTCCGGAATCGTCCTCCCTCGCATGCGGGGCCAACAATTCTCCTTAAGACCTTCCTCTCGAACGCGGCTAAGACGTCAGAGTGTCTTTCATTGAGGACCCACGTCTCGGATCCATACATGAGTACTGGTAAGACCATTGTCTTGTACAGTAGTAGCTTGGATGTTCTGGATAAATTTCGGGATTTAAAGAGCCTTGATAGACCAGAGTAGGGTTTGTTGGATTTGATCAGCCGTCCGCGTATTTCTTCTTCCATATTCTTATCGGCTGATACTATTAATCCAAGGTAGTTAAAGGATTGCACTACTTCAAATTCGTGCTCCGCTACCCTGATAGTTTGACCAATGTTAGGTCTTCTCTTTGCAGAAGTCGCCACCATGTACTTAGTTTTATCCTCATTAATGTGCAGTCCCAGTTTTTGTGCCGCCTGCTCGATCTGGGTGAAGGAGTCCTGTACAGCCGAATCGGATCTACCCCTTCTCGAAGTCCATTAAAGATGTTTATTGGTTTGGACAGCAATCCCGTTATTTGTTAGTTACGTTGGTTATGGTCAACCTACCAAGTCGTATCAATTTGTTTGGAATGTCGAACTCTCTCATGGCATTATATAGTTATACCCTGACTATACTATCGTAGGCGGCCTTAAAGTCTATAAATACATGATATAATGGGATATGAAATTCCAGACATTTTTATATCGCCTGCCTAAAGATGAATACATGATGAATCTCTGATTTGCCTGGGATGAAGCCACATTGATATTGACCAATGATGACTAGCGTATGGGGCTATCCGGCCCTGTAGGATAGAAGAGGGTATCTTATTGGCGGTACTCAGCGATCTTATACCCCCTATAGTGGCTGCACACTGTGTTATCTCCCTTCTTATGTATGTGGCAAATTATTCCGCGACGCCCATCTTCCGGCATATCGTCTTGCTCCCATACGTGCACGACGATCTCATGAATTGCGTGATGTAACGCTGTCCCTCCTTGTTTGATCAGCTCACCTGGTATGCCATCAACTTCGGGGGCTTTATTTGACTTGAACTGTCTTTTAATGTTAATGCTTGGTAACGGCAGCATTTGATCTTGAACTTGCATTGGTGGAGCCTCCAATTCTTCTGTGAGCTGACGATTTAGCAATTCATTGAAATGCACTTCCCATCACTCCAGAATGCTCTCAGGATTGGTGATCAGATTACCCTCTTTATCCTTAGAGTATGTGCAGCGTGGTGTGCACGGCGTCATACTGCGGATTATTTAGTAGAACTTCCGTCCCTGGTGCGGAACTCATTCTCTACTTTTCTCTATTTCACAGACTACATTTTTTTCCCAGGCACTTTTCTTTTGTCTGTTGAGTCTATTTTCGGATCTTCCGAGCTCTTTGTATTTCTCCTCGCGTACACGCGTCCTTTGAAACTGCTGCATTGCCGGTATGCAGCATTCTTACGTTCAGTCGCTAGTTTGCACTCATCATCAAACCAGTCGCGCTCCAATCTCTACGACTACTGTCTAAGATGGAATTGGCAGTACTAATGACGGTATACTTACGGGGTGTCCATTTCTCTTCTACGCCCGGATTTCTGGCCCCAGGACACTCTCCCTCCATCGAGCTCTTCAAAGGCGAGTCTTAACGCATTACCAAAAATGTTGCTGATATTCTCATTGCGTAATGACGTGTTGATCCCAACCTGATCCGCGGATGCAATACATCTCCGTAAGGTAATCCCCGCTTGGAAAACTATACCAACAAGATAGTCATCCGAGTCGACGTTGGCACCTCGGTACGTTCGTACCGTTATCAGGCTCGAGGAGTGGCGGCGATCTATCAAAATGTGGTCAATTTGGTTGCGACTGGCTCCATCAGGTGATACCCAGGTGGACTTGGGGATATCTTTTTGCGGAAACCTGGTACTTGCAACGAGCAAGTTTTTTGATGCTGCTAGTTCGATGACTGGTAGTCCATTGCCATTAGTGTTCTCATGCAAACTATGAGAACCTGCGTAGTGTCTGAAAACCGGCTCCCAACCTATTTTCGCATTCAAATCACCAAGAACCATTTTCACATCGTATCTTGGGCAGGCATTGTGGGCCCGTTCGTCGTTCTCATAGAATTCTTCTTTTTCCTCGTCAGGGGACTCCTCTGTAGGTCCGTGAAAGTTTATGAGGCTTATGTTCCTAAGCTTGCCCCGCACGCGAAGAGTACATAGCCTTTCGTTTATTGCATTAAAGCCGATAATTGCAGGCTTCAGTTTTTGACTGATTATAAGGCCTACTCTGAGCACATGGTGTTTTGCATGGCAGCTGTAATAAATGTCATACTCGTTTCTTTGAAGAACACCACTCCCCGTCCGTCTTAGTTTTTGTAATGCTGTTATGTCAGCCTTATATTCGGAGAGGGCATCGGCTAGCTGCTGTGCAGCTCCAGCTTTGTATAGTGGGCGGAGTTCCATGAGAAAATTCTCATATCGTTTAGCCACTTTCGTTTCCGTGGTTGTCGTCGTGTATCCGGTCCATATCCGACGCTTGATAAATTTGCCATAATAGTTTGTTTTTCCGGGCAAGATGAAGGATAATAAATACATATTAACACCGACAGATGACGCATTCATATTCCACGATTCATCATCATTATCATCATCGTTACTACAACCGGGATCCGGCCGTGGCCTTATTTAGCAAGTCTCTCAACCGGTACCCGGTCCTTATCCAAGACTTGTTAAATTGTCCATAATATTTTGTTTTTCCCGGCAAGGTCATTAGCCTTGCGTCAACCTTTCTCAGGATGTCGCTGCATGCATTGGTTCACTACTTGGCTGGTGCCAAAGCAGCTATCCAGGGGTGTCACGTGGAGACTGCATGTCAACTTGGATTGAACAGGTACAACGATCGTCCTGGTCTTCGCTGGGTTGAAAGCAATCAGTGAGTTTGCCCTGTATATTTGCTCCCATCCCCCAACTTTCTTCCGTACTGCAATAATTTGGATTGTTCGAAACCATCTCAAACAGTTATTCAATAACATCACAGGCCGTTAACCAAGCACTATAGATTCGGGTTTCCCGAGATAAGTGCGAGGGTAAGTCAATAAGTCCTTAGAATATCGAAGAGATGGCACTCATAGCATCGCTAATCGTCTGTTGTTAGTAAGCATCATTCCTCACTACGTATCTGTCAAATACAATATATAAATACCATGTAAGTATTTGATAAATTCGGTATGAAAAAAATGTCTGCGAGATGGGTGCCGCATTTTCTCTTAGCTGACAAGAAACGCAACCGCATGGTCTCTTCTAAGGCTCTTTTGGACCGCATGCGTCGCAATCCAAATGAATTTCTCCCCAGATTAGTAACTGTAGGTGAAGCATGAATACACCACTACACTCCCGAGACGAAAGAACAGTGAAAACAGTGGATTGTTAATGCCGATCGGGCTCCAAAGAAGGCAAAGGACGGTGAAATCAGCTGGAAAGGTTATGGCTACTGTGTTTTGGGATGCACGTGGTATTATTTTCATTGACTATTTGGAAAAGAGACACACGATAACTGGACAGTATTATGTCTTATTATTAGGTCAGCTAAATGGTTTATTTTCCCATTTAGCTGACCTAATAATTAGACATAAAATCGTCCTCATTTCAAGAAAAAAAGCCCTTATTCCAGGATAATGCACGAATGCATACGTGTGCAGTTTCAACATCATCGGCACTACAACCGCGATCCGGTACTGGCCTTATTTAGCAAGTCTCGTGGCTTGTTAAATTTTCCATAATACTTTATTTTTACGGGAAAGGTTATTAGCGTTGTGCCAAGTGTGCAGTTTCAATGGCTAAAATTGAGGAATTGAAGTTTGAATTGATAGACCATGCACCGTATTCACCAGATCTGCCCCCGAATGAGTTCTTTTTATATTCAAATTAAAAAAAAATGGCTCGGCGGACAACGGACCCCCTAACTATTACCAATCTATTCGCTTCGTTTTTCAATAAATCATTCACAGACATCTCCTTCGAACCCAATCCGCCTCACTTTAAAGACTTGCCCGATTTCTCCCTCGGCCCCTTCACCCCTCAAATTATTCAGCGTCACGTAGTTGAGGAGAAATTAAATATACTCAAAGACGAGTTCAGCATTTGGCCGGATAGACTCCCAGCTGTATTTTGAAAGAAATGTTCCACGTCTCTTCCCTCCCGATATCAAAGATATTCAATCTATCCCTTTCACAAGGGATCTTCCCTAGTATTTGGAAATCCTCCTATGTCACCCCCATACATAAAAAGGGACTTAAAAACGATATAAGCAACTACAGTCCCATCGCCAAACTGTCTCATATCTCTAAACTGTTCGAAGGAATCCTTTACAACGCGTTATCCTTCGGTTGTAAATCCATCATCTCATCCAACCAGCATGGTTTCCTTCCGGGTAGGTCGACTACAACGAATCTGATCGAGTTCTCATCCCATACTCTCCGTGCCTTAGAGAATGGCAACGAAGTAGATGTAATCACCACCGATTTCAGCAAGGCCTTTGACAAAATCTCCCATAATCTCATCCTTTTTAAGCTGTCCTCCCTAGGTTTCGAACCCCTATTGATCAAGTGGTTATCTTCTTATCTGAAAGATCGATCCTACCGTGTCAAATTCAGATCCTCCCTGTCCAATCCTTTTCTTCCCACGTCAGAGGTTCCGCAAGGCAGCCATCTAGGTTCCCTCCTATTTATCCTTACCATCAATGATGTTGACCCATTATTAAATAGTCATCCATCTCCCTCTATGCGGTCAAACTCTACAAAGCGATCATCTCTCTTCTCGACTCCTCACTTCTCCAAATGGACCTCGACAGCTTCTCAACTTGGTGCCGTAATAACTGCCTTGAACTCAGCGTTGTCAAATGTCACCCCATCACCTTCTCCCACAAACGTTCCCTGCCCCCCACGTTCCTACTTCCTGCTAAACCAGCAGATATCATCCGTATCCTCGATACGTGACCTCGGGATCTTATTTGACAGGGAGCTTAGCTTCATCCCGCATATAGATATTATTCTTAAGGCCAACTTTGTCCTTGGGTTTGTGAAACGCTGGTCTAGAGAAATTCTCTAATCCTTACGTTTACCGTTCTCTCTTCATAGCCTTCGTCCGCCTCCTTCTTGAATACGCCAGTCAGGTCTGGTCTCCACACTACTCGTCCCATGTACGCAGAATCGAAAGGGTGCAACGCCGTTTTTTTTTCTGCGTTTGGCCTCCGCGGACTGAACTGGGTGAATCCTCGGATTCTCCCCCCATACACTAGCCGGCTCCATCTGATTAATTTCAACACACTTGAGGAGCGCAGAACTCGTGCCGATATCCTTTTCGTCCACCGTCTCCTTTCAGGCACAATCAACTGCCCTAGCTTGCTCTCCATCATTGCACTTCACACTAACACTAATTATTTCTTCTATCAGCCCACCCACCACACTTCTTACGGCTCTAATGAACCCATTTCGCGAATGCTGCGGCGGGCAAACTTCTACCCTACCTCCTTCGATACTGCTCTCAAACTTTATCTCCTCTCTTTCCCCTCCTGACCACGCCAACTCCCCGTCTACACTCTCACATCCTGTACTAAGCGAAATAAATGAATGAGTAATAATTGATGGATAAATCCAGTAGCCAACTCGCCAAACACACCTGTAGTGTGGGTTTGTAATGCGCCTGCAAGGGCGCTGAGTTCACTAAACCTTCCACCGTCTGCTGCCAAATAGTTCACCGAAAGAAATAAAAAAAAAACGACGGTTAACCTTCGCAACCAATCGGAGACAGCACAGAATATAAAACACACTGTTTATTGGTTTATTGCTAAGGAGTTCTTTTATTTGATGATTTTTTATTTGTTAACATTGATTATATGTACGAAACTGTTCATTGATTTACTGTTTATGTTTGACGGCCTTCTAAACTTAATAACGATTTTCAAATTCACTGCACTGTAGAGCACACGATTTGTATCGGCGCACCGCGGATGGTAAAAACAGGAAAACTCAACTTTTTTCACCGAACTACTGATCTCGACTCTTCGGGGTGTACGCACTCGCGTGCGTACGCTAGGGGGGAATGAAAGCGACCCGCACCGGTTGTTGGTTGACTTGCGACTCGTTCGGTCGAAGGTTGGAAAACGACTCTTTAAATAACCCACCGTACCGGCACGGTACGGTGGATGGCAGGCGACCCGGCCGCCACGGAGATTGAATTACGACTCAACGATCGTCATCTCATGCAGAGATGATTTCGCTAAAAAAAAGGAAGAGAGAGAAAAACTTTTCTCTTAAGGGTATGACCACTAAGAAAATGCGATCTTTTTGGTGCAGTGGTATATGTGCGCGATCGAACAGATTCAATGTTGTTGCACGTGTTCGAAAACAAGCAGGCGGCAAGGACAATAGGGAAAAATGACCAAATGCGCCGTTGGTAATGCGGGTCATTGTTTACACGATGCCTCGTCGCTATTTTCGACGTTAGGAGAAAAAGGTGCTAAAAGCAAATTGGATGTTTATGGCATCTCTGGCTGCAGTAGAAACCGGGTTCATATTTGCATTAGGAAATGCTGGAGAATTTGGTTTCGGCGTCTATTGCGCTAATTATATACAGCTGCTTGGGTTGTTTATTGATAAGACAAACAAAAAAGGTTGCCAGGCAATGTGTATGAAAAGGTATATGACGCGGCTGGGAAAATAGACGGCGCGATATTTATGGTCCCTGTCATGACGGTTACATTGAATGCAATCCGAATTATTTTGTTTACAGGAATTCATCTAAGGGAATTTGACTGGCGACGTAGATGCCGAAATTGAAATTCTCCAGCATTTCCTAATGCAAATAGGAAATCCCTGGTAAGTTAATAAAAAAATCTTAAGGAGCAATGGTATGCGAAGAGATTGCACGAAGGTAAGTTTTCTTTACAGGGACTTAAAGATCGTAGATTGGATCTCTTAAATGCGTGCAGCATTTTTAGGTACTAATACTGGTGCATTAGCAAACTAAAGGGAGTAGGGTTGTAGTTATGGGGGTTTTTTCAGGTAAGTAGACCGTAGGGTTTGGCGGGACCGCTACACCCCCCCCCCCCCCAACTTTTTTTTCTTTTTAACCATAGTTTATATTCTTATATAGTTGTTAAGTTTTATCGCTTGTACTAAGCTAAATATATAAGCGTTCTGCTCTCACTAAACTAAACTAAACTAAATGGTTTACATCAAATGAGGAGGCCATCGCACACAAATGCTTATTTTGAGGAACTACCACAATCATACTTTTCTGAAGTCTTAAAATAGTTGAAGAGACGTCTGTCAAAGTGTATTGAACTAGAATGAGATTAATAAGATTGAAAAATTTTAAAAAAATTTCCAAAAAAATTGTTTTTCTATCTTTCTCTAAAGACTTATTGATCTGCCTTCGTACATAAAAAAAAATGCCATTTTTAAACTGACCTCATCATTGATCTACTGGGCCCCTCGATAGTATAGTGGTTAGTATACCCGCCTGTCACCCGGGAGACCGGGGTTCGATTCCCCGTCGGGGAGCCCCTGGCGCAAGACTAATGAACTTTGCGCAGACAAAATAAATCATTATGGTAAATTTAACAAGCCTCAGGACTTGCTAAATAAGGCCAAGACCGGCTCCCGGTTGTAGTGCCGATGATGATGATGATCATTGATCTACTATTGTAAACTGATTTATATATTCATTCAACTCTTTGGCCATTTGGTCATATAACAAATAATCTAATGCCCTGCATCGTCTCACAATGGTTTGGCCGTAATCCTTTTGCTGTATTTCTTTAACGTAAGGTTATTCATCACTCTCACATATGCATGCCCGATATGGTACCATATTACACCCGCCCAAATGGAGAAGCTACGCATCTTCGAAAGGAAATGCTTCAGACTACATCCCAACTCCCACAAATATTACAACAATAGTTCGCTCTACTCTGCCGCTAATATTGAACGTATAGATCGACGCTTCCTCGAGCTGTCCATCAAATTTATCGAAAATCTTCCCAATAATCCCAACCCAATAATAAATGCGCTCACATCGACTCCGTCAAATAACCGAACTGTCTCCACATCAGAACGTTCTTCACCTCTGGCAGGTTGGTTAATAACTCTAATTAGATTGTATACCACAATACAGAGCTTTCACCTCACCAATTTAAATATAGTAATATTCAACCCTTCTCCAATATTTTGCGTTTCAACGAACAAACGGAAAGTAGTTCTCCAACCCACATCCCTGACTGACAATATCCTCACTAACCCATAACCTACCTATTGATCACTATGCTTCCCCCTTCCACACCACACTAACTTATTTCAATAATAATTAGGTAACTAGACTAAGTTAAGATAAGTTAAGTTAAGTTAAGTAAATTAGCATAGGTTAAGTAAATAACTATATCCTGGTTTTCTGACCTTTTCCAGGAAGCTCTACCCACTAAAATCTTAATCCATAACCAATATATTACTTTTATCATATTGTTTGAAAAATGTACTAGTAGGTATATGTAAACAATTATAGCTAAAGTATCATAAGTTATCTGTATTGCTTATTGTAAAAATTATTGATGGTCAATAAATACAGATATGTAAAAAACAAAAAAAAAGGTTATTCATACAGTACAAGGTTATTCTTCAGTACAATGTGACGAATGCCTCATTGAGACAATATTTTAAGATGTGATCTGCCGTTAAGATTCCACTATATCATCTGTTTATAGACTTCAAGGCCGCCTACGACAGCACAGCCAGGGTAGAACTATATAATGCCATGAGAGAGTTCGGCATTCCAAATAAATTGATACGACTTTGTAGGTTGACCATGACCAACGTAACAAGCCAAGTAAAAGTAGCGGGATTGCTGTCCAAACCAATATACATCTATAACGGACTCCGACAAGGGGACGGCCTGGCCTGCCTCCTCTTCAACCTGGCGTTGAAGAAAGCAATGCGTGACTCTGGCGTTACAACAAGAGGGTCTATTGTCACCAAGTCCAGCCAGATACTTGCCTACGCAGATGACATCGACATCATCGGTAGAACCGAATCGGCGGTACAGGAATCCTTCACCCAGATCGAGCAGGCGGGACAAAAACTGGGAGTGCACATTAATGAGGGAAAAACCAAGTACATGGTGGCATCTTCTGCGAAGAGAAGACCTAACGTTGGTCAAACTATCAGGGTAGTGGACCACGAATTTGAAATCTACCTTGAAGCTCGTATTGTAAGAAAAATCAAGCTCGGTAGACTCCGGTGGGCGGGACACTTAGCTCGAATGAGCGAAGAGGAACCTACCCGGAAAGTCCTTTGTGGCAGGATATATGGAAGGAGACAGCGCGGCAGACCTTGTCTGCGATGGGGGGATGGCGTAGACCAGGACGCCCAGAGCCTGGGAGTGCTAAACTGGATGACATCGGCTCGAAATCGGGACCGGTGGAGAAATTTGTTAAATAACGCCAAGACCGGATCCCGGTTGTAGTGCCGATGATGATGATGATCTGCCGTTCGGTACTGTTTGCACAGTTGAGAATTGTCTTCTTCTTTGTAATCCTTGACCATACTATATACCTCCAAAAGTTGGGTATGTAGCGTTCTACGAACGCACAATTTCGCGCAGGTAAGGTTCCTACCTTCAAAGAACTTACTTACCTGATAACGCAGCACACGTACCCACAGACACGCGGCCAATAGTCATTACAATACCTGTAATAAAGGCTACACGAAACCGCAACAACGTTGAACCCGATAGCAAAAACCAAGGAACTTAACGTTCAAAAAGCTTCCAAGATCGAGTTCAACGCATCCATACATGGTATTCTGCCCAATTCAAAAGGGCAGCTAAAGCATCGTTCTAAGCAATGCGTCAAACGCAGCAAGCATTGCATACAGATCTCCCATCTTAAACATCTGCACGATGTTTTCAAGGAATTGCCATTTTCGATAGATAGACCGAACAACGGATGCATACGCTGGTAGCTAAATGCAATAAAGCATATCGCCTATCCGCTGCCAAATTGTAAACAACCGTAATTATCTCAACAAGATAATTCGGAATATTTACGAGAGTGAAGCCAACAAAGGAAATACTCCGGTCCCACGATTCCTTTGTAGAATTTCCGTGGAAATGAAATTCTACCAGCGATAATAAGGATGTATGCGTCGATTGACTTTTCCCTTTTCAGGCACCCAGATTACCCCTGGGGAATAAATAACATGCTGCTAACAGAGATTCGGATATTCTGTTAGCAGATCTAAGGAAAAAAGTTGTCTGCACAGATACAGATGGACAATCTGTATCTGGGTATCTGAGTGGGCAGACCGACAGTCTGATTTTGATAGCCATCGGAACGAGAAGTCTCTTTCGAAGGACCAGGGGAGTCTATATCGACGAGTCGCGGAGATAAGTCGAAGGATTGAGGGTCAACGTAGATCATTCGAACCGCGAGGATCTCTATCGAAGAGATTCTATTAAAGTTAACCGAATGAGGTCGTGAAGGAAATTATTCGAGGAAGTCGAGTTAGCGTGTGTTTCGTTCGGTGGCTACCTGCGTTCGTATTGTTAAGACCATGTATAACACCAGTGTGATTCAATAAAAACAAAGTAGTAAGAAACTATTCCTCTGTGTTTTGTGTTTTTGTGTGCATTCGCCCGTTGTCCCAGGTTGCTTATTTGTGTGTGGACAGTGTTCAGGCGGAACACTGCGTCAACGTATAAAGAAAGACGTACCGCCAAAGGTACATGTTTATTTGAATATGAATAGGCGTTGTATATACGTGGTTCTAATGGGAATGAAGGCTAACATGATTAAGAAGTCATTAATAACCATTTAATTAATTTTTAATAAAAATGCTCATTCGGCAAACGTAATAATTCCAAAGTTCCCATCCCTTATAGATCCTCTTGGACTAAAACTCCGAATTCCTCTGAGGCACCGACTACTTCTAAATCTAAGGACACGACGAAATCTGACGCAGCAAAAAGGCATCAACTGGTTCACGATACCGAGCAAGAGAAAATTGCGAAAAAACTCAAAAAGGAGCATAAACGTGACAAGTCTTTGTATGAGTTGCACCAGAAAAAACTGAAGGAAGAGAAAAAGGTAATTTATATATTATATATACTATTTAAGGTCATATAACAAATAATCTTATGTTCCTCTCAGAAAAAGGAATCCAGTGACAAACCAGAACGTCGTCCATTTGACAGAGAGGTTGATTTACAAATTAATAAGTTCGATAAAAACCAAACAAAATCAATTGTGGATAAAGCCAAATTCCTCGACAGCCGATTTTCCAGTGGAAGTGCTAAGTACTTGTGAAGTGGAAGGCAAATACTTCATGGCGCCTTTTTAAAGTCTTCTTTGCGTTTATTAGATAAGTTGAAAGTAGAGTACAAGATAATAAAAAGATATCAATATTTTAAAGGCGCTTTTTTATTTGAAATAATACCATGTCAGAACTTTGTCAATAATTGTTATGTTGTGAATGAATGGAGAATATTAAATATTAGGTTGTCAAAAAAGGATTCTGGTATTATTGACGACCCATCGTACAATTCCCAGGAAGACGCTACATTAAAAAGCAACATTGTGTCGGCTTCCAGGAAGATGGTACTATAGCGTTTGGAATAATAGTGAAGAAGAACGTGTGCTTCGAACTGACGCTGACAGTTAGAACGACCAAAAATTGAACCTAAGCGTAACACATCCGGCTACTGGCCGTGTTTTAGAATTCGATTTTTAAACTCAAGTATATTCCACTGATATCAATTGTTATATTATCGCTATGGTATACGGCTCTGATGTATTTTCTTATTCGATTTTCGTTCGGTGTCCTTCACTATTTGCTTGTGTAATGTGTGTGTATCTGTTAGAGACGCTACACTACTCCCTCCTCAGTAACTTCGTTACGATCATTTTCGTATGCGAACGACGGAGCGAACGAGAGAACATCGGAGCAGGCGAGTGTGCCTGTGCTCTATGCGGAAGTCGTGATCGTGTGTGAAGTTCTGTTTACTATGGGAAAGTGTATGCTGTGTGTACAGATCACGTCGGGGTCACCAATTATAGCGTTTGAAATAATAGTGAAGAAGATCGTGTGATTCGAACTGACGCTGTGGCAGTTTGAATCACCAAAAATTGAACCTAAGCGTCACACATCAGGCTACTGGCCGATTTTAAAATTCGATTTTTAAACTCAAGTATATTCCACTGATGTGAATTATTATGTTATCGCTATGGTACGCGGCTCTGATGGATTTTCTTATTCGATTTTCGTTCGGTGTTCCTCACTATTTGCTTGTGTAATGTGTGTGTATCTGTTAGAGACGCTACACTACTCCCTCCTCAGTAACTTCGTTACGATCAGCTTCGTTGTGCGAACGACGGAGCGAACGAGAGAACGTCGGAGCAGGCTAGTGTGCCTGTTGCTCTATGCGAAAGTCATGATCGTGTGTGAAGTTCTGCTTACTACGGGAAAAGTGTGTGCTGCGTGTACAGATCACGTCGTAGTCACCAATTATAGCATTTGGAATGATAGTGAAGAACATGTGATTCGAACTGACGCTATGATAGTTAGAATCACCAAAAATTGAACCTAAGCGCAACCCATCAGGCTACTGGCCGTGTTTGTTGTGTTGAAGTGGTAGACTTTTATGTCGTTACCCTTGTTGGTGACCCCCGTGCTATCGATTCCGTGCCGTCCCCATCCAATCTGCTAACAGACTTTCCCATCGTATCTGTTAACAGCATACAATTTCCCTTTGCATCTCAGAGGAGAATTTCCCATCGGATCTGGAAAAGGAAAAATCTTCCTCGTGATCATTATCATTACATTCGCTGCTGGTGGTCGGTATCTTTTTTTTGCTTTTTATTACAGATCGGGTGCCGCCGCTTATTCTCTGATCTTTCGCTGGTTTTGTTTATCCAACACATTTGGCACGAAGCAAAGGGTCCCATGCAATTCAGATGGGATAGGAATCATGGAATGTAATTCTTTTGTTTGCCTTTCACTCATAAACTTCTATCTGGGATAGTGTTTAGAGTTTATGGCTCTATGGCTGCTAATCAGCGGCGCAACGAATCGTTTGTTTGCGCAAGTGTGCCTTAGCATTAGATCATGCTAGGGGTTTAGGTGCTAATTGAATTTAGCTACCCGAGAATGTATCCCTTGTTCGGTTTACTTACCGACATGGTATTTCATGGAAGCATCGTGCAGATGTTCGGAATTGAAAAATGTGCATTTCTGGACTTTTCAATTGTTTTTTTGAATATGATGGATGAAACTCGATATTGGAAGCTTGTGGAACGTTAAATTCCTTGCTTTTTGGTATCGGGTTCAACGTTGTTGCTTGTTACAGGAATGGCCATGACTCTTGGGCCACGTGTCTGTGGGCACGTGTAATGAATGAAGGTTAGTATGTTCCTTGGCGGAAAGGACATCTCAACCTATAGTTGGTTGTGTGGTTCGTAGAACCGCTACAGTACTAGCACACACGGCAGCTGGTATACGCACAACAATTGCGCATCAGACAATTGCGCATTAACATTGTGTCGATTTCTAGGAAGATGCTCGCGCGAATTAATAAACTAAATACTAATTAACTAAAAATATATTTACCATATTTTACTTCGAAAGACATGTCCTATTCGTATCGTAATATTAGAGTCTCAGTTTCGTCCTTCTGTCTCTTTGATGAAACCTCGGTTCTTTCCTTATCTACGTCATATTTCATGGATGCTGATTACGGTTAGGCTGTTGCTTTTCTGGCTATCGTCGGATGATTCATCATGTATTGCGTTTGGAGATTAGGATTATTGGGATGTCATCATTCGGTGCTTCATTGTTATCATTAGGTGATTCATCCTCTGGTTGGTGTATGGTGATGGACTAGGTGTCTTAACTTTCGTCATGTTGTACTGTGTTGTATGGGACTTGGAGATTAGGATTGTTTGGGATGTTATCATTAGGCGATTCCACAATTAGGAAATGCTGGAGAATTTGGTTTCGTTGATAATGCCTAAGATGTGGTGATTGTTTGTCGGTTGAACAAACGAATCGCTGGTCGGTTTATGGCAGCTGGGTAAATAGCCGTGTTGCTATTATGATGGTGATGCTAAAGCAATTTAGGTACACGATGGGTGGTCGTGTACCGTATCTTGCTGAATGAAAGGGATCGAATTTTATGCATGTTTACATGCGAAGGAATTCAGTTTATGGCACTAGACGCAAGATGCGTGTATTTGCTTTTGTCCCTTGGACAAAGGGTCTGCAAGATATGTGCATGTGGGAAGATTAGGGTGCACATGAGGGACAAAATTGCTTGACAAACAATGGTGCCGGAATAGTTTTCCTGCGAATTCTAGTGATGCATTGGAACATTTTTGCCGATGAGTTGATGCAAGGAAAAATGCCCTTGCAGGTGAAATTCTTTTTACAGGTGCTAAATGTAATTAGCAGCAATTAGCAATTATGAAACAATGGAATTTGAGGGGCTTCAGCACAGGAAGCTTGGGTTGTAATTGGGCAAGTAGGCAGTTGCGTTTTCGGAACCGCCACAGGTTCTGTAGTGCAAATCTCTCAAACGCTGTTATCTTTCTCATCATCACAAGCTTGGAGAGCAGAATCCTCCCTACCCGAATCATACTCAACTTTTCTACCGCACGGTATACTACGGTTCATGAAATATTTGTTGTTAGTTTCACTAGGCAAACTAATAGAACTAAATGTATTCCCATTTCTAGGGGCGTAAGTACAATAATACATAGAACTTAAACAAGAATCAAAATTTTTATTAACTTTGGAAGTACATTTTTGCGGAGAAGACATACTCTTTAAATTCATTTGTAGCGAGATATTAAAAACTTGCAATCCGTCACGCCTAATCAACAGAGGAACCAACATAGCGTCATCTGGAATAATCGTAACGGAAAATTTTGTTTTTTAAACCGAAAGAATAATGTGGCAATAAACAGTACCATATGTGAATAACTTGACGTTCCTTAATCCTTTATATAGGGTTTTCCAGTAGGGACTTGACAACTTTTTTTCGGTAGTAAGTTTTTATAATTTGCAGACGTTGTTCGTTCGTGCACTTAACAACGATGAAAATGTTGAGTTTACGGAATAAATTGAGAGTGACAGTTCGATGATTAGTGAAAGGGTGCGTCCACAAATTAAATTCAAAGTTGTCAAGTCCCTATTCGAAAACCCGATAGTTGGAGTACGAGGTCCTTCTTAAGGGTATGTCTTCACGCATCAATGACTTCCGAACAAAACACACCGGACTACCGGTATCCAAAAGAGAGTAGACATTTTTATAATTGGTACACTTATTTTCTGTTAAAATAAAGAAAACGTTCACCAGTTGTACGGCACTCAAATGTGTTATTATTTCTTCATCACTATCGTTGGCCTTAAGGGCATTGTTATCCGGGTGCACGACTCCAACTCGCCTCGGCTTCACTTTCGGGCAATTCCTATAAGTATATCCAGTGTCGAAACGTCGGAAACACGAGCCTGGCGACCTTTTCTCCTCTGGACAGCTGGATGCAAAATGACCGAATATGAGCAATTGTAGCATCTTTCTTGCTCTCTAGCAGATGTTATTGTAGAAGTCCTGCGTCTTTTTGCTGAAGTTGTAGGCACTGTTGACGTAGACGACGAACCTCCTTTGATCATAAGGGACGATAGCGGCTTCGACAATTCCCTCCTTTCGTAACGGGGAAGAAGTCTTTGGCGGGGTTGTTGTCCTGTTCAAATGTCAATGACGACTTATGTTAGAGTGTTCCGGCGAACACGGTTCACAGGTAAACACTACAAAGCGAACAGATACTGCCACAAATAAAACACGAAGCACTTGCTTTAAACTTATATTTATTGTTTTCCTTTTGTTTATTAGTCAATTGCACGCATTAATAAAAATAAATTTCGAATTGATGTTCCGTTGAACTGTTCTCGTTTAAAATTAGCATACTGAATTACGAAGCGGACACTCGATCGACACGAAAACTAACGACTTCTCGCAACGCGTATACTTGTTAACTTCTTTTTTTATCACCGCGTCTTGTCGACCTCCCCGATTAGGGTTCTTTGTGACGAATATCTTTATTAGACTAATTGTCTCTATCCTTAAATTCCAATCCGAACTTCTCATCCCCGCGTCTGCAAAGGAAAATTCCCATCCAATCTGCTAAACAGAATTTCCCATCGTATCTGTAAAGAAAATGTTCCCATCATCAATCCATCATTCTCCTTTCCGTCTTCCTTATCGGAATCTTGTTCCTTTGTTTGAAGATCGGATGCCGCCGCTTATTCTCCGATCTTTTCCTTGGGATTTGTTTATACCGCACATCTGGCCCGAGAAGCAAAGTTTCTCATGCTATTCAGATGGGTACAAAGGACTATGGGATGTAATGCTTTGTTTGTACTTCCACTCATAAACATCTATCGCGGGTAGTATTAAGAGTTTATGGCGGCATGACTGCTAATCGGCAGCGCAACGATATGCTTTGTTTGCACAAGTGTGCCTTTACCGTTAGGGTCATGCCAGGGATTTAGGTGTTAATTTCCATAAGCTACCAGAATAGGCATCCGTTGATCGGTTTATTTACCGACAATGGTATTTCATAGGAAACATCGTGTTGATGCTTAGGATGGGTGAGTGATTTACATGCGACGCTTTCCCGCATGGCGCATTTGCTGAGATGGGATGCTTTCCTGCCTTTTGGAATTGGGTTGAATACAATGTATGGATGCGTTGAACTCGATATTGGGAGCTTTTGAACGTTTGGTTCCTTGCTTTCTGATCGGGTTCAATGTTGTTGCATGTCCTATAACCTTTTATTTCAGGTATGGTTACTGACTATTGGGACACGTGTCTGTGGGCACGTGTGCTGAAAAAGGTGAGTAAAGTTCCTTGGCGGAAAGGATACCTCAACCTGTAGTGAGTTGTATGGTTAAAAGTCTTTTGAGCTCCAGTATAGATTTGGCGGCGTAAAGTATTGAGGTGCTTGATGACGTATCCCCAATACCTTCCATGATAAACTTAAGTAATTCTGCCTCGTCGATGTCTGTATGCGGGGCGATTTCCTACATAGATAGGATAGGACATAACGTAACAGAGTCTCCTCTTTTAGTGGTGATCGATGACTCAACTTGTGGTAGTCTTCTCGGCGGGTCATTTTTTGGTCGAATTCCGCCAGCAATATCTCCTTCAGAGAATCCCAGCAATCAATACGAACGGTTCTCAAAAGTACTTTGGCAGTTCATGTCAAAAGTCGACGTGCACAGAGGTATTTGGTGCGATCATCGCAACAACGCCACTGGACAACATCCTCGTAGTCTGCTACCCACTTATGAATGCTATAATTGTCGTCGGCGGAAAACAAAGGGACTGCATTCTCAATGTCGTTGAAGTCCATATTTTTTGTAGTCACTGGAACCGGCTCCATATCTTGCAGCTCCCTCTGCAGGTTCCGAATGGGGTTTCTTCTCTCCAATCGAGCGAGTTCTCGTTCCTCAGCATCATCAGAAATGGTCCCAGAAGTTGAACGTCCGCCAGCCATTTGCTGAGCAGCTAGGTCGGAAGTCGGTGCACCCTCGGAAGCGAGCATTTTTCCAGAGGTAGGAGCTCCACCCGAACTGGACGCTCCGTCAGAAGGGAGTGCTCCGCCAGAAGTTGTGAACACACCTGGAGTTCCGGAAGTTTCTTCGCCTGTATTTTCAAGCTCAGAATGACCAAACGCTTCCTTGTATATTGTCCGGATCCGCCCAATCGTGGCTGTGGTCGGGACATCTATCCCTATCTCGTGCAAGGCTTCCGTTATCTCGTTTTTCCCGGGTCTATCGGGCATCATTTTGATCGGTGATTAATCCGATTATGTGTGATGATTCGCTAAAATTTTATTACTTACTTTGTGGTAAACCCAACACCAGATGTTTTAAGAATTATATTTTTATTTAAATTATCGGCATTTGCAATTTTAATTTCTTTCTTACGTCCACCCGCCGTGACTGTTCGAACAAGAAGAAGGCCTGGAACCGGAAGTTCATCCATTTTCGTCCTATTGTACTAGATCAGTCACAATGGGCTTACATTAATAATGGGCTTTCAGTGTAAGGTCTAGCGATAAGTTATGTGTACAATTTTTTTATTTTTTTACTACAACATCTGTAAATCTAAAGTATTTAAAGGCTATAACAAATACACAAAAAAAAACCACAAACAATTAACTAAAAAGGAATCATTAAACAGAAAATGTAATGGTTGTTAGCATCTAAGGTTGATAGCTTAAACATTAAAAGAATATAATAAAATGTTAAATTCAAACAATTATGAAAAAATAAAATATTAAGACAATTAAAATTCTATATTAGCCAATAATACAAGTTTGAAAAAACACAAAAAACATGTAAAAACAGAAAAATATTAAAATAATGTTATCTAGTACAAGAAATCTGATCATGTAAGGAAAATTCCCCTTAAAATAATCGATTTTTCACTCACAAAGTTGCCCATATTCACAATCGAGGTTTTAACAGCTTTAAAAAACATTTTGAAATAATCCAGTTAGCAAAGTTTTATAAGTTGCTTTGAAAAAAAAAAAAACGAACAAAATTTTTCTGTTCAAATCACTTTTTCATCTCCAAATTTAATTTTATATTATGGTACATATCGAAACAATTCATTACACTCGAAACGAAGATGACACCGCCTGCAACTGTTCGAGTCAACACGAAATAAAGAAATGTTACACATATAGTACCAATTCGAAAAAATTAAACGCATTAACTGCACGTGAAATGGGCGTACAAAATAGTATACAGAATATGAAGACACATGTTACGCAGTCAATGAGTTCTTCTTCAAATTCCGCGGTAACACCTAGCGTTATTAAAGTAAATACACCATATAAAGAGCCAGTAGAGGTAAAACCACGGTCCAAAGAACATCCACTCCGAAACGCTTACTTTCGAAAACATAAGAACCGCATAAGCCACTGTGAAGATTATACTAAGAACAACAATCTCTCAGACGTCTCAAATAACTCGATTAATAAAACAAAGAGTGAGGGTAACATTCCGTCCAAGACAAACACAAGTATGCAATCCAAAAGTAATTGGATCATACAAGAAAAACCACATCAAATTAATCGTTGGCATCGAAAATTAAGGGGATTTCAAAACAGCCGGAATATTCAATCTAGTAGCACACTGTCCAAAGATTCAAGCGCGAGCTCATACAAAATCCAAAAGGGATTCTTAATCGAAAGTCGAAGATGGCTCGAAAATTGTGGATTTAAAAACAGGGGTAAAGATGAACATGAAGCGACACAATGTTCGTGTGGAAGATCAATTAGATCAAAGAATACTTCAGTGAAGTCTTGGATCAAGAATTCGCAGCACTCGGACGTTGAAAATTTAACGACTTTAGCAAATAAACTTTTAATGACATTTAATGCTGTGCAAAACTGCGTCCAGTTAAAAAAAAATGACTCGTCAACAAGCACTGAGCAGCAACAAAAATCGTTAAGTCAGAAAAAGTTCTTGTCTGATCATTCGCCCAATGAGTTACAACAGCCTCCTGACAGTGAAACTCAAACTGGACACGAATCGCAACAAAGTAAAGATCTTGTCTATGGATCTCGAAAGAAATATAAACCACGACGCTGTAAGTATCTACAAGCTTTTCTGGTTAATCTATATAAAATATTATTTCATTTTAACAGGGTTTGTAGGCAAAAGGAAACTTCTGAAATCAAATTCATCGCAGAAGAGTGGCACATATTACCACCCCAAGAGGAAGAGTTTAAAACGTTTTTCTATAAAAAAGCGTATCCATTCTCGGAAAGCTAAATGCCAGACTAATAATAAACAACTAAATTTTGTCCGGGCACGAAACGTTTCAAAAACAAGGAAATCCGCTGGAAAATCTACGAAATGCAGACTTTCAGAATCTTGGTCGAATTTTCTGATGATGAGAGGTGTTCGTCATTTTCAACCTTATATCGATTTTATATTATCTAAGAGCAATTCCAGTCTTTCAAATGTTAATGCCGGAAAACGTCGACGAACAAATGTCAGCTATTTAAAGCTACAGAAGGGCTCGAATAGTAGAAAAGGCAAAGGTGTTTTACATGTCTCGCATAATCCCCGGAAAAAATTACACTTAAAGAATTCTTCTACTGCCAAACAACTAAGTAAACAGCCAATACCACCGCAACGCAAGCATTTAAAATTTATACTACGGCGTAGACCGAAACATCCTAGAATACCGAATCGTGAGGGCAGCGATGTAACCGATTTTTTAAAAAAGACAAAGCGACGTAGATCACATACGCGAAAGCATACATCATCGCAGACGAAAATTCGTAGTAAATCGGTTGAAAAATAATTCGCTATATCATGAGGACCCCAGATTCTTTGAGTGATAATTCATTTAGATAATGTGAAACCACTTCTAGTAGTGCTTTTAAAAGCAATGACCAAACGTGGTTAATCAAATATAAAATCGCTGGGCCCTACTTATATGATGAAACTTGGCACCACTTAGTGCTCTTCGGTGATATTTGAAATTTTCATTAGAGAGTTTCACAGTTGTGGCTTTAATTTTACAGTGCCTTGAAAATCGCCTCAAAGAACAAAGTTATTATTTGTGGAGTTTTTCGTGCGATATTTTATTATTACTTCTGGGCAGGTGTGCAGCCGACAATATGCTTCCGGTTTGTGGCAATGAAACATTGTATAAAGAATTTTTCGTGATCGCAATTTATTCACCGAGGAAAGTCGTCATGGTCGTCTAAAATTAATTTGTGTGCCAGAAACTATTGATCCCCAGCAAAAATGAATAATGCAAGACCGTTATGTGAAATAATCTGAGATTGGGGCGACCTTAAGCATTAGCTCCACCGGCATATATATAATCTTGCATCATCATTTAGACATGAAAAATGTTTGTCCTAGTTGGATTTCACATAATTTGATAAGATTTCAAAAAGATGCTCAAATCGATTGGCGCAGACAAATGCTAAAGAAATGCAAAAGTGGAGCTTAAAAGGACTTGTACAAGATTGTAAAAATTGGCTAATCATGGATCTATGCATATGAGTCGGAAAGTAAACAGGAGTCGACTGTATGTGCGTTTCAAAATGAGCCAACAAAAAACTGCATAGGGTATTCGCGGACGAAGCCTGTCGAAACAAATGGTCGCCTGTTGTTTCGGAAATTCTGGTTCTGTGGCAACAGTGTCTCTAGAGGAACGTAGAAACGTCAGTTCCGAATGAGACACAACCATTTGTTTGTCGGAAGTCTTCGGTGAAATCACAGAAGCAAACAAGTACCGCCGGAACATTCTTCATTCAGACAATGCGAGCGCTCATACCCCTGGTTTATCAATCAAGTATTAACAGTCTTCATTTAACACCCAATGGCTTGTTTTTGTTTCCGAACATTGACCTGAGAGGTCGTTGATGCGTTTAAAAACCATGTTTTGGAGTTGCCTGAGAAAAATTGCTTTCACAAATGGTTAGGACGCATGCCAAACTGGGGGAGAATGTTTTGAAAAAAAAAGTCATTAACAACGATAAATTACTGTCCTTTTATTATATTAGGCTCGAAATATAAATGGGCTACGAATTCACGATCTTCTACTGAATCTCTTCAAAGAGGATGACGGAATATATATTGAACATGTTCCAAAACGCCTTACTCCAGAAAATGTTACTTTTTTCGGCCTACTTCTAGGCGAGTTTCAGATAAACCGAAGTTCAAAAGGAAAATTGATAGAAAATAAACAATTTAAATGTTTAAATAATAAATAAAAAGGTGTCCACTGTCTACTATGCCCTCTCGAATCTGGACATGATGTTACAACAAAAAAATTCTACTAATAATAAAGAAAAAGACGAATTTTTCTTCTAGAACTCGGATGATGGACATTCCCATATGTCTTCAAAACCTCTTGCATGTTATTCCCTAATAATATGAGAAAAGGTTATTAAAATACATTCAATCATTACCGCAAACCTACAATAGTGAGAGTAATCGGGTCGCGAAGATTAAGATGCGCAGGACATGCGGCGTGAATGGGCAACGATAGGGCCGTGGGTAGATTCCTTGACGAATTCTACATTGTTTTCCGACCTCAACAAGATATATCAATGGGGATTATCTAACCGAGTAGAATTCAATACCTTAAAAACTCAGTGCTGCCTCTTGTCGACGCAGGCAAATCCCAAAGTAAATATACTATTGATGAACGGCACTTGCATCGCCAAAGCCAAGGAACTATCAGTTGTCGGCACTTGAATTAATCCGACTCTCAACTGGAATGACCACATATTTGAAGGTGCGGAAAATGCAGCCTAATGTATGAGGTTCCTTAAGAGATGCAAAATATAGTTCACTCTACCCAATGTGGCCACTATTTACAAGGCGTATATTCGTCCCAAAATTGAGTTCAACTCCCATATCTGGTCAGGCGCATCCAAAACTGCACTACACGTGCTCGATGGAATGCACAAACGAGCAATGAAACTTATTGGGGACCCAGCTGTGAGTCGTTTAACTCCGCCATTAGAACATAGGCCCAACGTATCATGCCTATCTCTTTTCTATAGGTATTATCACGGTGGTCACTCAACTGAACTTGCTGTATGTGTTCCGCCACTTCCGACATTTTCCTGTGATATCCGCCAATCTGAGAATGCCCATCGGTTTACGTCGAAAGTGAACTTCAGGCGCACAAATAAAAAGAGTCATTCTTTAGCCAAACTTCACGAATGTGGAATACTCTACCTGATCATGTGTTTCCTCGGCGCTGTGATGTCCAGGCAGTCCAGACCAATCTACATTGACACCCCCTTCCTTATCCGCTTCCTCTTCACCCGCTCGCATTGTGCTCTGACATTTAAGGGTACTTCAAAATCCCCCTTTGTGCGCGTGTTAGTCTAAAAAAAAAGTAAATACCTATTTCTTTTTACTATTTATTGCCCTATAGGAACCCGGAAATTACTTCACCACCCCGGTTGCGCCACCGCTCCTCATCCTGTGCATTCTCCTTCTACGCTTGACCATTTGATCCGATCTCCTCAAGGTCAAACCTTACATTGTCCTCCCATCTCCGTCGCGGCCGTCCTACCGATCTCTTTTCCGTTGATCTACCGTCAAGAATTCTATGCACGGTCCTATCGTTGCCCATTCTCCCCGCATGTCCATCTTAATCTTCGCGACCTGACTAGTCTCACTATTGTAGGTTTGCCGTATAGCTCTTCCAATTCGTGGTTGTGGAGTTTCCTCCATTGTTCTGCCTCCTCGACATATTTACCTCCAAAGATACCCCTTAAAACTGTATTCTCGAATACGCGCAATTTGTTTTCTTCCCGTTTTGTGAGAGCCCATGTTTCGTATATATGATTACACTGTTTTATCTACAGTTTCTAGGTTATCGCCCAAAACGGCGATGTCATCCGCATATACGAGCACTTGTGTGACCCCGCTCAGGGATGATTCGGCCATGTTGTCTTGTACCTTTCTGATGGCATATTCGAGCACAAGGTTAAAAAGACACGGTGATAGGCCATCTCCTTGTTTTAGTCCGTCCCGGATTTCAAATGGTTCTGAGAGGTGGTTTTCGATTCGAACTCGCCTTTTGTTTTCGTTCATGCAAATTTGAATGAGGTCGGCATATTTTTTCGAGATTCCCAGCTCAACTACAATATGGTAGAGTATTTGCCTTGCGACTGAGTCGTCGGCTTTTTTGAAGTCCACGAACAGTTGGTGAACTGTCTCTCCGTGCGAACCTATAGCGCCGTTCATCTTGAACAGCTGCCGGTTGTAACGCTCCGGGAACACTCGCGCGGGAAGAAAGTTCCTCAGCTTTCCCACACTGTAACGGAACGAGTTCCGATGCAGGGATGTTCGCGCCATCGGGAGATGAACCACGAACTTGTGCCATCCGACGGATTGTCTTGTGGAGCGCATATAAACCGAATTTCGTGGAACAATACCACGAATCTCCGAAGAACAGTACTCGTGATAATATTTGTAAAACAAACAGAGGTCGACCACGCGCCTCCGATGTGATAGCGACTGTAGTCCCGATGTCAGCGCCGAGACCCTGATCAGGCGGATCGCTCGACTCTGTATGCTCTCAAGTAGGTCGAGGGTATGCTTAGGAGCAGAGCTCCAAACATGAGAACAATATTCGAGCGCGGGCCTAATTTGGGATTTATACAGGAGAAGAAGTTGAGCCGGAGTAAAATATTTTTTGACTTTAAGAAGATATCTCAGTTTTTCTGAGGCAGACCCGGCGCCACGATACATTCCCACAGACCGTGACGCCGAGCAACTTCAAATTTCCCCAGATTCGAGGGCCTGGTTATATATCATCAGCTGTGGAACCGATGATCCACTTTTCTTTGTGAATGTTGTATACTGTGTCTTCGTTGCGTTGAAGTTGACGAGATTAGCCTTACCCCACTGCAGGAACACTATCCAGATTCCAACTTAGTGAGTCGATTTGGCTACATCTCAGGTGGTGCGATGTTGATGCACCAATCGGCCGATCACTCGAAAGAGAAGAAACAAGCGTACTATCTTCCGCAAAACCGAACACTTTGTTATCCGTTGTCTCCAACAAATCATTCATGTGAAGCAAAAACAAAGTTGGAGCCAAAATAGAACCTTGAGGCACCCCCGAATTAACACCCGAACACTCGCCGTCCACAACAACTCGGATCGATCAATTTTCGAAGAACCTCTTCGTCCAGTCGCAAAGCTGCTGGGTAAGTCCATATGAACGAAGTTTGCTCAGCAATGCTCGGTGCCAGATGTGGTCAAAAGTCTTGGAGATATCCAATGCGACCGCCCTTGACTCACCATGCCGCCCAATCTCAGATGTCCATACATCGGTTATAAGTGTCAAAACCTCTCCCCTGGGCCGACTGTCACGTATTAACGATCATTCAGAAGTCCGTTGCATTCCAAATAATTAGCTTGGTATTTATGTTCTTTTCCATCACTTAAGGTAACATAGACAGTATGCTATCTGTCGGTAATTTTGTGGAAGGCTCTTTTTTTCCCTCTTTGGGATTGGCTGAACTCGAGCGATTTTCCAGCAGGAATGGTCCTCCGTGCATACGATAAGCGAAAGAGTCTGCCAAGGACCGGTGATAGTTCTGGAGCATAGTTCTCAAAGACTATTGCTGGTATTCCGCCCGGGTCGATTGCCTTCCTACAGTCCAGTCCACGTAGAATACGTTGTATAGTACGCGGACGAAATCTCACATCCCACATCGAAGACCGTACCGAGGCGTTTACAGGTGACTCCAAGAGACCGGGATCGAGGTTTGAATTCGCGGAATATGAACTCGCGAACACATTAGCTTTATTGTACGCCGAAAGGCATATGAAATATGATAATGTGTAATTTAAAGTGCTTGAGAAGAGCCAGTAAGTTAATGTAAGAATGTTATTTGTAAAATAGATGTTAACATTTAGTCTTAAGTGAAATATGTAATTGAATTGTTGAATAAATGTGGATATAAAACAAAAAAAAAAACAAAAACACATTAGCTTTATTCTTTGAATTTATGACTAACGCCCCACTGTCTGTCACCAACGGGGGGAAAGAGGAGTAAGCGAAGTTACTGCTGACAGCCCCTGCCATTGACCAAGAAGGAGCGTGAACCAGTCGGGCACTGAAGGAGTTTATTGGTCACTCTGTCGTTGTGAGCTTTTTCGCGGTATCAATCGTCTTGTTGCACGCGTTTCTGATTCTAACAAAATTCGTTCTGTTAACATCGATGGGATTGGACCGCCATTTCTTAAAAGCTTTATTTTTTGCCGTTGTAATCTGCTCGCATTTTTTATCAAACCAAGGCTTATCAGATGAACTTCGTTTGGTGGAATGTGGAATATAGATCTCCATCGCCAGAAGAATAATCTCTGTGACCGACTCCGCGTAAGCGTTAACATCGCAGTCTTTGAAGCACACGCCTGACCATGGAAAGTATGCAAAGAATTCTCGCAAATCGTGCCAGTTAGCAGCCCCATACCTCCATCCATGGCGAAGCTGCCTAGGCCGTTTATTCGCTTGAAATGCAAGTGGTTGCGCGACAGATACCAAGCAGTGATCCACATAAACCTCTACGGTATAAATACTCGGTTCGGACGGAAAAACAGATCCAGGGTGTTCGCATAAGCACTTTGGGCATCCAGCACTCGCGTGGGTTCCTCCACGAGTTGAGTCAAGTTGTGACTAACAGCAAACATCCTCGCCAGCCTCCCAGCCTCGTCGGTTCTGTTAGAATGGACCAAGCGCCGGAATTGTGGGCATTAAAATCGACAAGGACGACCATTTCGGAAGCCGGGTGGTTGATCTGTGTCCAGTCGACGGTACGTGAAAGGTGTTTGAAAAGTGTCACCGGTTGATCGTCATTCGGGGAGCGGTAAAGACTGTTAGGAATATTATTTAAACAATATGTTAAACAATTTATTTATGAATATAGTAAGGGTAGTGGACTTACTTGGGGATCGGACAGTGGAGCGGTCGTTGCTTGTTGACCGGTATTCAGGGTGCAGGGGACGTTGATCCTTGTGATCCCCTGTTCAGATGGCTAGTTTTTTTATCCTTTAAACTTATATTATTATTATTATTTGTTTTATCACTTAATCTTATATTATTATTGATAACTATTAACATTGAACGAAAGTCTTCCACCACGAACTAATGAAAATTAGCTTTCGTTGTTTTCTTTGTGCTCTCTCGCCTTCTGATATTTTTCGTAATTCATTATATTTTTGCAGCTATTTTATTTTTTATTCGGCGCCAACGCCTTTTTTTATTATATTTTCTGCCAAGTAGAATTTGCATAAAGTAGTTTATGCAAATTAGCTACTTGACGATATTTATTTCATTTACGACTAGAGAGGGGAAATTTGGGGAAGTTAGTGGGTGTTGCTCGAGGACATGGACGCGAGGTCCGTAACAGACAACAAAGAAATTTAACAGAATTCCTCAGCACGGCCCTCAACCACATGGTGTCAATGTTATTGGGTTTCAATGCCTCCATTCCCTGGCAAACCAGATCAGACCACGTGAAGAGGCAGGCTCCGCCTTTAAAACGGAATCTCGAATGTAAGTCGTATCCTGAGTAACGAAGATATGGAGAACCAATTGACGAATCGACCTTGGTCTCGGTTAAGGCTATCAGGCTTCGTTGTTTGCAATTATTGGTCGACAGCGTTTACATTCAAACTACTGAAACCGATGCCCCTGGTGTTATCAGTCGAACGTCGACAGAGCCTCGAGAAAGAGCCCGATTATGCGATGACAAATTTCTTAAAGTTCGGTTATTTATAAAAATATCTGCATGATACCCTGAGGTAGTCTCCCGCGGAAATCCGAATGGGAAACTAATTTATATCCGGAATTCTTTATTTCAGAAGGCACCATCATGACTTATTTCCGTGTCAGTCCGGGCCATCACCCATATATCGGAAATATAGTTGAATATTTCTCCTGACGATATCGCGGAATGTACAGCGTGATAGGGTGGTATCTCACCTTGAGATCGACTAACACTTAAACCAACTTTTCTCGAACCGGTCCATTAGCCAAGCTCCGAAAGATAGCCAGAGATTTCTCCCGACCATTTCACGGAGCTTATAGGTTGATGGAGTTGTATTTCACCGAACGCCAGGGCGTTGGGACCCTTTGGTGAATTTTTTTTTTAACTTCGGCTGTGGTGTTCCGCCGGACACTGTCCACGAATAAAACAACGAATGTTACACTGATTTATTTCGTTTCTTTATTATTGGTCCTTACTTTTTCACTCCCTTATTAGTATTTATTTATTTTAGGAGAACTCGCGATGACACCCTCTGGACTACTTTCTTCGGGAGCGGATTTTCTTCAACTTCGTTACTCTGAAATTTTCGCGACACACTCTAAGACGTCCTTCCTGTGGGTTTAAAGGAACCGTGCTCCCCAAACGGAATCTTTTCTTTTACTAACTTTTCTTAGGAGATGTCCGACTCACCCGGTTGTTATCTTCTTTTTTCTTTTCTGCTTTGTTTCCCTACTTGGTAATTCTCTCTTAATTGATAATCTATCTTACTCGAAAATCTCTTCCCTTGAGGAGATCGCACCCGCTATCTGTGTCCTGTGATTTCCTGTTTGGTCGCAGTCCAGATGTGCTGTCGCAACCACACACACACAGGCCCGGATGTTGCTGCTTGTGTGGCCGGAGATCTTCCTAGGATCGCCAGAATTTTCACACCTTCTGCGGCATCGCTTTTCTATATTCCCCGGTGTGTGGTTTATTATTCTTGGCGATCCTGGGATCGTGGTAATTATCGTCGGTTAGGATAATTGTATTTATTTTGACCTATGGGAACAGTGTTTGCTAGTTTATTGCTGTTCCTCCGCAATGGCATTTTTTTGGGCGAAGTGCATTGCGGTAGGGTCAAAAGTTTAGCCAATGGATTGTTTTACGGCAATTTGCTTATCGCCGGGGATTTGATGTTTGTCAACATCTGGCGCAGATGTGCCAACCACTTGTGTTTATCTAGCTAATGGATCGATACACCATTTCTATACTGGGCCGTGTCCTTCGATCGCCGTGCGGGCGTTATGAAATATTCGAGACTTAGGGCCCACGTATCTGTGGATACGTGGAGCTGTTGACACCAGTATGAAAGTCACCTGT
This sequence comes from Microdon myrmicae, assembly GCA_963931805.1. Taxonomy (NCBI): domain Eukaryota; kingdom Metazoa; phylum Arthropoda; class Insecta; order Diptera; family Syrphidae; genus Microdon; species Microdon myrmicae. Next base: position 108,382,552 of record OZ007501.1, read on the forward strand.
GGCTAGACGACAGGGTGGATCACGGGGGCACGTGTCTTTGGGTTTAGGGTAGGGTGAGCATATTCCTTGGTGGAACGACAGGTGTTTCAGCCTACTGTGGATTGTGCGGTTCGTGGAACCACCACAACCCCACCCCACACTATTGTAGAAATGCGGCATAGCTCTTCCAATTCGTGGTAATGGAGTTTCCTGCATTGTACTCCCTCTTCATCATATTTGCCGCCAAAGACACTCCTTAAAACTTTATTCTCAAATACGGGGAATTTGTTTTCTCCCCGTTTTGTGAGAGCCCATGTTTCGTATCCGTATAGAACAATCGGCAGGATTATGGTTCTATAGACACGAAGCTTTATATTACGTGATAGCAGTTTGGATTTTAGCAGTTTACTGACTGCGTGCCAACTAGCGTTGCCGGAGTGTAGTCTTTTGTTAATTTCCTTCGACATTTCGTTACTGGCCGTCAGTATCGTTTCCAGGTATTTAAATTCTTGGACATTTTTAAATATCGTGCCCCTGATGTTTATGTGTGTTCTCTGAGGCCCACCTGCTTTCGCCCTAATCATGTATTTTGTTTTGTCTTCATTTATTTTTTAGGCCCACCTCTTCTGCTGCTTGCATGATGATTTCACTGTTTTGACTTACAGTTTCTATATTATCGCCGAAAACAGCGATATCATCTGCATATGCGAGCACTTGTGTGACCCAATTCAGATATGATCCGGCCATGCTGTCATCTTGTACCTTTCTGATGACATACTCGAGCACAAGGTTAAAAATACATGGTGAGAAGCCATCCCCTTGAGCAATGATATTCCTGTAGTTTTCGCAGTCAGATCTGTCGTCTTTTTTGAAGATGGGAATGACTATTGAGGGTTTCCATTCTTCTGGAGTGGCTTCCCTATCCCATATTGTTTTAATCAGTTGGAGAATCATTCGAGGGGTTGCCTCTCCACCATACTTCATAAGCTCTGTCGGTATGTAGTCGACTCCGAGAGCCTTGTTGTTTTTCAATCGATTTATTGAGTGTCCAACTTCGTTGAAAGAGGGCTCTGGAATCTGAAACTCGGCTGTATGTACGTTTGGTGCGTTTATTTGTGATTGATGGGTAGGCACGTTGAGAACTCCCTCAATACAGAATCCATTTAGTCTAATATACGTAAGCAACACCTCCGGTTGTTTGTTGAAAATATTTCCCCAGATATCCTCTTCCTTTCAGAGACCTGGCTCAAATCAAATTCCCGAGTTTCCATTCCCAATTATACTTTAGTTTCTCACCCCAAAACTAATGGATCTCACGGAGGTACCGGCATCTTAGTAGACAAAAAATTTCAATTCAGTGAAATTAGATTCACCGATATATTCAGCATTGAATACACGGCAGTTAAACTTTTTTGTGAGAACAATAAAGTGCTCGTCTTAGCATCCATTTATATTCACCCTTCACGATAACCAGATTTCCCAGATGCTGACATTTCTCAGATAATCCAACAGTCTGTTCCCGCTCCTATTATAATCGGGGGTGTCCTTCGTTTCTTCATCGGTAGATTATATGTGGACGTGAACGTTTATAAGTACATAATTGTACCATGGGCCCTGTATTTTTAGCGCCGATATCCGAAATCTCACTGTTGAGTCGGTTGATATAAATAATAAGAACGGAGATTTCATATATATAATATAAAATACATTTATTAAACTATAACTTCGCCAACTCGATAACTGCGCGCGGCGCTTATGGCACGTGTATTCATCACGGCGTCTTACGATACTCTGCTGTCAATGCTCCTCGCATGTCTAGTTTCACACAAGCCGCTCTCTCTCTGCATACATACATACATTCATAAGAGCGCGCTCATGCGCCACACATTAGGCAATATAAATGTATATTCTCAACACTCACGTCTTCTACACAGGGCGTAATCTTATTGCTTATGATGAAGCCAGTTTCGAGGTTATGTGTATCGGTACCTCCACACGCCAGTGTGAACCCGTTGGGTTCGATTACCATTCAAGTAAATTCCGTATCTTTCAAATTAATCACATTACATACCAGAAAGAGGAAGATAGAAATTCAAAGTTGTTAACGGATTTTCGCTCACAAACTTGTCGTACTATACAACAAAACTTTTAACATAAAAACATTTTGAAATAATCCAGTTAGCAAAGTTTTGAAAGTCACTTCAATAATAAATCAAAATTTTTCTGTTCGAATCACTTTTTTCTCCTCTAAACTTAATTCTATATTATGGCACACATCGAAACAACTAATTGTATTCAAAAAGAAAACGACTTGACCTATAACTGTTCGGATCAACAAGAAATAAAGGAATCTTTAACCAATAACATCAGTTCAAATAAATTAAGCTTATTAACTACACATGAAATGGGTGTACCCAATGTCATTTCAATTAAACTCACAAATATGAATCCAGGTATTGCGCAATCAGTAAGTTCTTGTTCAAACTCTCTCGAATATCCTAGCGTCATTGAAGTAAATATAGCACGTAAAGAGCCAGTAGAGGTAAAACCAACCTCCAAAGAATATCCACTCCGGAAAGTTTATCTCCGAAAACTTAAGGACCACATGAAGATCTATGAAGATTATACTAAAAATATAAATCTTTCAGACCACTCCAACAACCCCATTAAACCAATGAATTCTAAGAGAAACGAAAGGCTTCAAGCCAAAAATGACGTAGATCGAGAATCATCTCAAAAGGACAGTTGGTATCAAACAGTAAGGGAATTTCAACACAGCCGAAGTATTCAGTCCAGTAGCACGCTGTCTGGGGATTCAGCCGAGAGCTCATATAAAAGCCCAAAAGGATTGATAATCGGAAACCGAAGATGGATGACAAATTGTGGATTTCAAAACATAAATCAAACTCATGAACTTTTGAATAAAGGCGAATCTAAAACAATACCAACAAAAAGTTATGATGAAGAAATTGATCAAAGTTCATATGGAACACCATTTATACCAAAGCCTAGTTCAGTGGGGTCTTGGGCCAAGAATTCGCAGTCCGAAGACGATAAGAAATCGACAAATTTAGCAGATGAACTTATAATGGCATTTCGTGCTGTGCGGAACTATGCACAGTTTAAAAAAGAGTACTCTTCAATATGCACAAAGCAGCAACAAAAATTATTAAGTCAAAAAAAGTTCTTTTCTCACAATTTGTCCGATGTTTGCATAGAATTACAAAGCGATTCTGACAGTGAAATTCAAAAGAGATGCGGAGCACAACACTGCAAGGATTGTCACAATAAAGCTAAAAAAGAATATAAACCACCAAGCTGTAAGTATCGATGAGTTTCTATTGACATTTTATACAAAATATTATTTCACTTTTAACAGGGTTTGTACCCAAATCACAACTTCTGAAATCCGAGGTATCACCGGAGAATGACGAAGAATTCTATCAAGCAAGAAGGAGACTAAAACCTTTTAGGAAACGGCGTGTTTATTCTCGGAAAGTTAGACGCCAGATTAAACATAAAAAACTGAACTCCGTAGGGTCACATAACGTTACAAATACCGGCAAATCCTTTGGCAGAGGAGTGAAAGGTAGACTTCCAAGGCATTTAAAACATTCTCTGCTGACGAGAGGCATTCGTCATTTTCGATCTTATTTGAAGTTCATACCTTCTAACGTCAGATCTAGCCATTCAGATTTTGACGTTAAAAATGTTCGACAAACAAACGTCAACTATTTAAGGTTACCGAAAGGATCGTCTAGTCAAAACTGTAAAGGTGTTTTAAATGTCTGGCGAGTCTCTCGAGAAAATCTACCCCAAAAATATTTTTCTGCTGGCAGAGAATCAAGTGAAATCCAAATCCAACCGCAACGCAAATGCTCACCGTCTACACGACTTGGACGGACACTTTGCCGAATACATACGTGTGAGGACCACAATGTTTCTAACGTTCTATTACCGAAAAAGAAAATGTATACGAGTGGTAAATATGAAAAGAAGAAACTCGAAAACGGACCAACTGCTCCACTGAAAAATAATTCGTTATGTCGTACCTCGGCCCTAGGTTGTCAGAGTGGTAATGTAGTTTTGAATTTTCTTGACGAAGTGAAAGACCAATTAGATAGTTTCGGTACAAATCATACTTGTAAATTAACAAATTATAAGAATGACCATTTGAAACACTTAGAAAATGACGACAGTCTTAACTTCTTCAAAGCTGATGTGAAATCATTTCGAAATAGTAATTTGAAGAATGGAGACCAAATGGTGTTATTCAGAGGTGGAAATGCTTATGCACTGTCTCCTATTGAGTCTCTTCAAAGAGGACGACAAACAAATTCTGAGGATATTCCAAAGCGCCTTACTCCAGAATGTGTTGCTTGTTTCGGGTCGTGAGTAACCTAAGTTTCAGATAATTCGGACTCAAAAAGTAAAATTAATAAAAAATAAATCAATAATTTGAATGTTTAAATAATGAATAATTAAGTATTCGGTGGATATTATGCCCATTCGAATTTAAACATAGTGCGGTTAAAGCAATAACATTCTCATAACAATTATTAACAAAAAACTATCTAGAACTGTCTGTTGACAGGCATACCTCTTTTATATTATTTGTCAAAAGTGTTTTTTTTTTAACAGATGGTATAATCATGTGTATTAAATATTGTATACAAATACTTCTTTAGAATAAAAAAAAAAGAAAAACAATAAATATCTAAAGTATTTTTGGCGAATAAATGTGTTGAACCAAAAATAATTGGTTAATTAAATCCCTAGAACGACAAAGAATACCCAAGTTAATTAAAATACATAAAGTTAAGTTTGGATTTCATTTAGAACTGCATTATGAAATTTAAACGAGTAAAAGTGTTGGACCACAATTTTGTTGAAAAAGTAATTGGGTAATTTAATCCATTGTATTAAAACCATAGACACTTTAGATTCATCATCATCATCGGCACTACAAGCGGGATCCGGTTTTGGCCTTATTTAACAAATCTCTCCACCGGTCCCCATTTCGAGCCGATGTCATCAAGTTTGGCACTCCCAGGCTCTGGGCGTCCTGGTCTATGCCATTCCTCCATCGTAGATAAGGTCTGCCGCGCTGTCTCCTTCCATACATCCTACCACAAAGGACTTTCCGGGCAGGCTCCTCTTCGCTCATTCGAGCTAGGTGTCCCGCCCACCGGAGTCTACCGAGCTTGATTTTGTTTACAACATGAGCTTCAAGGTAGATCGCGTACGATTCATGGTTGTAGCGTCTTCGGAATCGTCTTCCCTCACATACGGGGGCAACAATTCTCCTTAAGAACATCCTCTCGAACGCGGCTAAGAGTTCAAAGTTCCTTTTATTGAGCACCCAGGTCTCGGATCCATACATGAGTACTGGTAATACCATGGTCTTGTACAGTAGCAGGTAGGATGTTCTCGATAAATTTGGGAATTTAAAGAGCCTTGATAGACCATAGTATACTTTGTTGGTTTTGATCAGCCGTTCGCGTATTTCTTCTTCTATATTGTTATCGGCTGATACTATTGACCCAAGGTACTTAAAGGATTGCATTACTTCAAATTCATGCTCCGCTACCCTGATATGATAGTTTAGATCTTCTCTTCGCAGACGTTACCACTATATACTTAGTTTTTCCCTCATTAATGTGCAATCCCAGTTTTTGTACCGCCTGTTCGATCTGAGTGAAGAAGTCGTCCTGTACAGCCGATTCGGTTCTACCGATGATGTCAATGTCATCTGCGTAGGCAAGCATCTGGCCGGACTTGGTAACGATAGTCCTTCTAGTTGTAACGCCAGAGCCACAGATTGCTTTCTCCAACACCAGGTTGAAGAGGAGGCACGCCAGGCCGTCCTCTTGTCGGAGTCCATTAAAGATGTTTGGACAGTAATCCCACTATTTTTACTTGACTAGTTACGTTGGTCATGGTCAACCTACAAAGTCGTATCAATTTGTTTGGAATGCCGAACACTGTCATGGCATTATATAGTTCTACCCTAACTATGCTGTCGTAGGCGGTCTTAAAATCTATGAGTTGATGATATCCCAATCTTCCTTACCTGTTTCGTGACTACGGGCGGGGGGGGGGGGGGGGTGATGTGCCGGCTCCTTAATACATTCCCAAAGAACCGCCCATCCTCTTAAATTAACCACTTTCCAACCCACTATACCTACCTGCAATTTTGGAGCAGCGTAAGCTGTCCTTCATTCTCTTTCACCTGAAAGTTAAATCTTATCAACCATGCACTCCAAACAAATTATTTCATTCATACATGCACCGTGCCAGACAATTGGCTCAGCCAGTCAGCAATTATAAAAGATAAATACACGCTGGCCAGCGTAATTGTTGACATAGCTGTAGCCGGTATTCTTGCTACGGTTCATAAGTGAATATCGCGCCTATACCCTTAGGTCCGCAACACTTGCGACAATTCCCTTTCATCGGTTATCAACCGATCCTGGAATTTGGGCATGGAAAAGATCATTATTTAGGTAACCTTACCCATGCCATGCATATGATGACCCGGCTGAAAACCTAAATTAAACATACAGTATCCCACTGTGTGCGTTTTACTTACCCGCATATTATTCTAAACATATAGCCATCCAGCCTGGCCCTTTGCCGTCGTCGACGAGGTTCCTGTTGACTTATGTCAACAAAATAATTTGCCTCCTTGTGCACCGGAGCCAAATGACTAGATTGGATATTGCCTACATCGGTGTTTCCAAGGAATCTTAGGCAAATACCATGACGACCCCTTTTGTATCATAGGCACATCATATACATCATCTGTGCATCATCGTCATCATATACCCCATTGATCTGTGAAATAGCGTTTTTGTTTACTTTGAAAAAAAAATCTATTTCGATCTCTGCGATTCATCACCAACGATGTACTTCTGTTTGATCAGGTGTCCACCGATCATCGTCCTCATCGCAGGGCATTATACTTTTCCTATACGCCCACATATATAACCCTCCCCTATCGATGCAATTCGTGGCCATCGAACAGATGGATGTGAGTTGCATCATAATCAGAGTCAGATTGCAAGCCCCGTCGCGTACACACAAGCTGTCGTGCTATCGTTTTGTCATCGATTAAAGGAGTCAGTCGAGTCGCGAGAATTCGATAAATTATATTTTCGATTCGCGTGTAAATACACCTCGTGCGAGAATTCCGTACTTGTATAGTGTCATCCTAAATTGATTCAGTGGTCTGTTGCCGTAAATATATTTAAGTTTAACAATAATACTGGAGTTGGACAGTGTCATCCTAAATTAACTCAGTGACTACCAAAGATATTAAGTAGATTGTGCACTAGTAAGATAAGCATTCCCGTGTTAACACATTGTGTACAAATAAATAACTCAGCGTGTATTAATCCGGGAACAAATAAAGGAACATTAAAAATAAATTCAGTTCGTTTCATTTATTTTGCTTGATGGTGAGCATAACATCGGTGGATTAACTTTTCTGTGTTCCCCGCCGGATCAATTAGTGCTCTCAATAAATCCGTGGTGTTTTCGCTCAACCTACGTCCGTGCAGACGCCTCTAGCGAAAAATAATCCACATTGGTAATCGCGACATTCGAACACACAACCTTTTTGATCTCCGAACACGCTACCTCCAAAGTTTTAAACATTGACTATACAATCGTGCTCTAATAATCAGTGACCAGGTGATCCACAAACAGTGCCAGTGACTTTGGTGTACACCAAAACAAGAACTTAGTAAGGCCAAGTAGAGCCCCACCTCATCAGTACGCAGCTAACCATCGCTCCAGCACAGGACAGGAACTCAAGCCACCACAACTCCGTCAACTACAATTAGCAGCCGTAACTCATCAACAGGAATCCTTCCTTTTCGCAAGTCTTTCAATTAGTTATTTGCTTTATTGGTGCAACTGTGTCCAACTAAATTAAGTGCGTAGCAAATAAACCTAAATGTCGAACTTCTTGCGTAAGGCAAAAAGTTTCTTAGTCTGGCAAGCCATCTCCTATAAATAAATCAATAGAATCAGAAAATTTTGAATATTGAAACATAAATTCTTCTAGTAATTTATCCATTATATAACAAATAAATATAAAGTTATCATTTAATGTGTTACAGCGTTTTACTGTAAAATAAGATTAAATTACAATAGACAACCAAATACAGTAATTAAACTAAAATAAATAATAACACACTTGCAATCACAAATCACTCCCGAGAACAAATTGTCTAGGCAACCGTCACCTACTTAAATAATAAAAGATTAAGAGAAGGGTTGGCAATTAACGAACAAATATATAAGGTAAAGAAATAATTTAAATTCCAAATCAAATTAAGAAAGAAATTCCTCAGACAACCAATCTGTATTTTTATATAATTTTCAACAACTTTTAATACAAATCAAATTAAAATACCTCGAAACCGTCCTATTAAACCACGATATAATTATATACATATACATACCCATTTTCTTTTCTCTCTTGCGCGAGCTCCTCCTGAGCTTAAAATTGTAAAACCGACAAGCTCCCTCGGAGCAAGTATTAAGAACAAGTTTCTCCTAAGTGGTTGTATTAATTAAGTCCTTACAGATAACTTACACCATTCCCTGTTAATATATATCATTTTATATTTTACATTTACGAAAACATATTAAGTCAGAGAAACAGAAAAGTTCCGTGTGTACATCGAAACCAACTAAGTTTGGGCTTTTGAATTGCTTCCTCTTGACAGCAACCTTTTATTGTTATAATTTCTGAGGCACATTTTACATTTTTTACATGAAGTTATTATACAAATATTAATATTCGCATTAATCTAAGTGAGTAATAAACCGAAGTAACGATACGTATTCAGTATCGATATTAAATTGAAAACAAATTTAAACTTCACCAACAAATAATTTCGTTACCGGGCGTATATAAGTAGTAACATTTGTAAATCCCTTCAGGGTATTAATTAACACGCAACTCCTGGTAATTACACATACCGACTATCGCTCGACACATTTTAATTAATAAAAACCGTGTTCCGGGATATCCGCGACTTTAAGCAACGCCACTCGACTTTGTACGATTCTCTTTTGGCTCCGAACCTCACAATCGCCTTCTTTTCATCATTTTCGACAACACACACACTGCGACTCCTTTTAACTCATTGGCCTTTTCCCCACGCCTCGCGTCCTCTGGCGATCTATTACTACTTCCTCTGTAGAAACCTGCGAATCAATCCTACCTTCTCCACAACAATCTCGACCCGTCTGTACAATTTTATACCGGTTCGGTCTCAACCACATACGAAGACCTGTACTCAAAACACCCCACCCCAAGAGGATCAGGAACAACTCGAGTCCCTCGAGTTTTACAGCGCCGACTTCCCTGATACACAAGTCGCTACCGACCCCGAAGCGACAACACAACCCGCTCCCCTGGCATTTCACGATGCCCACAGTGTCGTTAACCGAACCAACCCTGCCAATATTAACCTGTCCCCTTTTGACGAGGAGGACCCTGAACTATGGTTTGCTGAGACTCACCTCGACGCTCTGGACGAGCCCGGAAGTTCGCGGCAACAACGCTTGGCGGCCGAAACGAACCTTTCGGGTATGAGACCGTCCCTTTTCCTGACCCATTTACGCTCTATAGCGGGGACCAGGTTCTCGGACGGCCTAATACGGCCTCACTTTTTAAGATGTCTCCCCCTCCATGCCCATTCGGCACTCGTAGCCCAACCCAATCAGAGCTTGGGCTATTTAGCTAAAATTGCGGACGCAATTATGGAAAGCTCAGACCAGCAGTCTGAGCCTCCAGCGTACCAAGTAGCGGCGGTTTCTCAACACGTCGCTCAGCCTACACGGCATCCTTTTCCGCCACTAACAGCCCCACCGACGGCTCCGGTGCGTCAACCTTCTCCGTCACCACATCCCAGAAGGCCTGCCTCAACCAATGTCACACAGCGGCAGGCCCAACGAATTCCGCCCGAGAAGTCTTCCTGCTCAGGTCACCATTTCTGACCTTCGTGCGATACAGACCTCAGTCCTCCGCGAACTAAATCAAATTCGCGCGGAGGCGAGAAGCAACCAACGAGGCACTCAGAATCGTGCCGTATCTAATCGTCCATTGGATCGGCAACTACCTTCCCAAAATGGCCCTCAGAGGGCCAACTTTCGCCGAGCACTACCTCGGCCTTCACAAAATGACAACATTCAGAGGCAAAATACGCCCAACAACGCCGCCTCTCTCCCTTTGTGCACCAATCACCAACGATACGGTGATCGCACATTTAATTGTAAGGCACCCTGTGGTTGGACGCAACCAGCCACCAATCAGGGACGACCTTTAGAAATAATGTTGCCGACCGATACCCTCGCGCATCCGGCCGGCACCCCTGCTATAAATCGCCTAACCATCCGGGATTCTAAACTGAATATCGCTTTTACTGTCGATACCGGCGCCGATATTTCAGTCCTCCCGCGATCGTTTGCTCCGCGTAACCGCGTGCTCGCCCCGCTTAAATTGTCAGCTGCGAATAATACGCCGATACTTACGTACGGACGTAAAAAGCTGACACTACAACTGGGTCTTCGACGTCCGATCACTTGGCGTTTCGTCATTGCTGACGTGAATGAACCCCTGATAGGTTCCGACCTATTAGGCGCACATAATCTGTTGGTCGATTCGACCCATAACAGACTAGTGGCTCCAACCGCACCCCCCTTGCCCATGTCGGCATCCTCAGCGGTAACTTCAAGGGCCACAGAGTGTACAGACCCGTTTCAAGCCATGGTACAGGAATTTGTTAGCACAACAATTCCTCTACCTAACCAGCGTCGACACAAAGCCACGGTGTTTCATCACATAGAAACACATGGCACCCCGGTGAGCCAACGTCCACGTCGACTGGCTCCCGAAAAATTACGTGCGCGGAATTCGAGCACATGATTGAACTAGGTATCTGCCAACCGTCGGACAGTCCCTGGGCAAGCCCACTTCACTTAGTGAAGAAACGTTCTGGTGAGTGGCGCCCATGTGGCGATTACAGGCTGTTGAACGCAGCAACTGTCCCGGACAGATACCCTATCGCACACCTCTACGATTTTTCGTACAAGTTACGAGGGTGCAATGTGTTTACTACCCTGGGTCTCACCAGGGCATACCACCAAATTCCGGTGGCACCTGAAGATATCCCCAAGACCGCAGTCATTACACCTTTCGGACTCTTCGAGTTCAAAGTGATGACTTTCGACCTCAGGAATGCCGCACAGACATTCCAACGTTATATCGACACGGCTTTACATGGTCTAAATTGCTGCCATGCATATCTTGATGAAATACTCACCGCCTCCAAAGACCACGCCGAACATAAACGCCACTTACGTCAGGTCCTAGAGCGCCTCCGTGAATTCGGTCTTGTCATCAACCCAGATAAGTGTCAATACGCCAAGGAGCAAATCACCTATCTGGGTTATGTCGTTGACAACCAGGGCATTCGCCCACTACCAGACCGTGTGGAGGCCCTCATGAAGTATCCCCGGCCTACTAACGTGAGTGAGCTTCGTCGATTTTTGGGCATGCTAAACTTCTAGCGTCCAACACTAAAGAACGCTGCCCAAGTTCAAGCTCCCCTAAATGAGTTCTTAAAAGGAGCTAAGCGTAATGATAAGCGCCCCATTAATTGGACAGAAGTCTCTGATCGAGCATTCCAACTGTCCAAAGAACAATTGGCAAATGCCACCTTACTCCGATACCCCCTCGAGGGAGCGGCACTTTCTATCCAATGCGACGCATCGGATACCGCAATCGGAGCCGTCCTTGAACAGGACATTGAAGGCCGACCGGAAACACTTGGTTTCTTTTCAAGGAAGCTGAGTCCCACTGGGCGACGTTACAGCGCCTACGACCGTGAATTACTCGCGATCTACAGCGCTGTTAAATACTTCCGTCATATGATAGAAGGTCGCATACTCTCCATCTTAACAGACCACAAGCCATTGGTCTATGCGTTCCGGAAGAAGTCGGGAAATGCCCCCCCCTGACAAGAGCGTTAGTTAGATCTCATTGGGCAATACACAACGGAGATCAAGGATATCTCCGGTAAACAGAACGTCACGGCGGACGCCCTTTCTCGAATCGATGCGATTCATTTGCGTACCGCCTTGAATAACACTGACCTTGCCCTAGCTCAAGAGGAGGACGAACAGCTCAAGTCCCTCCTAACTGCCGATACGGCACTAGAGCTTAAGAAAATTACCCTTCGCGACCCTTTGGGAGAAATCTGGTGTGATGTTTCCACTGGAACCGCTAGACCTTACATTCCCGAGAAACTTCGTAAGGGCGTGTTCCAGGTTTACCACAACCCAGCCCACCCCAGCGGCCGAGCAACAGCCGCTGCTGTCCGTCGCAAATTCATTTGGCCCCGGATGAACAAAGATCTCACCGGTTGGGCCCGTGCTTGTCTCCAGTGCCAGCGCTGCAAAGTAGCGCGACATAATATACTGGACCCAGCGCAATTCAAGCTTCCCACGGCACGCTTCGCCCATGTCCACATAGACATAGTGGGACCGCTTACTCCATCAAGAGGATTTTCTTATATCCTCACTATGATGGATCGCTGCACGCGATGGCCAGAGGCGACACCTCTGCGGGCAGTTACTGCCGAATCAGTCGCCAAGGAGTTTTACTCAACTTGGGTCACACGCTTCGGTGTACCAACCACCTTAACTTCGGACCGAGGTCCACAATTTGAGGCGACAATTTGCAGGCAGCTAACAAATCTTCTCGGCTGCCAAAGAAGTCGTACCACTGCCTACCACCCGCAATCAAATGGGATGATAGAGCGCTGGCATAGATCCCCAAAAGCCTCACTCATGTGCCATAATGACACACAATGGTTTGACGCCCTTCCCACCGTCCTCCTCGGCCTGAGGACAAGTATTAAGGAGGACCTGAGTGCTTCGGCAGCAGAGCTTACCTACGGTACCAACCTCCTTCTTCCAGGAGAACTTTTCCTGGACGGCGAAACACCGTGTGACCAACTTCGTGAATTGGGACATCTCCGTGACCTGCTACGTAAGGTTAGGGCAACGCCAGTAGCCAGGCACGGCTCCAAAACACTTTTCGTCCACCCTGAACTGCACAGCTGCACGCACGTCTTTGTCAGGGTGGATAAGGTCAAAAAACCCCTTGACCCCCCTTATGATGGCCCCTTCAAAGTCTTCCGCCGCATTAACGACCGCGTCTTCGAGATCGATATCAGAGGCAGGCGATCCACGGTCAGCGTCGAAAGACTTAAGCCCTGCTTTCTGGAAGCTTCAGCTCCAGAACAGCCTCCTATCCATGACACAACTGCCGCCCGACCTGCAAAACCTCCGCGCACCCGCGCCCAAGCGCGCGCCCACAGACAACTACCCCCCTCCCAATCTTCCTTACCTGTTTCGTGACTACGGGCGGGGGGGGGGGGGTGATGTGCCGGCTCCTTAATACATTCCCAAAGAACCGCCCATCCTCTTAAATTAACCACTTTCCAACCCACTATACCTACCTGCAATTTTGGAGCAGCGTAAGCTGTCCTTCATTCTCTTTCACCTGAAAGTTAAATCTTATCAACCATGCACTCCAAACAAATTATTTCATTCATACATGCACCGTGCCAGACAATTGGCTCAGCCAGTCAGCAATTATAAAAGATAAATACACGCTGGCCAGCGTAATTGTTGACATAGCTGTAGCCGGTATTCTTGCTACGGTTCATAAGTGAATATCGCGCCTATACCCTTAGGTCCGCAACACTTGCGACAATTCCCTTTCATCGGTTATCAACCGATCCTGGAATTTGGGCATGGAAAAGATCATTATTTAGGTAACCTTACCCATGCCATGCATATGATGTCCCCCCTGAAAACCTAAATTAAACATACAGTATCCCACTGTGTGCGTTTTACTTACCCGCGTATTATTCTAAACATATAGCTATCCAGCCTGACCCTTTGCCGTCGTCGACGAGGTTCCTGTTGACTTATGTCAACAAAATAATTTGCCTCCTTGTGCACCGGAGCCATATGACTAGATTGGATATTGCCTACATCGGTGTTTCCAAGGAATCTTAGACAAATACCATGACGACCCCGTTTGTATCATAGGCACATCATATACATCATCTGTGCATCATCGTCATCATATACCCCTTTGATCTGTGAAATAGCGTTTTTGTTTACTTTGAAACAAAAATCTATTTCGATCTCTGCGATTCATCACCACGATGTACTTCTGTTTGATCAGGTGTCCACCGATCATCGTCCTCATCGCAGGGCATTATACTTTTCCCATACGCCCACATATATAACCCTCCCCTATCGATGCAATTCGTGGCCATCGAACAGATGGATGTGAGTTGCATCATAATCAGAGTCAGATTGCAAGCCCCGTCGCGTACACACAAGCTGGTAGCCACCGAACGAAACACACGCTAACTCGACTTCCTCGAATAATTTCCTTCACGACCTCATTCGGTTAACTTTAATAAAATCTCTTCGATAGCGATCCTCGCGGTTCGTATTGTTAAGACCATGTATAACACCAGTGTGATTCAATAAAAACAAAATAGTAGAAACTATTCCTCTGTGTTTTGTGTTTTTGTGTGCATTCACCCGTTGTCCCAGGTTGCTTATTTGTGTGTGGACAGTGTTCAGGCGGAACACTGCGTCAACGTATAAAGAAAGACGTACCGCCAAAGTAGGTAGGAACCTTACCTGCGCGGAATTGTGCGTTCGTAGAACGCTACACCACATCTCACCCTCCCAAATGGAGAAGTTACGAATATTTGAAAGGAAATGTTTCCGGTTTGTCACTGGCTTACACTGTAGTAAATCTTTTCTTACACCACGGAAATGTTAATATTTTTTTACACAACACCCATATCAATCACACCTTTAAAACAAAAACACTCGTTGTTTTTTGTAATTAAAAATATCTTTAATGTTAGGATTATTAATAACATACACTTATTATTTTCTTATTATTCTTATTATATTGTTTGGGACTTTTAATCACTTTAGTTCAAAATATCCCTTCACAAATTAACGCTACGTGTTTCGCTTCTCAATTTCTTTTCAAGTTTTCTCAACAACATAATTTTGAAACACGTTCACACCTACTCCTTCATCGACTTCTTGTGCCACGTTACAACCGACCTCGTAAAATATCAAGAAACAACTCGCGTGTCCGTTCTTGACTATGTCTCGCAACCTATTTTCCACGTTACCTAAAAGCAACGTGTTATTTTCCTTTTTTGTTTTCTCGCTGGCCTCACATAAAATCCTTTGTATCCGGATCTCTATTGTGAGCCATCGATCTTTTGTTTGATCCTTCGGTAATTTTCCTAGGATCGACAATTACCATAGGTCATTAAACATTACTTGGGTTTTTTAGTAATCTTTCGGACTGGTATTTACCACGAGTGTTTTTGGTAATTACTTTTTAATGGACAACGGTGCCAAAGATATTTTGTACATCTTAGTGCTATTGTTGTCCATTAATACTATTTACATGCACCGCTCTTTTTCCGTTTAGGAAACGTATCCTTAGAATGGATTAAATGAAACGGTGTCGCCATTGAGTATTGTTATCAGATGTATGTCTGGACTCTATGGTTATATTTCCTTAGCTGATTGGTACATTAATCAATGTGCCTGGGATTCACTACATGTGATCCGAAATTGATTGGGGCTTCGTCCGGTATGAATGTTTGGGGGGGGGGGGGGGGGGGGGGGGGGGGGTGGTTTTGGGTAGGTAACCTCCCCCTTTATAAAATTAGTATTATTCTTTGAAGAGGAATAATACGTCTTGGTTGTCTATAGGATATGTGTGAAGCGTGGGGTTTGTGTTCGTGACGGGCTACAAAGCAAATGTATTTATTTTTGTCCCTTTAATTTATTTTATATTTGTTTGGGTTACTTGTGTTGGGATTATAGTTTATAATGTTTTACTTATTTGTTTGTTGTCGCATATATTTGTTTTTATGTAATTCCTTTGTTTCATTTTAGATTTAAGTATACTGTATGAATTTTTTGGTTGTTTATTTGTATAATATCAGTGTTCTTGTAAACTAACATGTTTTTATATACGCGTTTATATTTATACGTTTGTTTATTTTCTACTTAGCTTATTTATTTTATTATTTTATTTTAATAATAGTAAAAAATTTGTAATATTTTCATGTTGGTGAACGTTTTATTAATAATAACCCAAAATAATTTCCTAATATATTTTTAAGAGTTCATTGGTATGTCAAAAAAACCATTTTTTTTTTGTTTTCTATTTTTATTATTTTCGTAAGGTAATGCTAGATTTATGAGGCGATTAAAGTAAAGTATATTTTGTATTTATTTGTTAACAGGGAATCATAATAATGAAATCCATGTTTTTCTTATATATGTATCTATATAAATAAAGTGTATTATTTTATTTTTTATTAATAGTTTATTTATTTTACTACTTTGTTTAATTTTAATAGGAATAGTTTTGCTTACTAATTTAAATAGTATTTATAATAGTAAAAATTATTTGTACATTATTTTGTATAATAATTGTATGTGCAATAATGTTCACTCATTACAGCATGCATTTAATTTTAACATTAGTGGTAATAAAAGTTTGGTAATTAAATAAATTGTTTGTTAATAAGCTCTAACAGTAATAGTTGATATATATATTATATAATATTTTGCATTTATTTCTGTATCTTTGTGTATTTAATTATATCATGTGAATGATTTTTGAAATGTGGTTACATTTAGTGTATTGTTGCTTGTTTTCTTAGTATTAAACGGTTTTTTGTATTGTAATTACTTAATAGGATTTTGTGTATTATTTATTTGATTGTATATGTATTTATGTATAATATTGATGAATCTTTGACCCTTACTTCTGTCATTTATTTTTGTCCATATTGTTATTCATTTTAATGTTGCGTATTTATTATTTTTGCTTTGGACTAAGATTTTGAATTTGCAATGCCTCTTGGGAATGATAATTGTGTAGACTTTATAGGGGACAGGAAGTTGGGATTGTTGAGGATGGGGTTTTAAAAATACGGTTTTAACCTATTGTTGTGAACTAGTATTGAATTTTGACCAACTTTGATGGTCGTATTGTCTGGCCCAGTTACTGCTGTAATGAGAAAGGGGCCCTTCCAAATGGGTGTTTGTTTGCCTTTGTGGTTTTTACACCTCATTAACACCATGTTTCCCACATGAAACGATTGCGGTTTCGTTTCACTTCCGGAGCATGTGGTTGCCTTCAACGAACGGCATTCCTCACACTGCTTCTTATATTTTCTAATATCGGAGAGCATGGATGGCCACCAGTATCTTTGTCGTATTTTATTATACGATTTGGTGATGCTCTGATGTCCACCGGAAGGGGAATTGTGATAAACCCTGAGTAAGGTTGCAATCTCATTGGGGTTTGTTATTTTTTCGGGTGTTTCGGGCCTTTGCCATAACTTTTTGTTTTGGTTATTTTGCGAGTGGGGAAGCGAGTTATTTGAATTTGCTGACGCAGTGTCATTTATTTGGTTTATATATTTGTTATTACCACTTGGCTCCTTAGGGTTCCTCTTTATATGGTTAAAATTTAACCTGAAGGTTTTGACTTTATCTTGGGCTTGCTCCTGTTTCCCTTTATGGTATTTGTTTTCAGGTACCTTTTTCTCAACAGTTGAGAATTTGATCGGTACACTAAATACCGTTGGGTTCACTTCCGTTCGAGGAAATGTGATGCACTGTTTGGGGCCTTCCACATTGCAATTTCTTGACAGGAAGTCATTTCCAAATAGTCCGTCTTCTGGTAGATCGGGCATGGTGCTCACTACTTGAAATTTGCATGGGAGTTTAGGCCTACCATTCAGTTGAAAGTTCACCTTGCAGCTTCCCAAGGTTCGGATTCTTCCAAACGGCATCTGTAAGGTGCAAGCTTCTCGCCGATTAATCTTAACGGCTGATTCCTTGAGGCTACTTTTGCTGATCAGACTTATCTCGGCGCCGGTGTCCACTACTAGAGTGGTGTTATTCCTAACACCTACATCTATAGGTAGCTGGACAGTTGGGACGCTGGTTATTGTTGAGCATGGAGTCCTAATGTGATAACTGTTTTTTACCACCAAGGGTTTTGACTTACTTTTTCTTGTTGGTCGTGACGGGGGGGAGTTTGTTGGAGCCTGGCATTGAACTCGCGCTTCCCATGTCAATTTTCGTTGACAGGATCCTAGATTGTGGCCATGTTGGCCACAGAAGTCGCAAGTCTGCCTTATGTGCAAAATTCTTTTTCCCTCCCTTAATCGCCAGCAATTACGGATATCGTGATTTACGTGCTGACAGTGTGTGCAAAAGGGTGTGTTTTTCCTTTTCACACAATCGTCGTAGGTATGTCCCCTTTGGTGGCAGTAACTGCAAGTTACTTTGATAATGGAGGCATTTTGGGTTATTGCTCGCCCGCCCTGTGGTATTGGTTCTTGCTGTTGCGGAGTCCCCTGCGTGACATGTTGAATGTGTGGTAACTCTTCTACATTTGGAGTATTCGGTATTGTTTGTGGGAGTGGTGCCGGTGTAATGGAGAAAGGAGGATTTACCGAAGCCTGCGGAAACTTAGGTGGCAGCTGAGGCTGCTGAATTTGTTCCAACTCCAACGTACTTTGCATCAGAATGTCAAGAGGTACCTCACCCATCAACAATAAGAATTGTCGATGGTATGGACTTACCAACCCTTGTTTATATACATTCCTAGCAAAGTCGTCCAGCTGTACTTTTACACCCTCAGCGTGCTCGGGGCCATATTTCTGTTCCGCCGCTTTCTTACACTCCGATAGTGTTTTCTTCAGCCGTAGCTGGAACAATATGACCGATTCTGCAGGATTCTGCCGAGTAGCTAACAATTTGTTGACCAAATCTTGGTAACTTTCTACTGGCAGATAGACTTTTCTTAGTAAGTCTTCGGCTTCCTGAAAGGATGAAAACGGAGTGGACGCGAACAATGCAGATGCTTCTCCTCGCAACCTGGTAGGGAAGATCTGCAAGAACACATTGTGTTCTTCCACTCGAAGACAATTTAGGGCCCTCCTACTGCAATCTAAAAATGTATGGAGTTCGGCACCTAAATGTGGATTACGTTCTCCTGAGAAGATGGGAATTAGCTGTGCTGACAGCTTCGCTACCTTTGTATAATCTACAGTCATATTTTAGATATAACTGGACTTAATTTGGGTAAAAGAGAAAAGGGTCTGAAGTCTGAAGATTCACAAATTAAATCAGTAAAGCCGCTGAAACAGAAAATAGGGAATGCTATGGGGACGAGGACTAACACTGCTCCGAAGGTGTTTGCAATGTTTAATATTTAAAATCGGGTGGTATTGTATATATATAGATGTGGAAATACTTCCCAATTATAGAGTGCTTTTGTTTGTAAGACCGGAGAATATGAATAAATATAAAAACAGATGTAATAACCAGGGAAAACGAAATTAAATCCAAAAGAACATGAAAGAAAACGAGTTCGAGATCAACCACTAAATTAAAACCGTTCTCTTCCACAGATTAAAAGAAATTGTACCAAACTATTATATAATATATATACATGTATGTTTTAATGAATGTTAATTAAAGAAAAAAAAATAAATGATCAGGATATTTATCATACATATCGTATTTAATGAATATTTTAAAATATGTTACTTGTCGTAAGGCATTGATAAAGACGATTGTCTAATCTGGGGAGCCAGTAGAAAAAATATAGAATTAGAACAAGCAAAACACTTTAAGTTAAAAGTTATTGTAAGAGAGGTACGGCCAGATTCTATGGTATAGAATTTAAATTATTGTCTTGTTTTAAAATAAAAAATTAACAAGTACGACGATATTTGGTTTTAGATCTTGCACTTATTCAATTATTCGATTTATTTTTTGCGCAATGATGGTTGCTTTCGATTTTCGATATTAATTAAATTATTAAATTGATGTCTAATCTCATGGTTTGCATATAGATGATATCATGGTTTGCAAATAGAAATGACAGAAACTTAATTTTGTTTGTATTTGATTTTTTAAACGATAAATTATGCGTAAACTGGTATAAAAGTTATTACTAATATCTGAAAAAATTTTTAATATACAACAGAAATATGGTTACTTAACTTAAGTCTGTGGCTGTTGTTGATACTTCTGCTGTTGTTGTTGAGGTTGTTCGTCTCCATGCTATTGTTGTGCCTTATGTTGTTGATGTTTATGTTTCTTCTTTTAGTTACTTTTAAACTTTCTGTAAGTTACTTTAAATTAAACTGGTCGTTGATTTTTATTTCTATTTGTTGCGGTTGTGGCTTATAAAAAAATTTTGTTCTTTTTTGGTTTTTAGTTTTTATTTAGTGTCACTTTTTATTTATTTATTTGTGGGTAGTGTTTTGTTTTTTGTAGATAGTTTTGTCACTTTTTGTGTGGGAGCTTCGTCGATCTTTTCGACACAAGGCTTTTCAAGCTCTTATGAGATGTTAATCTCGGGCTTCCTTGGGCTCACCGGCTGCGCCATTTGTCCATCAATCCTTTTTACATGCACCGCTCTTTTTCCGTTTAGGAAACGTATCCTTAGAATGGATTAAATAATACGGTGTCGCCATTGAGTATTGTTATCAGATGTATGTCTGGACTCTATGGTTATATTTCCTTAGCTGATTGGTACATTAATCAATCTGCCTGGGATTCACTACATGTGATCCGAAATTGATTGGGGCTTCGTCCGGTATGAATGTTTGGTAGGGGGGGGGGGGGGGGGGGGGGGATACGTAACAACACCACAAAACTAACTCAAATAGATACCATAGTAACAACAGTCTTTACAAAGCCCCACGCATCGAGCGACTGGATAGACGGATCCTAGAACTATCGATAAAATTTATAGAAAACATCCCTAACAATCCCAAGCTCCCAATAACATACCTACCATCACCCACCTCCAATATGGGAGTTCACTACCGTAATTGTCTCCCAATCAGAACCCTCTTCACCTCAGGCAGTCTGGT
Source organism: Microdon myrmicae (assembly GCA_963931805.1). Lineage (NCBI taxonomy): Eukaryota > Metazoa > Arthropoda > Insecta > Diptera > Syrphidae > Microdon > Microdon myrmicae. The sequence goes on from OZ007501.1 coordinate 108,403,596, forward strand.
TTACGATCTAAACGTGTACCGCAACAGCGAACTGGCACCCAATCAATTCAAGTACAGCAACACCCAACCATTCTCCAAGATTCTAACTTTTAACACATAACCGAATTGCATCCCCCTGCTTCAAGAACAAACCTGACCTCATCCTTTACTATCCTCAAACACAACAAAAAATCCCACATCCACATAAATCATGGTAATCTGAAATTGATAATCACATTATAAATATTATTTTTAAGTCATTATCAAGTTGTTACTGTTATTGCACTATCAAATATTGTAAATTGTAAATAAGATTAGCTTAAATTATGTTAAGTAATCCGCAACTCCTTTAATCCGACTTTAATTGAATCCAAGCTACTGCAACTCAAAGACGAGTTTACACTGGGCCCTGATGGTATCCCTGCAATCCTCCTCAAGAAATACTTATCCATTCCCTCTGCTCCCCATTTCACTGATCTTCAATCTCTCACTCTCTCAAGGCGTATTCCCCCACATTTAGAAAACCTCCTTCATAACCCCATCCACAAATGGGTCCCAAATACGATGTTGCGAACTACCGCCCCATCGCCAAACTGTCCCACTTACCCAAGATTCTCAAAAGCATTCTATACGAATCTCTTAGTTTTCGTTGCAAATCTTTTATTTCATCAAGGCAACATTGTTTACTCAATGGCCGATAAACTACAACCAATCTCATTGAATTCACTCCCTTTACACTCTCAGCACTAGAGCACGGAAACGAGGTCGATATGGTCTCGACCGACCTCAGTAAAGCATTCGAAAAAATCTCCCACAATCTACTCCTCTTCAAATTATCCGCCCTCGGCTTCGAATCTGGATTGCGGAAATGGATTTCTTCCTATATAAAGGATAGACTTTATTCCCTTCGGTTCAGGTGCACGATATCCAACCCCTTGCTTGCCGCCTCTGGGGTCCCCTAAAGGTAGCCACCTGGGTCCTCTCCTATTTATACTTGCCACTAATGACATCGATAAGGTCATCAAGAATTCCAGCTTGTCCCTATATGCTGATTATACCAAGTTATACAAGATCATCGAGTCACCTCTTGATTCTACACTGCTGCAATCAGACCTTGACAGCTTCTCGACTTGGTGTGACAAAAATTGCACTTAACATCGCCAAATGTCAATCTATAACCTTTCCCCGTAAGCGTATTCACTCATCCTCACGTTCCTATACCCTTCATAATCAACCCGTGACCATTCTCCGATGTATTCGAGATCTTGGGATCCTTTGCGACAGGGAGCTTTACTTCTTCTCTCACATTGATGAGACGATTTGGAAAGTCAATCTCGCCCTTGGATTCGTGAAACGATGGTCTACTCGATCCCTTTACCTTACCCTCGTCCGTCCACTGCTTGAATATGCTAGTCAGGTATGGTCTCCTTATCACAAGATCCATATCTGTAGAAGCCAATTTCGCCCTCGAATTCGTGAAATGATGGTTAAAGAATTCTCCGACCTTTACTTTACTCGATTCTTTTATCTTACCCTCGTCCGCCCACTGCTTGAATATGCTAGTCAGGTGTGGTCTCCTTATCACAAGATCCATATCTATAGAAGCGAAATTATTCAACGTCGTTTCCTTCGAACCGCTCTCCGAGGGCTAGGATGGGAAAACCCCTTAATCCTTCCCCCGTACATTAGAAGCCCCAAATTAAACAACCCCAGAATCCTTGAGGAGCGCTTGATCGTGGCTGACATAATGTTCATTCAACGGGTCCTCTCCGGCTCGGTCGACTGAGCCTACCTCCTTAACTTAATTCCTCTGAACACAAACCCTCGAAGTATGTGTAATCCCCGCCTTCCTTACATTCTCGCTCACCGGACCTCTTATGGTCTCAACGAACACCTGTGGTGTGGAACGTATGTGTGCCGACTTTGGCACTGGTTAACTCCTACTCCACGGATTGCTCCACCGAATTTGATGCAATAAAACACTGGTTACACTGTTGGAATTTTGTCATTTATTGTAACTACTGGTCGGTGTTTTTTGCATTGTATTATACATTAATTCAATTTTTACTAAACTACACGTAAACACACTCGACGACACTTCGTAGGGGGGAACGAGTGGTTTCTTAACTTTGTCCACCCTGACGAAAACGTGTGTGCAGCTATGCAACTCAGGGTGGATAAACACTCTTTTGGTGCCATGTCGGGCTACGGGTTTTGCCCTGATCTTCCGCATCAGGTCGCGGAGGTAGCCTACGCTTTGTAGTTGGTCGTGTGGGGCTTCACTGTCCACAAATAATTCGCCTGGCAACACTAGGTTGGTGCCGTAGGTCAGTTCTGCAGCGGATGCGCCCAGATCCTCCTTGATACTTGTCCTCAATCCTAGAAGGACAGTGGGGAGGGCGTCGAACCATTGCGTGTCGTTATGACACATTAGAGAGGCTTTTAGCGACCTGTGCCAACGCTCTATCATCCCGTTGGATGAAGGGTGGTATGCGGTCGTACGACTTCTTTGACAGCCCAATAAGTCAGTAAGCTGCTTGAAGATCGTGGCCTCGAACTGTGGACCTCGGTCTGATGTTAACGTTGCTGGTACGCCAAAACGTGTAACCCAAGTCGAGTAAAACGCTCTGGCGACACTCTCGGCGGTGACTACCCGTAGTGGCGTTGCTTCTGGCCACCGAGTAAAACGGTCAATCATGGTGAGGATGTAGGAGAATCCTCTCGAGGGTGTTAAGGGGCCCACAATATCTATGTGGACGTGTGTAAATCGAGCCTCAGGGAGTTTGAATTGCGCTGGCTCCAACACGATGTGTCGGCTAATTTTGCAGCGCTGGCATTTAAGGCAGGCACGAGCCCAACTCGTGAGGTCTTTATTCATACGAGGCCATACGAACTTACGTCGAATGGCTGCAGCGGTTGCACGTCCGCTGGGGTGAGCCGGACCGTGAAAGGTCTCGAATACGCTCCTTCGCAGCTCTCCGGGAATATAGGGCCTGACTGTTCCCGTGGAGATATCACACCATATCTCGTCTGCGGATTGCTCGAGTGGGAACTTGCGCAGCTGAAGTGCTGTCTCTGCTTTGAGAAGAGACTCGAGCTGGTTGTCATTCTGCTGTGCTTGAGCTAGGTCGGCGTCGGCGATGGCGGCGCGTAGCTGAATGGTATCGATGCGGGATAAGGCGTCCGCGATAACATTCTGTTCCCCTGAGATGTGTTTGATCTCAGTGGTGTATTGACCTATCAGGTCGAGTTGCCGTTCCTGGCGTGGGGATGCATTCCCGGACCTCTTCCGGAATGCGTAGATCAGTGGCTTGTGATCCGTTCTGATTACTGGGGGGCGACCTTCTACCATGTGTCGGAAATACTTTACGGCGCTGTACATAGCGAGTAACTCCCGGTCGTACGTGCTATATTTCCGCTCGGCCGTATTTAGTTTCCTTGAGAAGAAACCGAGCGGTTCCCAGTTTCCGTTGCATTCTTTCTCCAATACTGCTCCCATGGCCGTGTCTGACGCGTCGCATTGGATGGCCAATGGTGCGCCCTCTGCGGGGTAGCGGAGTAGGGTAGCATTTGCCAGCTGTGCCTTGGATTGACGGAATGCGTTGTCTGCAGCTTCCGTCCAGGCGATTGGGCGCTTGTCGTTCTTCTTTGCCCCTTTAAGTACTCATTTAAAGGGGCCTGAATGTGTGCGGCGTTTCGTAGTGTGGGTCGGTAAAAGTTTAGCATACCCAGGAAACGGCGCAGCTCGCGAACGTTGGAGGGACGGGGAAATTGGGTTAGTGCTTCCACTCTGTCTGGAAGCGGGCGGATACCTTGGCCGTTGATATGGTAACTCAGGTAGGTAACTTGCTCTTTGGCGAATTGGCATTTTTCTGGGTTTATTACGAGGCCAAATTGTCTGAGGCGTTCAAGGACCTGTCTGAGGTGTTGGTGATGCTCCGCAAGGTTCCGAGATGCTATTAGTATATCGTCAATATACGCGTAACAGCAATCCAGGCCGCGTAGTGCCGAATCGATATACCTCTGGAATGTCTGAGCTGCATTCCTGAGGCCAAACGTCATCACCTTGAATTCGAAGAGTGCGAAGGGGGTAATGACGGCGGTTTTGGGTACGTCTTCAGGTGCCACCGGAATCTGGTGGTATGCCCTGGTGAGGTTGTGGTGTAGAAGTCGCGGCACCGGCATGGGTGCGAGTTATACTTCCTCCTCCATCATCAATTGTTAGCCGCGCAAAACACCGAACCGAAAGTCACCAGCAATAAATGAACGAAACGCCGCCACGTTCGTCCACAAGCGAGAAGGATGAAAAGTTCGATCACCGATGAAAGGAGATAAAACACTCGAAAGCTGCGGCACAAAAATTATGAAACACTACGAATTAATATTGAGTTGAACTGGTTTTATTTTATTTAATTCTAGTTTTATTAATGAACGGAGAACTTAACAGAGAATATAGCACAAGTAATAATTTTAACTTTAAATTTAATGAACGGAGAACTTAACAGAAAATATAGCACAAGTAATAATTTTAACTTTAAATTTAATGAACGGAGAACTTAACAGAAAATATAGCACAAGTAATAATTTTAACTTTAAATTTAAATTTTAACCGACTTCCGTCCATTATTTCTATACTTCTTATTACACTATGTCTTGACTACTTGGTGAAAGACCAACGCGTCTGGCGATTCTCGCGATTATCGCTCCCCTGTGTGCACCAGGGTAGCGATGGAGACACGACCCGCTCGGGTCGGAGGATGGAATAAGACTCAGCGATCGTCATCTCATGCAGAGATGATTTCGCTAAGGAAAAAAAATGAAGAGAGAGAAAAACTCTTCTCTTAAGGGTGTGAATATATCCTTGCCAAGGATATGTTTTATCTCCCACAAGTGTAACGTAGAGTCTCTCTTATGGGAACAAGAAAACCAGATCTCGTAATAAAGGTCATGGTGGTATGTGTGGGATCGTTCAGATAGATGCGTTTCACACGTGCAGTGGAACGACGAAACAGGCAGGCGGCAAAGACAATAGGGAAAAATGAGCAAATGCCCGTTGGTAATGCGGGTCATTGTTTACACGATGCCTCGTCGCTATTTTCGACGTTAGAAGAAAAAGGTGCTAAAAGCAAATTGAATGTTTATGGCATCTCTGGCTGCAATAGAAACCGGGTTCATATTTGCATTAGGAAATGCTGGAGAATTTGGTTTCAGCGTATATTGCGCTAATTATATGCAGCTGCTTGGGTTGTTTGTTGATAAGACAAACAAAAAAAGGTTGTCAGGCAATGTATATGAAAAGGTATATGGCGCGGCTGGGGAAAATAGACGGCGCGATATTTATGGTATTTGTCTGGTACCGAATTGGTTCAGAATACCAAATAAGCAAACAAAGAAATCTTATGAAAAATTGTATGCGAAGGGATGCATGAAGGTAAGTTTTCTTTATAGGGATTTTAGGGTTAAAATAATTGGGTCTGTTTGATGCGTGAAGCATCTAAGATGCTAATGCGAATTGCATTAGCGAAAGCTGGTGCAGACCCGGGTTATGGTTATGGGGGTTTTTTCAGGAAGGCGAGCCGTGGGATCTGGCGGAATCGCCACAGTACTCCCCTCCCAGTGACGTAGTCACGAAAAAAAGGTAGGGGCGAGGGAATGCTCGATGGTGGGTGCTGTGATGATAGGGAGGTTGCTTCGGAAATGCGCTGTGGTAATGTTAAGGGACTGTCGTGGTGACCAGTTCCTGGTTATTGTTTGGGCCTTTATCGATAAGATGGACACAGTTGTTACCGCTTGATGCCATCAAGGGCAAATGTGTGCGGCGTGGTCCATCGGCCTGTTATGGGTCTCATGGACCAACAGGCTTATCATCCGAATAGGTCGGAACCTATCGGAAATCCGCTCACATCCGCAGTGACGAAATAGTGTGTGCGAGAAGGAGGGGAACATATCCCAGGGTAATTCCCATCCGCAGTGACGGGTTGCCGTGTGCGGAATGGAAAGGGCCAAGTCCAGAGCGGGTGTCTTTTGTCCATACGTTTGTATGGCAAATTGTTTGCCGCTGTGACTGGTAAAAAGGGGGCGGGCGCTCCAGTTGCGCGGCTTACCGATCGAGGGAGGTCCGATATATCGGCTCCGGTGTCGACCCCGGAGCTTGATAAACGGCGACCGCAACCTCGACCAAGCGGCGCTTTGTTGGGAGGGCCGGCCAATCGCGCTTGTTTAAGTTGGGCGACTTAGATTACGGGGCTCCTGGGGTATGGTTGGTTGTGTCTAACCACAAGGCGGCCTAGAGTAACTGCTGCACTCTCCGAAGTATTATGCACCTAGGTATTTGAGGCGGCGTAGAGGGGCGTGTATAGCCTTTAGTTGCCGCTAAAGGGGAGCCATGGTGGCTAAAGGATTGGGGAACCAGGTATGTTGTCTCAGCCCGATGGTATCGGTTTGATTTGTGGACCGGTGTTGCTGAGAGATTTGGGAGATGTAGGAGATCTAAGGACGAATGTCCTGAAATTTAAAAAAGGGGGCAAAACCAGGTGCCCTGATGGATGCTACGCGTAGTAGCTGTGGTAACGAGGGAAGCTGGCTTGCTGACATCGGGTAGAAGGTCGAGCATTGATGAACGGTGTCGCGTGATAACTGTCTTTGGCGTGCATGGACGCCAATATTTGGGCAGAGGCAGAAAAAGTTGTTAGAGGTCACGCAGAGTCGAGAAGGGTTGCTTGGGGTTGCGTGAAGGCTATGGTTGGTGAGCGTGAGCGCCAACCTTCAGAAAAGAGACAGAAAAGGGTGAGGTGTTTCACGCGAGACAAAACCGGGCGTCCTATTGATTATATGCTACGCGTAGTAGCTGTTGTTAGCTAAGGGGCCGGTTTGCAAAAAAAAAGGGTGTTGAGTAATGGCGAGCGTGTGCGCCAATATTTAGAAAAGGAGCCTTAAAAGGGTGGATAGAGGCGAATTTTGCCTGCATTAAGGAAGACCAGAAAGGGGTCGAAATGTTCGAGCGAGACGGAACCAGACGTCCTATTGATTATGTGCTGCGCGGAACAGCTATTGTTACATAAGGAGCCGGTTTGAAGGAGTTAAATTGAGAGGGTTGCGAAGAGACGAGGAAAAGCGAGCTAGGTTGCGTGGAGTCAAATGGTGGCGTTGTGAGCCAATAGTGAGAAAAACCGAACGGGTGTTGAAATGGGTCGAGTGAGGTTGGATGGTGTAAAGGGTCGAAGAGAGACTGATGGGGCCAAAGGGAGCCGAAAGCTCTCGAGTGGAGTCGAAAGGTGGTCGGGTATTGTCGAAGGAATGAATGGAGTCGAGAGACTACGAAAAAGAGTCGAGCGGAGTCGAAAAGTCGAGTGTGTGATGTGAATAAACGGAGTCGAATAGCGCTGTGAATATTGTCGAAGCGGTTGTGGACTGCTAAATACCCTGAAGGGGCTTACAATATTTATATTTTGTTTTTTAATCGTTTTAAGTTTAGGTAGATTTCGTTTTTTAATTTTAAAATGATTCCGGACACTGACAAGAATTACGGATTAAATGCCATTTTGGAATTGGGCGATCGTTCATAAAGTCTGCAAAAAGATTTTAATTTGTTATACAAAGTTGTGTAAAATAACAAAATGAAATGATAGTGTATTGTTTGGATGTTGTTGCAATACAATAATTATCCGGGGGAATTTCTACCTAAACAATCCATAACGATAATCGGTTGTACAAATATGGGCAAGTGCGTAATCGAGTTTTTTGTGTTGTGTGCTATATTTTACTTTTAACTTTTATAGTTTTACATGTTTGTCTCTTTTTATTTGCTCTTGCTAAATTTTAGGGAAAATCAGAAATCGATCGACTAGCAGTTTATTACATAATTCTTTGTTTCGTTCTACTCCTTTAAATGAATGATTATGTATATCTAAATTCCATACATGTATTGTTTATATATGTAAATTATTATTTCGTTACTGTCTGTACTAAGTAATGTGTATATAAATGCGCTTTGAATGTAAAGATAAGTGGTGATGGCATAGGGAATACATGTTATTCTTGTTGCCTGATTTTAAAGTATTTTTTGGTTTTCTTTTGCATTTATTTATTATATTTTGGGACAGTTCACTTGTTCCCTTTAAGTAATTTGTAATATTGTTTGTTTAATGTACAAATTATTAAATTTAGTTACAGAAAAACAGAAATTTGGGGAGAACGGCAAAACAACAAGATATATGAAAACAAATATATTTGACGGTTGTGCGTGTTTATTTGTATGGATTTTTCTTGGTATACTATTAACAATTTAAGTTTGTTTCTAAATTTTTCCTGTGTTGTCAAATATATATACATTTATTTAGTTAACGAAAAACAGGGCACAACATTTCTCCGAAATATATTTTTGATGAAACAATATGAAAAATTCGTATTTACAAAACAAAAAAAAAAATTTGTGTAATTTAGTAAGTTAATAAAAGTTTACAACTACACTGCCATGGTGTCGTAGGTTGCAAATCCTGCACCTCGTGTTGTTGGGATTGTTTCGGACTGGGTAAAACTTTGTTTTCGGCTGTCGGTTAATTTTTGCATTTCCTCGATAGCACGCTGATCTTTCTGATGCGGGAATCGTTAAAGTGCACCATAAATGCCTCGGTTGGTTCATGCTCGCCATCTCATTCAGTTTCTGAGATTACGTTGCATTCTTGGAGCATTGAATGATGAGTTGCTCATGACATGGTTAGTTGGTGGTGTTGCCTGAATCGCTATTTGGAGAAACAAAAGTAAGGAATATTACATAACTTACGAAACCCTGGCCGTTGCTGTTGAGGCAGGTGCTGCTCCCGGCCAGGTGATGTTGGTATGGCTGCTCTGCGACTCTCGAACGTTGTTAAAGGTGTATAAGGTCCGGCGGTTGCGTTGGGCTACCCTTTTATTGTCTTTCTTTATGTTTTGTTTTGCACAAGCACTCATCACTGTCACTGTTCACGAGCACCAATGTTCAGGAGATATCGAGTTCTTTCGCGGTCGTCAGGGTTAAAAGCGCGAATGTTTAAAGGTTGCGGTGTTCAACCTGAGGTCACCACTGTGGTGTAGAAGTCGCGGCACCGGCATGGGTGCGAGTTATACTTCCTCCTCCATCATCAATTGTTAGCCGCGCAAAACACCGAACCGAAAGTCACCAGCAATAAATGAACGAAACGCCGCCACGTTCGTCCACAAGCGAGAAGGATGAAAAGTTCGATCACCGATGAAAGGAGATAAAACACTCGAAAGCTGCGGCACAAAAATTATGAAACACTACGAATTAATATTGAGTTGAACTGGTTTTATTTTATTTAATTCTAGTTTTATTAATGAACGGAGAACTTAACAGAGAATATAGCACAAGTAATAATTTTAACTTTAAATTTAATGAACGGAGAACTTAACAGAAAATATAGCACAAGTAATAATTTTAACTTTAAATTTAATGAACGGAGAACTTAACAGAAAATATAGCACAAGTAATAATTTTAACTTTAAATTTAAATTTTAACCGACTTCCGTCCATTATTTCTATACTTCTTATTACACTATGTCTTGACTACTTGGTGAAAGACCAACGCGTCTGGCGATTCTCGCGATTATCGCTCCCCTGTGTGCACCAGGGTAGCGATGGAGACACGACCCGCTCGGGTCGGAGGATGGAATAAGACTCAGCGATCGTCATCTCATGCAGAGATGATTTCGCTAAGGAAAAAAAATGAAGAGAGAGAAAAACTCTTCTCTTAAGGGTGTGAATATATCCTTGCCAAGGATATGTTTTATCTCCCACAAGTGTAACGTAGAGTCTCTCTTATGGGAACAAGAAAACCAGATCTCGTAATAAAGGTCATGGTGGTATGTGTGGGATCGTTCAGATAGATGCGTTTCACACGTGCAGTGGAACGACGAAACAGGCAGGCGGCAAAGACAATAGGGAAAAATGAGCAAATGCCCGTTGGTAATGCGGGTCATTGTTTACACGATGCCTCGTCGCTATTTTCGACGTTAGAAGAAAAAGGTGCTAAAAGCAAATTGAATGTTTATGGCATCTCTGGCTGCAATAGAAACCGGGTTCATATTTGCATTAGGAAATGCTGGAGAATTTGGTTTCAGCGTATATTGCGCTAATTATATGCAGCTGCTTGGGTTGTTTGTTGATAAGACAAACAAAAAAAGGTTGTCAGGCAATGTATATGAAAAGGTATATGGCGCGGCTGGGGAAAATAGACGGCGCGATATTTATGGTATTTGTCTGGTACCGAATTGGTTCAGAATACCAAATAAGCAAACAAAGAAATCTTATGAAAAATTGTATGCGAAGGGATGCATGAAGGTAAGTTTTCTTTATAGGGATTTTAGGGTTAAAATAATTGGGTCTGTTTGATGCGTGAAGCATCTAAGATGCTAATGCGAATTGCATTAGCGAAAGCTGGTGCAGACCCGGGTTATGGTTATGGGGGTTTTTTCAGGAAGGCGAGCCGTGGGATCTGGCGGAATCGCCACAAGGTCAAGAGTTGAGAAAACTGTACAACCGCGCAACTTGTACGAATAGTCGTAAAGATGGGCTATTGGGTACCTGTCGGGAACTGTTACTGCGTTCAGCTGTCTATAATCACCGCATGGTCGCCATTCACCGTTGCGTTTTTTGACGAGGTGAAGTGGACTTGCCCATGGGCTGACCGAGGGTTGACAGATGCCTCGCTCGAGCATATATTCGAATTCGGCGCGGGCTGCTCGCAATTTTTCGGGGGCCAGGCGACGTGGGTGGATCTGTGTTGTTGCTGGTTGGAGAGGGGAACTGTTGAATTGCGAAATTCTTCCAACAGCGCGGGGATTGGGTCTGTAGAGTCCTCGGGTGGGTCGTTCGCCCCTATAGCTGCTTGCGGGGAGAGACGGGTTGAGACGTTGTGACTAACTAATCTCTTGTTGGCAGTGTCTACCAACAGGTTGTGTTTTCCTAATGGGTCAGATCCTATTAGGGGCTCGCTGACATCGGCTATCACGAAGTGCCAGGAGATAGGGCGTGGGAGACCCAGATCCAGTTTAAAATTTTTCCGCCCGTAAGTGGCTATGGGGGAGTTGTTCGCAGCGAACAACTGTAGGTGGCCCGGCACTCGGTTGCGCGGAGCGAAAGATCTAGGGATGACGGAAATGTCGGCGCCAGTGTCGACGGTGAAATTAATATTCGATCTAGAGTCCCTGATTGTTAAGCGACTTATAATAGGAGTGCCGGCCGTTCGCACTCGAACGAGGTTCTGCGCGGGGGCTGGCCGCGTCCAGCTGCAAGGTTGCCTACAATTTCTGGCGTTTGCACCGAAACGTCTGTGGTATATGCACCGGGCCTGTGTCAGAGCGCCACTAGGCGTGTTTTGCCTGTTGTCTGGTGCGTTTTCGTTTGTGATTGGTGCTCCTCTGGGCGTGTTAAACTGCCATTGGGGGTTCCTCGTTTGTGGCCGTTGGTTATTAGAACGGTTTTGGATTGCGCGCTCGACATTTCGCATTTGGGCCCGCAGTTGGTTCAGGTCTCGCTCGAATCTCGAGAGCTTTGTTTGCTGGGTGCGCGGTTGAAATTCCTCACGGGAGGAAATCGTAGCTTGTGTTACCTCTCTTGGTGTGGCTTGTGTAAAAGGCGTTACTAGAGAAGTCCGGGGTGCTGTTAGTGATAAGGATTGATGCCGTGTAGGTGAAACGGCGTGTCGGTTAATCGCCGTGACCTGGTATGCTGGGGGTTCAGACTGTGGGTCTGAGCTTTCCATAATTGTGTCGGCTAGTTTCGACAAATGACCCAAACTCTGGTTGGGTTGTACTATTAATGCCGCGCGAGCATATTGCGGGAGGCACCTCAGGAAATGAGGCCTAATTATGTCGTCCGAAATCTTGGTTCCAGCTATTGAGCGTAAATGTGTCAGAAAATTGGACGGTCTCATTCCAGTAACATTTGTTTCGCTCGCCAAACGCTGCTGTCTGCTGCTCCTGGGCTCGTCCAGGGCATTTATGAGCGTCTCTTGCATGTTGCTGTAGGGATTTGGTTCTGTTGACCCAATTATGTGAGCAACATGCGTCCATTGCGTGTGGTTTAGCACTCGCAACAATTCTACTGCGCGGACTTCCTCATCGTGCATGTCGGCAACCCTGAAGAAGCGTTCGGCTACGGCGAACCATAGCTCTGGGTCCTTCTCGTCGAAAGGAGGCAAGTGCAAGTGGGAATGCGAGGTGTGCTCGATGCCGGAAGCGTCTACGAACGCTTGATCATCCGAGCACGGCTGGGTCTGCTCTTGCTGAGCTGCCTTAGACCTAGTAGAGTGGGCCATTTTTTCTATTTGGAAAGAGTGGGTGTTTAGCAACGGAATAAGAGGAAGAGAAGCGAAGGAATTTAATTGCTTGATGGGGAGCGGGCAGAGTAAATCGTCGTAGACAACGACGTCAGGAAACTGAAGGTAGGGTGCGCGTGCGTGAACAATGATATCACGGGAGTCGATGGAGGTGGGTAAGTAAAAGATTTACTACCTTGCCTAAACTGAAACAAAGGCTGTGACACTAGGAACAATTTAGACTAACGTCCGGGGTGGTGCAGTACAGTTTTCGGGGCCAATTGGAAGCTAAACTGGGACGGCGGAGTATTCGCGCTAGTCCACTCCGGCCTGACTGAAAAGAAACCACGAAGTGAAGTGGTCCGGACGGCTGAATGGAGTCGAGCTTGAAAGAGTTGGTTGAGTCGGTTGCAGTCGAGTGGTGTTGAAAGGAGGCGGATGAAGCTAAAAATAAGTCGAAGGGGTTGAAAAGTGTCGAAAAGAAGTTGCGAGAAGTTGAGCTGAGTCGTGTGCGTGCTGAGAAAGGTTGTGCGCTACTTAATACCCTGAAGGGGCTTACAAAATTTATTTTAATTTTTGCCTTTATCTCGTGCTGTTTAAGGATACAAATATATTTTCTCTTTTCTAATTTGTAACACAGGGTTTAATTAAACCAAATTAAATTTGTTGTCAATATCATGTGAAGAAATTAGATACATATACTTGTTTGCAAAAATTTTAAGGATACAATAAAATGATGACAAAAAAATTATGTTTAAAATATAAAGTTATAACAAAAAACAAAAACTGACATGGAATATTATTGAATGTTTCTAAGTAATTCTAATGGAGTCAAAGTAGGCAGTTGCGTTCAAGTAATAATAATCATAATAAGGCGATCAAATGGAAGAATGATTTTTATGAATTGTTCTCAATTAGCAACTGGTAGAAAAAAGGAAAATATTAAATCGGAAGTACAATTAACGAAGATGTTGGTAAATAATTTCGTGTTTACTTTGTTGTTTTGTTTTTCATTTAGCATTTATTTCAGATACTCTATTATTTCGTTTTGAGTTATTTTACTCGTGTTGTTAATAATAAAAAAGGCACAAATTGTCTTAATTTTATTTGTATAGGCTGATGTTTTGTTGCTTATTTATTTAAATAACTGCAGACAACATTTCGTCAACTGCAGGCTAATAATACATTTTCCTACCCAAGATATCTGTATTAAAATTTGAAATCCTTGCTAACCATCGTTTAATCTAATTACACATATAAGTATCTTTGCCAATCAGCCACGAAAATAAAAAGGAAACAAACGTTTTACAGCTACAATGTTATTGATTTTTTCTTCTTTTTTTTGTCTCACTTTAATTTAGAATTATTATAAGTAGTACACGCATTATGACATGACCGTCTATTTTTGATTTGAAATTTTGCTACTTGCTTTTGTTGTAAATATATTTTTTATTTACAGGGTGGAAAAATGCTAGAAACTTTATTTAATATCTCCAAAACAATCAGTTAAACACATAATAAAACTTTGACAAAAAGGAAATGTACGTTAAAATACTGTTGTTTTACCAAGGGAATAATTTAAAAACAGAAAGAAAGGATACCTGCTTAAATCCCTGGTGTTATTGATCGGATGCTCCTGGTGCTGGTGTAGTGTTGGGTAGTTGCTCCTGTTGTTCCTGTTTCCGGTGAATGTTATATGGATCTTCGGCAATTGCCGCCACAATTGCTTACTGCCACTGCGTTTCCGGAAGCACTCGGTTCGGGAAGGTTGTCACTGTCACAGTCGCGGCACCGAATAGTCACTGTTCCTTTAAATTTTTTAGGACACGGTTTTGATCCGACTCCGAATCAGAAAATTGTGTTTACTCGCGTCGAATGGTCACCAATTGTGGTGTGGAACGTATGTGTGCCGACTTTGGCACTGGTTAACTCCTACTCCACGGATTGCTCCACCGAATTTGATGCAATAAAACACTGGTTACACTGTTGGAATTTTGTAATTTATTGTAACTACTGGTCGGTGTTTTTTGCATTGTATTATACATTAATTCAATTTTTATTAAACTACACGTAAACACACTCGACGTCACTCGCGCAGGCGAACTCCACCGTATCTCGAACTCGTCTTAGGGCACACTCCAGGAGACTCGACTTCTTTTCAACCGTTTCATCGACTGAACTACTTTGCGCGCGGATCACCTTGTTGGCTCGTGATGCGAGCTCATGGGTGGTCGAACCGTGGGAATGAAAATTCCTGAAAAAGCATCTTCGGGATAAGTATTTGCAGTTGTCCAAATACTACGTTAGGGATTAGGATACATTTGGGATAATTACACAATGATGGTTGTGTTTACAACCATGTTAATTGTGTATTGCAATCCTAGGGAGTCATGGGTCGAATTCCAGTGTGAGTATTTACACTGGCATTGAATTCGGCTCTTGGCAGATAGGCGCGAATTGCGCCGGTGCTTTGAAGATTGCATAAAAGCCGCCGTGAGTACTGGTGCAACATGAAAATCTGTTGCGCACGTGTGGGACAGTAAATGCAGGCAGACAGGGGTTCTGCTGATTGTTTTTATAATCCACTTCGGTTATCTAGTATGGCAACCGAAATGTTTTCCCTTTAGAACAATGCTGAGATGCATTGATGTATGCGGTACTGGCGTACCGATTTTCTTCTAGGGAAATTTATATAACGCGTTAATTGCGTGAATGTCCTTGATGGGCAGATGCTTGATGTTGGATGCTATTTGCATAACCGAAAGGTAATGCAATCGGTAGGAGAATGCTTGGGGAAGTTATTGCGCTTGCATGGTAAAAATGATGAAATAAATGGAGCTTTAGGAGGGAAGATTTTGAGGTAGATTGAAAAGGTAGCAGTGGTGTTAGTAGAAACGCCACACACCTTTCGCGGATGCTGAAAAAAATCAACTTCAATTGCACTTTGTTTGACTTCGTCCCTCCAAATCCATTCTCACCACAAACCTTAAGCGGCGCTTCTACACTTTATTATAATCTGCCCACACTCATCGCCCCTTCTCCGACGTTCTTAATTTGTCCTTCTTACCCTAGGTTAAGCTTAGTTAAGATAGTTCTTAATCTCTTTAGTTTTTCAAGTTATATATACTTTAGTTGTAGATAATTATGTTGCTTGAATTAAGCAAATAAATGGGGTGGTAGCCCCACTAAACTAAACTAAACCAAATAGACTAAGTTAAAATAAACAGAGTTCCTGGTTTTTTTTTCTGACCTTTGCCGGGAAATATAAAATTACAAAGATCTAAATCTCATTAAATCTGAAGCACATATAAAAAAAAACGTTTGTAAAATGTTAACAAAAAACATTTTATTATAAGTTAACTGTATTACTTATTGTAACTTAATTTTCGGGCTAAGAAATTTCTATTCTATTTATTGGCCTGTAGGAACCCGAAACTTCATGACCGCACCGACTCGACTCCGCCATTGTTCCCTGTCCTGTGCGCTCTCCATCGACGTTTGACCATCCGATCCGAACTCCTCGAGGTCCAACCTAACATTGTCCTCCCATCTCCGTCGCGGCCGTCCTGTGGGTATTTTTCCCGTTGGCTTACCGTCAAGAATTCTATGCACGGTCCTATCGTTGCCCATTCGCCCCACGTGTCCGCCCCATCTTAATCTTCGCGACCTGATTACTCTCACTATTGTAGGTTTGCGGTATAGCTCTTCCAATTCGTGGTTGTGGAGTTTCCTCCATTGTCCTGCCTCCTCGTCATATTTACCGCCAAAGATACCCCTTAAGAATTTATTCTCGAATACTGGGAATTTGTTTTCTTCCCGTTTTGTGAGAGCCCATGTTTCGCATCCGTATAGAACAATCGGGATGGTTATGGTTCTATAGGCACGGAGCTTTATATTACGTGATAACAGTTTACTGACTGCGTGCCAACTAGCGTAGCTGGAGTGTAGTCTTTTGTTAATTTCCTTCGACATTTCGTTACTGGACGTCAGTATTGTTCCCAGATATTTAAATTCCTTAACTTTTTCAAATATCTTGCCTCTGACGTTTATATGCGTCCACCTGCTCTCGTCGTAATCATGTATTTTGTTTTGTCTTCATTTATTTCTTCTACCTCTTCTGCCGCTTGTATGATGATTTCACTGTTCTTACTTATAGTTTCTAGGTTATCGCCAAAAACTGTGATGTCATCCACATATGCGAACACTTGTGTGACCGCGTTCAGAGCCATGCTGACGTTTTGTACCTCTCTCATGACATACTCGAGCACAAAGTTAAAAAGACATGGTGAGAGGCCATCTCCCGGTTTTAATCCGTACCGGATTTCAAATGGTTCTGAGGTGGTTTTCTATTCTAACTCGCCCTTTATTTTCATTCATGCAGATTTGAATGAGGTCGGCATATTTTTTGGGGTTTCCCAGGTCGACCACAATATGGTAGAGTCTTTGCCTTGCGACTGAGTCGTAGGCGTTTTTCAAGTCAACGAACAGTTGGTGAACCGTTTCTCCGTATTCCCACTTCTTTTCCAACAATTGCCTCCCTGTGAAAATTTGGTCGCTCGTTGATCGGTTCTTTCGGAATCCGCACTGGTAGTCTCCCAGTATTTCTTCTGCATACGGTGTGATTCTCGCCAGTAGGTTATTTGTTAGTATTTTGTATGTGGTTGAGAGCAATGATATTCCTCTGTTGTTTTCGCAGTCAGATCTGTCGCCGTTTTTGAAAATGGGGACGACTATTGAGGTTTTCCATTCTTCCGGAGTGACTTCCTTATCCCATATTGTTTTAATCAGTTGGTGAATCTTTCGAGCGGTTGCCTCTCCTCTGTGCTTCACAAGCTCTGCAGGGAAGCAGTCGACTCCGGGAGCCTTGTTGTTTTTCAATCGGTTTGTTGCGTCTACAACATCGTTGAAATAGGGCTCTGGGATCTGAGACTCGGCTGTATGTACGTCTGGTGCGTTTATTTGTGGTTGATGGGTGCGCATATTGAGCAGGTTTTCAAAGTACCGCTTCCATCTTGTCACGATATTTTTTGTTTCTGTGACCAGACAACCGTTTGTGTCTCGATTTATTCTGGTTCTCTCTCGGTAGCCATTTATAATCGAGTTTATGCCGGCATACATACCTCTGATGTTCTTTGCTCTGGCATTTTCTAGGATTTTTTCGATCCGAGTTTGAAAAGTTTCGTTGTCTCTTTCCGAATTGTCGCGTATCTTTCTGCGTTGACTTCATCATATCCTTCTAAGTGGGTCACTCTGACGTTTACGTTGTTCGATCTTTGCCTTGCACTCATCGTCAAACCAAGGTTTGGACTTAATTGTTTTCTTAAGTCCTAATTGGGCTGTTTGTTTGTTTGTGTCTATGATCTATGCCCATTTAGTGCCCAGATTATTGGTTGTGTCTTCCTCACTACTCCCATTCTCTAGGATGCCAAATCTATTCGTTAGTTCCTCTTGATATTCAGCCCTTTTGCGTGGCTCTTTTAGTTTATCAATGTCAAAGTTTTCGCACGTCTTCCGTGATTGCCCATGTGGGTTTGCTGCGAGCCGACTTCTAATTTTGCCCATCACTAGAAGGTGATCGGAGTCGCAATCTGCTCCTCTATATGATCTTACGTCAAGGATATTCGAGTGGTGTCTTTTGTCTATGAGGAAGTGATCTATTTGGTTACGCGTTACGCCATCGGGTGATATCCATGTGACTTTATGGATTAGCTTGTGCTTGACCATCTTGCTTTTCACTACCAGATCTTTTGACGCTGCGAACATGATAATTCACATTCCATTATCGTTTGAAACGTCGTGTAGGCTCTCTTTACCTATTGTTGGTTGGAAGATGTCTTCCTATGCAAATTTTCGCATTGAGGTCCCCGAGGAGGATTTTAACATCGAATGGTGAGATCCCATCGAATACTTCCTCTAGGGTCTCGTAGAATGTGTCCTTCGTTTCTTCGTCCATAGAGTCTGTTGGGGCGTGTACGTTTATAAATACATAATTGTACCATGGTCTCTGTATTTTTAGCACCGACATTTGGTCATTAATAAATTGCACATCTTTTACATGGGGCGTATTCTCCTTGCTTATGATGAAGTTACTCCCGAGGTAATGTGTATCGGCACCTCCACTTGCCAGTGCATTCCCGTTGGTTTTGATTACTCGATGTGGGAGTCGGACTTCCTGACACGCGACGATGTCCATTTTATATTGTTTCGCGTTTTCTACGACCGTCTGTATCGCGCCTGGTTTTTATAACGTTCGAACATTTCATGTGCCGACGCGTATATCCCGCTTTTTCCGTTTTTCCCTACGTCTTATTTTTGCCGAGTCGGTGTTTTCTTGATGATTTATTCTCTTATGGTAGTGTCGGCTCATCACACCTACGCCTACCGGGGTTTTCGTGAGATTGTTTTTTGTATATTGATTATTCATGTCGTGGGCACAGTCTTGGGGTTTCAAATAGTCCGCCATACCAGAGCCCCTCTTTCATACGGTAAGGTCTGCTTACTGCCCTGATTCGACCCGGTGTCAGAGGGGCGCCGTTATAATACAGCCGGTATACCCCTGTGTGCAAACCATCCAATGGGCACGGTGACGCGTAACACCCTGGATTAGGGGTGGTAGATCTTTGTGTGTTACTCCTCGCTAGCCTGTCTGACATGGGTGGCCCTACTGGAAGCGTATGCTTCCGTCAGCATAGCCTGAGTGATTCATTGTAGTTTAAGCCCCCGCACAATGTCAAGGTTTCTACCAAGGGGGGGGGGGGGGGGGGGGGGGGGGTAAGAAATGCGGTAAATTAAAAAAAAAGTGTATAAACCAGAGAGAGAGAGCTAATACAAGAGAGTAAAGGGTCGGGGCCTCGCATAAGTCCAGCGGCCCCTTTCATCATCATCATCATCATCATCGGCACTACAACCGGTATCCGGTATTGGCCTTATTTAGAAAGTCTCTCCACCGGTATCCGGTCCATATCCGAGACTTGTTAAATTGTCCATAATAATTTGTTTTTCCGGGCAAGGTTATAAGCCCTGCGCCAACCTTTCTCAGGGTGTCGCTGCATGCATTGGCTCACTACATTTACGGGCGATTAAAAAAAAAACTAAGTCCATTTTCAACTTTCGACCGGGAACCCAGAGAACCCAAGGAGGACAACCCACTCAACAGGTAATATACATACCGATAACGTTACATAGGCGCACCCGGTAGGATACTGCCGGTGCCAAATAGATAACTTTAATATTTTTATGTTGATATCGAGATACGTAACCTAACATTAACGGCGAGGTGCGTCCCATTGATATTACATATATAACGTTGCGGGGAGAAAGAGAAGGAGACAAGGTTATTAAAGGATTTTCCACCCACAAACTTGCCGCACATTACAATTAGACTTTTATCATAAAAACGTTTTGAAATAATCCAGTTAGCAAAGTTATATAAATCACATTAAACAAAATCAAAAATTTTCTGTTGGAATCACTTTTTTTTTTTGCTCCAAACTTTATTTTATATTATGGCACACATTGAGACAATTAATTATATTCAAAAAGAAGACGGCATGACCTGTAACTGTTCAGGTCAAAATAAAATAAAAGAATGTTTAACCAAAAACATCAGTTCGAATAAATTAAATGCACATCAAATGGGCGTACCCAATGTTATTTCAAATAAACTGACAGATATGAAGCCGGGTATTAAGCAATCAGTGAGTTCTTGTTTAAACTCGCTCGAAATTCCTAGCGTCATTGAAGTAAACATATCGCCTAAAGAACCAATAGAGGTAAGACCATCTTCCAAAGAATATCCACTTCGAAAAGTTTACCTCCGAAGGCTTAAGGACCACATGAAGACCTATGAAGACTACACCAAAAGTATTAACCTTTCAAACGGCCCTAATAGCCAAATTGATTCAACAAAGAGTGAGGGCGATGTCCCCACTAAGAGAACAGAAAGTATTCAATCCAAAACTCTTGCTCTAGGTGCAGACACATCTCAAAATGATCGTTGGCATCCAAAATTAAGAGGATTTCAAAATAGCCAGGGTATTCACTCTTGTAGCACCCTGTCCGGATGTTTAAACGAGAGTTCATATAATAACCCAAAGGGATTCATAGTCGGAAATCGAAGATGGATGGCAAAATGTGGATTTAAAAACATAAATAAAGTTAATGAAATGTTAAGTAAAGACAAACCTGAAACTGCGTCGGTAAAAAGACATTATGAACAAATTGATCAATGTTTACATGAAACATCAATTATACCAGAGAAAAGTTCAGTGGAGTGCTCCAACAATAATACAGTGCCAGGGGAAACTAAAAAATTGACAAATTTAGCTGATGAACTTATAACGGCATTTCGTGCTGTGCAAAACTCCGTCGATGTGTGCATAGAGCTGCAACAGGATCCTAACAATGAGACTGAAAAGGAATACGACCCACAAGACTGTAAGGATCCTGACAATGAAATTCAAAGGGAATATGAACCACAAGAGTATAAGGATCCTGAAAATGAGACTCTAAAAGATTTCGAACCACTACATTGTAAGGATCCCGACAATGAAACTCAAAACGAATTCGAACCACTAGATTGGAGGGATCTTGACAACGACCCTGAAAGGGAGTACGAACCACAAATTTGTAAGGATTCTGACAATGAAACTCAAAGGGAATACAACCCACAACAGTGTAAATATTTATGAGTTCCTAAAGACAATCCATACAAAATACATTTCACTTTTAATAGGGTTTGTAGCTAATTCAGAATTCCTGCAATCGGATACATCACAGGAGAGTTTTACATATTATCAAGCCAGAAGGAAGAGTTTAAAACCTTCTTCTAGGAAAAGGCGTATTCATTCTCGGAAAGTTAGATGCCAAACCAATAATAAGCACATTACAAAAACAAGAACATCCTTTGGCGATTATATGATACGTAGACTTGCAAAATATCGAAAGCGTTCTCGGCTGACGAGAGACATCCACCGTTTTCAACCTTATTTGGATTTTATATTATCTAAGGACAGATCTAAAGATTCAAGTATTGAAATTAGAAAACTTCAACAAACAAAATTCAATCATTTGAAGCTACCGAAAAACAGGTCTAGAAAAAAATGCAAAGGTGTTTTAAAAATCTCCCATGTCCCTCGAAAAAAGCTACCCCTAAAGTATTCCTCTGCTGGCAGAGAATCAAGTGAAAACCAAATACAACCGCATCGTAAAAGTTTATCATCTACACGACCTGGACGAAAACTTCACCGAACATCTAAGTGTGAGCGCAGCGAGGTGCATAACGTTAAAAGGAATAAATTAAAGATGCGACGTAGCTCACCTGCACTGAAGTTGCCATCAACGCAACCGGAGATTCATAGTACATATGAAAAGAAAGAATTCGAAAACGCACTGAGAATAAATCTAATCGTTCCCCTGGAAAATCAGTCGTCACATCGTGCCTCGACCCAAGGCTCTTCGAGTGGTAATGTAGTTTTGAATTTCCGTGATGAATTCAAGGACTAATTAGAAAGTTTTAATATGAATCGGGCTTAATTAATAAATTTTAAGAATACCCATTTTAAGCTCTGAAAAGTGATGATACTCTTAAGTTCTATACAGCTAATTTTTGTAAATAGTAATTTAAAGATTGGGAATCAAATGACGTCAGTCAAAGTTAAAAATGCTTAGTTCAATCCCTTCAAAGAGCACAGGTATATATTCAGAACATTCAAAGACGCCATACTCAAGAATGTGTTGCTTCTTTTGGCCTATAATTAACCCAAGTTTCAGATAAATCGGAATCCAAAAAGTAAAATCAATGAAAAGTAAATTAATAACTTAAATGTTTAAGTAATAAGTAAATTCATCAGATAAAACACCTGGTGAAAGTATTTACTTTCTACTAACAATTCTTAACCAAAAAATGTATTTTCAACCTAGAACTCGAAAATGATATCGTCATATGTATTCAAAATTTCTTGCAAGTTATTCCTCAAGAAATGTTTTTATACAACGGATGGTAGATATTCATGTGTATTAAATATTGTTTGCAAATCCTTCTTTAGAATAAAAAAAAAACGAAAAACTAAATCAAAAGTGCTTTGTAATATTTAGGACTTTTGTAATTGTATTTCAATATCAAGGGTGAACCACACAATTACAATTCAGAGATAAGATATACAACAAAGCACAATATCTTTTAACTGCAATATACAATATTTAAAAATAATACATAATGTTCGACAAAAACTTTCCTAAAAGGCAGACATATAACGAAACCCCTTTATATAAAGATTATGCAAAATAAAAAATAAAAAATAAAAAAAAGGTTAACAGAAAAGATAACATTTAAATTATTAATAACGAAAGGAGAAGAACATACGTGTACATATGTCAAAGATTTAACGCTTAATTTATTTATTAAAGGATTATCGGAGAAGTTACATCAATTAAAATCGTTTCCGCGAGCTTGCTTATTTTGTCAGAGAACATTTCAACATCAGTCTAACTGTGTAAATCGCAGGAGGAATGATGCCTAGGAAGGTTGTTACATCGTTACCTGTGGTCATTGAAATGGTTACTCTCCGTTGGTATAGCGCCCACATATGAGTTATAGTGGTTAGTGGAGGGCATCCCTTGTGGTTCCTCTAGCCTAGGTTTTTTTTACACTAACGCGAGTTAACATTCCTAAATATGAATCTCTATATACATTAACCTTTGTACTATAACCTTTGTGTTATAAATCTCATTAGCCCCTGAGATCTCTCTATCATCTCAAATATTGTAATCTAAAATACTGTACATATCTCGAATATCAAACACTGATCAACCTTTGGTACACCCCAAATACTGTACACCTCAAATCATACTAACTAATAATCAAAAGCTAACAACAACCAGCATCACAAAAAATACAAGCACACACGACTCCTCCCACCTATACATCTTGTCAAAGAGATTTATCAACGAGGAGTCCATTCCCAACAAAATTCTTATCAGAGGGCTGGACTCCAGACACAGTCTTATCACCATATTCAGCGTATAAAAGGAGCCGACCAAAAGAAACACATCGCCTCCCTCAACATAGAATTCATTTACTCTAATATACGTAAGCAACATCTCCGGTTGTTTGTCGAAAAATTTCCCCCAGGTATCCTCTTCCTTTCAGAGACCTGGCTCAAATCAAATTCCCGAGTTTCCATTCCCAATTATACTTTAGTTTCTCACTAATGGATCTCAAGGAGGTACCGGCATCTTAGTACACAAAAAATTTCAATTCATTGAAATTAGATTCACCGATATATTCAGCATTGAATACACGGCAGTTAAACTTTTTTGTGAGAACAATAAAGTGCTCATCTTAGCATCCATTTATATTCACCCTTCACGACAACCAGATTTCCCAGATGCTGACATTTCTCAAATAATCCAACAGTCTGTTCCCGCTCCATTTATAATCGGGGGAGACTGGAATGCTCGTCATACAGCATTCAATGATAATCATCATCATCATCGGCACTACAACCGGGGACCGGTCTTGGCCTTATTTAACAAG
Organism: Microdon myrmicae; assembly: GCA_963931805.1. NCBI lineage: Eukaryota > Metazoa > Arthropoda > Insecta > Diptera > Syrphidae > Microdon > Microdon myrmicae. The sequence goes on from OZ007501.1 coordinate 108,427,425, forward strand.
TCTTGAATCCAACCCCGGTCTCCCGCGTGACAGGCGGGTATACTAACCACTATACTATCGAGGAGCTATTCAATGATAATAAATGCAACAAATATGGTCGGCAGTTGCTAGCCCTCTTCCCATCTTATCCGTACACATACATTGACTCCCCATTACAGCCAACTCGTGTCACTAGCTCAGCCAAGTCAGCAATCGACTTCGTCCTCAAGTCCGACGATGTGCACTCAGCGGGTCCACCTACAGTCTCCTTTATATTTCCTTCTGATCATGGTTCCGTTCACATCACGATCCAAGTCCCCTCTCTTGACCCACTCTACTCGTCAAACCTTGCCCCGAACTTCTCCAAACAAAATGGAGAAATGTCAATAGGGACATAGCGATAATTTTCTCTAACTTGTATATCCCTGAAGCATCTAACCTACTCCCTACTGAAATTGATCAAGCATCTGTAAGAATAGAGCAAATTCTAAAGGAGGCTCTCAGCAATAACACCCCGATAACCATTCCTCACAACTATTTAGGAAAGCCTTTGCCCAATATCCTAACCAAATTATTGCGTCTTAAAAAGCAGCTCCGCCGAAAACTTCATACAAGATACTGCCTCTTTATTAAAAGCCAGATCCAACTCCTATCCACTCTGATAAATGAGCAGTTGAAAAACTTCGCAGATGAAAACTATATCTCCACACTTAAAAATATCAAACCAAATCGTGATCTTTTCAAAAACATAAACCAATTAACTGGTCGTAAATATAAACCCCGAATTGATCATCTCATCAACCCGATCAGCAATAATATTGCCCAATCGGATATACACATAGCAAATTGCCTCGCAGAACACTTCTCAAAGATTCATCAGCAAAATAATTCCCTCTCAACTTCTGGCTTTCCACGTAAAAATACTCACAAAGCCACCTGGGTATCACCTAGTGGCGCAACTCGCAACCAAATTGACCACGTTTTGATATATCGCCGCCACTCCTCGAGCCTGATGACGGTACGAACGTACCGAGGCGCCAACGTCGACTCGGATCACTGTCTTGTTGGTATAGTTTTCCCAGCGCGGATTACCTTACGGAGACGTATTGCATCCGCAGATCAGGTTCGAATCAACACGGCTGCCTTACGCATTGAGAATATCAGCAACATCTTTGGTACTGCGTTAAGATTCGCACTCGAAGATCTTGATGGAGGGAGAGTAAGTCCTGTGGCCAGAATGCCGGGCGTAAAAGAGAAATGGACACGCCTTCAGAATACTGTCATTAGTACTGCCAACTCCATCTTAGACAGTAGTCGTAGAGATCGGAGCGCAACTGGTTTGATGATGAGTGCAAACTAGCAACTGAATGTAAGAATGCTGCATATCGGGCAATGCAGCAGTCTCAAAGGACGCGGGTACGCGAGGAGAAATACAAAGAGCACAGAAGATCTGAAAAAAGACTCCACAGACAAAAGAAAAGTGCCTGCAAAAACAATCTAGTCTGTGAAATAGAGAAAAGTAGAGAGCGAGGTACGCACCAGGGGCGGAAGTTCTACCAAATAATCACAGTATGACGCGGTACACACCACGCTGCACTTACTGCAAAGATAAAGAGGGTAATCTGATCACCGATCCTAAAAGCATTCTGAAGTGATGGGAAGTGCACTTCAATGAATTGCTAAATGATCAGCTTACAGAAGAATTGGATGCTCCACCAATGCAAGATCAAGACCAAATGCTGCCGCCACCAAGCATTGAGGAGACAGTAAAATCCATAACACAGCTCAAGTCAAATAAAGCCCTCGGAGTTGATGGCATACCAGCTGAGCTGATCAAACAAAGAGGGACAGCGTTACATCACGCAATTCATGAGATCGTGGTGGGCGTATGGGAGCAAGAGGAGATGCCGGAAAATTGGCGTCGTGGAATAATTTACCCTATACATAAGAAGGGAGTAATCACAGTGTGCAGCAACTAAAGGGGTATAACATTGCTGAGTACCACCTATAAGATACTCTCCACTATCTCACAAGACCGGATAGCCCCATGCGCTAAAGTCATCATTGGTCAATATCAGTATGGCTTTATCCCAGGCAAATCAACGATTGACCCTTAAGCAGGCGATGGAAAAATGTCTGGAATATAAGATTCCATTATATCATCTACTCATATACTTTAAGGCCGCCTACGACAGCATAGCCAGTTCAACTATACAATGCCATGAGAGAGTTCGGCATTCCAAACAAATTGATACGACTTTGTAGGTTGACTGTGACCGACGTAACTAGTTAAGTACTAATAGCGGGATTGCTGTCCAAACCAATAAGCATTTTGAACGGACTCCGACAAGAGGACAGTCTGGCCTGCCTCCTCTTCAACCTGGCTTTATTACATTAATGAGGGGAAAACTAAGTACATGGTGGTAACTTCTGCGAAGAGAACACCTAACGTTGGACAAACTATCAGGGTAGCGGAGCACGAATTTAAAGTAGTGCAATCCTTTAACTACCTTGGGCCAATAGTATCAGCCGATAACAATATGAAAGAAGTAGTACGCGAACGGCTGATGAAATCCAACAAAGCCTACTATGGTCTATCAAGGCTCTTTAAATTCCGAAAGTTATCCAGAACATTCAAGCTACTACTGTACAAGACCATGGTCAGGTGTGGATCCGAAACACGGGTGCTCAATAAAAGGCACTCTGAACTATTTGCCGCGTTCGAGAAGCAGGTTTTAAGGAGAATTGTTGGCCACGTGTGTGAGGGAGGACGATTCCAAAGACGATATAACCATGAGTTGTACGCGATCTACCTTGAAGCTCATGTTGTAAACAAAATCAAGCTCGGTAGACTCCGGTGGGCGGGACACCTAGCTCGAATGAGCGAATCGGAGCCTGCCCGGAAAGTCCTTTGTGGCAGGGTGTATGGAAGGAGACAGCGCGACAGACCTTATCTACGATGGAGGGATGGCATAGACCAAGACGCCCAGAGCCTGGGAGTGCCAAGCTTGATGACATCGGCTCGAAATCGGGACAGGTGGAGAGATTTGTTAAATAAGGCCAAACCCGGTTCCCGGTTGTAGTGCCGATGATGATGATGAATGTAAAGTGTCTATGGTTTTTCATACAATGGATTAATTTACCCAATTACTTTTTCAAAAAAATTGTGGTCCAACGTATGTGAGGGAGGGCGATCCCGGAGACGTTTTAAATCCTGAAATTTATCCAGAACATTCAAGCTACTACTGTACAAGACAATGATCTTACCAGTACTCTGGTGTGGATTCGAGACCTGGGTGCTCAATAAAAGGAACTCTTAACTCTTAGTTCGAGAGGAAGATCTTAAGGAAGGACGATTGCGGAGACGCTACAACCATGTGTTGTACGCGATCTACCTTGAAGACTCCAGTGGGCGGGACACCTAGCTCGAATGAGCGAAGAGGAGCCCGCCCGGAAAGTCCTTTGTGGCAGGATGTATGGAAGGAGATAGTGCGGGAGACCTTGTCTGCGATGGAGGGATGGCATAGACCAGGACGCCCAGAGCCTGGGAATTCCAAACTGGATGGCATTGGTTCGAAATCGGGGCCGGTGGAGAGACTTGCTAAATGAGGCCAAAACCGGATCCCGCTTGTAGTGCCGATGATGATGATGATGATGATGAAGAGGTACAGTCCCAAACGCTAGCCGTCCGGCGAAAAACCACCCCATTAAGCTATAGGCTTCGTGAAATTGTTGGGAAACATCCTTCAGCATCTTTCGGAGCTTGGCTGATGAACCCGGTCGAGAAAAAAAATAGCATCTCAGGGCACCGACTCAGCGCTATAGGTTCATCTTTCATGCGACAAATAAAAAAAAAGGGTAGTGTTAGTTAGTTTAAAAATAAAATAAAAGTTAGTAAGTTTTAAGAATAATATTTAAAAAAAGATAGGTTAAGTTAATGAAGTAAGTTTAATTGTAGAAGAAAAAAAATCACAAAATGTTTATTGTTCTAAATTTTCTTTGTTTTGGTCAATTGTTAATGAAGATTGCAATGAGTATAAGTGAAACAAAGCTGAAAGGCAATAATACATGACAATAGTCACCCAAAGTTTAGCTTAGAGTGTCCACAGAGGATCGGTAAGTTAGAATATAATTTAAATACGCTAGATGTTGCGGATTGGCAATTAAATGTGCTGGAATGTACTGGAGAAATCTAGTACATTTGCATGTATACCAGTTGCGCAGCAGCTGGCACCAACTGGCCATCATTGTCACCACGATGATGTCATAGCGTCGCTTTTTGAATTGGCAGTTACGCCAATTCGTCAGTCTACAATCAACATTCATCGAGTAAACACCATCGGCTCTCGGCCAATCAACAACATACATTAATTAATAAAATTCAATATCAAGGAAAAAGGACTTCATCTTTTCGGGCAGTGATTCCATCGTTTCACTTCATCCTCTTGGGCCTTGATTCCATCGTTTGATTTCATCTTCTTATGTGCTAATTCTACCGTTCGAGTTCTTCCTTTTGGACGCTGATTCCATCGTTTGACTTCACTCTTGGAACGCTTTTCTCCTCTGGACGCGACCACATTATCGCCCGCCACTATTACATTAACATTTTCTGGTCCTTCGAAACGGATCCAGTGCCGATTTGGATCGTCTCATCGCCGCCCAGTTCGCGGCACATAGACACTGCAACCTGACTCGACACAAATCAAGGACGACTGAAATTACTAGGGATAACGACTGTGAAACATCCCTTCTTAATGAGGACATCAACATTGATCTAAACAACACATTAGAACCGGTTGACGGTACCGACGAACCCGGTTTATTAACAGTGAAAAAGGGAACAATCGATGCAGCTATGGTCAAGAAGAATTCCAAGAATATTGCAGTTGACTTCTCAGCGAAGTGTTCCACTCCCACAAGCCAAGTAAGTCAAATAAAACGACGCTTAAACGCCAGTGCTATCCATGAGTTAGGTTTAAATTTAATATTTGATTCCGACGAATGCCAAAAGGCAAAAGACAAATTCGAATTTTCCGATGTAGTAGACGACAACCGAGAGAGACCAGGTGCAGTGGTTGCTGGGTTTAATGATAATAATGACAAAGAAGCTTTGGTAGACAACCCGTCCGATGAGTTGCTTAACAGTGCCGAAATTACTCCGATCTTGTTAGAGGGGGTTGCATGTGATCTTATTTTACAAGCTAACGGCTCAACTTCATGTCCTCTCGATAATAAGGAAAATGCTCCCCCAGACCAAGAGGCGAAGTTGCTGGGCAGAGACAAAACGCTATATCCTTCATTCCATGCCAGCTATAGATCACCCCTTAAATATTTGTTTTCTGAATCACCTTTGTTAGGTGAATCGCTCATTGAGAATGAGGAGCCACTTGAACAAAGGAGTGCGGGGCAAGCGGCCGATCATGATCTTATATTAGAACTGCTGCCACCAGAAGAGGGCGGACGAGATCATTGCCACCTCTAAGGAATTGAAAGAACGAATCGCCGACCCAATCACCCTATACTAAAGGGAGAAACCGATCTACCGAAGCTGCGCCCAGTGCAGAAGCGAATGCTGGCAAAGACATCGACGAAGCAACACAACGGCTCCCCGACGACATTCCTCGGTCGGCATAGATCATACACGTGCTCATCACCAACACGGGTCGGAGACCGCTGTTGCCGCAAAACGAAAGCAGGACGACGAACTTTCTACAACGAGAGTTCAAACCAAAGTGCCTTCAACATCAGCTCTCGTACAACAACCGACCACGATTAAGGAACTCATCGCCGCTCAATTCGCGGCACAGGCCACCATCTCCGGCACTTTCCCCAACACACAGGAAAAGGGACAACCAAGTCCGACAGCAATCGAGGCAATCAAACATGCACTCCGCGCCGAATGGGAAGCCTGTTCCAAACGGCACCACGACATCTTCGTCACGGCGACACCGGACTATCTACAGCACACATACTTCGCGGAGGATTGTTTCGGCGAAAACCTGGAGGAACAGACGAAGCTCCTCGAGGCTCAGTGCGCTCTCGATTCAGCCTCCCCAACCATGGTCAACAGCACCAATCGCTTCCACCCTAGCGAGCTGCCCCCAGTGCAGCTGCCAATGGTCAACATTAAGCCAGCGAAAAAGGAACCGCACCCCAGAACAGTGAGTCAGCAGGCCGCCGACCAGAGTGCCGCCTGCCCAAAGCCCAACCTACCCAAGGTCCCGATGATCGACCCAGTGCCGAAGCCCCCACAGAAGACGATGCCGCGCACGCATTGTGGGGCACAACATGACATGGCCGTTCCTCGTGGGTTGCGAACTTACAACACGACCCAGAGGAACTGGCTACCATCACACGGACTCCAGAGCAAGCAGTGGGCACGGCGTACATAGGATCCGTGTCAGATCCAACGCCAATGCCTTCCACGAATTCGACTGTTCCAGCAACAGTAGCCGGCCAGCAACAGTAGATGACTAACCAGCCCAGTGTCCCGATGCACAAAACATCGCCGACACCCGTAAAGCAACAGGGCGCTTGCACATTCTGCAGGGCCTCACACACCATTTACGCTTGCAGGGGCTTCCGTTCACTCACATCTGGCCGTCGGAAGTCCTTCGCACACAAAAGAAACCTGTGCACCAACTGCTTGGGTCGCCACCGCCTGCGCGACTGCCACTCCAGCAAGACGTGCCGTCAATGCCAGCGGAGACATCACACCCTGCTGCATGTCCGGTCTACCGCCATCGACGGGACAACATCACCGCCGCAACGAGCCAAAGGATCCGCCCCCCGGATCGACCGTCAGGGAGGGGTCTGCGCACATACAATCAGCACCCCTTCACAGCATTCCGCGTTGCTGCCAACAGCCAGAGTCATCGTGACGTCGGAGACCGAACAGAGGATTGAAGTCCGTGCTCTGCTGGACCCCTGCTCCAGTGGCACCTTCATTTCAACCACACTAGTCCGAAGGTTGCACCTCCGACGTCAAGCATCACCCGTCCCCACCTACGGTGTTGGGGGCACTCGTGGCCTTGCCACAAGGGCTCAAACCGCCATCAACATCACTCCTCGCCTCCACGGCTCGAGCCAATGGACACTAAGGCCCTTCATCCTGTCAGGGCTCTCAGTGTATACACCACCACCACAATCAACGACAAGGGATCTCTCGTTCGTGGCGGATCTGGAACTTGCAGATCCGAACTTCGCCTCCGCCGAGAAGGTGGACATCATCCTTGGGGCAGACATATACCCCAACATCATCCTCGAAGGCATAAGGAAGGACCAACGTTCCGGCCTCGTCGCGCAGGCCACTGAATTGGGATGGGTGCTAACAGGCTCAGCACCCACCACATCATCCAGCGCAAAGGTGACAAGGCCTGTCACCAGCCATCATATGGCCATTCCTCGTGGGTTGCGAATTTACAACTCCGACCCAGAGGAACTGGTCGGTCTTCCGACTGACGGCCGCGGCTTCCATCAGAGAACCCAAAGGACGTCTCGCCGGCATCGGCCCCAGTGGCCACATACGGAGCCCATTCAACTACCAGCCACCGACCACTTGCGCGACCCAACTACAAGACATACCCCCCGCCTGCTGAACTATTGCAGGGGCAAGGGGCAACAACAGGACCAGAAGCGCGCAATGCCCCGCTTGGCGGGCGGCGCTCCCCAGCAACCAGCGGTTTCTCGAACTCCAGCAAGAAAGCGCGCCCCTCTGTGCACCCACAGAGGCTGCATTGCGACGACCCCGGGAGGCACTTGGTCCGTGACTGCCATTACGAAAGGACACGCGGACAGTGCCAGGGTAGACACCGCACCCGACTCCACGTTATAGCACACACCCCCAACGGTCGCATCCCGCCGCCCACCCACTCCAGACGGGCGCCAACGTGCGCAGTACATAGCACCACCACCGGTCTCGACATAGCGAGACCCATCACCAGTCATCACGTGGTCATTGATCGTGGGTTGCGACCTTACAACTCTAACCCAGATCAACTGGCCGGTCCCGCGACCATAAAAGGCAACGGACATCAGCGATGGGAAAGGGGTTCCTGTCGCCATTGATCATACGGGCCATCCCAGGCCCTCAAGCCTCCAGCGCTCTTCAGGGCGGGCGGCCCCCTCTCAACCGATCATCCACGTGAAAGTGGACAGCCGACCAAGACCAACCGCCACCAGCAGACCGCATGTTCCCGGCCCCTAGCCACCGTCCCCTGGAACAAAATGATTCGCTAATGATTGGCGAAGGCGGGCGGAATGTTGCGGATTGGCAATAATACATGACAATAGTCACCCAAAGTTTAGCTTAGAGTGTCCACAGAGGATCGGTAAGTTAGAATATAATTTAAATACGCTAGATGTTGCGGATTGGCAATTAAATGTGCTGGAATGTACTGGAGAAATCTAGTACATTCGCATGTATACCAGTTGCGCAGCAGCTGGCACCAACTGGCCATCATTGTCACCACGATGATGTCATAGCGTCGCTTTTTGAATTGGCAGTTATACTACAATCAACATTCATCGAGTAAACACCATCGGCTCTCGGCCAATCAACAACATACATTAATTAATAAAAGTCAATATCAAGGAAAAAGGACTTCATCTTTTCGGGCAGCGATTCCATCGTTTCACTTCATCCTCTTGGGCCTTGATTCCATCGTTTGATTTCATCTTCTTATGTGCTAATTCTACCGTTCGAGTTTATCCTTTTGGACGCTGATTCCATCGTTTGACTTCACTCTTGGAACGCTTTTCTCCTCTGGACACGACCACATTATCGCCCGCCACTATTACATTAACACTAGAATTTAAGCATATTTTGCCTAGAAAGTAAAATAAATATAAGAAAAACCACAAAAAAATGTACGTAAAATGGAAAATGGAAAAAATGTGTTAACATATCTATACGTAATTAGCATTTTTAAGGAATTAATAAACACTTTAAATTTAACAAAAAATCACGAGCACTAGTAAGAAAAATTTACAATCAAGTGTCAAAATTTATTAAGTAATTTTTTATAAACATTATTTTTCTATACTTCAAAACGGGAAAAATACAAACTGGTAGAAGGAGTAATTTTTAGACACTTTTTCATACTTTAAATTAAATATATTGCTCCATTAGTGTATTTTGTAAAATCTTTAAGAACAAGAAAGCAGGAAACAAGAAAAATGACATCCTTTAGTGGCAAATCCTTTAGTGGCAAATCTTTTACGTCAACAACTCCCATAAGAACTCTTGAATTCCCTAAGGACTATGAAAACTTCAACACAACGAAACCGATTTGCACACTAAGATATGTAGGCGCTCGCAAGCCTAAGATCATGAAAACAAAAGATATTCAACGTCCACGAATTGTTTCAGTACCTCCGTTTAAGAAGAAATCAAGTTCGATAATATCGTCAGAAGTAAGTCCTACACAAGCTAAAAAACCTACGACACAAGGCCCATCGCAAATTAGCACTTCAGTAAAGTTAGTAGATACGGCGCATGCTAAATCAACAGGGATAAAAAAAGTTGAGTTTATGTTACCCTGCCCTGATAGCGTGGTAATAGGTGCTCCGAAGCCATACGTTGGTGTCTGTCCCCCAGGTAACTTAGCTACTATAAAAATTCCGAGTAAGAAAAAATTCACTCTGACTGAAGATCCACGAAAAAAATTCTGTCTAAAAAATCCACAACTTGCTAATTTTAAGCCAATTGTTGGTAAGGCGGAGCATGATTTTCTCAGGGAAGTTGTGAAGACAGCAGGTAACGTGGTCACATCGTCAAGTGAGGCATCAGTTGCCTCAAGTATTTGTGAAGTTATAGACTTTGAGAATCCATACAACTTGGATTATCAAGGATTAGATTACAAGAACACCTTTGCCAAAGATGAACAGTCGTTTTTCAATCAAATTGAATATCGTAAAATTCGTCGATATAAACATCGTCGTAATTTGAAAGTCGAAACAATTATAAATACAGAAAGAGAACAACGAGAAGAAAGAACAGGTATTCCTAAAGACTTTGAAGTGGATAATCCTATACCCTTCCCTGTACCGCCACCGCCTCCAACACCAGTTGATACAGTTTTTGGTAAACTAATACGAGCAGAAAACAAACCAGCTGTTCGGGACCGATTACAGGCGGAAGAAAAAAAACGAAAGGATCGTTACAAGTCCCTATTTTTGCGCAAGCAGAAAGCAGACGAAGAACAAAAATTGAAGGAACAACAAAGGAAAGAACAAGAAGATAAAGAAACTGCTTGGAAATTAGCGAATAAAGATATCGAAGATTTTGTAAAGGTACTTGATAGAACCTTTACCACTAAGCATCGAGAACTGCGAGAACTTCCGAAAAGACGAGAATTTCCTCACACCATCGGTGGTGCCATTAAATTTCGACATGATTTAAAAAAATCCAAACGAATCATTAAAGATCAAGCTAAAGTGAAACAAGAGTATTACGAAGAAATTGGCAAACCGAAAAAAATACCTGAAGCTCAAATTGAAGTTAGCTCAGAGTCACCATCACCAAGCGAGATTAACTATGAGGATTCATCAGATGATGAGGATGATATGGAAGTCGGTCCAAAAACAAAGAAATTTTTTCTCAGAGGTTTCCAATATAAACTAGGACCGGAAATAAGAGGAAAGTTCCATCACAAACAGTTAACTCATAATGTCGGCACAGTGAAAGGTTGTATGACCAGAGAGGAATGGTTTGAAACATTGGTTTCGAAGAGAATAGGAGTAGATCCATATAATCAAAAACCACCAGCAGGTATGGATATATTCCCTCCGGCATTTGGTTTGCAAAAACTCGATCCGAAAAGTCCTATTAGAGAATTTCGAAATAAACCATTAGGACGGCATTACGATCGTAGGAAGGGACAGAAACTACGAATTAAAAGACCAAGATATATTAAGCCGAAAAAATTTAACTTAATTGGATATCTCTATGGTATTCGAAGCAAAAGGAAACGCAACATTAAAGCTTCTAAAAGTGAAGAACCAGAGTTAGACGATTTCAAACGTATGACATTAGGTCCGCTTACTCAACAAAAGGCCAAAAAGACCAAACAAAATCGTAGGCGTATGCGTTATCTTGGTTTGCCAATCATAGAAAAACAGGCTAAAGAAAAATTCTTATGTGAAGACTCAGATTCTGGTAGTTCCGACTGGGTACCACCCCCACACGATAAAACTATCAAAATTGATGGTCCACTACCCATTGAAGAGCGATGCAATATGCCTGCATCATATTATCGAGAACTTACATTGAGAGTGCATCCAAGGCATCCCAGAGATTACATTGGCGAGCGTATTCCATCAGCTGTGTTTGATGAATATGTGACAAGCACAAATGTACCAGTATTAGCAAAGCCTAAGCCTGAAATTGTGGTGCCAGAAAATGTTAGAAAAATTCAAAAAACCGAGTATGGTGATACATTCGAAGCCCGTCATCATCATGAGCATTGGGATCCTACTCAACATCAAGACCTAGAAGTTATTTATCCGGTGAAAGTGACCGAACCCAAATTAAAAACGGAAACGAAAGTCGTACGAACTAAAGGTAAGCGCCAAACTTTTGATAAAGCACACCCAGTCGCAGATGGTGTCATTGACACGGATTTTGTAAATATAAATGTTGATTTCGACGCTTTGATAAAGGGTCATCGAAAGACGTCGGAAGGCGCTATGAAGTCGAAAATTGTAACAGAAGAAGATGAAATCCAGCCAGCAAAAGATACAATATTTCACAGTTTGGAAGAAGGTGAACTCCAAGACTTTCCTGGCCGCGAACAATTCGTGGAATTTCTAGCTATGGTCAAGGCTGAATTAAATAAACGTGCCGGTCTTATTGTAAAAGATCTAGCAATCGACAAAGATGATTACATTAAAGAACTTCAAGAGGATCTTCAGAGTATTGAATCATGTCTAACATCCTTAAGTTCGTCGGCATGCACAAATCTGACCAATGACAGTGGTAGTTTCCTTATGGCTGGCGATAAAAAAATTCCATTAGATTACTTACGAAAATCCTTAATACCCTTCGAAGAAAGCCCAAGAAAGCGTTTTCAAGCGTACCAAATAGATCCAGCGATTGAGGAGAATGATCCCTTTCGCACAGTTCCGTTTGCTGGACAAGGAAGAGAACAAGTGAATATGGCCGCTCCGGGAGACAGTTTCTTCACATTTAATACAAGAACTCAAAACGGTCTCCGGTTGCGTCTTGAAGTTAAGCCACAAGATCGAAAAAAACATCTTTTGGGACCACGTCGTAGCACAAAAGCAATCGCTCAGGTCGCAACTGATATTGATGAACTCTATGTTGAAGGTTTACGCAATCGGCCTCCATTTCATCCATTCAAATGGAACTCCTGTCGAGTTATTATCAAAGAGGCTCTACGAAACAAATTCGAGTCGATGCTAATTCAGGGCGAGATCGTTCGAACTAAAATATATGATCGTCGCAATGAATATTACTTTGAGCAAATGATGCAAATGAAGGAACTGTTTGAAAAGCTCTTTGCAAAATGGGAAAAAAAGGAATACGATGCCGCTATGGAAGCAGTCAATAAGGTCAAGCCCTACTACGAAGCAACCGATCGCTATCGCCTTGAAGTTCAAGAACTCACGAAAACCTACACCATACTCAATATGGAAATTGTTTATATCGAAAACGATTGGATGCAACGAATTATCTTACAAAACTTTCACTATCTACTCGCCGAAATGGAATGGCGTGTTGAAAACGATTGGATACACCGTACCGAATCGGGAGAACTAGAAAACTATGACGAATCCATTGCCAAGCGATCTACAACGAATATCAGGGAACGCGGCAAAGATGATGCTTGGGAAATCAAACAATACTACGATAATGTCTACCTACCAAATCAGCATCCAATAATTGTGGTATTTGAAAATCCAGAAAAATTTATACTCGGTATCGAGAGTCTAAAGGCGAAAACGTTTATTTTGCTTCTCGAACTACATTACACTCTTTGGATTTTAGCGGAATTAGAACAGAAATTCCAGGAATTCAAGGACTGGTGTACTGTGGAATTGGAATCGAAAAAAACGTATGCAGAAAATAAATGCGCCAACAAATACTTTATGGAAGATCGCGCTAATCAGCTTAAGAGTCAAGTTGATACATTTTTAGGGGCACCTATTGATGTCACCTTCAGTGATAGACGTATGTGCCAAATGAGAGGTGTAGTTGCCGAAGTTTACAGAGATGTTGTACCTGTTGCATCCCAAATGGAAATGAGTGCTCTAGAGAAAGTGGGTGTCATCTCACAGGTTCTTCTTGAAGTTATTGGTAAGATTTGTCAACACTTTTATTATCCCTAACAAAAACAATGGCATTACACCCCAAGACATACCCGATCGCCAAGTGTGTCACTTTTTTTTTTACTGTTTAGTGTTTAGTGAGGGCAGAACCCTCATATATTCAGCTTAGTACAAGCGATAAAACTTAACAACTATCTTAAAACTATTCTTATATATATAAACTATGATTAAAAAGAAAAAAAAGGAGTGGGGGGGGGGGGGGGTATGTTTGGCGAGTTGGTTACTGGGTTTATCCATCAATTATCACTCAGGTGTAAGAGTGTAGACGGAGAGTGGGCGTGGTCAGGGGAGAAAGAGAGGAGATGAAGTTTGAGAGCAGTAGAGGTAAAGTTGAAATCGAAAGAGGTAGGGTAGGAGTTTGCCAGCCGCAGCATTCGCGAAATGGGTTCATTAGAGCCGTAAGAAGTGTGGTGGGTGGGCTGATAGAAGAGATGAGGGTTTCGCAGGTTATGGGGGTAAGTGTGAAGTGCAATGATGGAGAGCAAGCTTGGGCAGTTGACTGTGCCTGAAAGGAGACGGTGGACGAAAAAGATATCGGCATGAGTTCTGCGCTCCTCAAGTGTGTTGAAGTTGATCAGATGGAGCCGGCTAGTGTATGGGGGGAGAATCCGAGGATTCACCCAGTTCAGTCCGCAGAGGGCAAAACGCAGAAAACGACGTTGCACACTTTCGATTCTGCGTACATGGGACGAGTAGTGTGGATACCAGACCTGACTGGTGTATTCAAGAAGGGGGCGGACGAAGGCTATGTAGAGAGAACGGGAAACGTAAGGATTAGAGAATTCTTTAGACCAGCGTTTCACAAACCCAAGGACAGAGTTGGCCTTAAGAATAATATCATCAATATGTGCGATGAAGCTAAGCTCCCTGCCACATAAGATCCCGAGGTCGCGTATCGAGGGTACAGATGATATCTGCTGGTTTAGCAGGAAGTATGAGCGTGGGGGGCAGGGGGACGTTTGTGGGAGAAGGTGATGGAGTGACATTTGACAACATTGAGTTCAAGGCAGTTATTACGGCACCAAGTTGAGAAGCTGTCGAGGTCCGTTTGGAGAAGTGAGGAGTCGAGAGGAGAGATGATCGTTTTGTAGAGTTTGGCGTCGTCCGCATAGAGGGAGATGGATGAGTATTTAATAATGGAGTCAACATCATTGATGGTAAGGATAAATAGGAGGGGACCTACATGGCTGCCTTGCGGAATCCCTGACGTGGGAAGAAAAAGATTGGACAGGGAGGATCTGAATTTGACACGGTAGGATCGATCTTTCAGATAAGAAGATAACCACTTGATCAATAGGGGTTCGAAACCTAGGGAGGACAGCTTAAAAAGGATGTGATTATGGGAGATTTTGTCAAAGGCCTTGCTGAAATCGGTGGTGATTACATCGACTTCGTTGCCATTCTCTAAGGCACGAAGAGTATGGGATGAGAACTCGATCAGATTCGTTGTGGTCGACCTACCCGATAGGAAACCATGCTGGTTGGGTGAGATGATGGATTTACAACGGAAAGATAACGCGTTGTAAAAAATCCCTTCGAACAGTTTAGAGATATGAGACAGTTTGGCGATGGGACGGTAGTTGCTTATATCGTTTTTAGGTCCCTTTTTATGTATGGGGGTGACATAGGAGGATTTCCAAATACTAGGGAAGATCCCTTGTGAAAGGGATAGATTGAATATCATTGATATCGGGGGGAAAGAGAAGTGGAACATTACTTTAAAAATACAGCGGGGAGTCCATCAGGCTCAGTACTTACTCGTTTTTGAGTAAGTTTAATTTCTCCTCAACTACGTGACGCTGAATAATTTGAGTGGTGAAGGGGCCGAGGGAGAATTCAGGCAAGTCTTTGAAGTGAGACGGGTTGGGTTCGAATGAGATGTCTGTGAAGGATTTATTGTAAAACGAAACGAATAGATTGGCAGTAGTTAGGGGGTCGCTTGAAGTAGTCGCGCCATAAGAAAGGGAGTTAGGACAGGCAGCGGATTAACGTTTGTAGTTTATGGAGTGGAAACAAGATTTGGGGTCATTGATCAAATTAGATTGTATTTTTGTGAGGTAGTTGGTGTAGAGGGAGTTGTAGAGCTCGGAAAATTTATAAAAGGAACCGAGATAGTTGGAGTAGATTTGGAAGGAACGCGTTTTGGGGAAAATGTTCCACAAGTTATTTCTCTTGTTCCTAAGAGCGCGAAGTGTTCAGTTGTACCATGGCGGCGATGAAACCGATGACCTGTGACGAGAATAGGGGACATATAAGGCGACGGCATAGTAGATCTCCTTATAGAGAGTGGCAGTAGCTTCTTCTACCCCCAAATGATCACAGCGAAACGCTGTTTTGCTAAGATGCTCATTTAAAAGGCGGAAGTTAGCTTTGTGGAAGTTGTAGGAAAAGCTGTCATGAGGTAGAGAAGGCTGGGTTTCATGATCAAGATATATGGATAAGAGCAGCGGGGGTGGTAATTATCAATGGTGGAGAGGGCGTGTGGACTAGGGGCAACTGAGGATTTGTGTGGGTCCGTTGTGAACACGAAGTCCAGTTGTCTCCCCATATGATTTGGGACATTGCTTACTTGATGGAGGCATGAGTCGGTGAGACCGTTTATAAAAACACGTTCCGTGGAGCTAGTGGGGTTTGAGATGTAGAAGACTAGTTCGTCAGCCAACGTCCATTGGAGATGAGGGAGGATAAAATCGCCAAGAACGACGATATCGTCTATTGAGATGCTTAACTCGGTTAGGTTATCTACCGCTTCTATTGCGAGTTCGTATGACACGCTGGGTCGCGAAGGAGATATATAGAAGCAGATAAGGAAAAGAGACTTAGGGCGCTTGTCGATTTTTTTGCGACGTAGTCAAGATCCGGGGAAGAAGAGATGGCAATTAGAGACGAAGCGAGTTTGTTATGAGTGGCAAGCAGCACTCCACGGCATGGGGAATTGGGATCTTCTCGATGAGCGTTATCATCGCGAAAAACATTGAAGGAGGGGGGATAGGATTTTAGGATAAACTATACTAAAATAGCACCTCTGAGCGCTGACTCAGTGCTACTGGTTCGTCTTAGCTGAGAGGAGTAAAATCAAAAAATAAAAAACAACGCTACAGTTGAACATTCCTAGTTGCTACCATAAAGAATTCAAATAAGCGAAATTAGTGTTCACGGTTAGAACAATGGACATTGCCAAGTTCATATCAGTGCAACAATCATTCACCACCAAATTTCAATGAAGTACAATAATCACTTACCACCAAATTTCAATGAGGTACAATAATCACTCACAACCAAATTTCAATGCGGCACAATACTCACTCACCACCAAATTTCAATGCGGGAAACTCAGTCACCGATTCATTGATCTCCCCATGAATATAAAATTAAAATGTTTCTAAAGGAAAATGACTAAATACATCTCTTTCAAATATTTTCAGATAAATTTGAAACAATCGATTTCGAATATAGACGTAGAGTTGAGAAAAGATATCGAAAAGTTTTCGCCCACCATCAAAGTTTATCTCGACAAGCTGTTATGGTTGAACGGCGTATTGCAGCCGAAATGATCCAAGTTCGTAGAAACTTACAGCCTCCATATAAGAAACCCAAACGTGAAGGTAAATTACCACGTTCAGTGTTGAAAAAAGTCGTCAAACGTGTAGAACGAAAGGAAATAGTGATATCAGAAAAAACGAAATTCTTCTTCCGAGCATTCCATGATGAAGATACTTTAATTGGTGAAAATGCAGCACGTGAAAGCTTACAAGTCATAGATACTATTCAAGAATCTATTGTTCCCTTCTATTTCGACTATTTCCTCAGCCTGCATGGATATCAACCGAATTACAACTTTAAGACCCAAGTCGAACTACGAGACGGGCCAGAACTGGCGCGATTGAAGGTGAAGCGCCTACTCCCAGAAGTCGTCGATAAATATGAAAAGTGGTTGGCGACGAAGAAAAAGATTATGGACGAGACCATAAGCAGACACCCAGAGATGTACCGCAATGTACAGTCATAATATGAATATTTTCTTTTTGGCCAAATATATATATTTAGGTTTTCCTAAATTGTATTTATACTCTATTAGCCACCCAGTCCAGCTGGCAACGGCTCAATTTACTAATGTGATTTCATTTAGTTTTTGAAAATCCCACGTATTTGCAAGTAAGCAATCGATTTCGTGTCACATACTTTCCTAACCATTTAATAGGTGTGCAAATAGAAACTCGCCTTTTTTGTCGTATTCAACTTTATTGGTGTTCCGTACGACATGTCGACGATTACGATTCTGAGTCGCTTCGGGTTGAAAGCCGCAAATGGAAGATGCTGAAATCCACTGGCGTGATGGAAAAGGAAGCGAGGGAGTGAGGAGGATATGGAAGTGGGTCTGAAAGGTTAGCTGTGTGAGGGGCGCACCGGTTTCGTGTAGATGGGTGCATCAACAGAGTAGACGCATTTCGGGTCGTATGTATTTAACAAGTCTGAAGTAGACGAGATTTGCTGAATTAGACCAGCATCCGGCTGGGAATCATCGCTGGGTCATGGATGATAAAATTAAAGAACGTGTGCTTAAGGATGGCATGCTTGACCCACCTGCACGGTTAATGTAACCTGAGTTACGG
Source organism: Microdon myrmicae (assembly GCA_963931805.1). NCBI lineage: Eukaryota > Metazoa > Arthropoda > Insecta > Diptera > Syrphidae > Microdon > Microdon myrmicae. Next base: position 108,445,367 of record OZ007501.1, read on the forward strand.
CTGTTTGCGTCGGAAAGAATCTAGCAGACCGTAGACAATCATCGTAAGCCAATACTCCATCGGACCCTTAACAATCGTCGTAAGTCAGTACTCCATCGGATCATAGACCATCGTCGTAGGTCAGTACCATCAATTCGTTCGACCATATACCGTGGTCGTAGGTCATGTTTGATTAATTTTAGCATGGATTTCTTACAAGGGATGGTGCGGAGTTTTGTGGGGCTCGTTTTGCTCATACGCCTGCACGGGCGTGGGTTCAGCAAAACACCCACCAAGGAAAAGACAAAGCACGAATCCCACAATTGTGAAGTAAAACACGTTATTAAGTTCTTTTCTTTGTAATACTGTTTTAATTTTTTTATTTTGGGAAATAACACTTGATTTGGGCTTTTATTATTAAAATCACTAACATGATTATAATCCTGCTCGTTTTGTAAAGGGAAACTTCTGGACACAAATAACATTAGGCCTGGACGACAATTGAGCCTTGTATAATTGGTATCAGCACATACACTGGTGCTAAGTCACTTATTTTCTTAATATTGTTAATAAAATGATCACACAAGCATCGTCTTTCACTATGTCTTAAGTAATCGTGGCATACTTCCGCAGCAGATCATCCGAGTTATAAAATGCGATACAACATATGTCAGTCGCTGTTTACGAAAGAAATGTTCGTACCGCGAAAACTTAGCATTAGTTAAACAGCGCAGCAAAAACAGTAGGCATGCACTAAAATAGGAAGCAAGTGACCCGAATGAAGTAAGTCATTGGTTCACTTGCTTCCACTGGTGTGGTAAGAAATAAAATGAGATTTTCCTTTCACCAGTGAACAATAGAAAATCAGAGAGAGATCTCGCTGGAAAGATCCTAATGGTTGATCGTACAGATCGTGTTGTTTACCCATACACTGAAATGACGGATAAACGAAATTGCATCGGGGATTGGGTGCAAAGAAAAGAATCTAACAGGGACAACTGAGCAAACAAGTTGTAACTCAATAGAGACCAAAAGGGATTGCTATGTTTACGGCAGAGATTCGTTTACGGGATCTCTGCCGGCGACCAAATCGGATTCCTCTGTTTACAAGTTGTGTATACAGAAGAATTCGATTTTCGGGGCAAACGCGAGTATGGTGATTGTCGATTAGACAAACGGATCATGGGACGTGACTATTGCGATGACTGTTTATCGGTAAGACAACGGATCATGCAATTAGTCTTGCAGCTGTGCATGCAAGCTATTTGCCATGGCTTTGTCGCTGGGCCAACGGTTGATTGGAAAATAACTGTGTACGTGAGGGACAGAGATTGCCGGCAAGAATAATCAATAAGATTAAAAATTTAAACACAAGTATGTTTGTGCACAAGGATGAACTCACCGACTCACTCAGATCCATTAAGAACAAGAAATCTTTTGGAATAGATGGCATTTCAAACATTGTTCTAAAACACCTGCCCCTTGAAGCAATGAAGGTTTACACTGTTTTATTCAACAGCGCTCTAAATAATGCATATTATCCAAACCGTGTTAAAACTGCAGTAGTTCACCCCATCCCTAAAAAGGCCAAGGACGGGAACAATCCAGCCAATCTTTGCTCGATTAGCTTGCTTCAAGAAAATTATAAATAAAGCATTGATAAACTGGTGTGACGAAAATTGTATCATTCCGAATAACCAGTTTGGTTTTAGATCACAACACGATACAGTTCACGCTGCGACAAAACTTGTTTCCGATATACAGTAGAACAAGGCAAAGGGACAATGCACAGGGGCCTATTTGGTTGACTTTGAAAAGGCCTTCGATACCGTACGGTTAGAAGGGCTTGTATATAAGTTATCAAATCTGGGTATGCTCGACTATTTGTTATACACTATCTGCACCATGATTGGCGCAAGGCTAATAACCTTGCCCGGAAAAACAAATGATTATGGACAATTAAACAAGCCTCGGATAAGGACCAGATAGCGGTGGAGAGACTTGCTAAATAAGGCCAAGATCGGATCCGGTTGTAGTGCCGATGATGATGATCTTCACTATGATAATGGGTAAACAGTTTGTGGTGAAGTGTAGAGACATAATCTCCAACATGACCTTTCACGTCAAAAACGGCTTGCAGCAGGGTGCAGTAAATTCTCCCATTCTATTTAACATTTACACTAGTGATCTAGTGGGTTCTCTCAACCATGCAATTGCATAAGCCGACAATATTGTGGCGCATAGGTATGGAGAAAAGATTGATGTCATCAACAGAGTTCTGCAGGATGACTTCAATAGAATCAAACGTTTTTGCGACGACCGGAAATAAAAGATCAATTTCCACAAAGCAGAAACTGTCCTTTCCAGAACGTCCCCTGTCTATGGCATCGAGGGAAAGAAAGAAAGAATTTTTCCATTGTAGAAAGTAATGATCTTCCCCTACAGGTAAAAACTGTAGTTAGATACCTTGGTATCTGGCTTGATTAGTATCTTTACTTTGATAAGCACATAACAACAGCTCTTACCGCAGCTAAAAACGCCTATGCTATGACAAGAAGTCTCTTCCGTAACAGTCGTCTAGACTCCAAAGTCAAAATAATCTCATACTCTGTATTCATCCGGCCAGTATTGGTGTATGGGTACCCGGTATGGTATAACATATCCCCATTCTACATGGAGAAGTTTCGGGTGTTCGATTTGTACGACACATCAGGACTAAACAGGATAGATAACTTCATAATTAAAATTATCCGTGATCACACTGCAGTGTGCAGTGAAAATAATTTTATTTCAGGAGCAGTCTATCCCAATGATATGTATATGGAGAGTACTCTCTAGACTACCTCTTCTTGGATAGAAAAAGTCTTTTCCATGACAAACATGGACCACTTTCTGCGGTGCGAGGGATAAAAGAATTCTCCATGATAGCGATATCTCTAATGTTCCAGATCACCTACGTTTCAATATGGTGATCAGTGAATGATATGTATACGGGGAGTACTCGCCAGAACGCATTCATTCCCACAGAAGCGTTCCTCTTCTTGGATAGAAAAGGTCTAATCCAAGACAAACATCGAGTCTCTATTATTTTCCACGGTTTCGGTGGTGCCAGGGATACACGAATTTTCTATAATAGCGGTATCTCTAATGTTCCAGATCGCCAATTTTCTTTTATTTTCTCATTTAGCTAACCTAATAATGACGCATAATACTGTCCAGTTATCGTCTGCCTCTTTTCCAAATAGTCAATGAAGATAATACCACGTGCATCCCAAAGCACAATAGCCATAAACTTTCCAACTGATTTCACCGCTTTGCCTTCTTTGGAGCCGATATGCCTTTAACAAACCACTGTTTTGACAGTTCTTCGTCTCTGGAGTGTAGTGGTGTATCCATGCTTCATCTGCAGTTACTTATCTGTGCAGAAACTCATCTGGTTTGTGACGCATGTGCTCCAAAAGTTCTCAGCTGATAGCAAATGCCGCACCCATCTCGCAGATTTTTTTTTTCCATACCCAATTTATCATGCAAAATTGAAACATGAAACAAATTGAAATCCCAATGTCTTACTGATTGGTGTACATGGCGAGTTGTGGTGTTTTTTTTTTCTTTGAAGAAGACGAACGGGCAGTTTGGGTGATTTTTAACCGTTATTCACGCATGACGTATACGTTTTTCCTGCCACAACTGAACAAGATGATTGCGAAGTGTTAAGTTACTACAATTATCTCACAAAAACCCAAAACAACGATCAATGACCCAAAGTCTTTTTTCCACTTTATTAACTACAAACGTAAATCTGACGATTATCCCAACTCCCTTTCCTATGACTGGATTACTTGAACCGACCCATTAACTACTGCCAATCTTTTTCGCTACTTTCTTTAAAAAAAATCCTTCACGGGCAACTCTTTTGAGCCTAACCCGTCTTACTTCAAAGACTTGCTCAAATTTTTCTTTTGGCCCTTTCATCTCTCAAATTATTCAGCAGTTGAAGAAAAATTAAACTTGCTTAAAGGCGACTTCGATGGACTTTCAGCTGTCCTTTTAAAAAAATGTTCCTCCTCTCTTTCTCTCCCGCTATCAAAGATCTTCAATCTATCCCTTACACAAGGTGTCTTCCCAAATATTTGGAAATCCTCTTTTGTGACCCCTATACATACGAAGGGGCCTAAAAGGGATATTAATAACTACCGTCCCATCGACAAACTGTCACATATTCTAAAACTGTTAGAAAGCATTCTTTACAACGCGTTATGCTTCCGCTCCAAATCCATCGTCTCACCGAAGTAGCACGGTTTCCTTACGGGTAAGTCGACCACCACCAATCTGGTTGAATTCTCATCCAACGTTCTCCGTGTCTTACAGAACAGCAACGAAGTCGATGTAATCACAGCCGATTTCAGTAAGGCCTTCGACACAATCTCCCACAATCTCATCCTCTTTAAACTATCCTCCCATGGCTTCTAATCCCGAACTGATTAAGTGGATTTCTTTCTATCTTAACGATTGAACCCACCATGTCAGATTTAGACGACAGCACGACAGCTTTTCAAGTTAGTACCAAAACAACTGTCTCAAATTAAATATTGCCAAATGTCACTCAATCACCTTCTCCCATAAACGATTTGTATTGGTCAGTAGGGTCGGCCGATGTAGTCCCCGGCATTTTAATGGGGGTATCTCAAACCTTCTTTTCAACGGTCGCCCCAGTAACCTAGCTGAGACCCTTAAGAACAAGGTTTATCAGGCTGTTGCCAACATACCTTTCGATATGTTAAAAAAAGGTGAATGAAATATTCTAATTCGAATAACACAGTGTATTGACAAGAATGGCCGCCATCTACCTATCTTCATCTTTAGAACTCGGTAAATTACATTGTGGCGTTTCGAACATATGCACACCCAATAGTCAAGCAAATAGTGAAGAACACCGAAAGAAATTCGAATAAGCAAAACAAAACAAACAAAAAATGGGGTGGCGAGAGGCCGACTTTAGGGAGACAAGGACAAATATGTCCTTCATCTTGTCTCCGGCTTCTGGTAATCTTGAGATAACCAGAATCACCCACATCCGTGAAGATGTTGGGCTCGGTCTCAAGATATCTGAAAAGAAAGGGGAAGGACGTGTCTAGGGATAGTGTGTACAGGGTTAGTTCAATTGTTCTCTAACTACGGGGATGGGGAGATGGTGGGAAAGAAATCGTACAAGACCGGTAGGTCTTGAGTGCGGTAGTAAACGCAGATCACGTCTTTGGCGTCTGATAATCTGCGCTTTGGTCGGTGTGTGTGTGTGTGTGTGCTTGTGCTGTCTTGTACTGTGCGTGCGTGTTTGGTGTGTCAGCAGTAGACCCTAGGGGATGGGTCCAGGAATCCTCTATTATAGAGGAGAATGTTGTTGGGAAGGGTGTTTTCTTCAGTTTTGTACTGAAGAAGAAATTGTGGTGGTCTGATCCGAAGAGATCGAAAGAGAGAAGGGTCAAGAACGCAAGGCTCCCGTACAAGTGGGTTCTCGCTGTTCTGAATGCTTTCGAGGTACTTATATGCTAATCGTAGCAAGTACTCGTCGATAGGGATAATCGAGGCACCTTCGTATAGGTGAGAGTTCGGGTAATGGCGACCGTCAGGCCTTCTAAAGTGGTTGATGCATCTTCTGAGGAGTTTTGTTTCGAAAACTCGAAGTAATAAGCAAAACATCAGACCCGTATACCAATAGCGATAGCATAACAATTCCACATCAGTTGAGTGTACTGAGTTTAGAAATCGAATTCTTACACGCGGCAGTGGCCTGATGTGTTGAGCTTTCATTCTATTTTTAATAATTCTAACCGTCATAGCGTCAGTTCAAATCACCATCTTCACTACCGCTGCTAAACGTTACAATCCCAACGTGTGATCTGTTCACACAGCACACACTCTCCCATAGTAAACAGGACTTTACTACTACAATCACGACTTCCGCATAGAGCACCGGCACACTTGCTTGCTCCGATGTTCTCTCGCTCAGTCGTTCGCACAGGAAGTTGATCGTAACAAAGTTACTGAGGAGGGAGTAGTGTGGCGTTTCTAACATATGCACACACGATAGTCAAGCAAATAGTGAAGAATGCCGAAAGAAATTCGAATAAGCAAAACATCAGAGCCGTATACCAATGGCGATGCATAACAATTCCACATCAGTTCAGTGGACTTGAGTTTAGAAATCGAATTCATACACGCGGCAGTGGCCTGATGTGTTGAGCTTGGGTTCTATTTTTAGTGATTCTAATATAGGGTCGGTTCGAATCATATGCTCTTCACTATCGTCGCAAACGCTATAACATAGTATAAACAAATTTTAAACGTTATAGTTGATGGTTAAAAAGGAATTGAATTGATAACTGCATTACTTTTTTTTTTTGCATCGATTTTCTACCTCAGCAAGTCCCTCTGCCTTGTATTTAGAGAAAGTTATTGATTGCTAATGACAGGAACTAATACATTAAACGACCGCATCTAACGAATGTCCAAGCCACTGTAGGTATTTACATTTATATTAACTTCGCACAGAAAATACGGCCTAAGTCAGTTCTTTAACGGAGTTGTGATAAATATAACATAAATGGGTAAAATAACCAAGCGAAGTATCATAGAAAGCCTAGAAATTCCAAAAATAACATTTTCACCTTTAAGACCAGATTTAAACTTTAATTAAGTAATTAATTAATCAGTAAGTTTCCAAATCTTCTTTAAATATCCATTTCACTAGGAACGTGGCGTTCCTTCTTGAAACAGTAACACGGTAATTTTTCGAATAGATTGCTACTTTTATTATTGCTCAATGGTTTTGCGTTCAGATTTCGCATCTATTATAATTTCCTTGAGAAGATCTTTCTTTTCTTCGAAATAATCCCGATACCATAATATGTGTGCTTTTTTCTCCTTCGCCGTGATATAAGGATTCTTTGAAAGTCCAACACAGACCAGTTCCATGAAATGTCGAATGGGACCTTTTTTCGGACACCATGGTTCTAAATGCTGATCAAGAAATACATGTTCGGAAAAATCTACTGCAGCTTCTTCGTCCATGCCTTGTTCGTTATCAATAGGAAATTTCCAAAGTTTTCCTTGCTCCGTCCACATGGCCATTTTTTGATAATAATTCGCTGGTGGATGAGTAACACTTAATTTAAGTTCATGATTTTCTAGATGATTCCAAGTTTTTAAAATATCTTCAGAGCTCTGTAGCACATTGGGATCTTTGAAAACATCCAGCGGCTTGCTACCAAATAAGTCGACACTTCCAGAGCTGCGAAGGGGCAGTCGTGATGGCCTGATTCTCCTATGTTGCTCTAAAGGTGATCCATGTCGTGGTTTCATATTACTGCCACCCATTTTACGGACAAACGAACTACGTGAGTACTCGGATGGCCCTTGAGTGCGGTCAATTTTCATCCCGACTATAAGTTCACTGAAAATGGAAAATGATTAGTTGAATTGATACAATTTAGAAGTTGGTGTCTGACATACTTTAGGTTTAAATCTCCAGAGGGTATTTTCGTTTCGCCTTTCTGTGGCGCTGATTGTTTCCCAGTTTGAATCAGAAGTTTATTAATTAAATCTTTTTCAGTTTGTTTTTCACCTTCTGGGTCAAGAAGGTTTGCAACTTTCTTGGCGGCTGTGAAAATATCCTCCGAACTATTTTCCTTTGCAGTGCGCTTTTTTCCACCCCCCGGCTTCGCCATGTTCAGTTGTTTGCTTACGTAAATATTTTCTTCTGTTCGCATGCCCGCGAGAAGTTTATTCAACCGTTCGGCAGCTGTTTCTTGCTGAATGGGCTCGATTTTAGGATCTTGTTTTTTGATTTGTTCATTGTCACTGTCACTATCGCTACTTTCGTCCCCTTTCTTTCCACTTAACGTCCTGTTGATGGTATTTGTATGCAAAATCAACGGCCTGTGCGTGTCATTGGAGGGAATCAATCAATTGTTATGTACACTGGCTATTGAGGTCTTACCGTAATGCTGGATAATTCACCCTTCTCAAAATTAACATTGTGCCTGGACTTCTCCAAAGACGCTGTCACAAACGTAATAATAACGAACCCGTCACATGTCACTTGACAACCGGGTTCGGTTTTGACAGCTGTTTAAGTGACATTTATTCTCATTGCACATGAAGGGTTTTTATAACAGTTTCGTTTTATTGTACTAAATACAATTGTCGATGTTTATACCTAATTATACAGTGTCTGATTTAAGGGAGTATATCTGTTTGGAGCCCTAAAAAACGCCTTTTTTTTCAATTATTTTTATGAACTCGTTTTTAAATAATCATAAACAAATAATATATGAATCGATTAAGCAATTCTTCAGGAATATGAAAAAAGAAAGTGATTGCCATAAATTTGCAAAATGGGAGCGGTTGATGTACAAACTAAATACAAGATCGGGACTTGCAACAGGCCGTTCGTTTAGCGGGAAAGAAGACGATTAATGAAATATTGGCGTTCGCATTGGCATATGAATCTGATAAACTGGCTACCAGGAGTACATATGGAGTCCGAGAAATGTCCGTCCAGGAACGTTCCTGCCAAAGAATCGGGCATGTACAACGGAGAACCCCGAGACCTGTTATGAAGTGCTGGACATGCGGCGGAGTCGGCCACATCTCTGTTGACTGTAGGAAACGTCGACGAATGAATGAAACATCGAGTGAGAATTGTTGTTCATGCGCTTGTCATAAGAGGAGACTATCAACGGAACAACCTGAGGTGAAGAAACACATTGTACCTGTCAGAGTACTAAATGCGTCCGAAGAACCGGTCGCAATAAGAAAAGGAGAGTTAACCGCAGAATGTGCACCCGCATCAATGATAAGCTCAATTCAGCAAGGGAAGGTGCATAATAACGCTGATGTTCTATCAAGAAGACGATGTAAGCCAGATTTTAAACATTGTCATAAAGCGGAAGAGAAAGAAGAGGCGTACGACCTGCGAAATGTACAAGTAGAAGTACTAGATGGGTGGACGAATGAGGCTATACGCGCAGCTCAACCTCAGGATGAAGATATGTCGCTAATCCTGGAACACAAAGAAAAGAACGAGCGGCCAACTTGGAACGATATTCCCGACAAGAATGGAACATTTAGACCATATTGGGCACAAGGGAATTCCTTGCTGGTGGAAGATGGTATTCTTAAGCGTAAATGGGAAGCCGCGCACGGAAAATCCCATCGAATGCAGATTCTAGTCCCACCATCAAAAGTGAAAGATGTTCTAACAGAAATGCACGACGGGGCCTCCGGTGGACATCTGGGAGTTAATAAGACACTTTCAAAATTACGATCTCGATTTTACTGGCTTCACATGCGAGATAACGTCGAGTCTTGGTGTAGGAAGTGCACAACTTGCACTGCGACCAAAGGACCAACAGCAAAACCAAGGAGCGCTATGAAGCAGTACAACGTGGGTGCCCCTTTCGAGCGAATTGCGATTGATATCTCAGGACCATTTCCAAAAACCAACGACAACAACAAATACATGTTGGTTATCATGGATTACTTCAGCAAGTGGGTGGAAGTCCTTCCAATTCCAAACCAAGAAGCAACAACCGTCATTAAGCAGCTGATCAATAATTGGATCAGCAGATATGGAGTCCCCTGTGAGCTTCATTCCGATCAGGGCCGAAACTTCGAATCACAGATATTTCAAGGCATCTGTGCGGCACTGGGCGTAAGGAAAACCAGGACCACACCCTTACATCCGCAGTCAGACGGAATGGTCGAAAGGTTCAACCGAACAATGAAAGAGTACTTATCGAAGGTCGTCAGTGATCACCAACGAGATTGGGATAAATATGTACAAACCTTTCTCATGAGTTATAGATCGGCTAATCACGAGACGACAGACCATTCTCCACCAAGGTTTATATTTGGACGAGAGATACGATTACCAGCCGATCTGCGACTCGGAATACCTCCAGACGCTATAGACAAGACCGAAGACTACGTAGCCGAATGGAGAAATCGCCTCGATGAGATTCATCATTTGGTTCGAAAGCAAATCAAGATATCAAGTGACAGGATGAAAACAAGGTACGATGTTCGAGCCAACGCATCCGGATTTAATGCAGGCGATAACGCGTGGCTCTATAACCCTCATCGGCAAAGAGGAAGATCCCCGAAGTTGCAGCAACATTGGGAAGGGCCGTATAAGGTTCTCACAAGAATTAACGACGTTGTCTATAGGATTCAGCGAAGACCGAACGCCAAGATGAAAGTGGTACATCGTGACCGACTGGCGACTTTTGTTAACCCAGGAGATCAGTGAACTTAGTTCGGGACGAACTAATCTAGGCGGAGGGTAGTGTGACGCATATGACAAGCAGTACTGGAATCTTCGAGAAAGTCCGAAACAAAGTACTAGATTATTTTAGGAAGTACTGGAAAACTGGAATAGAACATTCAAGACTATGGAACGGACGGAAACGATACACCAAATCAGAATGAGGAAAAACGGTATAAATACGTCGCACGCAGATCGGGAGTGGAGTTATAAGTAAGACAGTGAAGCAAGCGATAAGTCTGGAGCGAGAAGTAAGCAGTAAAAGACGCGATAAGTACGGAAGCGAAATCTTTAAGTGTACGGTATAAGTAAAGGTTGTATTACGGACTAATAAAGTGTTATATTCATTCAAAATCGATTTAACGCCTCTTATTTATTTTAAAATAATTAATCCAGCGAAGCCTAAGCTCGCAACAATATATTTACTCGTTAGCTCTAGCTCTAGTCTTCTCCAAGTCTTCTGGGGGCGGTTCCGGTGTGGTAGAGTCCGAGTAAGTAAGCTTATGTTGTTTTAGTTTATTATATTTTCAGAATAACTTATTGAGTAACTCTTTACACTGATTACTTTATTACGAGTAATAGGGCTCGCAGCCTATTACTTTTAAGAAGATAGACTGTTCACTACTTTCTAATCTAATCAAAGCAAAGGGCCCGCTATACCGTTGCAAGACTCTAACCCTTTGCTTGATCGATTAGTTCTTCTGCCTCTGTCCATTTGCAGCCACTCTTTTATACCTGAATTATGGGTGAGTGTTGTAATAGAGGCGGGCGATAATGAGGTTGCATCCAAGAGGAAAGCGTTCCACGGTTAAGAGTGGTGGTCAAAGAGTGGTGTTTGGTCTGTATTAGAGGGCAGCATCCAGGAGCGGTGAGCTTCATCCAAGAAGATAGCCGAGAGCTGCAATGATGGGAGGAAGCCTATGGAGACAGCGAAGAGGATGAACACCAAAGTCTGAAATCGTTATTCCTTGAGATGTACTTTTACTTCTCTTATTATTTAATTCGTATACATTTCGTTTTATTAAAGGAGACTGTAGGTGGACCCGCTGAGTGCACATCATCGGACTTGAGGACGAGGTCGATTGCTGACTTGGCTGAGCTAGTGACACGAGTTGGCTGTAATGGGGAGTTAATGTATGTGTACGGATAAGACGGGAGGAGGGCTAGCAACTGCCGACCATATTTGTTGCATTTATTATCATTGAATAGCTCCTCGATAGTATAGTGGTTAGTATACCCGCCTGTCACCCGGGAGACCGGGGTTCGATTCCCCGTCGGGGAGCCCCTGGCGCAAGACTAATGACCTTGCCCAGAAAAAATAAATCATTATGGAAAATTTAACAAGCCTCAGGACTTGCCAAATAAGGCCAAGACCGGTTCCCGGTTGTAGTGCCGATGATGATGATTATTTAATTCGTATACATTTCGTTTTATTGTGATTAGCTGGTACCTGTGATGATTGCCCTGACAGTGTGAGCGCGATGAAGGTTGGTTGTAGACCGTGATTGAGTAACGACGCCGAATAACTGCCAATTCAAAAGGGACGCTGCTGACCTCATCGTCGGTGACAGCCCACCAGCTGGTCCACGACAGCTGCCGCGCAACTAGTATACTGCGAATGTACTAGATTTCTGCAGCACATTCCAGCACATCCAACTGCCAATCCGCAAAAGTGAGGAAGTGCAAACGATGCGTTTACCTCAGCCAGAATGTATGACCCATATTGAGGCTAAATGCCTGGCACGAGTCATTCGCATTTCCCAATGATCATTTCCACTTAATTGCCCTGCTTAAGGTGCAACCGTATTGGCTTAAGCAATTACATAATTGATTGCTGCATACACCGAACCAATTAAAGTACATTGGCCCACGTTCAAATCGTATCGTTCGATCGACTTGCGTTTCGTTGCTGTGTCCGTCCTTCCGCGGATCTCAGCATTTTGAACGACGCTCAGTGAAGTCGTCGCTAATAGCCTTTGAAGGCACCGACCGTGTCATATAACTTGTATGTTTAGTTTAGTTTAGTTTAGTGAGAGCAGAACCCTCGTTTATTACACTTAGTACAAGCGTTTGAGAAAAAAAAAAGAAAAAGAAATTAAAAGTAAAGAAAAAAACTTACGAACTAACTTAAGTATGGCACTTGTTTTCGGGCATGAAGCAAAAAATACGTTTCAAATATGAAACCGTCTGAATAAGTCCGAGAACAGGTGCTTGCTTGGTTTTTGAATGTGAAGCAAAATGCATTTAGCGTGTGGCCTTGGGAAATGGGAATGTGATATTGTGCCAATTGTTTGTTTGCACCGGGTGCAATGTTACACGAAGAGCGTTTAGCCTTGGAAGGTGGGTGCATTATGGGTGGCGAATGAATATCGCAACGTATGCGATATGAATATTAATTGGCTGTGGGAAAAGGCGGCAGTTAATTGTTTGTACATTGCTTTGTGTGCAATATGAGTGTCAGTTGTGAGGATGATTGCTAATTAGGGGGTTGTGTAGCGAGGTGTAACAACTGCATGAGTTTTGCTAGTGAAGTACACACAATCTTAGTTACACAACTTTTTTTTTCGCAGAAGTGCGCTTGTTTAAACAAAACATTGCGTTTTCGGCGGAAAAAACCGAATAAAATCGTGTGTGTAGATAATTTTAAGTCTATCGGAAGAAAACTTTTCGAGTTCTGCTGCGTCTCGATTTTAAAAGCATGGTTTCGTGAAAAACGCATTAAAAGTTTAAAAGCACTACAACTTTTCGAAATCATAATAATATGGTGCATAATAATTTTTTTTACCTTTACTCTGCTATTCCAGCAGCGTATAATTACCCTTCCAAAGTCGTATTCTGATTTTCTAGCTCTTGTCTGGCCTATGTAAAGCTGCGTCTAGCCTTAGGTTCTTAGCTTACATTGCACCTTTGTAGTGTGGGAGTCTCATCACAATTTTGCGGGATACGACTTAAGGCATCCTCGTTGGTATTATATTTGTGGCGGCTCAGCACAAATCACAACATCCACGCAGTCCCCACAAGCAAAGGCTCACACCGAGAGTGACTTTCGATTAATTAAGTCAAACATACTCTCGGTCAGTCTCACACACAAAGGAGAGTCACGGCTGAATTGGCGTGGAGTCGACGCGGCACTACGTGAGTGTCGCCCACACGTAGAATGGGAACCGACGTCGGAATTTGTTCCGCCAGTTTCGTGTAACACACCACATGCGTGTATAATTGGCGAGAATATGATTTCACTTGCAGATTAGCCGCCGCCTCGAACGGACACACCGAAAACCACCACCGGGGACTCCAGCAGCAGCCGCCTCGACGACGGCGACGATTTGGGGATAAGAACCCCAATGTTATCATCATCATCATAATCGGCACTACAATCGGGAACTGGCCTTGGCCTTATTTAGCAAGTCCTGAGGTTTGTTAAATATTCCAGAATGATTTGTTTTTTCCGGGCAAGGTCATTAGTCTTGCGCCAGAGCCCCCCCGACGGGGAAAAGAACCCCAATGTGGTGACCCCGAAAAAAAGACGAACACGCCAACACGGAGCTCCGATGAGGAAAGCTCAAAGGCGCCGGAAACAACCAAACTGCAAAGGACCCCCGCCACCGCCAGACCGTGACATCTCAATCAACACGCCCCGAATTCCCCGAGACGCTACTACCCACGATCCAACCGACACGATGCCAAAAATACAATTAATACCTTTCCGGTGCAACCACCCCCACGCGTGGTTCATTCAAGCAGAGGGGATGCTTGCAATGAATGACATCGTTGGCGACGGAAAAAAGTTCTTTTTCGTCCTGGGCGTCCCCGACACCACAATCGACGAGCTGGCTGGCGTCTTGTCCAGCCCATCAGCAGCGGACAAATACAGGACGCTTAAGGAAAGCATCCTACGTCGCACAACGGACTCGGGAGAGAAGAGGCTCCACACAGTGCTCACAGAGCTCCAACTCGGCGACCTGAAACGTTCCCAACAGTGGCGAAAAATGAACGCTCTCGTTGAAGCACGAATTGACGAAGGGGCGCTGTTGGTGAAATGAAGATCTCCAGGCAACGCGTTATTTCTTTTTTCGCTGACCTCACATAAAATCCTTTGTATTCGGATCTCTATTGTGAGCCTACGTTCTTTTGTTTGATCCTTCGGTAAATTACCTAGGATCGACAATTACCATGAGCCATTAAACATTAATTGGTAAGGATTGGTAATAATCATGGGTTTTTTAGGTAATTGTATTTTAATGGACGCCGGTGCCAAAGATATTTTGGATATCTTAATGGTATTGTTGGACAGCGAATTTATTCACAGGCAACGTCCTTTGTTCCGTTTCGGAAACGTATCCTTATAGGGAAACGGTGCCGCAATAGAGTTTTGTTCTCAGACGTACGTCTGGGCTCTATGGTTTTATTCTCTAGCGTAGTATTTATTTATTATATATATATATATATATATATATATTTTTTTTTTATTAATTTCTTTTTTTATTATTATACTTTTCTCGGGAGAGGCGAACCTGTAGCACCAAATGGGCGCCCCGAGAAGCCACCAAATAACCGTTGCGGTTCTCTTTACACAGTTGCAGGTTGTAACGCTCCGGGAACACTCGCGGGGGAAGGGAGTTCCATAGCTTCCCCGCTCTGTAACGGAACGAGTTCTGATACAGGGATGCTCGCGCCGCCGGGAGATGAACCGCAAACTGGTGCGATTCGTCGGATTGTCTTGTGGATCGCATATAAACCGAATTGCGCGGAACAATACCACGAATCTCCGAAGAGCAGTACCCGTGATAATATCTGTAAAACAGACAGATGTCGGTTACACGCCTTCGATATGATAGCGACTGTAGTCCCGACGTCAGCGCCGAGTCCTCGATCAGGCGGATCGCTCGTCTCTATATGCTCTCAAGTAGGTTGAGGGTATGTTTAGGAGCCGAGCTCCAAACATGAAAGCAACATTCGAGCGCAGGTCTAATTTGAGATTTATACAGGAGAAGAAGTTGATCCGGAGTAAAATATTTCTTGGCTCTAAAAAGATAGCTCAATTTGCCTGAGCCTGATCTGGCGATGCTGGACACGTGTTTATGCCACGATACATTCCCACAGACCGTGACGCCGAGCACTTTAAAGCTTACTCCAGATTCAAGGGTCTGGCCATTCATCATCAGCTGTAGAACCGATGATCCGCTCTTCTTTGTGAATGTTGTATGCTGTGTCTTCGTTGCATTGAAGTCGACGAGATTGGCCCTTCCCCACAGCAGGGTCCTATCTAGATCCTGATTCAGAGAGTCAATCTGTCTACATTTCAGCTGGTGCGACGCAGATACACCAATTGGCTGAACACTCGAGAGGGAGGAAACAAGCGTACTATCATACGCAACACCGAACACTTAGTTAACCGTTGTCTTCAATAAATCATTTATGTGAAACAAAAACAAGGTTGGAGCCAAAATAGAACCTTGAGGCACCCCCGAATTAACAGGATACAGATCCGAACACTCGCCGTCCACAACAACCCCGATCGATCGATTTTCGAGGAAGCTCTTCGTCCAGTCACAAAGCTGCTGGGAAAGTCCATATAAACGAAGTTTACTCAGTAATGCCCCGTGCCAGACGCGGTCAAAAGCCTTGGAGATATCCAATGCGACCGCTCTTGGCTCACCAAGTCGCTCTATCGCAGATGTCCATATATCGGTTATAAGAGTCAAAAGTTCTCCCGTGGACCGCCCGCCACGGAAGCCGTATTGACTACCATTCAGAAGTCCGTTGCACTCCAAATACTTAATTAACTCAGTATTGATGACTTTTTCCATCATCTTAGACAACAAGGGCAGTAATGCTATCGGTCGGTAATTTTGTGGGAGACACTTTTTTCCCTTCTTTGGAATTGGCTGAACTCGAGCGATTTTCCAGCAGGTCGGAAAGATCCTCCATGCATAAGATAAGCGGAAGAGTCGGCCAAGAACCAGCGATAGTTCTGGAGCACAGTTCTTAAAGACTATTGCTGGTATTCCGTCTGGGCCGGTTGCCCTCCTACAGTCCAGTTCACGTAGAATGCATTGAATAGTACGCGGGCGAAACTTCATATCCCGCATCGAAGAACCGCCGTCATCACAGGTGGCTCTAAATGTCCGGGGTCGGGGTTTGAATTCGCAGAAAATAAATTTGCGAACACATCGGATTTATCTTTTGAATTTGTGACTAACGTCCCACTGTCCGTCACCAACGGAGGGAAAGAGGAGGAAACGAAGTTGCTGCTGACAGCCCTTGCCATTGACCAGAAGGAGTGCGAACCAGACGGGCACTGAAGGAATTTATTAGTCACTCTGTCGTGGTGAGCTTATAGCGTTTGGGATGATAGTGAAGAACGTGTGATTTTAACTGACGCAATGACAGTTAGAATCACCAAAAATTGAGCCAATGCGTAACACATCAGGCTACTGGCCGTGTTTAAAATTCGATTTTTAAACTCAGGTATATTCAACTGATATGAATTGTTATGTTATCGCTATGGTATACGACTCTGATGCATTTTCTTATTCGATTTTCGTTCGGTGTTCTTCACTATTTGCTTGTGTATTGTGTGTGTATCTGTTAGAAACGCCACAAGCTTTCTTCGCGGTATCAATCGGCTGGTTGCACGCGTTTCTGATTCTAACAAAATTCGTTCTGTGAACATCGGTGAGATTGGAGCACCACTGCTTAAAAGCTCTATTTTCTGCCACTGTAATTTGCTCGCATTTTTTACCAAAGCAAGATTTATCAGATGAGCTTCGTTTGATGGAATGTGGAATGTAGATCTCCATCCCGAGAAGAATAACCTCTGTGAACGACCCGCGCAAGTGTTAACATCGGAGTATCCGAAGCACACTTCCGACCAAGGATAGGATGCGAAGAAATCTCGCAAATCGTCCCAATTAGCAGCTCCATACATCCATACATACCGAAGCTGCCTATGCCGGTTATTCGCTTGAAATGCAAGTGGTTGCGCGACAGATACTAAGCGGTGATCTGAGTTTCCCAGTGGCGCAGCAACCTCGACGGTATAATGTCAAAAACAGATCCAGGGTGTTCGCATAATCGCCTCGGGCTTCAGGCACTTGGGTGGGTTCCTCCACTAGTTGAGTCAAGTTGTGGCTAACAGCAAACATCTCCGCCAGCCTCCCAGCCTCGTCGATTCTGTTAGAATGTAACAACCAGCCGGAATTGTGTACATTAAAATCGACAAGGACAATAATTTCAGAAGCTGGGTGGTTGATCTGTATCCAGTCGACGGTATATGAAAGATGTTCGAAAAATGTCGCCGGTCGATCGTCATTCGACGGCAAAGACAACAAAGAAATTTAACAGAATTCGCCAGTACGACCCTCAACCATATGATGTCCATGTTATTGGGTTCCAACGTCTCCATCCTCTGGCAAGCTCGGACCGCGCGAAGACGCAGACTCCGCCCTTAAAACGGAATCTCGAATTTTAACCGTATCCTGAGCAACGAAGATATGCCAAATCAGTTGACGAATCGACTTGGGTCTCAGTTAGGGCAACGACATCATGTTTCTCTGTTTACAAATATTGGTGGACGGCGTTTACATTCGTATTGGTGAAACCGATGCACCTGATGTTACAAAATGCCGTTACTAGTCGAGGGTGGACATAGGCTCGAGAGCGAGCTCGATTATGCGATGACGTATTTCTTAAAGTTCGGTTATTTAACATAATATCTGCATGATGTTCCCCCTGACTGGATTGATTAATTTAACATTAAGAGTCAGAAGGGGATTCACGTTATGTGATCCGAAATTGAATGGGGCTTGGCCCGGTGTGAGTGTTTGGGTGTGTGGTCTTGTGGGGAGGAAGTATTGTGCCAATACACGGGCACTCCGTTCACTTCCTCCTCCATCATAAATTGTTCACGCGCGAAGGTTCATCCGTTGTTCCGCCGACACAAAAGGAAAAGCCCAACACCAACACGGGGCACGTACAAATATGAAACACACTTTTCTTCTATTATTAAGGGTTCTTTTATTGTTGTTTTATTTTCTTATTGGATATTAACATTTTACCGTAGCACTGCGTGAAAGTTACAATGTGGAGTCAATAAAGAAAACACAATCTTCGAAGACTGCAGCGAATATAATATTCGACACGGCGGTTGCAAACAATCAAATAGACGCGCTCTCGAAAAGGACAATTAAGAGGGACAGCTGAAGGAAACTTTCGACTCACACTCGACTTTGTATGTACGCATCGTACCGACGAACGGTACGGTAGGCGGCGATGTGACCGTCTCGGTCAATGAATGCAATACGACTCAGCGATATCTTGCTCGTGCAGAGCTCACTCGCTAATCGTGATCATGGTGGTATGTGTGCATGGTTCTTTCATGGATGAAAACGAACCTAGAACAAAGAAAGGGCATAAAGTGCATTCATGGGATACGATTTCGGTAAAGCAAATAAAACCGAACTCGTCGGATGCTAATGGGATCTTAGTTGGAAATGTGCGTCGCGGCTAAACAAAGAGACGACGATTCGATGTGGAAATGTGCTAATGGGTTTTAGTGTGACGTTCTTTGCCACATAAATTTATGTATTTAAAATGGGTTACCTATGGTTAGTCAGTTAGTCCCGGGTGGGGTGTCTATTATCTCGTCTCCAGTTAGGACTCCTGTTCTTGTGGTTAGATCAGAGTGACTTCTCCACCACCTGTGGTTCTTCTTCAGGTTCTTCCTCAGGTTCTTCCTCTTTACGCTACCAGGGCGGCCACCGCCAAATGGTGATTTTAGAGAGAATTTGATGTGGTTCTGTGGTTCCAATCGCACCACAAGCGATGGGATGTTCACCTCCTGCTTCCGAACTCAATTGTGTGTTTGACGGATCAACACGCGAACATGATGGATAGATTTGGCCAATCCAAGTTTAAACACTCGCGCTTTAATCGGCGCTCCAAGAAATCAAAAAGCCTTTATTCTTTTCTCTCCACGTTTAATTTCAAAAACTTTTCTTTGACAAAATGTTTTAGTATTTTCCTTTTTCCTTCTGTTTTTACTTTTTACTTTTTTTTACTTTCAACCCAAAAAGAACGGGGCGTTACTCGCGACGTTTTCCTTTTTCTTTCTCTTATCTGTATTAACCAACTGTCTTCTTAAAAACCGTATCGAGCAACCCAAAATCAAATAAAAACGGAATCAAAATATCATCCTGCTGTTCCTCTCTCTCCCTCTCCATCAACATCCACTCCGAAAACAGAAATCTACCTTCCACACGATCCACACTCGAACAGGAGTATGTTCTCACATTCAACATGTGGATCGTGTGTTTTTCTCACCACCTTACCATCTACTATTAAATTATATTAAAAGCAATTAAATGATGGGGGTGGCGGAAGCCGTACGTAACATTAGCTAGGTTACTGGAAAATTGTGTTTTTGGCATCGCTAGTAAGGGTAGGTATTGAAGTCCTATTTGCATTTGTTTATGCTGTAGGATTTAATTGATGCCAAGAGACGCGGAATGCGTATTTGCTTTGGTCCCTTGGGTGTAAGTCGCCAGCCAATGTGTATGTAGGGACCATTGTTGTACACATGGCGCGGCTGGGAAAATAGACGGCGCAATATTTATGGTCCCTACCATGACGGTCACATTGTATGCAAACCGAATCATTTTGTTTACAAGAATTTGTCTCGTACCGAAGGTGCCGAATTGGTTTGGAATTCCAGATAAGTAAAGCAAGAAATCTTACGGAAAATTGTATGCAAAGGGATGCATGAAAAGGTAAGTTTTCTTTACAGGGACTTTAAGATTATAGATTTGATCTATATAATGCGTGAAGCATTTTCAGGTACTAATGCGATTGCATTAGTGAAGTTAGGGAATTGGCTGAATGTTATGGGGGTTTTACGGTAAGTAGACAGTGGGGTTTGGCGGAACCGCCACAGTCTTAGTACGTAACAAATGTGTTCGGGTGTAGACGGCTGTACTGTCGGTCTTCATGTTTATTTAGGACATTTTTGAAAACTCATTTTTATACTTGACCAAAAAGTTTTTATCCTGTTTATAGACTGATACATTTATTATTCTCGTTTCAATACTTTTTTAATTACCTTAGAGATATTTGTAATAGACCAGTCATTAAATCTATTCTTGTTATTTTTTTACACTTAATATTTTGGTAAGAGTATGCTCCAATAACCGCATGTTGTGTGACTTCGCAACCTTCATCAGAACTTCCAGCATCACTTGAATGTCCATTTTCTTTACTAGAGGTATAAAAACTCCGCCACAATTACATGTTTCGGACAAGTTGTCTTTCTTGATGCCGTTGCATTGGGAGCACTTAACATCTTGCAGCGTATATCCGATCATTGCGTTCGCAATATTTTCAGTTATCAGCATTTCGATATCTCGATTGTCGTAAGCCACATAACATCGATCACATAACCATACAGCCCTGTAGAAGAGAGGTATTTTTAATTTAATGAGTCTCCTTATAACATTTTCTAATGACTTACTGATCGTCGCGCATTGTTCGGTGTTTATCATGAACAAGATCTATGTCCCTGTATTCATTACACGCCTGGCAAGTGACACCATTAAGAACGTACTCAATGGTGGACGTGAGCTCATCGCAAACACTGAATTCATTTACATCGATGACTTTAAGTAAGTTTCGCTTAAGGTTGATAATATCGTCGTTTGTTGTTTTGTAGATGGTGATTATTTTAATCATTGCTTCTACGAAGGTTTTTACTGCTGAAGGCTGTTCGTTTCCATATTTATTACGCAGATCGAGAACTAAGGCGAAAATCTTGTGGGAAATGCTCATAAAAGCGCCAGGAACATCATGCTTCTCTTGTAGCGCATGTAAGGTCAAGGCCACAAATGTTTCGAAATTAGTTTTGAACTCCTCCTGGCGGAAGATATCTGATTCGAGAGCAAAGTTTATACTCAAGGCATTTGATACATTGGCAGTACTATCATCAGGTTCTGTTGAAGGGTCTGTTGTTGTGGGTAATGTGCCCTTGATGCCAGCGTAATTCGTGGCATCAAACCATATTAGACTGTTCCAGAGCTGGTGAAATGATAAATGTACGCTGTGGAATAATTCCTTCTTTCGAATACTCTGGACGATGAACTCCACGTAGCTCAGTGCCTCCTCAATGGCAGTCTTCTTCGTATTGATTATAATTCTATTCATGTCGGCGTATATTATTTCGGTGCCAAGCCTCTTGAACTCCGCTATAAGACCGAGGAAAAGTTTCTCCATTAAATTCGTGACTGCTTTGCAGATAGCTGGATCGTACATAAATGCATTGCTAGATCGCATCCACCTGTAGAAGTGTGCAATATGATAGTCGGAGAAGATATTTTGGTTTAAGGAGACTTCCCGTAGCCATCCACTTACGATGGTTCGTAATATTTTAAATATAGGACTAGCCGCAGATAGTCCGTTGTTGTATAGATTGGCTCTAGCGGTCTTTGCTGAAAGCATATCATCCAGAGTCACTTGAGAACAAACGTCAAAGGGTGTTGCAGACGTTGTTCCTTCCATTTCTAGCACTCGAGTGGATTGCAGTAATGCAGAAACTGCCAAATTTTGTACAGTTAAGGAAACGCAAAGCTCGCTGTAGTAACCGGGTTTGTTTTGTGACACAAACACTTTGTCACTTTGCGTGAGGAATTTGTAGTCTTCAATTTCTTTACCACCAAGATCCGGACGATTAGTTGTTGACCACCAAAGGATGAAGTTATTCTTTTGCAGTAAACGAGCAAAGAATATATCAGTTCCTATTAGTACAGGATCTGGCGGCATATTACCGATGGGAACATTCAAGTATCGACTTTGTTCAAGCATTAAATCGATGACACTGTTGAAATTTAGAAAGTGCCGTATCATAGTTCGTGTTGCCTTCTTTTGCCAATCGAGACCATGCAAAGTTAGTGCATCGTCGGAGATGTGAATCTTTACAAGAGGGAATTCTGATAGAAAAGGTATGGCTGATCTTAGAGTGTAATTTTCCATCAGGGTTTGGGTACACAGAACAGTAGGACCTCTCTTGTCTTCCTTGTAGATTGATAGAGTTCTTTGTAAGATTCGATACACTTGTGCTAAATCAATTTCCACAAATATCTCGAAGGATATGTTTTTCGGTAACGCATCATCTGCTAGATCGGCATTTTGGCTTTTTTTCAAATAAGCAGCTCTCTCGGCCACGTAGAGGGAATTCATATTCGGCATTTGATTTGCCCGCTGCTTATCAAAAATGATAATTACTGCACGTTTGCTGGCCGGCAGAAATAGACCCCAAAGTTGACGTTTACCCAACGAACTTTGCTGGTAGAGAAATCCCTTTTTGAGTCTTTTCCAAGATTTCGCCAAATAATGTTTCGTATTAGTAAATTTTTCGAGGTTTTCAAATGAATGTATGTCCGACGCATTGCCTGCGGAATTTTTGTTTATGTTACACATAGAACCGATCTCGATTAAAAACCGAGCTTCGAGAGACAATTTTGTCTCGTATACTCCTTCAATTTCGGCTATCGGAATATTTCCGGTTATTCCTGGTGTTTGGTTTTTAAAGTCCTTCTCTTGTAATTTACATCTGTAGACGTTGTATCGTTGAGAATGGCGTGGTAATATACAAGGGACCTTTGTTCTATTCAATTGGTCACCGTCATTGTCAATTTCCTTTATCGATCGTTGATTAACGTAAATCACTCGTGGAATATTTATTTTGATCTTATGCAATTCATCTTGAACAATCGCCCAGATAACAAAGTTTCCAAAGTCATCGATGGCGATTAGGTTGATTATTTGCCAGAGGTGCCCTAAGAGCGATCTCTTGGACCTTTGAATGAAGTCGCTTACTGTAGTAGGTTTCTTACTCGCTGTTATTATATTTTTGCCTGTTTTCGATCGCTTGGTATTTCGTTTATCTTTTCGAGCTTTTAGTTGAAGTTGCCACTTGGACTTTTGAAAATTGACCCATTCGACAATTTCTGATCTAGTCGTGCCTATTGAAGGCGGTGAACCCAGTGCCTTTCTCCAATCGCCATCCACTTCAATATTTGCTTCTGAAAACGTTCGCTTTGTCGCGGGAGTTGTTTTTTCTGGAGTTTTTGGTGCAGAAGTTCCATTAAACGCGCTTCCAACCTCTCCGGCAGAACCACTAATCGTTCGTGGCCGTTTATTGGAGGAAATTGTACTTTTCGGGGCAGACGAAAATAACTCCGTTATTTGTCTCTGGCGTTCCTTGTCAGTGGACTCCTTCATTTTTCTGTGTAACCAATCAGGATGGACCACACGAGGTACAGGATTTTTAACTCCTTGTATTGCAGCAGGTATGGTGATAATTTTTTGTATAGCACCATTCAACCGTTCGATATAATAATTCCAATCGACAACTTCCCTGATATCTGCATCTCCCATAGTCGTGTCACGCAGCCAACGACCTAGATAGGTTCGACGTATACTTGGCTCGGATTGGAATATAGCAAGCGGCACGGCTCTCTCTGTAACCGGAGTCCCTTCGGGTTTTCTTAGGATTACATATTTGCAAGATAAACCAGCATCTTTCACCATCTGTTCGCCCAAAAACTCTGCTAATCTTTTCGCTGTGGAAATTGATGTACTCTTTTGTGAACCATAATCCTCTAACTTCTTAGACATTGATCTGTTTTCTGAGATTAGATCGAACAACTCAGGATCAGGCAAATTTTGACCATGACTATATAAAACATCCAGCCAGTAGTTGGCAATTTTTGCAACACTGCCATAACATTCTTCCAGAGTATTGCCTGATAGGAATGCTTCAAATACTGAACTCTGGAAATTCTTGATGAGCTGTAATTCGCCTCTACGTTTAACTTCGAATCCCTTTAACTCAGCCATTGTGCCGTCGAAATTAAAGACGGCATAACGTTTTTTCAACTTCTTTCCTTCTTCCTTAGCAGCAGGCAAAACCATTGCTAGGTAGGGGCCATCAACTTCAAAAAATATCGAATTTTCTGATCTTATTTCGTATTCCGGTAAATTGCCATCCTTATACGGCTTCACTAGTTCATGGTATTGATCATTGGTGTAATGCTCCTTAACCATATTATTCAAAACTGCATTCGGGTAGGAGATATTGAATTTGTTTTTCCCTTTGTGAGTGGATAAAATAGTAAAAACTTGTGGAAACGATGCCGGAAGAATACACCAAATACCATCTGTGTCCAATTCTAAAGGTCGGCCAATTCGCTCAATGATATTACGTGCCCTCTGGATTATACTTGATCCTGTCAAACATACGATTCCTGCCATTGGCATTGAATGCCATCGGGCACCTTTTCGCATTACATATCCATAGAATGAGTTCAAAATACACTTATGTGCCAACTGCAGGGAGTCATAAAGCACTTCTTTACTTTTGGCCGCCTTAACTTCAGCAGCGTCACCTTTCTTAATGGCTTCAGACACAAACTGTTTAGCAACTTTTGTCAGTTTCTTATAGTCATACCGTCGATCGCGGAAGGCTCTTACAGTGTCCACGTAGAAACTGTTTTCTTTCTGGCATATGGTCGAGGTACGTTCCTCTACTTTTACGATTTTCGTCTTTTTGTAAACTTTTCTGCAATATTCAGTTAGTCGTTTCTTTTCATAGGCACTTTGATCTTCTTTAGAGAGTTCATGGAAGGCCCGCGGGCTACCACCTGGAAGCAGAGGCGGAAAATTTTCCATTTCAAGCTGTTGTTTAATTCGAAGCAATTCATTTTTTGACGCAGGTAACAGATCACCTCGCCAATGCCATTTCATTGACCGTTTACACTTTGCTTCGGGATGATTAAAGACACATGCTGCACAATCAACATCTTCAACCAAAGCGGATGGTTGTAGACGGTTAGTCAAAATAATATTTGGATACATTGCACCAACATCTAAATGATAAATCACTGGCTGTTCTAAACGGTTTGGTATATCATGTAATCCCTGCAATGCTTGTTTAATTTCTGTCGATATTTCGTCAAAATTTGTAACATCCGCTAAGGGAACGCCCTCTTCAATTTCAATGGCGTGCTTAAGAACTTCCTCGGTACTCTTAATCAACTGCGTTACCATAGTACGATCCAAACGGAAGCGACATGGTATATCAGCTCTGTATACTCCACATTCCAAAGCTTCCACATGTCCTCCAACATAAGTCTCGGCATCAATAAGCTGTCCATCACTAGAGACCTTTTGTGCTTTCTCTTGCTGCTTATTTGGAAAGACGATATTCGCATGGTAGGCTTCCACCATCAAAAGAGTTTCACACAGGGTACCTGAGCCTTTTCTTAAAATCTCATCCGGTTCCATGGGAATGATTGTGGCCAAGGCAAAAATAAATGGATGTACATATTTCATGTACAAATAATACGTTGCTATAGCATCAGACACTGAATAATTAGACAGTACTTGTGGATGTTCTACAGCCATTCTACACATTTCTTCTGGATCCAATTCAATCGGATCATAATTCAGTTTAGCTTTGGCTACCGCTTTTAGACCCTGTGATCCAACAGGCAAATAAGAATCTCTCTTCACCCAACAAAGACAATCCATATGAATCGCTGGCCTACTTAAGTATAATCCATCACGAGATTTACTAAATCCAATTTGTTCATTCATATCTAACCCATACAAGGATGCCCTCATTTCAATAAACGGCCAGTCGAAAAAATCTCCATTATACGTCACGAAAATATGCGGACAAACTTCATTAATGTGATCGAAGAATTTCTGTATTGCATCCCTTTCATTTGCTTCATTATAAACAATAAATTGCCCTTCAAATTCTGGCCGAGGGGTATATTCAAAATCTTGAACATCAACAGAAATTATTTCACGATTTGTGATCAAGAATCCTTGACCATCGATCATATATGAAATCATTATCACCTGATCTGATTGGGCGTCAGGAAATTTCAGTGGTAATTTTGTAGTTTCAATGTCAAATGCCAATACAACTGGTTCTGGGCGTTCCAAAATATCTGGTCTTCCTGTAATTGTTGGTAACAATTTATTGCCGCTGTTCATTTTTACGTCATACCACATTCCGCAGAATATTTTTAAATCTATTGAAACTCGTACATGATAAGGTACATCGTGTTCTCTTATGTCGATAACTGCATCCAAGGGTCCACTGCGTTTAAGTTCGGTCTTATGCGTTGGACGATTATCATTTAGCATTTGGCAGAAGACATCCCTGTTTTTGGCGTTTGAACTATTTGCTGCCACTGCTGATGAAATAACTTTGCGCACTTTTATTAAAGAGTTTTGATTGTAAAACATTACTTTGAGAAAAACTTGCTTCTTCCCCGACAGATGGTTCGGTAAATCTAGATCTTCTTTGTACAGGGTTTCAGTCTTTACAATCTCACTTCCGTATTTTGTTTTAAGCAGCTGAGCTACTTCCGGTAGACGAACTTCATCCACACATATGAGAAAGTATGGCGGGTAAGCGACTGTATATTTGAATCTACTTCCATCCATGCGAATGAAGAATAAGTCCAACGCTGAAACCAATCGATGATCATCGTCCAATAGTTCGTTCTAAAGTATAAATTTAAAAAGGTAGTTTGGTAAATAATCATTAAAAAGTTCGCTGGTTATTGATATACAATGTGTCCCAGCTCTAACATAATAATAATAATTATCATTAACTTTTACATGCTAATCACTATGAATTATCATTAATGTTTATATTACATATAATTACACATTCATACTTGATACACAAGCAGCTAGCGTGGCTGGTCTCACGCTTTGTTCGTTTCTAAGAGTCAATCAGTTGAATTTGTACACTTGAATAAAGAACATTAAATTATTGGGTTGTATCACATGAAATGTCAGATTTTGCTCAGTCGGAAATAAGAAGTTCTCGAGTGCACATCTGTGCCAGAACGTTAAATTTTCTTTTTTTTATAAAGTATAAAGTAAGGGAACAATGGCGGAATCGAGTCGGTGAGGTCATGAACTTTTGGGTTCCTACAGGGCTATAAATAGTAGTAGAAAATAAAGTGATATGTGTGCTTGATGTGTGAGAATTTTAGGTTTTGTTATAAGTACAGTTTTTTTTTCTAGGAATTGTTTACCATGCTGTCGGTAGTTCAAATTCGAACCCTCTTCCTTTATGAATTTAAAATGGGACATAATGCGTCATTGGTAGTGAAAAACATTCTTGACGCATTTGAGGATGTAGCGGTAAACGAACGCAGTATACGACGTTGGTTTGGAAAGTTCCGTTCGGGAGATTTCATCATCAGCATCGGCACTATTATCGGGATCCGGCATTGGCCTTATTTAACAAATGTCGCCACCGGTCCCGATTTCGAGCCGATGTCATCCAGTTTGGCACTCCCTGGCTCTGGGCGTCCTGGTCTACGTCATCCCTCCATCACAGACAAGGTCTGCCGCGTTGTCTCCTTCAATACATCCTGCCACAAAGGACTTTCCGGGCAGGCTTTTCTTCGCTCATTCGAGCTAGGTGTTTCGCCCACCGGTGTCTACCGAGCTTAATTTTTCTTACAACATTAGCTTCAAGATAGATTGCGTACAACTCATGGTTGTAGCGTCTCCAGAATCGTCCTCCCTCACATACGGGGCCAACAATTCTCTTTAAGAACTTCCTCTCGAACGCGGCTAAGAGTTCAGAGTGCCTTTTATTGAGCACCCAGGTCTCGGATCCATACATGAGACTGGTAAGATCATGGTCTTGTACAGTAGTAGCTTGGATGTTCTGGACAAATTTCGGAATTTAAAGAGCCTTGATATATGGGGTTCTGGGCGCACCACATGTGTTATTTGTTGTTTACCCAAGTTCAGTAATATATCACTTCGATTGAATCAAAGTCAGTTTATTTATTTTAACCACATAGTATATAATTTCAATTAGCGTAAAACTAAACCGTAGTTCACAATAATATTTTGATAAAAATCCAATGTGATTTGTTCTTTATACAAACAATATTAGATTAACATAGAATTGGCTTATAGCTCGTACGTAATATTAATTAATTAAAATTCAATGTAAACTGCTCTTTATACACACTATTAGATTAACATAGAAGTGGATTATAGTTCATACGTAATATTAATTAATTAAAATAAATTCAATGTAAACTGTTCTTTACACACACACTATTCGATTAACATAGAAGTGGCTTATAGCTCGTACGTAATATAAATTAATTAAAATTCAATGTAAACTGTTCTTTATACACACTATTAGATTAACATAGAAGTGGCTTATAGTTCATACGTAATATTTATTAATTAAAATAAATTCAATGTAAACTGTTCTTTATACACACACTATTCGATTAACATAGAAGTGGCTTATAGCTCGTATGTAATATTAATTAATTAAAATCCAATATAATTCGTTTTTCCTCTTTAGTTCGCACGCAATATACTTTAGCTCAATATAACAGCAACTCGCGGTTCACCAGACTATATTAATTGCGCCCAACACACACGCTACCGAAACGACAATTCAGACTAAGAATGTACCGAATTAACCGATCCCTTGGGACGGCCCAAGAGGGATGTAAATTAACGTGAGGGCGTGACCTGCCCTCACCGAATCTGAACCGAGATTAAATTATTTCATCGAAGCGATAGGATACCAAAATCCCATCATCGCTTCGATGACCAAATTTGGTAATATGTCCCTTTTGCGTTTGGTTCACACAAAAGGGGTGGAAATACACACACGATGATTGCTTCCGCTGCTCATCGTGTGCGTCCGCAAGTATGCAGACATTGCATAAGTTCCCTTTAAAGTTCGCAGCAGGTGCGAGTATCCCAACGGCAAAAGGGTTGAAATGTTTACACGATCAACGTCTGCGTAAAGCATTATTGCTGATCGTGTACATTTCGCTGGTATATTCTCGCAATCGAACTCTGATGGTAATTTTCCATTTGCGAATTCGACTGCTGGGGCGTCAGCCGGATGCCTTCATGTATCGGTCGCTCGGGTGATCGCTCGAGGTCGGCATGCTGTGCCAAGGCAAGATACCTTTTCCTGCTGGTGTGCAGCTGGCGCGCAAAAGGATATCGTGTAGATATTGCACAGGCAATATTGGTTGTTTGGTTGTTAAACCAAATTGCCTTGAAAATATTGTATTTGTTACCTCTGGAATTTCATATCAGCGAGAATTTATGTTTCATGGTTTTCCTTCGATTTTGCAGGTACAGCATGGAAGGTAAGTGCAGGCTTTTGGTGTATTTCAGGAAACTGTTACCTTTTGTACCTGTAAAGTAAGTAGTGGCGTTCAATGGAACTGCCACGGTACTTGTTTCTCTTTTTACTTGTATGCCCTATTTGGGGGTTTTTACTTAGATTATGGGAAGATGTTGGTGGCGTTCGGGGGAACCGCCACAGATATACCATAGTAGGCTTTGTTGGATTTGATCAGCCGTTCGCGTATTTCTTCTTCCATATTGTTATCGGCTGATAGTATTGACCCAAGGTAGGACGGGTTTATTCTTAGACGTCGTTTAAGAGCGGGATGTTGAAATCGAAGGAGGTGGGGAAAGAGTTGGCCTGTCGTAGCATACCCGAGATGGGTTTGTTACACATTGCCACACATCCTTCTTAAATAATATAACAATACACACAAGCAATAATCCAATCAATAAATCTTAAACCCCAATTATCCCAAGCATTTTTGCATACTATGCAACTCTCCCATTCATAATATCCTAAACAATCCAATCGCTACAAGTACTTTGCTTACAAAGCAATTCTTCTAACTTCAATTGATTCTTTCACTCACGTTGCAATAAACGTATATCATACTTCATAACCCAAGCCCGCCACATTCTGCTTCATATTGCAAAAATCAAGCGTACACCTGGCAACGACCAGCACGGTCTCATTTTACATGTGTCAACAAGTGTACTACATGATATTCGAGCGCCAGCGACATGTTCAAAGAACACCGACTATGGCACCGTGGAACGAAGGAAGAACGCTGAACTCGACGAAATGGTGGGTGCAACGGAGAATCGCAAATTACTCATACGATACGATTGGCACATGCGGGCATTGGCCTGTAATTGGTTCGCCAAATGGAAAACCAATTAAGTAATTGCGAAATTCATCGCCGTTGCATTTTTAAGGGAAACGATTATGGAAGTATGAAACAATTATGCACTTGCGGGCATTGGCCTGTATTTGGTTCGCCAAATGGAAAGCAATTAAGCAATTGCGAAATTCTCTGTCGCTACAGTTTTTGCAGAACAAACGATTGGGTTGTGGCAGGCGAATAACCTCTAAGTTGGATATACAATCGGTGCGAAAAAATGTACGAGCCGCACTTTTAATCAATTAAAAAAAGGTACACAAGTGATCTAAAAGCGAGTCAGTCTAAAGGAGTCAGTCAGTAACGGTGGTTACGGCGGGAAATAGTGTGCGAGTCACAGTAAAGAGTTACAATAAATAGTTAAGTGCGAATTACAGTAAAGAGTTACAATAAATAGTTGAGTGCGAATTACAGTAAAGAGTTACAATAAATAGTTGAGTGCGAATTACAGTAAAGAGTTACAGTAAATAGTTAAGTGCGAATTACAGTAAGTAGTTACAGTAAATAGTTATGTGCGAATTACAGTAAATAATTAAATATGAGTTATAGTAAATAGTTAAGCATGAGTTACAGTAAATAGCTAAATGTGAGTTACAGCAAATAGTTAAGTTGTGAATTACAGTAAATAGTTAAAGAACAGTACGAGTGCGGGACAAAACCTCTGAACCGAGAGGTTAGACCTTTTTATTTCTTTTTGTTTAACTAAACAGTGAATCTCAATAAATGTAAAAGAAAACACTTTAGTACCACTCTAACTTTAAATAGTGCTAATAGTAATAAATATCAAACGAAGGAACAGCCTGTGTTTTATTTCCCACAAACGTTCCACTTCAAAGGGAAGCCAATCTACGCAACCACATCATCGGACTAGAAGACCAACTACAGAAGTAAAGGACAACTACTAGAGGGACACCCGCTGACAAGTAAGCATCTAACGTATATTAATATTAGAATGACCCTGTTGCAGAGAGTGAATATTTTCTACTATAATAAATAAAAACCATTATTGATCAGTGCACGCACGTACAATAAATTTAAGATATATATATAAATATATATATATATATATATATATATATATATATATATATATATATATATATATATATATATATATATATATATATATATATATATATATATATATATATATATATATATATATATATATATATATATATATATTACGAAAGAATACCACTAGTGAATAGTTCCTACTCTAATAAACAAACCCTATTACTAACCAATGAACGAACATACGATGCTATAATCTCTGTCTATATCCACTCCGAAAGAAGCAACAGTTAAACATCTCCCCGCAATAGTAAATGTGGTAATGATATTTCGGTGCCCAGCGAAGGGCGATTACTGAAGGAATAGATATCCTGACCGTAACACTCACGCGATAACCAAATAATAAATGATAAGACTTGGGGTTACGCTCAGGTGTTACATTTTGATAACTAATTAATAAATGATAATATCTGGGGTTACGCTCAGATATTACATTGTAATAACCAAAGAAACAATAAATAAAATAAACAAATACTAAACTCTGATAAATAGTTATTTAAATGTTAACATTAGAGGTTCGTTAGCGCCGTAAGAAGTGTGATGAGCGAGCACGTAAAACAGTCGAGGGTTACGTACGTTACGGGGGTTTGTGTGCAATGTTAAAGTGGAGAGAAAGCCTGGGCAATTGATTGAGCCAGACAGAAGGTGATGGACAAAGATGATGTCGGCAAGGATTCTGCGCTCTTCGGGTGTGTTTAGATTGATTAGAGGGAGCCGGCTTGTGTATGGTGGTAAAATCAGCGGATTTCCCCAGTTTAGTCCGCGGAGGGCAAAGCGCAAGAAACGTCGTTGAACACCCTCAATCCTGCGAATGTGAGTCACTTAATACGGGGACCAGACCTGACTAGCGTATTCGAGTAGTGGCCGGACAAAAGTTGTGTAGAGTGATCGGGAGACATAGGGGTTGAGGAGTTCCTTCGACCAGCGTTTGACAAACCCAAGGGCGGCGTTGGCCTTGAGGATTATGTAATCAATATGTGCGGTAAATTTGAGCTCCTTGTCGTATAGGACGCCCAGCTCGCGAATCAATTCAACCGATGCTATCGGTTGGTTCAGTAAGAGATAGGAGCGTGGGTAAGTGGGGGAACTCTTCCGAGAGAAGGTGATGCCAATTATTTTGGCACCAAGTCGAGAAGCTGTCAAAATCCGATTGGAGTTGGCAGTACTAATGACAGTATTCTTAAGGCGTGTCCATTTCTCTTCTACGCCCGGCATTCGGGCCCCAGGACTTATTCTCCCTCCGTCGAGCTCTTCGAGGATGAATCTGAACGCATGACTAAAGGTGTTACTGGTATTCTCATTGCGTAAGCCAGCCGTGTTGATTCGAACCTGTTCCGCGGATGCAATACGTCTCCGTTAGGCAATCCGCGCTCGGAAAGTTGTACCAACAAGATAGTGATCCGAGTCGACGTTGGGACCTCGGTACATTCTTACCGTCATCAGGCTCGAGGAGTGGCGGCGATCTATCAACACGTGGTCAATTTGGTTGCGAGTGGCTCCATCAGGTGATACCCAGGTAGCTTTGTGGATATATTTACGCGGAAACCTGGTACTTGCAACGATCAAGTTCTTTGATGCTGCCAATTCGATGACTCGTAGTCCATTGTCATTAGTGTTCTCATGCAAACTATGGGAACCTGTGTAGTGCCTGAAAACCGTCTTCCGACCTATTTTTGCATTCAAATCACCAAGAACGATTTTCACATCGTATGTTGGGCAGGCTTTGAGGGCCCGTACGACGTTCTCGTAGTATTCTTCTTTTTCCTAATCACGGGACTAATCTGTAGGTCCGTGAACGTTTATGAAGCATATGTTCTTAAACTTGCTTCGCAAGCGAATAGCCTTTCGTTTATTGCATTAAAGCCGATGATGGCAGATTTCAGTTTTTGGCTGACTAGAAAGTCTACCCCGAGCACATGGTATTTTGTATGACAGCTGTAATAAATGTGATACTCGTTTCTTTGAATAACACCACTCCCTGTCCATCTTATTTCTTGTAATGCTGTTACGTCAGACTTATATTCGGACAGGGCATCAGCTAGCTGTTGTGCAGCTCGAGCTCTGTATAGTGAGCGGACGTTCCATGAAAAAATTCTTAAATCGTTTACCCATTTTCGTTTCCGTGGTCGTCGTCGTGTATCCGGTCCATATCCAAGACTTGTTAAATTTGCCATAATAATTCATTTTTACGGGCATCGTTATTAGCTTTGCGCCAACCTTTCCCAGGATCTCGCTGCATGCATTGGTTCACTACTTGGCGGGTGCCAAAGTAGCTATCCAGGGGTGTCACGTGGGGACTGCATGTCAACTTGGATTGAACAGGGACAAGGATCGTCCTGGCCTTCGCCGGGTTGAAAGCAATCAGTAACTTTGCCCTGTATGTTCGCTCCCATCCCCCCGGACTTTGCACCAGGGAAATCAACCGTTGAGAAGAGGTTTGCTAAATGTAAACGGGGCAAAATGAGTACCGAAGACTATACACGCAGTGGACGCCCAAAAAAGGCTGTAACGGACGAAATTATAAAAAAGTTCACAAAATAACTATAGATGACCGTAAATTGAAGTTGATCGAGATAGCTGAGACCCTGAAGATATAAAAAGAGCGTGTTGGACATATCGTGAATGAATATTTGGACATGGGAAAGCTCTATGCCATGTGGGTGCCACGCGAGTTCACGATCGAGCAAAAGTTTTAACGTGTCGTTGGCTCGAAGCAATGTTTAGCGATATTCAACCGTATAATATATAATACATTTTCCGTCGATATGTGACAATGGGTGAAACACGGCGTCATCACTACACTCTAGAGTCCAATCGACAATCAGCTGAGTGGACTGCACGCGATGAATCGAATTCAAAGCTTAGATAGACGCAACAGAGCCAAAGCCAAAACATGGAAAGACCGCTAAAATCGTTGTATCGCCCTCAAAGGCAACTATGTTGAATAATAAAATCGAATTTTACCAACAAAAAAAAGTGTTTTACTATGTTGCGGATTGGCAATTAAATGTGCTGGAATGTACTGGAGAAATCTAGTACATTCGCATGTATACCAGTTGCGCAGCAACTGGCCATCATTGTCACCACGATGATGTCATAGCGTCGCTTTTGAATTGGCAGTTATGCCAATTCGTCAGTCTGCAATCAACCTTCATCAAATAAACACCATCGGTCAATAATTGTCAATCAATACATCAATTAATAAAGCTGCCTTCAAGTTCACTTCTGCCTTTTTGTGGTTCTGTCTCCTACGACAAAGTTTTATTGGTTTACACGCGGACTACTTAGAGTTATAAACAAACATTTCTGGTCCTTCGAAACGGATCCAGTGCCGATCTGGATTTACATCATCGCCGCCCAGTTCGCGGCACATAGACACTGCAACCTGACTCGACACAAATCAAGGACGACTGAAATTACTAGGGATAACGACTGTGAAACATCCCTTCTTAATGAGGACATCAACATTGATCTAAACAACACATTAGAACCGGTTGACGGTACCGGCGAACCCGGTTTATTAACAGTGAAAAAGGGAACAGTCGATGCAGCTATGGTCAAGAAGAATTCCCAAAATATTGCAGTTGACTTCTCAGCGAAGTGTTCCACTCCCACAAGCCAAGTAAGTCAAATAAAACGACGCTTAAACGCCAGTGCTATCCATGAGTTAGGTTTAAATTTAATATATGATTCCGACGAATGCCAAAAGGCAAAAGACAAATTCGAATTTTCCGATGTAGTAGACGACAGCCGAGAGAGACCAGACAACCCGTCCGATGAGTTGCTTAACAGCACCGAAATTACTCCGATCTTGTTAGAGGGGATTGCATG
Organism: Microdon myrmicae; assembly: GCA_963931805.1. NCBI lineage: Eukaryota > Metazoa > Arthropoda > Insecta > Diptera > Syrphidae > Microdon > Microdon myrmicae. The sequence continues at coordinate 108,480,680 of OZ007501.1, forward strand.
GGATCTCATTTTACAAGCTAACGACTCAACTTCATGTCTTCTCGACAGTAAGGAATGAAACAGGCGAAGGAGTCGGCAGCAACTGGACAAGGATCTGATGGATTGGAAACTGAAGAACTGAAGACTGTGGTTGCCAAGGGTGAAAGCAAAGTTAGTGGAGTTGCTCCAGGTTCAGAAGCAGAACACCTGACTACACACCATCAAGAAGATGCCGCACCGCTACAACCAGCCGAAAGAACAAATCGCCGACCCGATCACCCTATAGTAAAGGGAGAAACCGATCTACCGAAGCTGCGCCCAGTGCAGAAGCGAATGCTGGCAACGACATCGACGAAGCAACACAACGGCTCCCAGACGACATTCCTCGGTCGGCGGAACACCAAAGATCTCGACTGACGACATTCCTTGCTTGGAAGAGATTATACGCTGTTTGACACTATGCGTAACGGTGACGACAATGGTGAGGACAGTGGTGACGGCGGCGACGGCGACAACGATGACCACGGGTCCCCGACGTCATTCCTCGGTCGGCGAACCCAAAGGATCTCGACCGACGACATTCCTCGGCCGGAAGAGATAAAAAATCATCGGAAACCTCTGTTGCCGCGAACCAACCTATCGATGAGCAAATGCCGTTTGAAGAACTCATCGCCGCTCAGTTCGCGGCACAGGGTCGCACCTCTGGCACCTTCCTCAACCTGCAAGACAAGGGACAACCAAGTCCGAAAGCAATCGAAACCACAAAACGAGACCTCCACATCGAATGGGAAGCCATCCGCAGGCGGTCATTTACATGGCCCCCCCCCTGAGTACCAACAGCTTCAGTACTTCGCGGAGGACTTCATTGGCGAGAGCGAAGAAATATACCTAGAGGAACAGACGAAGCTCCTCGAGGCCCAGCACGCTCTCGATTCAGCCTCCCCAACCATGGTCAACAGCACCAATCGCCTCCATCCTAGCGAGCTGCCCCCAGTGCAGCTGCCAACGGTCAACATTAAGCTAGCGGAAAAGGAACCGCACCCCAGAACAGTGAGTCAGCAGGCCACCGACCAAAGTGCCGTCTGCCCAAAGCCCAACCTACCCAAGGTCCCGATGATCGACCCAGTGCCGAAGCCCCCACAGAAGACGACGCCGCGCACGCATTGGGGGCACAACATGGCATGGCCGTTCCTCGTGGGTTGCGAACTTACAACTCCGACCCAGAGGAACTGGCTACCATCACACGGACTCCAGAGAAAGCAGTGGGTACGGCGTATAAGATCCGTGTCAGATCCAACGCCAATGCCTTCCACGAACTCGACTGTTCCAGCAACAGTAGCCGGCCCAATGACTAACCAGCCCAGTGTCCCGATGCACAAAACACCGCCGACACCCGTAAAGCAACAGGGCGCTTGCACATTCTCCAGGGCCTCACACACCATTTACGCTTGCGAGCGCTTCCGATCACTCACGCCTGGCCGTCGGAAGTCCTTCGCACACAAAAGAAACCTGTGCACCAACTGCTTGAGTCGCCACCGCCTGCGCGACTGCCTCTCCAGCAGACGTGCCGTCGATGCCAGCGGAGACATTACACCCTGCTGCATGTCCGGTATACCGCCATCGACGGAACAACATCACCGCCGCAACGAGCCAAAGGATCCCCCCCCCCCCCCCCCCGGATCGACCGTCAGGAAGGGGTCTGCGCACATACAATCAGCGCCCCTTCACAGCATTCCGCGTTGCTGCCAACAGCCAGAGTCATCGTGACGTCGGAGACCGAACAGAGGATTGAAGTCCGTGCTCTGCTGGACCCCTGCTCCAGTTGCACCTCCGACGCTAAGCATCACCCGCCCCCACCTACGGTGTTGGGGGCACTCGTGGCCTTGCCACCAGGACTCAGGCCGCCATCAGCATCACTCCTCGCCTCCACGGCTCGAGCCAATGGACACTAAGGCCCTTCGTCCTATCAGGGCTCTCAGTGTATACACCACCACCACAATCAACGACAAGGGATCTCTCGTTCGTGGCGGATCTGGAACTTGCAGATCCGAACATCGCCTCCGCCGAGAAGGTGGACATCATCCTTGGGGCAGACATATACCCCAACATCATCCTCGAAGGCATAAGTAAGGACCAACGTTCCGACCTCGTCGCGCAGGCCACTGAACTGGGATGGGTGCTAACAGACTCAGCACCCACCACATCATCCAGCGCAAAGGTGACAAGGCCTGTCACCAGCCATCATATGGCCATTCCTCGTGGGTTGCGAATTTACAACTCCGACCCAGAGGAACTGGTCGACCTTCCGACTGACGGCCGCGGCTTCCATCAGAGAACGCAAAGGACGTCTCGCCGGCATCGGCCCCAGTGGCCACATACGAAGCCCATTCAACTACCAGCCACCGAACACTTGCGCGACACAACTACAAGACATACCCCCCGCCTACTAAACCATTGTGGGGGCAGGGGGCAATCGAGGAACCAGGAGCTTACCCACTCGAACACTTCAAGGCATCCCACCACACCCAGGACACCACTTGGTCAAGCTCCTGCCCAGGTCCAAAGCTACCCAGGCCAACCGCTACCACCTGTAGCCACCACAACAGGACCAGGAGCGCGCAATGCCTCGCTTGGCGGGCGGCGCTCCCCAGCAACCAGCGGCCTCTCGAACTCCAGCAAGAAAGCACGCCCGTCTGTGCATCCACAGAGGCTGCATTGCGACGACCCCGGGAGGCACCTGGCCCGTGACTGCCATTCCGCCAGGACACGCGGACAGTGCCAGGGTAGACACCGCACCCGACTCCACGTTACAGCCTCACACGCCAGCTGCCGCATCCCGCCGGTTACTAACTTCGGACGGGCGCCAACGGGCGCATCACCTTGCACCACCACTGGCCTCAATATAGCGAGATCCATCACCAGTCATTGATCGTGGGTTGCGACCTTACAACTCTAACCCAGATCAACTGGCCGGTCCCGCGACCACAAAAGGCAACGGACATCAGCGATGGGAAAAAGGTTCCTGTCGCCATCGATCATACGGGCCACCCCAGACCCTCAAGCCTCCAGCGCTCCTCGGGGCGGGCGGCCCCCTCTCAACCTATCATCCACGTGAAAGTGGACAGCCGACCAAGACCAACCGCCACCACCAGACCGCACACTCCCGGCCCCTAGCCTCCGTCCCCTGGAACAAAATGATTCGCTAATGATTGGCGAAGGCGGGCGGAATGTTGCGGATTGGCAATTAAATGTGCTGGAATGTACTGGAGAAATCTAGTACATTCGCATGTATACCAGTTGCGCAGCAGCTGGCACCAACTGGCCATCATTGTCACCACGATGATGTCATAGCGTCGCTTTTTGAATTGGCAGTTATGCCAATTCGTCAGTCTGCAATCAACCTTCATCAAATAAACACCATCGGTCAATAATTGGCAATCAATACATCAATTAATAAAGCTGCCTTCAAGTTCATTTCAGCCTTTTTGTGGCTCTGTCTCCTACGACAAAGTTTTATTGGTTTACACGCGGACTACTTAGAGTTATAAACAAACAACTATGTTAGCATACGAATGTTTCAGCCGACCTGTTAGATGAATAGGAAGAAGGATACGAACGGACACCCATTTCGTTTAACTGTTGTATATTCGCCATTGTTCGATTTATTTAAAACAGTACTCTTTCGTGCTTGTGCAATAAAAAAAAATCACATCGGGTCCGTAGGGATAAAAAGAACCTACTAAAAACTACATTTTGAGTCGCGGTGTAATTTTTTGCCAATTTGATTTTTAATACGGATTAACCTATTTTCCTTTTTATTATTTTTCGTTATTGTTCATTTGATTTTTGTTTGTTCACCAAAAGAAAGTAAAAAACGATAGGTTGCACAAGAGGAAAGACTTTTATAAATTGATTATATAATATACTATCATTGCATATTTATTTAAAGTTGTACGCAGAAAGCCACAACAAAAAGATATTGGATAATTTGGAGTGCTTGCGAAAGGCCAAGAAGCTCATGTAAGAACAATATTTGTAAAATAGGATATAAGATTTAGTCCTAAGTAAATATTTGTAAGTTATTTGTAAAATACATTCGTATTTTAAATTAAAAAAAAAACATTTGTTTTAATGAGGTGGGAATAAACCCATAATATAACAGTCCTACACCGCGAACAAAATTCACTCAAATTTATAACAGATTTCCCGCGCAAATTTCAAATGTAACCTGTCATTACTCTTTCAGAAAACATTAAATGCGGACAATTCTGTCTGAAGTTGAACACTGAATCCAGATTTTGAATAAAACTCACTGATCTTTTCAAGGAACTATTAAATAACGAGAAAATGACTAAATAAACCACAGAACTTTAAGATATATACTAATCAATATGTACTAACCATATGCATGTTAATGAGATATCCGGTCCTGTTATCGATCTCCTTGATCCGTTTAAACCCATATTGCATATCAATTGAATCATTCTTAACTGATTCATTATAACCATGTTCTTCAAATACTGACTTGGACATCGCGATATAAGAAGTCGACACAAAACAATTAGATCACTAATAACACAAACAATCACACCACACTATAATGCAATGCAACCGGGAAGACGTCAGTTGAACATCTGGTTTGTTTTCCCACAACAAAAATGAACGAGTTCACCGAAAAACTTGTTGCCCATTGAAAGTGATCGTATCACTTTCGGTCAAGAGATAAACAAATAACATTTTCCGCCAGTCCTCGAGTTATCTGTCCCGGTTTTCTATACGGATACTACATATAGGCAGGGAATATTTTATTTTATTTATTTATTATTAACAAGTAATTCAAAATTACATATCCATAAATAAACATAATGAGCCTAGCAAACTGAGACATTGGCTCTGTACATTTAAATTATAATTTGATTTTTAGGCTTTTATAAACTTATCTAGATTTTCAATGTTGTCGGGGATATGATCCTCGAGCATTTTATAAATATCTATGTTATGAAATAGATGGTCTCTTATAAGTTTCAGGAGAGGAGAGTCTTTTGGTATATGAATGACTGTAAGTATTGTATTGCATTCTTGGGAGATTGGGGGTGTGTCTCTTGTAGGGTAAAAGTGGCACGATCGCCATTTTGAGTGGAAGTTGTTTAGTTGTACAGTAAGAAATGGGTCGGGGTAATTAAGACGCCGTGAGCCGAATCCGATTGTTCCTAGCAGGGGTGGAAAGTCCTAAAGTGAGATAATTCGCTTAACAAATAAGGCAGGGCACGAAAACAATAGATTTCTGCCAAAAGTCAACAAAGGTGAAATCGATGGGCAGAGCACGAATACCATGAGTTCTGCCAAAAATAGAAATAAGAATCAATGCAGATTGTGGGCTGACTGAATTTGATTTATTGTTCAAAAATCCTGTCCTTAAATGCTATTTCTCCCATCAACATACCCGATGCATGCCAATATCAAGTAGGTCACACGCCATCATATTTCGGCTGTCCAAATCATGACTTGAAAAGGATGTTCCTCCTTTTAAATATTCATCGCACATTGCATGGCCAACCCACAATGATTCACCTCTCAGATGTCACGCAAATAGGTGAGTGTCATGCATTGTGATAACGTTTACCATCCATGACACACATCTATCGGAACACCTGGGAAATGACATTAGTTATTGTACACCGAAAGGCATAAGAAAAATGATAATGTATAATTTAGAGTGCTTGCGAAGAGACAGTAAGTTAATGTAAGATGATTTTTGTAAAATAGTAGTTAACATTTAGTCTTAAGTAAAATCCGTAAGTGAATTGTTAAATAAATGTGGAGATTAATCAACACAAAAAACACCTGGGAATGAGTATTGACATGTCATACTTTTTGTCTTTGGTTTGGCGTGCGCTGCCCGGTATTTTATTTGAAGATCATGGATTCCGTATTATGATCTAATTATCCGGTGTATGTTATTTGAAATTTGTTCCTGTTTTAATGAGTACACTACACTTTGTTGAGCAAGTAAAGATGGGTAGCGAACGTATGACCCAATCGCAGTCTCACGAAATTTGGTTATTTTAGATTTACTTAAATTCGTTGAACAGAAAGGGTGAAAGATAAGTATCCCAATTTATGCGAATTTTTAGTTTGTTGTGGATGGTTATTAGTAGATAGGCTCTTGCATGAGTGTTAAATTTATGAACTTGAGCTCTTCTAGCTGAGTTAGCTGCACAGTCTAGGAAATCACATTAGTCTTATTTTATTACGATATGATATTGTTTCTGAATATTATAAATGATATCGTCGGTGTTGTCAGTGTTCCTCATTGAATTTAGTACTGACAAGCTGTCTGTGCAGATGATATATTTTCCCCTGCGTTTGGTGGCAATTATTACAGCTTGTAAGATCGCGAAGGCTTCCGCCGTGAAAATGGACCAAAATTCGGATAACAGTCCAATTTTCTTTACATCACCTTCTTCAGACGTAACAGCGAAAGATATATTTTCGGTTGTTTTTTGTGCTGTATGCGAATTCGCATGTGCGCGTGTATACTAAAATAAGATTATACAATAACAGAAAGTGTATAATATGTAACGCTATGGCGCCACACCACCAGTTAACAATAAGTATGTGCATGTAGTTGGCGCAAGGCTAATAACCTTGCCCGGAAAAACAAATTATTATGAACAATTTAACAAATTTCGGATAAGGACCGGATACCGGTGGAGAGACTTGCTAAATAAGCCCAAGACCGGATCCCGGTTGTAGTGCCGATGATGATAATGATGTGTATGTAAGCATATAATGTGAGGGTAAGCCGACGAGCTAATTGCGAGCTGTATGCTGTATAGTATTGTAGCGAGTTTGGGGTTCTCTGGATTAATTATTTTAATAAATAAGAGTCGTTAAATCGATGCTCTTTGCAAACACTTTTTTAGTCTGTTAATAACAACCGTTACTTTAACCGTACACATAACGATTTCTTTTACTTATCGCTTCCGTACTTATCGCGTCTCTTACTGCTTACTTCTTACTTCTTACTTACTTCGACTGCGTGCGACGTATTTATACCGTTTCCTCATTCTGATTCGGCGTTTCGTTTCCACCCGTTCCATAACCTCGAATTTTCTACTGTTCATAGTCTCCAGTTTTCCAGTACTTTCTAGTATATCCTAATACTTTGTTTTGGACTTTCTAGAATATTCTAGTACTGATTGTCATATGCGTCACACTACCCTCCGCCTAGATTAGTTCGCCCCGAACTATATTCACTGGTCTTCTGAGTTAACAAAAGTCGCCAGTCGGTCACGATGTACCACTTTCATCTTAGCGTTCGGTCTTCGTTGAATCCTATAGACAACGTCGTTAATTCTTGTGAGAACCTTATACGGACCTTCCCAATGTTGCTGCAACTTCGGGGATCTTCCTCTTTGCCGATGAGAGTTATAAAGCCACATGTTATAGCCTGCATTAAATCCGGATGCGTTGGCTCGAACGTCGTACTTTGTTTTCATCCTGTCACTTGATACCTTGATTTGCTTTCGAACCAAATGATGAATCTCATCGAGGCGATGTCTCCATTCGGCTACGTAGTCTTCGGTCTTATCTATGGTGTCTGGAGGTATTCCGAATCGAAGCTCGGCTGGTAATCGTATCTCTCGTCCAAATATAATTCTTGCTGGAGAATGGCTTGTCGTATCGTGATTAGCCGGTCTATAACTCATGAGAAAGGTTTGTATATATTTGTCCCAATCTCGTTGGTGATCACTAACGACCTTCGATAAATGCTCTTTTATTGTTCGGTTGAACCTTTCGACCATTCCGTCTGACTGCGGATGTAAGGGTGTGGTCCTGGTTTTCCTTACGCCCAGTGCCGCACAGATGCCTTGAAATATCTGTGATTCGAAATTTCGGCCCTGATCGGAATGAAGCTCACATGGGACTCCATATCTGCTGATCCAATTATTGATAAGCTGCTCAATGATGGTTGTTGCTTCTTGGTTTGGAATTGGAAGGGCTTCCACCCACTTGCTGAAGTAATTCATGATGACCAACATGTATTTTTTGTTGTCGTCGGTTTTTGGAAATGGTCTTGAGATATCAATCGCAATTCGCTCGAAAGGGGCACCCACGTTGTACTGCTTCATAGCGCTCCTCGGTTTTGCTGTTGGTCCTTTGGTCGCAGTGCAACTTGTGCACTTCCTACAGCAAGACTCGACGTCATCTCTCATGTGAATCCAGTAGAGTCGAGGTCGTAATTTTGAAAGTGTCTTATTAACTCCCAGATGACCACCGAAGCCCCGTCGTGTATTTCTGTTAGTGCATCCTTCACTTTTGATGGTGGGACTAGAATCTGCATTCGATGGGATTTTCCGTCCGCGGCTTCCCATTTACTCTTAAGAATTCCATCTTCCACCAGCAAGGAATTCCATTGTGCCTAATATGCCTTAAATGTTCCACTCTTGTCGGAAATATTGTTCCAAGTTGGCTGCTCGTTCTTTTCTTTGTGTTCCAGGATGAGCGACATATCATCATCCTGAAGTTGAGCTGCGCGTATAGCATCACTCGTCCACCCATCTAGTACATCTACTTGTACATTTCGCAGGTCGTACACCTCTTCTTTCTCTTCCGCTCTATGACAATGTTTACAATCTGGCTTCCATGGTCTTTTTGATAGAGCATCAGCGTTATTATGCACCTTCCCTTGACGGTTGGAAATTTGGAAATCGTACGTTTGAAATCGTTCGATCCATCGAGCTATTTGTCCTTCCGGATTCTTAAAATTTAACAACCATTTCAGGGCGGCATGATCCGTCCGAAGGTGGAATCGACGTCCGTAGAGGTACTTATGGAAATTTTTAACGGTTTCTACGACAGTCAGCAGTTCCTTTCTTGTTGCGCAATAATTTCTCTCTGGCTTAGATAGAACTCGACTAGAATATGCGACAACTCTCTCTTCACCATCGACTTCCTGTGACAACACTGCTCCGATTCCTGTGTTACTTCCATAAGTATCCAATATAAATGGGCGATCTGATCTTGGGAATGCCAATGTTGGAGTCCTACATAACTCGGCCTTCAATGTGTTGAATGCTGCCTCATTATTCTCTGTCCAATTGAATTTCTTATCTTTACCCGTGTAGGGTTTTAGCCACATTGGCGAAACCTTTAACAACTCGTCGGTACTATGTGGCTAATCCCATAAAGCTTCTTAACTGTTGCTTATCTTCTAGAGTAGGCCACTCTTGGACAGCTGCTGTCTTATCACGATCCGTTTGAACTCCTGCAGATGAAACGATGTGTCCCAGGAATTTTACTCTCCTTTGGAAGAGTTCACATTTCTTCGAATTGAGCTTTAAGTTGGCCTGTCTTAGTCGTTCGAAGACGGAGCGCAGATTATTGATGTAATCTGGTAAATTCCTTCCAACAACGATGATATCGTCCAAGTACACAAGAAACGTCTTCAATGTAAGTCCCCGTAGAACTCTTTCCATTAATCGTTCAAACGTTGCTGGAGCATTACACAATCCAAAATGCATCACGTTGAATTGATAAAATCCGTTTCCGGTAGTAAACGCTGTTTTCTCCTATTTCTCCTCCTTCACTTCCACTTGCCAGTAACCGTTTTTTAGGTCCAATGTTGAAAACCGCTGAGCCCCAGAAAGGGTATCTAGTGTGTCGTCGATTCGAGGAAGTGGGTAACTGTCTTTCTTCGTAACGTCGTTTAACCGGCGGTAGTCGACACAAAATCTAGTTGTCCCATCCTTCTTCTTGACGAACACTACCGGCGAAGCCCATGGGCTCGATGATTTCTCGATGACTCCTTGCTCTTCCATATCTCGAATCACGTTGTCTACTTCTGATTGTTTGGCCAACGCTAGTCGAATAGGCGAGACGAAAGGGGATTAGTGGATGTTGGGGGGACTTGGACTCAAGGTCGGTCCGTAACAGTCGCGACATCTAACCCTACCTCGTGCAGGGCTTCCGTCATCTCGTTTTTCCCGGGACTATCGGGCATCATTTTGATCGGTGATTAATTCGATTATGTTTGACGATCCCTTGAAATTTTATTACTTACTTTGTGGTAAACCCCTCATCTGATGTTTTAAGAATTATGTTCTTATTTAAATTATGGGCATTTACAATTTTAATTTCTTTCTTACGTCCACCCACCGTGACTGCTCGAACAAAAAGAAGGTCTGGAACCGGAAGTCCATCCATGATCGTCCTATTGTACTAGATCAGTCTCAACGGGTATACATTAATGATGGGCTTACCGTGTAAGGTCTAGCGATAATTATGTGTACAATTTTTTATTTTTTTACTACAAACCAAAAAAAAGTTAATTCCAAGAGTTTTTTGTGCTTTCAGCGTAGTCTAACACCATAAGCATTACTGTAGAGACGAAGTTTATTTAAACTATACAAAAGAGTGAGTCATATAAACGAGCAAAAAATTGCATTTTTGTTGCTGGGTTATTTGAAATATAAGTTTCTAGTTCTTTTTCTGTTTCACGTAAACTATTCTTTCTAAAATAGTAATAAGAAAAAAGATGAGTTTCATTTTTTAATAGATAAGGCTTCCAGTGGTCGTTTTATACATTAATTTCGATATTCAAATTTCATCCGTACCAATTAAACTGCGTTTCACTTCCGTTATGATATTTCTTTAGAAACAATGAATTTCGAATACCGTCCCAACAAACCCCATATCGTTCTGTTATGGAAACCAAACTTTGACATTTCGGACTCGAAATAATTTGTTGCTCTTTCCATACAGAACGAGACACGACAATAATAAACAAACCCATTTGCCTAAATGGCTGCAGCACAGAAAGAGATAGATGACATGCAGCTACCTGTTCGTTCGCCGCGACTTCCACGAGACCAGTATACTGGAATGTGTCGTTAAAAATGATTTTGTGGCAGAATGTGCGGCCATTTTAGTAGTTTTGACACCAGTTTCATTTGTCTGCCTTGAGGGTAAAGTTGTGTTGTGAGCTTAATTCCTCAATGGTGTGCCTGTGTTTGGTTCTCTTTTGTAATTCAAGTAGTTTTCGTGTTGAATAAACATAAGTGAGCCATGAAATAAATTCATTTCGAACTGTTGAGCCGTTTATTGGATACCATCTGCAAGAGGAAGCCTCTTCACGTATTAATCATAATACCCGTGAAATGGTATTTTGCGTTGGAGGCGACGGCAGTCAAAACATCAAGCAATTTTAAACGGGAGCTATGCTCAATTAAGGCAACAAGAGTTAGCAAAGCCAAGGAAAATATCTAATTCGTGCGTGTGTTCATTTCACTCTTGCCAAATCGAATGTAACGCTCAACTGACAATTATAAAGGGAGATAAAGTATAAATAACAGCTCAAAGTTGAGTGCGTGTGTGTGTGCAATTGGTGCGTTGAGTGGCTGACTATTCCCCAACCTCCCCACCGTCTGGTGAACAGAAATTCTTTCACGTTGATTTCATGTCGTGCGCCCGACGAGGTAGCACAAGTATTTTTTGGCTTTATTCGGGTTTTGTTTTCCTTTTATTTCGATCTATCTTTTGAATATTCACGGTTAAAGTGACGGCTACCAAGGCTGAGGTAACGCTAATACCGATCATATGTGTTCTGTAGTTAATTGTGTGGAAATATTTGTATACATACATTTTTTTTTATTGAAGTCCTGCCTACCTGCCAGCCAGTAGTTTAATATAACTTTGTTTTTGTTTTGGTTTTCGTGTAACGAGAGCGATAGAGAGAAACGTCAATCGCCGTCAATAAAGAAAGAAAGTAGCCAACGGAAATTGTCGTGTAGACAAAATTTAAATTCAAATTCAGACGCGCGTTTACTTTAAGTTGTGGACTTTTTTGGTCATGATTCGATTTCGGCTTCGAAAATAAATTTAAAGAATAAATCAAATTTGTGGAAAAAGAGTAGTATTATAAATAGCAATAAAGGTAATCAAAGAAAAGTGCGAAATAGTGTCGGTTATAGTGTTTGGTATTGGGTTTTGTTATTCGTGGTGTTCTGGGAACGACGTATAATAAATCGGTTGTGTGCCAGCGTTGACGGGATGTTTACACGTATTTAGTTTTTATTATAATTATTTCATTTTCATCATATTGAGTGCGCGCAAATTCGCACTTAACCAGCGGATGCTTAAATGGATGCAACATCAATAATAACACAAGTCGCACGTGATGATGAACAACTGAATGTGTATTCCAACGAGAAAGGTGAGTGGGGAATTTTGTTAAGACTTTTATTAATACTAATTTCCATTATATGGAGTCATTTATGATTATTAATTGAGATAAAATAGCATCGGTGGACAATTATTGCTTTTAATCGTTATTGGGAAGAAACTGACAGATTTTTTAACATCTGGAAAGATGCTCATTTATTTTCGAACAGGACATGCATTTTTTGTTGTTTTAAATGTCAGCGGAATTAAAGTTTCTTGTCCTTCTGCTTAAGGGTTCTTACCTGTAAATTTATAGCGTTTGCAACGATAGTGAAGAGCGAGTGATTCGGACCGACGCTATCACGGTTAGAATCACTAAAAGATAGAACCAAAGCTCTTACCCATCAGGCCACTGCCGCTTATGTGAATTTGACTTCTAAACTCACATTCGACTAATATGGTAATGGTATATTATTGCTATGGTATACGGCTTTAATGGATGTGCTTTTGGTGGTGTTGTTTTTTACTAGTCGTGTGTGTGTATCTGCTAGAAACGCCACAAATTTGAGCCACTAAACTAAAATTTGTGAGCAATCATTGTTTCTAGTCTTTGATGGGGAGTAACTGACAGATCACCTGGAAAGATGGTCAAAAATGTCTAGGCGCACCATAATATTTATTATTTTAGTAAAGTTTGTTGGCATTTCCTTATATTTCTTTTAGTTGTTAATTTCATGACAAGCAAGTTTACAACATTTTTTCTTACCGACATTTTTTAATATGCTGATAGCCGACAGTCTTCTTTGGACATAGTTGAACTTCAAGGTCCAAATTAGTAAAAGCCATTTCTCTATAACGCACCGAGAACAGAATAAGACGGCAAAAACTGTTACACTACTGGGGATTGACCATTCTTATAGATAATTTATTCGTTCGTCAAGGAAGACATTTCTAGAAAATGTACTAAATATATCATTTTTGGCAGTGGCCCATTTCTCCCTTTTCGTATTGATCATAACAATTCTCAGTACTATTATAATAATTTTTTCACAAAAACATGTTTCTGAAATGCATGTGCACCCTTATTTTATTTGTATTGAAAGTAAAGAGGACACGATGCTGCCCACACTTTTTTTTTTGTTATACAAAATGCCCATAAAAGGAATTTTAAGATATCAAAGTACATTTGTGGCGTTTCCACCTAACGCCACTGCTTACCTCTTGCAGGTATAACACAAAAACTTCTTCCAAGAGCACCTAAAAAACCTTGGAAAGCAATTTATTATGGCGGTTCCATTGAACACCATCACTTACCTTTCTACTATCTACTCAAAGATTTCTCCTAAGCAGCGAAACCCATAGTTTTTCGCTAATGCAAAAGCATTAGCACCAAACAGACATTTCTCCCATTGCATGAAACGCATTATGTTCCTGAAAAGCAATTCGGTTGCAGCATCAGGCAACCGATATAAACTCGAACCATATCGGTGCTAATATCTTCCAATGAATTCCGCCGCACACGTGCAGGAAATATTCCCCTTTTTATCTGCGTACATGTCAGCCGGTCACCCAAACCACGGGCATATCATATCTCGGGACTGGCTGCCAAAGGTAATCGAATTCTGTATAATGTAAATATACACATGAGAGTTCGATCCTGTGAGCCTCCATCGTTAAGTGCACGGCATAGATGCTGTACGCAGTGGCCATCCTATGTAAATCCAAATTCCTCGGTGGTTGGTGCAAACACTTCTTTTAATGTTTCCCTTGGTTGGGTTCGTATATCCACGGTCAGTATACTCATGGGCACACAGAATGAACAACCGAAGCGATCATCGCGTGTGTGTGTACCCTCGCTGGGACCAATGTGTCGGAAAGCTTCTCCCATTGGTCGCCGAGCGAGGGAAGAATTCAATATACTCCCTTACTAGTTGAGTCGAAGCTTAACCACGGTAGTGTGCGGACATAAGCCTAAGTTATAATTACAATTAATAAATCAGAAATATCTTTAATGTTTTCACTGTTTGCTGTTGCTCTAAAGTTTCATTTAAATTACATTCGGACCTAAGCTTAAGTGATAATTCTTCATTTAAATTACCTTCGGACCTAAACTTAAGTGATAATTGAAATTAATAAATAAGAGCTAGCCTTTAAGTTTTCAATGTGTAGTGTTGTTTTAAAGCGTCATTTTGAATAAGTTTAAATAAATATCCTAGATGAACTACAGTGTTTTATTTTCTGTGCCTGTGATCAATGACAATTAAGTTGGAAAGTCTTAGTGAACCTGTGCCCCTGTGGTACCTTACTAAAGAAACACTATTCCCACACATTGCCGGCGGAAGATACACTACAAGGCCGCGAGATATCGATATACATTGTTTTGAATACTTAGAACTTGTAATGATAAGGAAACGGATATTATCACACGCTTGTGGCTTTCGGCTGAAGAAAGATCCCCTGTTTCTAACATTTAGCGGCCTGAGGTTATGCGGCAAATTTTTGGCAGTAGGAAGATAATTGGTCTAATAGTGCGACTTTGTGATTTGATTTCGAAATGTAGTAATTTTATTTTTCAGAAAGTAAACTTTTTTTTTATTTTTTATTTTGTTTTTTGTGGGAAGGCGAAATTCTTTCAAAAATTCCTTTTGGACCGATCCAGAGGCATGTCGGTTTTTTACCGACTGAATCCACCTCCCGCCAGGCACATACTCCCGTTGATCCTCGCTGAACTTTCTTTTATGATCTGATCTTTATGGCGTTTTCGAAAAATGTTGGGGTCATCGCAAACAATAAAAGTAGAAGGCGACGTTTGTTTGACGATTCTCCCTTTATATCTTTTTTCTAAATTGACAGTACAATCGTTTATTATATAGACATCGTTATTCGCGCTGAAAGTACGGTGCGCTTTACTTGCTAGAAATACTGTTACTGCAAGGCAGCGTCTCGGTAATGTCGCGAGTACGGTTCGCCTATCAAATTAATGGACTGTATTTTGTACTGTATTTATATTATTTTATTTGGAATTCTATTTTACTATTTAACGTTACTTGAACCATCTCTTTACAATGGGAATCCTGTTGCTGGAATGTCCCATTCACATCGGACACGCCTCGATTTATATAGGCTAGCCACGCCCCCGTTCGCTTGTCCACCCCCGAGTCTGATATTTAAATAAACAGCCGGCTCGTGCGTTGATTTGTATGCATCGAGCAACATTTTCGGGCGTTTAGTCGTGCCTGTGCCGTCCTCGGCCTCATATGTTACGTCGCCAACAATCTCCCTTCAAGGCACTTCATACTGTTGAGGCGACGCTTTCATGGGAACCAAAACGACAATCCGGCGGGTCGGTCTTCGCAGTACTCTAAATGGTGTCCTCACATCCAGAATCCTGATTCTGCCGCCCGGCTCCGGATACACCGTTGGGACCTCTCCCCGAGGCCAAGTATTTCGTGGTAGTGACGTATCCACAACCAGGACTATGTCTCCGACCGATGGGTCCACAGAGTGTCGTCCGGAAATCCCCTTCGGCATCAAGGTAGGTAGATCTTTGATCTTTGTCGGTGGAGCCGCACACACAACACGAGCCACAATGGATATTGTGAAGGCAACGTCACGAAGTTAGTCCCTTTGTCACTATATATCACCATCGGAGCTCATCGTCTCGCCATCATTCGCCGCAAGGCCATAATCATGGAACCAGCATTGAGTGAGTTCGGCAACTCCAAGTGCACAGCTCTTGTGATCAAACATGTGAATAGAACCCCAGCGTTTTTCTGTTCTCCTTCCAACAACGACTTTCATTGGACCGCAATAGTCCACTGCCGTGCTGGTGAAGGAGACCTTATGGTGGTACAGCCGTTCGCTGGGTAGATCACCCACAGGCGACACCTGGGGCTTGCCCTTGTTGACTTTGCACCACTGGCATTGATGTATCATCTTCTTTGTCGTCGTCCTTAGGCCCAGGATCCAATATTTCTGCTTAATTTCGTTCATCGCCATGACGGTGTTGCCGTGAAAAAACTTCTCGTGGTAGTGTCTTATAATGAGATGACTGATTATGTGCCTTCCGTCCATATAACCGGATTTACTTCCCAATTGGGTATGCACACTTTCCCAATTCGGCTTCTCAACTTCAGGACGCTATTTCCATCGAGATAAACGTCCATTTCTCGCAGCCGACTTGAGGTTCGCAGTGGCTTTGCTTTTCGTAAATGAGACGTCCTCGTCGAAACTCTCACGTTGACTTAACTTGAGCAGTTCTTCATTCAGAAAATGTATTCCGCTCGTTTTTTTTTTTTTTTTTGAAATGCCTCAGCTAAATCGCGTAACTCCACTTTACGATCACTTAAACCGATTCTATTCTTTATGATTTCCTCATTCGTAGCCTATTTTGGCGTTCCAGAGCGAGGTGCGTTTTCGGTACCTGTACGACCTATTTTAAATTAACTAAACCTCGGATAAACTGTTGTTCTCGAAGGAGCAGATAAGGGATAACAATGATTGTTCAGAAGTTTTTCCCATCAAAAAATAATGTTTGATCAAGATGCGATATTCCTGTTTTTCCATTTTTTACGAAGGCGAAAGTAGCTTAACGAATGCACGAAATGTCAAGAAACCTCATAGATAAACCACTGACAGATGAGCCTTTCGAAATGAGACATGTTCATTTTCTAGTGAACAATCCCGATACTTTTAGCCCATGTAGTATATACACTTATTTAATAAGTTGGATACTTGAATGATCGGTATTTGTAACTCCTTCATAGAGCGTGCGCTTTTGCTATCGCATTCTCTCTCCCAAAACATGCATTTGGGTTGTTTTACACCCAATCGCTTTATGCCTTTTTCCTCTGCATTTCAGACAGATGTCCGGTCTTAATATTTGTCGAACTTAGCCGCATGCTACTCTTAACTTCTGCAACTTTGTTCTTGCAATTTACACCAATTAACATACCTGGTATATCGCATTTGCCGTAATGTTTAACCTCCAGTGTTAAGGCTTAATTTTCCAGTCTTAATTTCAGGTGTTGATGGGTTCAATTGACAATTTTATAGAACACATGTCTGTTTTTGGAAGGTGGCCGCAAATAAGTTTACTTCATTCCTTTGCACACATAAATTGACATGGGTTACATACTGAAACTCACCATTTTAGATATCTACAAGGTGGCGCAAAATTAATCACCAATGTTATAATTTTTGCGAATGGCGTCGTACATCAATCATATTTGACATCTTTGACCAAGACAGCTGCAGTATACAAACAGACAAGCAATGGAGCGCTATACTCCACAAGAGCGTGGAATAATTGTGTAAACAACGAAGAGGACGATTTTGTGTCGAAAATCATCATGAGCGACGAGGCGCATTTCCACTTAGCGGTTACGTCAATAAGCAAAATCTTCATTTGTGGCGTACTGAAAATCCGCATTTGATGCACAAAGACCCATTACATCCACTCAAAGCCACTGTGTGGTGCGGCGCCCACGCGGGAGGAGTGATTGGGCCGTATTTTATTGCCATCGGCAATACGGTCACTGTTACTGGCGAGCGCTACAGGGCCATGATAAACGACTTCTTACTGTCGGAATTGGAGGAGCGGGGTTTGGTGAACTTGTGGTTTCAACAAGTCGGTGGAGCCGCACACACAACAGGAGCCACAATGGATATTGTGAAGGCAACGTTTCCTGGTCGCGTAATTTCCCGTTTTGGCGATTTGGCATGGCCAGCAAGATCGCCCGATTTAACCATCCCAGACCTTTTTCTTTGCGGCTACTTGAAGTCGCGGGTTTATGCCAACAAGCCTCAGACAATCGCAGCCCTTAAGAAAAATATTCGATGGGAATGCTAACAATTATCACCGGAAATCTTGCGGAAAGTCATAAAAAATGCGATTAAACGGGTACAAATGTGCATCAACGCTGGTGGCAGCCACTTGACGGATATCATCTGTTCCACTTAACAGACAAAATTGTAAAGGTCCAAATAAAGATTTCCCATCACTCAAAATCATTTTTTTTTTATTTAGTAAAAAAGACCTGCGCAAAAAGGCAAGACGAACTAACGAATAGATTCAGCATCCTAGAGAATTGGAGCAGTGAGGAAAAGGAAGCCAATAGTGTGGACACTAAATGGACAGCGATCAGACACGCAATCAAACAAACAGCCCAAAAGGTATTAGGATTTAAGAAAACAATTAAGTCCAAACCTTGGTTTGACGATGAGTGCACGGCGAAGATCGAAGAACGTCAACGCCTATGAGTGACCCACTTATAAAGATATGATGAAGTCAACGCAGAAAGATACGCGACAAATCGGAAAGAGACAATGCGACTTCAAATGCAAAAAATGCGAATGGGAGAAGACTCGGATCGAAAAAATCCTAGAAAATACCAGAGCAAAGAATATGAGAGGTCTGTATGCCGGCATAAATTCAATTAGAAATGCCTACCGAGGGAGAGCCAAAATAATCCGAGACACAAACGGCTGTCTGGTGACAGAAACAAACAATATCGTGACAAGATGGAAACAGTACTTTGAAAACCTGCTCAATGTGCGCATACTTCAACCACAAATAAACGCACCAGACGTACATACAGCCGAGCCTCAGATCACAGAGCCCTCTTTCAACGAAGTTGTAGACGCAATAAATTTATTTAAAAACAATAAGGCTTCCGGAGTCGACTGCATACCGGCAGAGCTTGTGAAGCATAGAGGGAAGGCAACCGCTCGAAAGATCCACCAGCTCATCAAAACAATATGGGATAAGGAAGTCACTTCGGAAGAATGGAAAACCTCAATAGTCGTCCCCATTTGCAAAAAAAGCGACAGATCTCACTGCAAAGACTACAGAGGAATATCATTGCTCCCAGCCACATATAAAATACTAACAAATGTCATACTGGCGAGAATCACACCGTACGCAGAAGAAATACTGGGAGACACCAGTGCGGGTTCCGTAGGAACCGGTTAACAAGCGACCAAATGTTCATAATAAGGCAACTACTGGAAAACAAGTGGGA
Source organism: Microdon myrmicae (assembly GCA_963931805.1). Lineage (NCBI taxonomy): Eukaryota > Metazoa > Arthropoda > Insecta > Diptera > Syrphidae > Microdon > Microdon myrmicae. The sequence goes on from OZ007501.1 coordinate 108,499,846, forward strand.
ATACGGAGAGACGGTTCACCAACTGCTCGTTGACGTCAAAAAAGCCTACGACTCAGTCGGGGTCACACAAGTGCTCGCATATGCGGGTGACCGCCGTTCCGGCCGATAATCTAGAAACTGTAGGTAAAAACTGTAAAATCATTATGCAAGCGGCAGAAGAGGTGGGCCTAGACATAAATGAAGACAAAACAAAATACATCATTAGGGCGAGAGCAGGTGGAACTCAGGGAACACATATAAACGTCAGAAGCGAGATATTTGAAAAAGTTAAAGAATTTAAATATCTGGGAACGATACTGACGGCCAGTAACGAAATGTCGAAGGAAATTAACAAAAGACTGTACTCCGGTAATGCTAGTTGGGACGCAGTGAGTAAACTGCTGAAATCCAAACTGCTATCACGTAGCATAAAGCTTTGTGTCTATAGTACAATAATCATGCCGATTGCTCTATACGGATGCGAAACATGGGATCTCACAAAACGGGAAGAAAACAAATTCCGCGTATTCGAGAATAAAGACCTAAGGGGTATCTTTGGCGGCAAATATGACGAAGAGGCAGGACAACGGTGGAAACTCCGCAACCACGAATTGAAAGAGCTATACCGCAAACCTACAATAGTGGGAGTAATCAAGTAGCGAAGATTAAGATGGACCGGACATGTGGCGCGAATGGGCAACGATAGGCCCGTGCGTAGAATTCTTGACAGTAGACCAACGGGAAAGAGACCGGAAGGACGGCCGCGACGAAGATGGGAGGACAGTGTAAGGTTTGACCTTGAGGAGATCGGATCAGATGGCCAAGCGTGGAAGGAGAGTGCACAGGACAGGGAACGATGGCGGAGTCGAGTCGGTGAGGTCATGCCTTCCGGATTCCTACAGGCCAATAAATAGTAATAGTAGTAAAAAAGTAATTCAAAAACAAAATTGATACTATCCCAACATATGTGGAATCACTTAATATGAACTGTGTTTTGAAATTTAAGGATGCTTCAAAATCTCATTTTCATAAGTAATTATTTAATTTCTGAAACCTGTATAATTAAACATAAGCCAGTATAAAAACAAATATGAGATTCAACCGGTGCCAGGTATATAACTTGGCCAATAATCCTTAATAGGCATCCTACTCTAGGGTTATATCCTGCACGGGAAATACGGTACAATCCCTAAAAGTGATTATAATCGTAACTATTGAAATAACACATTTATTGTTGTTTACATGTTTTCCGATTCCTTGTCTTGAAGGTCATTTAAAATCACAATTCAATTCTTTTAACTGTTATTATTACTAATACATTTAAGTTCCAGCACATAATTAATGTTTCATATTTAAAGAGTACACGCACTTTTTGACAATAAAGATTTTACTGTCACAAGTGGTGTTAATTATCAGACACAAGTGTGTAGTATACTACGACAATCACAATACATATACACCGAGGGAAATTTTATTTCGAATTATGAAGAGTATTTTGATATGTTGTTAAGTAATGGAAGATTTTTGTGTCCCAATATTTGATGATTAACGAGAATGGAAACACGAAGTGATAAGTGTGACATGTTTACCAAAACAAAATGATTACGCAATTTTAGCCCTTCATAATTATTGTTTTATATATAAATATATTAATAAATTTGTGGCGCTAAACTTGAAAAACTCAACAGCTGTCAACGCTTCAATCCGTTTAATGTGATTGCGCCAGCTCATTGACACAATACAACGAATTCTATGGGATGGCGTCTTTAAATACTAAAAATAAAGCACAACATGTACTAAATAAATAAATGTGAGAAAAAGAGTCTAGTTTTTAGTTCCGCGGCAGAACTTGTTGTAATTCGTTACTTAATATTTATTTTTATATAAAGAGTTCCCGACTTTAACATTAACTATCACACCTTAATTAATTCCTTGTACATTAGTAAATTTTAAATTGTTTACTTTAATATTAGTGTCAGATAACTAGTAATTATGAAGCTCCTTTCTTTGAATCCACTAGTAATCGATTTTATTTGTTTAACATGTATTATTGTACATTGTTAGTAAATTGTCTGTCCCTTAGTAAGTCTTCAATTCTTCAGTTGGTGTATTTTCCCATGTTTGTTATAATTTCTTCGTAAGGATTCGTAAAAATGTAATGCACATTTTTATTTATTAAGTTCTGTCTCATGGGACGTGATGTGTGCTTTATCATAATCGTATCAATTGACAAAGTCTAGACCTAAAATTAATCAACAATAGTTTAAGATTATTATTAAAGCTTAAAGTTATATATATTAAATTTTAATATTCTTAAGGTTATACATATTAAATTTAATATTCTGTAGCTTAACAATAACATTTATTGTTTGGAAAACATTTCTTTCGTTGCATCAGTCGCATCTAAAGTCTAGATCTAGAGATAACACCTAACGAAGGGAAGATAGTGAGTTTAACTGCGCCTACCTCCTAAACTTAATTCCTCTGAACACAAACCTCGTAATACGCGTAATCTTCGCTTTCTCCCCCCCCCCCCCCCCCCCCCCCCCCCCCCCCGCTATGGTCTCAACGAACCCCTGTCAACACCAATTCCACCTTGTTCGACTTCGATCTCTCTACCCATACTCTCAAACACCGCCTCCTAAACCATTCTCACCACTAATCTTAAGCGGCGCTTCCACACTCTCCTATAACCTGCCCCATCTCTCGCCCCTTCTCCTGCCTTCTTAATTTGTCCTGGTTCATTGGGTTAAGCCTAATTAAGATAATTCTTAAGCTCTTTAGTTTGTAACTTATATATACATTAGAATTAAGCCAATAAATGGGGTGGTTGCCCCACTAAACTTAAATTTAAAAATACGTAGGGGCTTTTAAGGGAGGAGTATCATATGGCCTTCCCATCCTAATCCACGGAGAACGAAACGTAAGAAACGTCGTTGAATGTTCTCGATTCTGCAAATGTGTGCCTGCTGATACGGGGACCATACCTGACTAGCTTATTCGAGCAGTGGACGTACAAATGACATGTAGAGGGATTGGTTGACATACGGGTTGGCGAATTCTTTAGGTCACCGTTTTACAAGCCCAAGGATTGAGTTGAACCTAAGAACCATCACGTCAATATGTGAAAAGGAAATTAAGTTTTTTATCACATAAAATACCAATGTCGCGGATTGATTGGACGATGGTGAGGGTTTGGCTCTGAAGAGAGCAGCGGCGGGAAGGAAAAGACATGGGTTTTCGTGAAAACGTTGTAGAGTGACATTTAATGGTATTAAACTCTAAGCAGTTTTTGCGACAGCAAACCGAGAAGCCGTCAGGATCTGCTTAAAGTAATGCAAACTCAAGTGGAATTTTGTCATCAGCATAGAGAGACACACAGGAGTGCTTGATCACTCTATTGATGTCGTTTGTATATAGGGTAAAAAGTGGGGGACCTAGGTGACTGCCTCGGGGGACCCCGTAGGTAACCAGTAAGGGATTATATGTCGTGGATCTGAAATGAACACTATAGAGTCCATCTTTCAAGTAGTAAGAAATCCATTTTAACAGAATGGGTTCCAAACCGAGGGTGGACAATTTAAATAAATGAATGAAGTATATATATATGTATATATATATGTATATATATATGTATATATATATGTATATATATATGTATATATATATGTATATATATATGTATATATATATGTATATATATATGTATATATATATGTATATATATATGTATATATATGTATATATATATATATATATATATATATATATATATATATATATATATATATATATATATATATATATATATATATATATATATATATATATATATATAAGTATAATTAATGAATAAAAAGTATAAGTTTTATCGGAAGTTTTGTCGAATACCTTGCTGAGATCGGTTGTGACTATGGCAACCTCCTTGCCACTCTGGGGCTGTCAGAGTGAAAGATGTAAATTTGACGAAGTTGGTTGTTGTTGATTTACCTGTAAGAAATCCCTGTTGTCTAGGAGAAATGAGGGATTTGCATTGAAAGTTTAACGTATCGTACAGAAAGATTTCAAAAGGCTTGAGCAATATTGTACGCCGAAAGGCATAAGAAAAACAAAAGATTGTTAATGTATAATTTAGAGTGCTTGCGAAGAACCAGTAAGTTAATGGTAATTAATATTTGTAATGTTAATGTAATGATATTTGTTAAATAAAATTTAGCATTTAGTCTTACGCAAAATCTGTAATTGAATTGTTAATAAATCTGGAGATAAAACAAACAAAAACAAGCTTAGCAATATGACAATAGTTCGTGATAGCGCATTTGGCCCCTTTATTGTGTATAGGGATAATGAAGGAGGATTTTCCAAATAATCGGGAATTCAGCTTGAGAGGGGGGTAAATAGAACATTTTCGAAAGAGTAGATGAACATTTTTTAAGAAAAATAGCAGGAATACCATTACGGCCCAACATGAGTTTGTCGTTGAATTGGACTAACTTGTTTTATGTCGAGGACGAATTGATGGAATGGAGTACGAGTGGGCCGAGGGAGAAGTGAAGTAATATAAATAATAGGAATAAGAAGAGTCGGGGACATAGGATGAAGGATTGTTTGAAGTGAATGGCAAGGAGATTAGTGATAGTAAGTGGGTTGTGGCGGTTCCGCCAAACCCAGTCTGCATAAGCTTTCGCTAATGCAGTAGCATTAGCATCTTAAATGCTTCACGCGTTAAAGAGAACAAATTTGTAATCAAAAAAGCCCCTGGATTCTTACCTGCATGCATAACTTCGCATTTGAAATCCCCTATAAGAGTTCTCTCTAAGCTTATCATAAATTTCCTGAAAGAAAATTCATCGGTTCATGTATAATACAACCGCATAATCAGGAAATATTACCCTTCAGTTGGCTTATCCCAGTTTCATCATGTGTATCATAAATTACCAGACAAACACATTGGCTGGCGACCTGCACCCAAGTGACCAAAACAAATACACGCATCTCTTGGCACCAATTAAATCCTACAGCATAAGCAAATGCAAATAGGAATTCAATACTTACCCTTACCAGTGATACCATAAACACCATTTCCCAGTAATCTAGCCAAAATCCATTTACACCATTTCTTCGATGCGTTGCGTCTATTTATTTAGCCGCGACGCACATCTCAAACAGAGATCCAATTATCATCCGACGAGTTTCGATTTTGTTTGCTTTACCAGACTCGCATCCCATGAATGCATATTATCCCTTTCTTTGTTTAGAGTCTTTCCCATGGCTTTGATCCATAAAAGAACCAGTGTACACACATACATGTGTACTGTGGCGATCTTCTGTATGAGATCTGTTTGGTTGCCCCAAAGAGAGACTTTACGTCTCCCTTGGAACAGGAAATGCATCCTTAATTTAAGAGAGCCAGCTTCACTGGCTGAATTTCTTTCGACAACGATTGAATATCGTGGAGTCGTTTTCCATCCGCTGACCACGCTGGTCACATGCCGCTCCCGCTGGCCGTAGCGCTGCAGACACGCGATAATACCCGGAGTCGTGAGAAGTGTTTCGAATTTGTCGGTTTCCAATTGTTTGGCGCGTTTGTGCCGCAGTTCGTTTGAAATAGTGAAAGAGAATTTATAAGTGAGAAAAGTAACTTTATTTTAAAACAATGAACTCTGAATTGCTGTTGATCGGTACACTCTTTGCGCTGGTCGCCATCGTCGTTGCTGATGTCACGACAAATGTCAACCAATTAATTAACCAACAATCGAGTGTTTTATTTTTACTTGTGTGATCGTGTCTGTGCTTTTCCTTCGGTGTTGTACTTGTCGGGACCTTTAGTGATTTGTGGGGTTGAGGTAGAACTCTCGCCCATGCTGGCGTCGCGACTTCGTACCCCCACAGGGTCAGTTGAGTTTTCCGATCTGTAGGTAAGCGAAGAGGGTAGCCATCCAATCGTTGCTTGTAGCTGACGAATTGGAAAAAGGTTTTGGGGTCTGTTTCTTCATTGTGGTGTGCCGTGGTGTGAGCGGGCTGTATTTTATTCAATCAATTTTGAATGTAGTGGGCTCCTTAGCTGGTCCTGTGGGTAAGTGGTATCCAATCGGCTAGCATCGTTATGTGGCCTTTGTCGTTCTTTTAGTTTGCACTTTTGTTGAAACTTCTAATGGCTGGTGAAGTATTAGAAACTTTCTGTATTAGGTGCCCAACTATGTTCCCGCTGTTTGTCAATAGATGGCTCCAGCAATAAGTGTTAGTCGATTTCGACATATCCAAAACGTCATAAACCAAGCTTAGACATATGATAAACAAACCGCTTTGAAAGAGTAGTGATTTCGTTTTGGCGTCATACACTTTTCATCATCATCATCGGCACTACAACCGGGATCCGGTTTTGGCCTTATTTAGCAAAGTCTCTCCACCGGTATCCAGTCCATATCCCAGACTTGTTAAATTGTCCATAATAATTTGTTTTTCCGGGCATGGTTATTAGCCTTGCGCCAGTCATACACTTTTGGTTATGTGAAAATGTCTGATTTTGTGCTAAATAATCGTCATTTTCTGGAAGTGTTGATTTTCTTCTTTCATTCCAAGAAAACGGCGGTTGAAGCGTATCGAGAGCTCCATAAAGTTTACGGAGATGCTGCTCTAAATGAAACAACGTGCGGCGATTGGTTCCGTCGCTTCAAAGATGGTGATTTCGATGTTGACGACCGTCCGTGTGAAGGAAACTCAAAAACCTTCGAAGACCCTGAATTGGAGGCATTGCTCGATGAGGATCCATGCCAAACGCAACAAGAGCTTTCATCAGCATTATGAGTTACCCGCCAAGCCATTTCCAAGCGATTGCATGCGTTGGGAATGATTCAAAAACAAGAAACTTGGGTTTCTTATGATTTGAAGTCAAGGGACGTTGAGCGTCGTTTTTTCGCCTGTGAACAACTGCTCCAGTGGCAAAATAGGAAGGTTTTTCTTCATCGCATCGTGACGAGTGATGAAAAATGGATTCATTACAGCAACTCAAAGATTAAAAAGTCATGGGGACTGCCCGGTCATGCTTCTACGTCGTCGGCTCGGCAGAATATTCACGCTGCGAAGGTTATGCTTTGTATTTGGTGCGACCAGTCGGTGTTATTTATTATGAGCTGTTTAAACCGAACGAAACCAAGACTGGGGAACGGTATCGACTTCAATTGATGCGATTGAGCCGAGCATTGCGCGAAAAACGGCCACAATACGACCGGAGGCACGGAAAAGGGATTTTAAAACCTACCTGGAAACGCTCAATACCCCACCCACCGTATTCCCCAGATATTGCGCCGTCCAATTATTACTTGTTCCGTTCGATGGCACATAGTCTGGCGGATCAGCAGTTCCGCTCACATGAAGTCATCAAAATATGGCTTGATTCGTGGATGGCCTCAAAAGATGAACACTTTTACTGTAACAGTATTCGAGCTCTGCCAAAAAGATCGGAAGAAGTTGTAGCTAGCGATGGGCAATACTTCGAATGATTTATTTGTAAACATTTCTTCACAATAAAGTTGGATTTTCATAAAAAAAAAAAACAGCCAGAACTTTGTTGCGCACCTATTCGATTTTCTGTGGTTGTCGGAGCACAACTCCAAATCATCTTCACAGACAACGTTCATGGACAAGTCAAATAAGTTCACTGATCCGGTAGTTCAACTCGCGGGTGGGGTAGGACTTCCCATTTGAGCGTTTCCAGGTGGGTTTTAATGGGGTTGGAAAAGTGAGGCCGAACGATGTCATGCTGTGGAGTCCCTCTTTTCGTGCCTCTGCTCGTATTGTAGCTGTTTTTCACGCAGTGCTTGGCTCAATCGCACCCATTGAAGTCGATACCGTTCCCCAGTGTTGGTTTCACTTGCTGTGGTATCTCAATAGAATTTACTTTTCGATTAAGGACTGATTAAAATTCCAGAAAGTATATAACAAAGTCGGGAATCAGAAGCTGAAAACATTTTATTCATTTTTCAATTCAATTCAATTTTTATTAAGTAAATAATACATTTACAGTTTAACATTTTACAACAATTATTTTAGAGTTTTATGACAGCAATTCCTTTACAACTATAATGTTAAATCTATATAATGAAAATAGCACAATTTCAATGAATCATCATCATCATCGGCACTACAACCGGGAACCGGTCTTGGCCTTATTTAGCAAGTCCTGAGGCTTGTTAAATTTTCCATAATGATTTATTTTTTCTGGGCAAGGTCATTAGTCTTGCGCCAGGGGCTCCCCGACTGGGAATCGAACCCCGGTCTCCCGGGTGACAGGCGGGTGTACTAACCACTATACTATCGAGGAGCCCAATTGCAATGAATAATAAATAATAAATGATTAAGGGAAAACTACAAGCAAAAACCGTTATTTGAATCTTAGGACTAATTTTATTCATTCAATGTGAGAATTCATAACTTATCTATTTTCCTTGGGTAGTTGTTTGTTCTATTCGTGTTGTTGTCCTTCATCATCATCGACACTACAACCGGGAGCCGGTCCTGGCCTTATTTAGCAAGTCCTGAGGCTTGTTAAATTTTCCATAATGATTTGTTTTTTCCGGCAAGGTCATTAGTCTTGCGTCAAGGTCATTAGTCTTGCGTCAGAGGCTCCCCGACGGGGAATCTAACCCCGATCTCCCGCGTGACTGGCGGGTATACTAACCGCTATACTATCGAGGATTTAGTGAGAATGGAACAGACAATTTTCTCCATATAATCAAACACTAAATTTTGATTTATATCCAGTAATACTAGGAAAACATTTTTGGAAAAAGGCTAATTTAAAACTTGAAAACTTGTCCTTGCTGGCCGCTAATCTCCCTTTTTCTCTTGTTGATTTTTCGATGATCATTTCTTTTTCAATCCGTTTGATGACGATAATGATTAATCTATTCTTTTTCTTATTCCAATATTATTGTTTTTTACTGTCGGTTGCAATACACGGCATTCGCGACAACTTATCGTCCTATCAGAGTTATTTTATGTCTTTTCGTTTGACTCTTATTATTGTTCCCGCCCGATTGACGTTCTCTCGTTGGTGTTCCTTTTTTCGATCTTGTTGTTTTGATAATCGCTCGACCATAATCTTTGTTCTCCACCCACGTTCTATCGCTCGTCTTCTCTCCAGGGCTTTTGTGCTATTTACAATCAAGAGCAGTGCTGTTGTACTGTTCCTTTGAATTCGCCCCATTATTCCTTGTGTCACAGCTCGCCGTAATCGAAACTGAGCTAATCGGTTGTGACATAAGCTAACACCTCGAGTATAGAGGGTGGAGAGTTATTTAAAACATGTTATCACACAGAGCATCCTCATCATTACTGGTTGCAACGTGCAACTGGGTCTTTTGTTAAGTTAGTTTGTGTATCGATTAAGTAGTTTTGGTAGAGCGTATTGTAAAGTTTGGAAAATTGAAAATAACATCCGAGAAAATTAGAATAATCGTTAACCGTAAGCTTCCAGAGGAAAGTGGCCCACATTTTGTTCCTTTTACTGCTTAAGAAACGAAGCCTGTGATTGTACCACGGTGGTGACGAGGTGAAAGTTTATGCCGAGAGTAGAGAGAGAGAGAATTGCAAATTCCTCCGTATAAGAGTATGATAGCATCCTCTACAGATGATTCATCGTAGTTGAACGAGAGTTTACATAGGTAATCATTGATAAGCCGGGAAATTGCTATGTGAAAGTCGTAGTACTGGAGATTACTGGAGGGCGTAGACGATAGAGAGGTGTCATTCGTGCGGTCTCGAATCTCGCGCACTGTGTGAGTACATGTTCCGCATTTTCTATTTAGCCTTCGCAGTGCAAGCAGCATGAGTGATTAACATGCTCACAAGTATTGTCGAAAGCATCCATGATATCAGTTGAGTCAAGTGGTAGTTCAACTCGCCATGTTTTTTTTTTTCACCCAGGTTTCTATATAGGGTATCATGACGTGGGTTCATCTTCCTTTTGTGGAAGAATCCCACCTTCGTTGCCATTCTCTTAGGCTTGAGTGTTCTAATTGTGACCGCATTCGTCGGCGATTCTCTTGTGAGACCCCATGCCAAGCAGCGGTTTCCTTAGCTGCAGTGTCAAGTGGTTTCCTCCCGGCCAAGACATTTATGTCATCTTCGGATACCGTTCGAGATGCACAGCATACTCTTAATGAAGCCAGTCTACTCTTAATGAGTTCACTCCTCTCATGTAGGACTTATAGTGTGCGACTCCTGTCCATATATGAGCTACATACATTATAATGGAGATGCCGCCGCTGCTTATCAGTTTTCTTATGTGGGACCGACATTGGCTAGCAGTCTCGCCAAAACTTTGTATACTCTTGCCGTTTTTTCACTCGTTTTCTTCAGGTGTTCCTTGAAGGTCAACCTATTGTCGAGGATAACACCAAGATATTTAATATAGGGACTGGAACTGATTGTTGGTCCTTCTGTTTCCAAATCAAGGTGTTCAACTTTTTCGCGGCTGCTTATTAAAACTGCCTCTCTCTTATATGCGGCTAGTTTTAGTCCGGACATATTTAGCCAGCACTTAATGCCCCGGATTGTATGGGAACAAATCTTCTCCAGGTCATCTAGATTTTGAGCTACAGCCATCATTATCATCATCCGGGAACCGGTCGTGGCCTTCTTTAGCAAGTCCTGAGGTTTGTTAAATTTTCCATGATAATTTGTTTTTCCGGGCAAGGTCATTAGTCTTGCGCCAGAGGCTTCCCGACGGGGAATCGAACCCCGGTCTCCCACATGACAGGCGGGGATACTAACCACTATACTATCGAGGAGCCCTTGAGCTACAGCCACTATCGCCAAATCAACTGCATCCCCAACGATTCTTACTCTTTCCGGTACATAGACCCTGAGCACATCATCAGTTATGGTATTCCATAACATTAAAACTCCGTCTTATGTGCGGCTAGTTTCAGTTCGGCCATATCTTGCCAGCATTTAATGCTTTGGATTGTATGGGAACAAATATTCTCCAGCTCATCTAGATGCTTTGCTAAAGCATCTGCATACCCATCGATTCTTACCCCTTCTGGTACATTGACGCTGAGCACACCATCATACATGATATTTCATAACAGTGGACCTAATACAGGCCCCTGAGGTACACCCACTGTGTTCTGTGGTCCCTCATCAATGTCATAGAGCGGTTTCTATCCGAGAGATAGTTTTCTATTATACGCACCGAGTAGGGTGAAACTTGTAGTTCGCCCAACGCTTCTAGAATCCATTTCCAGTTCACCGACTTAAATGCATTTTAACGTCTAGTGTTACCACGGCGCAGCAGTTTTTAATTCCTCCTAGCCATCGTGCTCTAGCTATCGCGTTGCGAGTGATGTCGCACACCACAGATAGTGCCTTACCGACAAGAAAGGGGTGGTAGTTGCCCGGATTGTTGAGAGGACTAGGGGAATAAGTGAAACTTCGGAATTGATGGGGCCGGTTGTAAAGATAAAGTCTAGTTGCCTGCCCATGAAATTTAAAATGTTAAATATTGTGTGTACACAAGAAGCGGTCTGTCTTACTGAAATTGCGGTACGCAGGCCCATTCACAATAATGTTTTAAGTAAGTCGCATACTTTCTTTACATAGTTAAAAAATGAAAAGTTATATCAAAGTCTATCGCACGCATATTTCATCTTTGTTTCTCTACTAGCACATTTGCTTAATCGATTTTTAATTTTACTGACGAATTTGAACAACGGGTTCCAAGGAATTATATTCACGTTTGTCTGAAGGTGACCGCGAACTTAATATTATATTGTGACGCATATGACAATCAGTACTAGAATATTCTAGAAAGTACTGGAAAACTGGAGACTATGAGAGGTAGAAAATTCGAGGCTACGGAACGGACGGAAACGAAACACCGAATCAGAATGAGGAAACAATATAAATACGTCGCACGTAGATCAAGCATGGAAGTAAGCAGAGTAGTAAGCGATAAGTAAGGAAGCGATGTGTCAAGAAATCTTTAAGTATACGGTAAACGTAACGTTTGTTATTAATGGACTAATAAAGTGTTACATTAATTCAAAATCGATTTAACGGCTCTTATTTATTAAAAATAATTAATCTAGCGAACCCTGAGCTCGCTACAATATATAACTATGGTTTATATAAAATTGCCTGCCCCCATAGATTTGTTTAAATGCACTAAATCCAGAAATCGTATTTTAAGTGATTTTGCAGAACACGCTGTTCATCGGTTTGTGATTTATTTGTATGATTTTCTGAGTGGATTATTGATCCATCTGGATCAACTGCCCATGAGTCGAATTTATAGAGCTTATTGTTTTGGAAATTTGTGGTGACGCCATCATTCTGGTCTAACATTTGATTGAGTTGTCGTTGCTTGAGTTTTATGAAAAAGGACCACAGACGGCGCGTTAACAATGTAACCACATCATGTATGTATTTGTTTACGTTATTGTCGCCTGAATTTCTGTCGAAAGGCAAACAGGCGGTGTGGTGGAATTGCATTTTGATATTTTGTTTATATACCATCTTGTTTACTAATCGTGATCTTATGCATTGGTTTTGGAAAGCAGAATTTTTGTGTCACGACGGGACTATATGAAATAGCGGGGGGTAATATTCTTGGGCAACTGTTTTCCAGGAATGTTTTCATTCCACATTGATACTTTCTTGCCGTTCCATCCTGGGGAGGTTTCCGGTATTGTAAATGTCTGACAGGAATTTATTCTACTCGTTATCAATCCCGCCGAGTTTTTTTTATGGTAAGGGGAGGGGTATGCCCACCATAAAAGTATATGAAAATAAATAAGTGTTCGTCTTATGTAGTCGTAAATTTAAAATCTTTGTGAACTTTTCTTGTTATTAATAATTGTCGTTAATTTTAAATTTCTTATATCTACGACATCGAAGGTACCGATGCAGAAATAGAGAATCAAAGGTTGCAGCACAGATCCCGAATTTGTACTTTCAGGAATTCCAATCACGTCGAAGCTTTTCCCGTGCACTTCCCAACCCAAGAGCTTCTTTTCTACAGATTTTTATTAGAATCATTTTTACACACATCTTCCTTTATTAGGGTTGAGTGAATGTGACCTCACCATTTGGTACATGTGGGAAAAGCTTGAACGAGTTTTGCGCGGCTGAATTTTGTATCCCCAATCATAGGCTCGACGAGGTCGCTCCCGGGGTGTAATCGTTCCACTATTACAGAACCAATTCTTCAAGGTTGCGTTATTTTTAAGTTTAGGCTCGTTTACCACTCATTAAACTCACATTACATCCTACTGCTAGCAAGAATGTTCCGGTTACATTGTTGTTCTCTTGTTCTCCAAGGTTACGTGGCGGGCCGACGCAATTCCTTTCAAATTGTCTTAAGTACCGAGTGCGTCCGCAAATTTTATTCAAAATTCTCTTTAAACTGTGTTGGTGTCTTGTTCTTTATTTTTTTTATCTCATCATTTTCTGTTTTTTTTCTTCTTCTTTTTTTGCTGTACCAGCATCCAACAACTTTGGGACACATCAACAGACAACAAAACAGGTCTTTCTAGATCTCTTCGGACTCGTAGGTGAATTTCTCAAATGCTTGAGTTGGACGAGTCTCTGTTTCTTTTCTGTTCACAGATCGCGCTCGTTCTCCTTCTGTTGAGTCACTAGCCAGATTCTTCTTGGTTGCCTTACACCGCGAAGAAAGCGAACAACCGGCCGCATCGGTATCCGAGTAGAAAAAAAAAACAAAAAAAAAGAAATAATAATAAAATAAAATAAAAATATGTACTTACTCGCATCCACACACGAATCAAGACAATGTATTCTCATTAGAATGTGTGGAATTAAGGTCAAAGCATCCATCCCAGGAATGAGGAGGGAAATCAAGAATTCCACATTATGGCTGATTATTCTGCGGGTTTACTGCCTTTTAAAAGCAATTTGTTGATTTGTTGATCGAAAACAAGCAACACTTACCGTGCCTGAGGCACTGATCGTTCGTTTCGTTGTGATCAAATATTTTTAGCAGTTTAACTTTCGATTTTGGAGGAACGAAAGAACAATAAACAACGAAATTTTATTTCAAAAACGCGAGTTCAAGGATACACAAGTAATTTCACTCAGGAATATGTGTGGCAATAAAAGCACACCAACGGGAGAGTATTAAGTTTCACCTCAGCTGCTGTATCACTGTTTTGCTTGGGTCTCAATCAAAACATTCCATCGATTGGGGATTCTATTTCGGGCAAGATCAATATTTAAGAATATCAAATTTACATACTTAAGGATCCTTGGAAGTAAGTTTGAGGAGAGAGTAAAGATGTACTGACTTTGGAGGGGCAGGTATTATCTGCGGTTATGAATGGGACACTTGTTGGAACTGGCATGTGGCGATGATAAAAATAACTTTGCCATCAATAAAATTGAATGGGGAATTTCGAGAGACGACTGTGCTCGTCCCGTTGATGTGATAGGTCCAATAGGCGTGTAATCCACAAATTCTTTGATAAGAGAAAATATTCCAGCTGCTTTGAAAATGCTACTTACGGAGAGGAGTGGGATTGAATATATTGAGTGTAGTAGTCTTTTTAATTGTTGCCATTTATGTGTGTTTTGTATATTGTCAAACTGAGTTGTCTACTTATTATGTAATTTAGTTGCTGTTTCCAAAAAGAAGTTCAGCGTATCTGCCCTAAATTGTGCAATCCGCGACGATGCTTCATTCGAATTGGGCCAGGAGATCGTGCACATTGCCCGTTATGGTTCTCGCTGAGCATTTTGGAGACCGTTTTTGGTACACACTTTGTGATAATGCAAATTTTCAGTCGAAGTGTTGTCAATCGTAATCCTATTGACATCCAGGATCCATTCGCACAGTTTGCGAACCATCACACGCCGATCGTCAAGCAAATTGTTTCGTTTAAAATCGAAGGTCGACTGGAATGTAGGGACATCTATAGTATACTCGTACGTCCGTCCCTGAATTTTCTGACCCACTTTCGGACGTTTTTGGCGTCCTTACATTGTGGCCCACAGACCCCGCCTAATTGATGATTAATGTTCAGTGATGGAATGCCTTTGGTATTCAAGAAATATATCACTGCGCGTAATTCACACCTCAGAAGCTTCATCATCTTCGGCTGTCTACCCAAGACTGAGGGAGGTGGGATATTTTGATTTAAAGGCGGATAGCCGAACTACATGCCAGTGTTGACAAATCTCGCCTAAAAGCATTTTTCGTCGGTCCAGCACCTTAGAGATGTTATTTTATAGGCGCGCCTCACCTCAAATAGATAATCGTCACAATTAAAGGTCGAATTAACATGAGTGGCAAATATAGATAATTCATTGGCTTTGGCTATACCAGTGGCGTTCATCAATGGAGTGTCTACATTAGGATTCCTCTTCTTCGACAAGCGGCAGAACTGTTTTCGAGGCAAACAATTCTACTCGGCTAGATGATCACCGTCGGCATATTTAGATAAGGTCGAAATGTCAAGAGTTGAGTATATTTTGCTGATTGATATTGCAGTTCAAAGAGGTTGATCAAGCATATTTGAATCAGTATGAGCGTCTCAGCATGGTGACATAAAAAATTAGAGAATCGGATTAGGGGCAATGGGCAAGAGAACGGTCATAAAAATGAGAAATAGAGTTGGTGAAAATACGAAGTCCGGGGCATACCAAGTATAGTACCATCTAAAATTACGAGCATTGTCAACTTCGAATGTGATGTTAATAATTGGGCTGAGTACTAAACTCTGTTGAATGATTTTGAGATAACCAGTGCAACGAAATGTTGAGATCTGACGGCCAACGAGACAGCATGTGCGCTTCTGCTTCGAAATCCGTGCCATCGGATCAGTTGTGCAATCCGTTTTTGAAATCTTAACTAGACACAAGATACCCAATTGTACTATCGATTCGTGCGACAAGTCTTACTGTGGTATCCTAAGCAAGCAAACGGATCTCTACACACGCGTCCGAGTGAATTGCAAAGTTATCTTGTGCCGGTTCCGCCAAACCCCACGGCCCACTTACCTGAAAAACCCCCATAACTTCGACCCAATCTTATAAGTTTGCTAATGCAATCGCATTAGCACCTTAAATGCTTCACGCATCAAATAGATCAAATTTATTTATCTAAAAGTCCCTGTTAAAGAATCCTTACCTTTCATGCATACCTTCGCATACAAATTCCCTATAAGAATTCTTCCCTAACTAATCATGAATCTCTAAACCATCGGGCACTCTGGTATGCCAAGCAATTCCGCTGTCCACGTGCACGCCATATGTCCCTGGCAATTCCACGGCCTCGGCAGCCTTTTGTCCAAAGGACAAAAGCAAACACTAGCGTCTAGTGTCATAAACCGAATTCCTTCCCATGTAAACATGCATAAAAATTCGATCCCATTTCGTTCAGCAAAATACGGTACACAACCAACCATCGTATACCTAAATTGCTTTAGCATCACCAGCATAATAGCAACACGGCTATTTACCCAGCTGCAATAGATTCACCCATGATTTTTTTTCCAACGAACAAACAATCACAACTTCGTGCTTAGCCACCCAACGAATTATCCAGCATATACAAACGCAAGCAAATTGGTTTCGGTCACCGAACCAAGATACGATATACAATTTTCATTGTATATAGTATCGCAACCATTAGCACCTTTCTCAATGTCTATTCGCATATTTACACAAGGGCATCACTCATCTAAGACTTATATGATGCCCTGGTCTCATCTTTTCTTTTACCACATTTCTTCGATGCATCATCATCATCATCATCATCATCATCATCATCATCATCATCATCATCATCATCATCATCATCATCATCATCATCATCATCATCATCATCATCATCATCATCATCATCATCATCATCATCATCATCATCATCATCATCATCATCATCATCGTCATCATCATCATTATCATCATCATCATCATCATCATCATCATCATCATCATCATCATCATCATCATCGGCACTACATACGGGATCCGGTCTTGGCCTTATTTAACAAATCTCTCCACCGGTCCCGATTTCGAGCCGATGTCATCCAGTTTAGCACTCCCAGGCTCTGGGCGTCCTGGTCTACGCCATCCCTCCATCGCAGACAAGATCTGCCGCGCTGTCTCCTTCCATACATCCTGCCACAAAGGACTTTCCGGGCAGGCTCCTCTTCGCTCATTCGAGCTAGGTGTCGAGAATCTTAAATTCCAGACATTTTTCCATCGCTGAATATCTGATCAATTGCTGATTTGCCTGGGATGAAGCCACACTGATATTGACCAATGATGACTTTAGCGTATGGGGATATCCGGTCTTGTAGGATAGAGGAGAGTATCTTATAGGCGGTACTCAGCAATGTTATACCCCTATAGTTGCTGTACAGTGTGATATCTCCTTTCTTATGTATGGGGCAAATTATACCACGACGCCAATCTTACGGCATCTCCTCTTGCTCCCATACGTGCACCACGATCTCGTGAACTGCGTGATGTAACGCTGTCCCTCCTTGTTTGATCAGCTCAGCTGGTATGCCATCAGCTCCAGGGGCTTTATTTGATTTTAGCGGTCTAATGGCTTTTAGTGTTTCCTCAATGCTTGGTGGCGGCAGCATTTGGTCTTGATTTTGCATTGGTGGAGCCTCCAATTCTTCTGTGAGCTGACCATTTAGCAATTCATTGAAGTGCACTTCCCATCGCTCCAGAATGCCTTCAGGATCGGTGATCAGATTACCCTCTTTATCCTTGCAGTAAGTGCAGCGTGGTGTGTACCGCGTCATACTGCGGATTATTTGGTAGAACTTCCGCGCCTGGTGCGGACCTCGCTCTCTACTTTTCTCTATTTCACAGACAAGGTTTTTTTTCCCAGGCACTTTCCTTTTGTCTGTGAAGTCTTTTTTCAGATCTTCTGAGCTCTTTGTACTTCTCCTCGCGTACCCGCGTCCTATGAGACTGCTGCATTGCCCGGTATGCAGCATTCTTACGTTCAGTCGCTAGTTTGCACTCATCATCAAACCAGTCGTTCCGATCTCAACGACTACTGCCTAAGATGGAGTTGACAGTACTAATGACAGTATTCTTAAGACGTGTCCATTTCTCTTCTACGCCCGGCATTCTGGCCCCAGGACTTACTCTCCCTCCGTCGAGCTCTTCGAGGGCGAGTCTTAACGCATGACCAAAGGTGTTGCTGGTGTTCTCATTGCGTAAGGCAGCCGTGTTGATTCGAACCTGATCCGCGGATGCAATACGTCTCCGTAAGGCAATCCGCGCCCGGAAAACTGTACCAACAAGATAGTGATCCGAGTCGACGTTGGCACCTTGGTAGGTTCGTACCGTCATCAGGCTCGAAGAGTGGCGGCGATCTATCAGCACGTGGTCAATTTGGTTGCGAGTGGCTCCATCAGGTGATACCCAGGTGGCTTTCTGGATATCTTTACGTGGAATCCTGGTACTCGCAACGACCAAGTTTTTCGATGCTGCCAATTCGATGACTCGTAGTCCATTATCGTTAGTGTTCTCATGCAAACTATGGGAACCTGCGTAGTGCCTGAAAACCGGCTCCCGACCTATTTTTGCATTCAAATCCCCAAGAACGATTTTCACATCGTATCTTGGGCAGGCATTGAGGGCCCGTTCGACGTTCTCATAGTATTCTTCTTTTTCGTCGTCAGTGGACTCTTTAGGTCCGTGAACGTTTATGAGGCTTATGTTCTTAAATTTGCCTCGCACGCGAAGAGTGCATAGCCTTTCATTTATTGCATTAAAGCCGATGATGGCAGGCTTCAGTTTTTGGCTGAC
This sequence comes from Microdon myrmicae, assembly GCA_963931805.1. Lineage (NCBI taxonomy): Eukaryota > Metazoa > Arthropoda > Insecta > Diptera > Syrphidae > Microdon > Microdon myrmicae. Next base: position 108,518,626 of record OZ007501.1, read on the forward strand.
TAGAAAGCCTACCCCGAGCACATGGTATTTTGCGTGACAGCTGTAATAAATGTCATACTCTTTTCTTTGAAAAACACCACTCCCCGTCCATCTTATTTTTTGTAATGCTGTTATGTCAGCCTTATATTCGGACAGGGCATCGGCTAGCTGCTGTGCAGCTCGAGCTCTGTATAGTGAGCGTATGTTCCATGAAAAAATCCTTAAATCATTTAGCCATTTTCGTTTCCGTGGTCGTCGTTGTGTATCCGGTCCATATCCGAGGCTTGTTAAATTTGCCATAATAATTCATTTTTACGGGCCTGGTTATTAGCCTTGCGCCAACCTTTCTCAGGATGTCGCTGCATGCATTGGTTCACTACTTGGCGGGTGTCAAAGTAGCTATCCAGGGGTGTCACGAGGAGACTGCATGTCAACTTGGATTGAACAGGGACAAGGATCGTCCTGGCCTTCGCCGGGTTGAAGGCAATCAGAGACTTTGCCCTGTATGTTCGCACCCATCCCCCCTCTTCGATGCATCGTCGTCTATTTATTTAGCCGCGATGCACTTCATAGACAACGATCTTCTCGATCCCTTTGTCCTTGCCGCCTGCCTGCTTTGCTTTTCCATTGCCTTCGCGCATGAGTAAACAACACAGATCTAAACGATCACACACACCACCATGATCTTCATTACGTGATCTGGCTTTCTGTTCCACAAAGAGAGACTTTACGTAAGTAAAACATATCCTTAGCAAGAGGATATTCACCAACACCGAATCGATGGGGAATCAAATGCCAGATTCCAACCCTCGATTTAGTCTAATTCCATCTGCCGACCGCACCGGTCGATTCGGCTTCCGCTCCTCGTCGCGCGCCGAGGATGCGTTTATACCCGGAGTCGAGTGTGTGCTAATTCATGATTTTTACCGGGTCGTGTTTCAGTGCGTCGTGTCAATCAGTAACAACATTAAAAAAACTGTTCATAAGAAGACCAAGCTCTCCATTAGTTATATCATTCGTGTATAATGAAACACCATGTAAATGTAGACATTCACCAATTATAATGAATGCTCCCTCCAGTTTAACCAGTTCTAAATAAAAACCAATAACAATAAAATGAAATAACCTGCGCGTTTTATTCCGCTCAACTGTCGCATCATCGGAACCGTGTGAACAATAACAATAAAATGATGAACATAGAAAAATCATTTGGTGTTTTTGTTCTCCTAGTGGCGATCATTCGTTCCATCCTTTCGATCTTCTCTCGGTGTCGTGCTGTTTTCATTCGGTTTTTCAGTGGCGAACAATTCCCGGAGGAACATTTATGATGGTGGAAGAAATGACCCGAGTGTCCGTGTCTGGCACAATACTTCTTCCCCACAATCTATCTGTGCGAGCCCAAGCAAACAAACGGATCTCCACACACGCGCCTTAGTGTTGTGGATAGTGCGAAGATATATGTAAATGTATACACGAGTGATGTGCAGTGTGGGAAAATCTTCTACCCTATCCATTCCTTGTGTCTATTTTCCTCTTTTTCACACCTCTGTTTGCGTCCCTCGATTGATTTACAGTTTTTGGTGTCTGGGTGGCATAATGTTGGCTATGGACGGGATGTGACCTGGATTTCGGCATGGATTTAGTGAGGCACCTACTACAAGGGCATAACACCTGTAGTGGTTGCTTTCGCTTATCTATCGCTGGTCCTGACTTGCATACCTCGCCGAGGCGGTATTGGTTTTCTGTGTGGCCATTGCAATGGAACGGGAATTTCGCGTTGATCTTTGCAACATTCGCGGCCTGAGATGCAATTTCTCATTTGTGTCTTCCCACGTTTCTAAGCAGAAACCAGCTATTCTTGCACTTATCGAAACCCAGGTAATAACTAATACAGATATTTCCGATTTTAATATACTTGGATAAGCGTATTCAAAAATAAAGTTTTAAGGCGTATCTTTGGAGGTAAATATGACGAGGAGGCAGAACAATGGAGGAAACTCCACAACCACGAATTGGAAGAGCTATACCGCAAACTTACAATAGTGAGAGTAATCAAGTCGAGAAGATGAAGATGGGCCGGACACGTGGCGCGAATGGGCAACGATAGGACCGTACATTGAATTCTTGACGGTAATACAACGGGAAAGAGACCGAGAGGACGGCGGAGATGGGAGGACAATGTAAGGTTGGACCTTGAGGAGATCGGACCGGATGGTCGAACATGGAAGAAGAGCGCACAGGACAGGGAACAATGGCGTAGTCTATTCGGTGAGGTCTTGAACTTCCGGGTCCCTACAGGGCAATAAATAGAATATACTTGGATATAACTTAGTGCCTTTGTTCCTCGCATATCGTGATCTAGTCACATACATACAAAGTGATGTTGCTTATCAGCTTCTGCCACAATATGTGCTCAGCTCCAATCCAGAATTTAATTTCTCGTGCCTAAAACTTCACGTTCATAAGCATATCATAGATTAATGCTTTCTATACGGAAGCCCAAACATGAATAGAAACGCATGCTTTAATGAATTTGATGCTATATCTGATTCTATCAATAGGATCATGACCATGTATCCGCACACTAAAATCGCTATTGCGGGTGATTTTGTGGGGGTTCTTTTACCTTATCCCAAGAACCACCCATTTCCCTTAATTCAACTCCCCATTTCTCATTCAATAAAGGTTATTAACTTACCTGCAATCGGGCAGCGTTAAGCTACCCTTCAGTTACTTCATTTACCTGTAAACCAACCCATGGCAAGATCATCATCTTGCCACAGCATCAACCACATCGCTGTATTTCCTTAAACATATTCGTTTCCTCTGGTCGGCACCCATGACCATTGCAAACCATTAGGGAATCTACCCGACTCCCCTTGCCGGCGTCCATGCCTACCATATACACAGCAATCCCACTGTGTTTGCTTTTCTCCAGCAACCGCTGGTCCCACGATCAAGCCATGGCAAATCGCTCGCTTAAACAGCTGCAGCCAACTATCCCTGATCGGTTGCATAAGCGATAAACGAACATCGAATTAGACGTGGCTATCATTTGTTTACTCTAAACAATCTTGCAACGGTGACGTCCTATGTTTCGTTCGTTAACACAAACAAATGCGCATCTTAGCACTTGCCCTTTGAGATAGCGTTCGGTGTATACAATATACCCTCTATCGTTTACGATAGAAATGCTTTCAGCATATGCACGTTCATTATTTGAACAGCTGCATGATTGCTTTCTCTTCTTTCTACCAACGCGCGTTTCGTTTGTCTTTCCTTCCAAGGTAAAGACATTCACCCCAATCTGAACGATGTCTATGAGGAACCTTCCAATGGGACGCGGATCGGTTTCTCATTGGCCGCAGCGTCACCAGAAAGATCTATTTCCCTTGCCACCACACGAGTGGAGATCCACCTCACCCACCGGGGTGGTTCTGCATCGAGCAGCTCTCAACGAGTCCGATTTTAGCTACCAAGCTGTGCGGAAGTGGGAGTCAGATCTCTACAGTCAGAGTGTGCGCAAGTGTACGTGTGAACCGAAATTGTAAAATAAGTAATCAGAACAAATTCAACTGCAGTAATGTACGCAGGAACAATACTTGCAAAATAAATTATCCGGTCAACTTTTGTGGTACATGTGAACAGTAATTGTAAAATAACTAATCAAAAACAAATTCACCCTCAGTAGAGTACACGAGAACAATAATTTAAAAACCAATTATCAAAAATGGTTTCCACCTAGCTAGGTACCCGTGAATTGAAGAAATAAAAACATTAACATCAAAACTACTCTGTGCCTTTTATTTTCCGTTTCGATTGGTGCTTGTTATTTTGTTTCGGGAAGACGATTTTTGTGCAGACATTGTTGGCGGTGAAGTGAACCAGCGCCCCTATTTGACACACCAACCCAACCGCCACAATTTCAATGTACATGACTCTCAGTTGCTTCGCCATTCCCGACGCACAAAACCTAAGGGTCAATATGTCCAGCTCTTTGCTGATTTAAATAATTTAACTCAACTCGTCAATGAGCCAACACAGGTACCAGACATAGATGGTCATTCCGCCAACACACTGGACCTGTTTCTCACCTCGCACCCAAACAAATACACAATTGAAGTTTCTTCGCCCTTGGACACTTCAGACCACTGTGTCGTGCCAGCTAAATTCCCTCTTACCAACAGAAACGCTCACGAGAAAACTCCCAAAAGAACAGTATGGTTCTATGAGAAAGCCAACTGGGAAGGTCTGAACGATTTTTTTGGGAAGTTAAATTGCTCGTTATTTGTTCTCAATAATGATGTTGACTCTATAGAGGGCACATTGACAGACACGATTATACTTGGCACGTGGATCTTTATTCCACCCAGAGTAAAGAGTATCAAACCCAAGAGAAATATGTGGTTCGATCCCGGGTGGAGAGAAGTCATTAAGGCAAAGGAGTTGAGTTTCCGCTTGTATAAATCAAACAATACTGAAGTAAGCCGTAAAAGATTCAAGAGAGCTAGAAATGAAGGTCCCGATAGCATACCCCCATTTCTCTGGAGGAATTGTCCCCCTTAATTAGCTAAACCACTGCGGGAATTTTTCCATTTGTCTTATTCTACTGGCAGTTTCTCAAATAGATGGAAGTCAGCAAAGATGCAGTCAATTCCCAAAAAGGTTGACACATCGTCCTTCTCTTCTTATCCACACTAACTTCTATTCTCTCGAAGGTAATGGAATCACTGATTAACCGTCAACTTTCGAAATAGCTGGAATCAAATGACCTCCTCAATGACCGCTAATATGGGTTTCGTAGCAACTGGTCGACAGGAGATCTGATGGCGTACCTAACCAAAAAGTGGAGCCATTCCATTCACTACTTGGTGAAAGAAAGGCTGTTTCACTGGATATTTCAAAAACCTTACATTCCTATGAAGTGAACAATTTCCTGATCCGATGGAAAAGAGACTATCTTTCTGGTCGTTCAATCCAAGTGGTTCTTAATGGTGTCAAATCTGTCGCCCATCAAATTAATGCAGGTATTCCCCAGGGTTCGGTACTCTCACCCACTCTCTTCCTTATTTTTAAAAATGGTCTCTTGTCAATTACCCAAAACCAAATTCACTCGTTTGCTGATGATAGCACATTGAAATTCTCATACTCATATGAACCGCGCAATGCGATAGCTGGAGCACGATGGCTAGGTGGCACCAAAAAATATTGCGTGGTGGTGACGCTTGATGTTAAAAATGCTTTTAACTCGGTGAATTGGAATCGGAGTCTAGAAGCGTTGGGCGATCTACAAGTCTCCCCCTACTTGGTGCGGATATTAGCAAACTATCTCTCGGATAGAAGACTGCTGTATGACACAGATGGGGGACCACAGAATTATAAAATAACAGCGGGCGTACCTCAGGGACCTGTATTAGGTCCGCTGTTATGGAATATCATGTATGGTGGTGTGCTCAGAGTCAATGTACTGGAGGGGGTTAGAATCATTGGGTACACAGATGATTTGGCAATAGTAGCCGTGGCTATACATCTAGATGACCTGGAGAATATTTGCTCCCAAGCAATCTAGAGCATTAAATGTGGCTAGATATGGCCGGACTGAAACTAGCTGGACATAAGACGGAGGCAGTTTTAATAAGCAGCCGCAAAGAAAGTTGAACACCTTGATTTGGAAACAGAAGGACAAATAATCAGATCCAGTCCCCATATTAAATATCTTGGTGTTATACTCGACAACAGATTGAGCTTCAAGCAACACCTGAGGAAAACGAGTGAAAAAACGGCAAGAGTATGCAACGCTTTGGTGAGACTGCTACCCAATGTTGGAGGACCCCAGCCCCACATAAGGAAACTCATAACCAGTGTCAACACCTCCACTATAATGTATGCAGCTCACATATGGACAGGAGCCGCACAGTATAAGTCGTACATGAGGGGCGCGAACTCAGCGCATAGGCTGGCGTCACTAAGAGTATGCTGTGCATTTCGAACGGTATCCGAAGATGCCATAAATATTTTTGAGGGGACGACACCACTTGACATTGCAGCTAAAGAAAACGCTGCATTGCATAAGGTCTCCCATGATAATCGTCGGAGAATGCGGCCATAGTTAGAGGTCTCAAGCCTAAGAGAATGGCAACGAAGGTGGGATTCTTCCACCAAAGGAAGATGGAACCACAGCATGATACCTGATATAGAATCATGGATGAAAGGAAAACATGGCGAGCTGAATTACAACTTGACTCAGCTAATATCAGGACATGGATGCTTTCGGCAATACTTGCACAAGTATAAGCATGTGAATCACCCATATTGCTTGTATTGCGAAGGCAAAATAGAAAATGCGGAACACGTACTCACAGAGTGCGTGAGATTCGGGACAGCGCGAACGATTTTGGAGAGACATATGAGACGGACAGTTAGTCCGGCTGGAATAATAGAATACATGCTGGGTTCAAAACAGGCATGGTCCGTAACAAATGGTATTCTCTGTGAAATGATGCAGCAGTTGCGACGTGAGGAGCGGAGTAACGGGTAAAATCTGCCCCGCCCCGCGATGGAATATCTAAAAGAAAGTTCCGCGGGGATCAACGGGAATATTAGCCTGGCGGGAGGTGGTTTTAGTCAGTAAAAAGCCCGCGTGCCTCAGGATCGGTCTAGAGGTATCTTTTCAAGACTTCCATCTTCCTACCGTGTGGCGCAAGGCTAATAATCTTGCCCGTAAAAATAAATTATTATGGAAGTTTAACAAGCCTCGAGACTTGCTTAATAAGGCCAAGACCGAATCCCAGTTGTAGTGCCGATGATGATGATGATCTTCCTACCGAAACCAAAAAAAAAAAACTCATATGAACAAACTCTTCGAATGTCATTACCAATCAGCAGTTTATGCTTGATACATTGAATTCCGACCTCAACAAAATATATCAATGGGGATCGGATCTAATCGAATATAATTCAATGCCTTAAAAACTCTGTGCTGCCTCTTGTCGTCAAAGGCGAACCAGAAAGTAAATATACTGTCGATGAACGGCACCTGCATCGACGAAGCCAAGGGACTATCAATCCTCGGCACTCGAATTAATTCGACTCTTAATTGGAATGACCACATATTTGAAGCTGCGAAAAGGGCTAATGTATGAGGTTCGTTAAGAGATGCTTGGGTTCTTACTTTTAAGGATACTCCAGAATCCCCTTTTGTGCGCGCCTTTGTGTAAAAAAAAAATCTCACCTTGAAATCGACTTAACAGCTAGACCGAATTTTTTTTCGTGCCTGTCTATTAGGTAAGCTCCGAAAGAGGATCAAGGAGTTCTCCCGGCAATTTCGCGGACCCTATAGCTTGATAGGGTGATATTTCAGTGGGCGGGAGGGCTGGCTTTGCGCTTTTAGTCGCCTTTTACGACAGACTGGCTTAGTTGTGGGTATATTCTAAGACCCTATTTACTGGTATTTGTTAATTGTTAACTAGCTCGACTCACCAGACATATTTTCTTTAGTTTGAAGGTGACCGTCTTCGTTGACGACCTTAACTCGACTCTTTAAAAGTCACGGTCTTCCTTGACGATTTGTTACAGACAAGTGTGTTATATCTTGATGTAATGTTATATATAATAATATCTGAGGGCACCAATGAAGGGGACAAAATTGATTAACCCGTAAAGGTTGATTAATAAATAGGAATTTTTCAATTAAAAAAAAATCACTTTTTTTTTGCTCAAACCACGTATATTCTATCCCGCCTTTCCACATAGGGCATATCATTGTGACTGCTGTAAGAATGTTTCAAACCTGTTTTTTTCATATCAACCATAGAGAATTATCCAGAATCTGATCTAAACCAGACCGAAATATTAGACGCTTTTCCAAAATGTTTGAAATATTGATGACGGTATTCTTAAACAAGTTCAGTACTTCGTCATTCCGAATTTTAAGTGTAGTGTCCAAATATACCGATCCAAACAATTGAAGATGTTTCATAACTTTGCCTTATCCCGACAGCCTGTTGTGTGCTTTACATTGCTTCAATTAACCCGACTGCCATTTGAGGTCTTGCATTGAGAGTTCCCCAGTTTCTCATTATTCTCGCCGCAAATTTCGTATCGTTTTGATTGTACAGACAATGAATAATTCATTGTCGCCCTCACTTGATATGGATATGTTTTTGGATTAGTTCTTATAAAAACATTGACAAAATCCAATGATAGGGTGACGTAGTTACTTTTGTCTTCACGAAAAGCAAAAATGAATCATTTGATGAGTAATTCAATTCGTGTAAATCTATTCTAAGGATTTGTCCGTGAAACCTCACACATGCTCCTATGCGATTAATAAGAATCTATTTGATCCCCTTACTATTGTCTACAGGACAATACGTCAACTTTTTCAAATAGAATTTAAATTACGCGACCCGATGAAGTTAGACTCTGATTTTCCGTGCGTGATTCTATTTGCATTATTTTCATTTGAAAATGAAGTGGAAGCAAAGTAATGAGGTGCCGAGTGTCGTATTTTTGAATCGGCGCCAGGTAAAGAAGTTCATTCAACCTGTCCACCAACTGTAGTGTATAATTTTGTGAAGAAGAGAATACTCTACTAGAGAAGCAAAACCAAGGCGAGTAAAACGACAACAGAACGAGAACCAATTCATGGTACGAAAGGACTGACGTTGAAAGGGAAAAGCACTGATATAAACCAAAAATGGATACAAACAAAACTCCCTGTGGCCAGGTAGATTGAATGGATCACTTTTTATTTTATACCTCTTTTATGACTGAGAAATGTTGATAACATGTAACTTTAGACAGCCCGCTTGTGCAGCACAAAAAGTAGATAAATTTCAGTTGAAATTAATTTAATAATTGGGTGGGAATAATTGGTGGGAAAAACAATATTTAACTGTCAGATATCGCGCTGGTGAAATATGATGGCATTTTTTGTTTCGTGGATACTCCACTTTACGTTACAGCTCATATGAGCAACCTGTCTGAGGTTATTTATCTGCACAATTTCAACGGATGGCCTTCGCTTTTATTAATCTCATGAATTAAGAAGCAATTTTCTGACATATTTTCTTCTTTTAAGTCGATCGTTATGCTAGTTAAAACTAATTATACATAACTTGTCATTCTACCGACGAATTGTGATTTCGTTGAAGTTGGTTTCGTTCTTTTGATAGACACAGTACTTACTTTTAAAAGTACACCGAATTTTCAACCTTCGGATTAGATTAGTTTGATCGACCTTCGCCCGACTGTCTATTGTAAGTGCGGGCTCATCCACTTAGTGGGAGAAGTACATTATGGCTGGACGTATGTGGACAATACGCATTGGCGCGACAACGTTTAGCATTCATGTAAATTATCAACCACCCCCTCCTTTTCTTCCCATTTTTAGTACCGTTCGATCAGTCATTATTCCCTCAGCTCACGAGTTATTGAAAGATTAAATAAATGTAGGACATGTTCTATAATGCTATGGTCTTATAGCGGCTCTACAAATCTCCCACAAGCTCGGAGAATCACCAGACTTTTCGCCGAACAAAGGGGTTATACCCCCACGTGTCCCAAGTTCGCACGGCTACTTCCGGCATGCCCTTTGGGCACAGGATTGGAAAACAAAATTGCTGGGTAAACGTAATTGGCTAAAAGCGCAGCATCGTCAGAACCTAGCTATTTATCGTTTCTCCTGGTTGAGGAAATGAAAAGTGGATTGGTTCTTTCGATGTCCACCAAATTGTCACCATAACCTTTTTTGGGTGAAAATCGGGCTTGGGGGTTTGTTTTGGGTTTTCAGCTGCATTCAACCACTGCCCAGGTTTTTTACAGTTATCATACAGAATCCACTTTTCATCACAGGTGACTATCCGGTGCAAAAACGATTCAGTTTGGTTTCTTAATCCAACCGATGCGCAGATTTCCAGGCGCCGTAGTTTTTGGGACTCGTTCAGTTCATGGGGTACCCACTTATCGAGTTTCTCTACCTTTCCTATGAGAGAAAGGTGTCGACTTATTGTCATTGGGAACACTCCCGTGCTTTGTGCAATCTCCCACAATGATTTCGTTGGGTCCGCATCCACCGTTGCATTTAAAACATCGTCGTCAACTAACGTTTCCAGCTTCCCACATAGTTCATTTTCGTGGCTAAAATCTCCCGAACGAAACTTCCCAAAACAACGTCGTATAGTGCGTTCGTTTACCGCTACATTCTCAATTGCGTCATTAAGGTTTTTCATTGCCAATAACGAATTATGTCCCATTTTAAAGCCATAAAGGAAGAGAATTCGAATTTGAACTACCGATAGCATGGTAAATAATTCCTAGAAAAAAAACTGTAGTAACGAACCCTAAAATTCTCACACGTCAAAGACCCGTAGTACTTTACTTTATAAAAAAAAGAATAATTAACGTTCTGGTACAGATGTTCACTCGAGAACTTCTTATTTCCGACTTAGCGAAAATCGGAAATTTCATGTGTTACAAAACCGAATACCTTCGAAAACTCCAGGCGGCAACGAATTTATTAGAAATTGACCATACGAAAACAAATGTTCGATTCTGATTTGAACCCTGCGTCGATTGGGTTTCACTCCACGGAAATTTTGCTAATAGGAGCGGCATATATTATGGCAAACAGCATACAATGTACTTTTTTAGTGAAACATAAAATTAGCCAACGTTCCAGTATCCGAAAATAACAATATGAGTGAAGATGAGTGGTTAAGAGTGATTATTATAGATCATGAATCGCATAGTGCAAAATTGTTTCTAAAAAGGGAGAACACCGACCTGTGTAAAGTCAACATGTTCCTTATCGCATCTTCCACACAGGCGACGCCGATTGTGCCTTTGTATGGGGGATGTATTCGCACTCTATCAGCATTAAGAAGTATGATGCTATGAGAAGCGTGTTTTCCTGGGTAAAAAGGAAGGAATTTGAGAATTAATAGCCAACAAGTCGTGCATCAAATTCTTAAGTAGTCGAGTTTTATCAACACGCGTGTGCGATGTTTTGGTGTTTCTTATTAAGTTCACTCGATAGTATAATAATTTGTTTAAATAAAATCAGAAGTATAATATGGAAGAGAAAGAAGTGTTTGAAATTCTTTTGGATGGACTCGACAATTTCGATATAGTTCCTAAACCTCTTAGCTAAAAAATATGCATAATAATGCTCTCTTTTATACTCATAACGAATATAGGTGCTTAACTAATTACATTGAATGATATATTAGGTAGTAGGATAAGAAATCTGGGTTTTTTAGTGAAGATTTACATTTACATTTATTTTTCTAAATTTTGTCCATTCTTTCGACTGCCTTCTACTAATTTTCGACTAACACCACTATTCCTTTATTGAGAAACTCCTGGCTTTTATGTTTGAAAAATTGAAACAGAAGTTTTTTACAGTCCTCTTTGCAGGATAATTTTAAGCTAGCAAGAGGATGTCGCAGAAATCGGAACAAGTCTCACGGTTCAATGCCAGAATTCTATGGTAGAGACATCAAAACTTCTCCAGCAAGGTCTTTAAAGATGTGCTGGGGTTAGCGCCTGCTATATACGGCTTTACACACTACTACACATCATCATCATCGGCACTACAACCGGGAACCGGTCTTGGCCTTGTTTAGCAAGTCCTGAGTTAAATTTTCCATAATGATTTGTTTTTTCCGGGCAAGGTCATTAGTCTTGCGCCAACACACTACTACACACTCTTTGTTAAAATACAAACTCTATCTACTTGTACTTTTTGTTTTTTAATTGTCACTGTCTAATCAGTGTTCACTTGACATTCGAATTGTGAAGACGTGTTTTATCGCACTCCTCGTCACGTCACATCAAATACACAAAACAAAACAAACAAAAAAACGAAAAAAAAAAACACAAAACAACAATAAGAAAAACTAAATAGAAAATAAACGAGAACGCCGATTTTGTCAATAGTGCTACGTAAATAGTGTAAAACTATTAAAAATATTAATGGACACTACATCATCATCATCATCATCGGCACTACAACCGGGAACCGGTCTTGGCCTTATTTAGCAAGTCCTGAGGCTTGTTAAATTTTCCATAATGATTTATTTTGTCTGGGCAAGGTCATTAGTCTTGCGCCAGACACTACATCATACAATCAACAAAATGCCCGAATAACGGCAACAGTATGACGTATGAACAGTTAGCAGCAGCATGTCAACAACAAGCAGCTATGTGCCGACAACAGCAAAGGATAATAAAGGAAATGCTTCATAAAATCGACATACTGGAAAACCAAATGCAAACGCAGGGGTGTGCCACTAATATCTTCGCCAACAAAATATCACACAGCGAAGAAGAGCTGGAAAGGGAAACTTCTGTAGTTTATAAGAAAAGAAAAACTGATACAGTCATAAACAAAATACAATACTGAATGTAAATATGACGTCAGCTCCTTCCTCAACAAATGAGGTTACCAAAAAAAAGGAAAATTCCCCTGCCACCACCAATCAATGTGCGAGATATAAGGGATTTTAATGCATTTGGAAATGACATTTTGTGTATAGTATTTACTATTACTATTACTACTATTTATTGGCCTGTAGGAACCCGAACGTTCATGACCTCACCGACTCGACTCCGCCATTGTTCCCTGTCCCGTGCGCTCTCCTGCCACGTTTGCCCATCCGATCCGATCTCCTCGAGGTCCAACCTAACATTGTCCTCCCATCTCCGTCGCGGCCACCCTACTGGTCCCTTTTCCCCTTGGTCTACCATCAAGAATTCTATGCACGGTCCTACCGTTGCCCATTCGCGCCACGTGTCCGGCCCATCTTAATCTTCACGACTTGATTAGTCTCACTATTGTAGGTTTGTGGTATAGCTCTTCCAATTCGTGGTTGTGGAGTTTCCTCCATTGGCCTGCCTCCTCGTCATATTTGCCGCCAAAGGACATTATTTCCGAATACGCGGAATTTTGTTTTTCCTCTCGTTTTGTGAGAGCCCATGTTTCGCATCCGTATAGAACAATCGGCATGATTATGGTGCTATAGACACGGAGCTTTATATTGCGTGATAGCAGTTTGGATTTCAGCAGTTTACTGACTGCGTGCCAACTAGCGTTGCCGGAGTGTAGTCTTTTGTTAATTTCCTTCGACAATTCGTTACTGACGGTCAGTATCGTTCCCAGATATTTAAATTCTTTAACTTTTTCAAATATCTCGCCTCTGACGTTTATATGCGTCCACCTGCTCTCGCCGTAAACATGTATTTTGTTTTGTCTTCATTTATTTCTAGGCCCACGTCTTCTGCCGCTTGCATGATGATTTCACTGTTTTTATTTACAGTTTCTAGATTATCGCCCAAAACGGCGATGTCATCCGCATATGCGAGCACTTGTGTGTTCCCCGTTCAGGGATGATCCGGCCATGTTGTCGTCTTGTACCTTTCTGATGGCATACTCGAGGACAAGGTTAAAGAGACATGGTGAGAGGCTATCGCCCTGTTTTAGTCCGTCCCGGATTTCAAATGGTTTTTTTTTATTCCACATTCGTGTGGTTCGTCTAAAGAATGACTCTCTATGTTTGTTTGTGTGCCTGAAGTTCACTTTCAACGTGAACTGATGCGTATTCACAGATGGACGGGTATCGCGGGAAAATGTCTGATGGGGCGGAACACATTCAGCAAGTTCAGTTGAGCAACGACCGTGGTAATATCTATACAAAAGAGATAGGCATGATAAGTGTCTGTGTTCTAACGACGGAATTGATCGACTCACGGCTGGGTCCCCAATAAGTTTCACTGCTCGTTTTTGCTTCCTGTCGAGCACGTGTAGTGCAGTTTTGGATGCGCCTGACCAAATATGGGAGTTGAACTCCATTTTTGGACGAATATACGCCTTGTAAATAGTGGCCAGGTTGGATGGAGTCAAGTATCTTTTGCATCTCTTGAGGAACCCCATACATTTGGCTGCACTTTTCGCAGCTTCAAATATGTGGTCATTCCAATTAAGAGTCGAATTAATTTGAGTGCCGAGGATTGATAATTCCTTGGCTTCGTCGATGCAAGTGCCGTTCATAGACAGTATATTTACTTTGGGGCTCACTTTGACAACAAGAGGCAGCACTGAGTTCTTGAGGCATTGAATTCTACTCGGTTAGATAATCCCCACTGATATATCTTGTTGAGGTCTGAATTCAATGTATCAACCATAAGTTGCTGGTTGGTATTGACGTTCGAAGAGTTTCGACGGGAGTGTTCGTATGAGTATGAGAAACTCAATGTGCTATCATCGGGAAACGAGTGAATTAGGTTTTGAGTAATTGACAAGAGATCATTTATAAACATGAGGAAGAGAGTGGGTGAGAGTACCGAGCCCTGGGAAACGCCTGCATTAATTTGATGGGAGACAGATTTGACACCATCAAGAACCACTTGGATTGAGCGGCCGGACAGATAGTCTCTTATCCATTGGATCAGGGAGTTGTCCACTCCACATGAATGCAATTTTGGCAAAAGAGCTGAATGCCGAACTCTGTCGAAGGCAACAACTTTGCTTTTACCGAGGTAGTGGATGGAATGGCTCCACTTTTCGGTAAGGTACGCTATCAGATCTCCTGTGGACTTGTTGCTACGAAAGCCATATTGGCGGTCATTGAGGAGGTCATTTGATTCCAGATATTTCGAAAGTCGACGGTTGATAAGAGATTCCATTACTTTGGAGAGAATAGAAGTTAGTGCTATGGGCCGATAAGAAGAAAGGGATGATTTGTCACCCTTTTTGGGAATTGGCTGAATGTTCGCTGACTTCCATCTATTTGGGTAACGGTCAGTAGAATAAGACAGATGGAAGAGTTTCCGCAGTGGTTTAGCGAGTGAAGAGGAACATCTCTTCAAGAGGATTGGGGGAATGCCATCCGGACCAGCGGATTTGTGTGCGTTTAGCTCTTTGAATGCACGGGCAAAAGTACGCGTATTTTGTTTAAGGGATCACATTAACACTGTTGTGTTCTGGGTAACATATTATAAGTTTTCAGTTATATTTTTTACAGTTTTGATTATATTGTATTTGTTACAAATTTGAAAGCAGGAAATTGTAGATTGAATAGTTTCAGAAAATGAAGTTTTATTTCATTTATTTTCTGATATCATGTGTTAAAACTTGATTACTAACTATTTTTTCCCATTTTTTCTTTTTAGGTGTGTATTTCTACTGGTTATATATGCTAACGCTAACAATATTATTGCCAAGTAAGTCTAGTATATGATTCGTATTTCAAACATGCGGTGTGCGTTACTCACACATAAGTAAAACATCTGCTACTATTTACTTTATAAGGAGTTTTATTCTCCCGTAAGAAACCTTTCCCAATTCCTATGTAAGAAACATTCTCCTTTTTTTAATCTGAAGTTTAGACAAGAAAACAACCACATTGTTTTTTTAAAAGGGTTTTAATTCCCCGGTAAAAAACGTTTTCCTTTTTTTTTAAACCTGAAGTTAAGACAGGAAAACCATCACATTGCTTTTTTTAAAACGGTTTTAATTCCCCGGTAAGAAACGTTTTTCAATCCCTATGTAAGAAACGTTCTCCTTTTTTTTAAACCTGAAGTTAAGACAGGAAAACAACCACATTGCTTTTTTTAAGAAGGGTTTTAATGCCCTCGTAAAAAATGTTTTTCAATCCCTTTGTAAGAAATGTTGTCCTTTTTTTAAATCCAAATTTAAGACAAGAAAACACCCACATTGCTTTTTTTGATGGGGTTTAATTCGCCCATAATACACTTTTATAAATTACTGTGTGAGGAACATTTTTATTATTATTATTATTATCTTATTTTCCGCAGTTAAGAAAAAAAGTACCAAACCTTGCACTGTGCACCCGCGTCTAGTTTGACTTTTCCTTTTTTGGTTTGTATAATTATCTCTTCCATATAATTCTTTTTATCGTCTCTATTTGTATCCACTGCTAGCACTATTAACCTAATGTGAGCACTCTCTTCGCTGTCACTTGTTAAGTCATTTATAATTGTATGCACTTTTCTCTCACGTTTTCTGGTCCTTGTTTTTCAGATCGTAGCTAGGTGTCCGTTTTTTCAAGATTTATTGCCAATTTTATTGAACGCCAGGCAATTTTTTCGTGAGTAAGTAGTTCTACACCTTCTGCAGTAAAACTCATTGTCGTGGACTTGGTTATTTGTCGCCCTCCTCGCCTTGGTGTCTTTTCTGCGGTGTTTAGTGTCTGCAAGAACCGCTTCTTCGTTACTGTGTAACTTCTTGAGTTGATTCGCCGCCATTCCACTCCCCCTACAAATTTTAACTATCGTTTTTTTTTTTTTTTTAATTAAATAAAGGCTTCTCTCGGCAGAGGCGAACCTATAGCGCCGAATGGGCGCCCCGAGATGCCATCAAATAACTGTTGCAGTTCTTTTTGAACAGTTGCAGGTTGTAACGCTCCGGGAACACTCGCGTGGGAAGGGAGTTCTACAGCTTCCCCGCTCTGTAACGGGACGAGTTCTGGTGCAGGGATGTTCGCGCCGTCGGGAGATGAACCACAAACGGGTGCGATCCGTCGGATTGTCTTGTGGAGCGCATATAAACCGAATTGCGTGGAACAATACCAAGAATCTCCGAAGAACAGTACCCGTGATAATATCTGTAAAACAGACAGAGGTCGGCTACGGGCCTTCGATGTGATAGCGACTATAGTCCCGACCTCAGCGCCGAGTCCCCGATCAGGCGGATCGCTCGTCTCTGTATGATCTCAGGTAGGCCGAGGGTATGTTTAGGAGCCGAGCTCCAAACATGAGAGCACTATTCGAGCGCGGGTCTAATTTGGGATTTATATAGGAGAAGAAGTTGGGCCGGAGTAAAATATTTCTTGGCTCTAAAAAGATAACTCAGTTTTCCTGAGGCTGACCTGGCGATACTCGACACGTGTTTATGCATTGACACATTCCCACAGAACGTGACGCCGAGCAATCTCAAACTTTCCCCCGCCTCGAGGGCCCGGCCAGTCATCATCAGTTGTGGAACCGATGATCCACTCTTCTTTGTGAATGTTGTATATTGTGTCTTCGCCGCATTGAAGTCGACGAGACCATATCTAGATCCTGATTCAGAGAGCCAATCTGTCTATATCTCAGCCGATGTGACGCAGATGATATATAATTAGACAGGTTAAAAAACACTTTTAAATTTTTTTTTTTCATATAGACATTTTTATTCAATTGTAATGCAAATTTTTTTATGGGTCAACTTTACGCCACTACACATCCACCATTTTGTTTTTAAAAATTGCAAAAAATGTTTTTTTAATGCTTTATACTCATATTAAGAAGCCTACAAACTTTCATTACAATCGAATAAAAATTTCGAGATGAAAATTACGGTCTCCAGAGTGGTCGTAGTTATAATTTAACTATACGCCATTTGTTTTTAAAAATTGCGAAAAAAAATTGTTTTAATGCTTTATACTCATATAAGCCTACAAATCTTCATTACAATTGAATAAAAATTTCTATAAGAAAAAAATGTTTAAACGTGTTTTTTTTTAACCTGTCTAATTGTATTTCCCCCCTTTAAGTCGTCTACCAACTTACCAAACTCGCATTTTTTAGTTCAATTTTTTATTCTTAACTTATAAAAACGTTCATCCTCATTTTGTGGCTCCTCGATAGTATAATGGTTAGTATAGCCGCCTGTCACGTGGGAGACCGGGGTTCGATTCCCCGTCGGGGAGCCTCTGGCGCAAGACTAATGACCTTCTATTTCTTTGGCATCTTATGTGATAGAGAGCTTTCCTCCATCCCACATATTGATGACATTATCCTCAAGGCCAACTCTGTCCTTGGTATTGTGAAACGCTGGTCGCAAGAATTTTCTAATACCTATGTTTCCCGATCGCTCTACATAGCCTTTGTCCGTCCCTTTTTGAAATGCTTTTCAGGTTTGATCTCCTTACTACTCGTCTCATATTCGCAGGTTTGAAAGCGCGCAACGTGGTTTTTTGCGTTTTGCCCTCCGTGGATTGAATTGCGAAAATCATCTGATTGTACCCCCATACACAAGCCGTCTCTAACTAATTAACCTTAACACACTTGAAGAGTGCAGAATTCATGCCGACATTCTCCTCATCCACCGTCTTCTCTCAGGTTCAAGCCTGCTCTTCTCCATCACATTTCACACAAAGCTGCGAAACCCTCGTCTCTTCTATTTGTCCGCCCATTACACTTCTTAAGGCTTTAAAGAACCCATTACGCGAGTGCTCCGGTGGGTTTTTCACCATCTTCTTCGACTTCAATCTCACCTCTCCAACTTTTAAACTTCATCTCCTCTCTTAGCCCCCCTGACCCCGCCACGCTCGTCATCTACACTCTCACAACCCGCACTCATATTCACACCATAGCTTCCGGCCTATCCTTCCCAGTTTGACCACGTATACTACTATATCTATCCATCCATGCTAGTTCCATCTATCCATTCTGCTCTTTATATATTACTACGATCGCGGATCACATGAACTTGGTAAATGCATTTCTCTCTGGTAAATGATTTCTAATGTTAACGTCAACCAATCGTCCTTCCTTATTTAAAAGGGAAGAATTGGTTCCCGCAGAGTTGAAAATAAGAAGAAGTGTTTTACTTTATCCTATTCGATTTATTTAATAAAGAATAGAGGCATGCTGTCGGCTTGTTTGCGACCTGGTAGTTCCTTAACAAATCAATTAACTCTGAATAATACCATTTGGAACCACTCCTTTTATACAAAAATTCTTAAGGAAGAATCACAAACAATGCACTCAATTCTTCTCCACTCGGCATTACCAGCCGCAAGTCATTTACCCTGCCGCAGTTTTACCCAGTCGGCTTTGACCAATATTGAGTGCAATCCCCCGGCACGAGTCATACTTTTAGCGATATTGATCCACTTAAAGTGCAGTGGCCTTGGTTAAAGTATATTTCGTCACTTTGGTTCACCGGTGGCGATTCGTTATTATTCATATATTCTTTCTTTCGCAGAAATAAGCATTTTTACTGGGAAATCCCTAAGCAAGTTTATGACACCTGCTATGACGCTGGTGTACGGTAATTTGTTATCCGTATGTTTCATATTTGCAGACGTAAACAATTGCTAGGGAATCCCCATGCCACCTGGTGTGGCGATTGCTTTTAATGTTTTGATGATGGTATGAATGATTCGTATCTCGATAACGCATAGCTTGGGAAATGATTGTGGGTCACAGGTAGTTAATTAAAGAGGAAACTGTTCTGAGCGCATTGTGTGTGATATGATATGATATGCGTTATATAGACTTTATCTAGTGGAATATTACACTAATACCCTTCAGTCAAAGTGAGTGTACCAGTTCAAGAGAAAAATTAACTTTAATCTACGGATAAAGGCAATCAATCATTCTTTAGCCGAACTGCACAAATAGGTTCAATGCCTGATCAGGTATGTCCTTGCCATTATATTGTAATATCCAGGTGTTCAAGGTCAACGTACATCATTTCTTTAGTTTCTGCCACTTCTTCCGCTCGTACTGTACTTTGAAATGTATATTTGTCCCAAAACCCTTTCATGCATTCATTTTGTGTACAAATTATTCTGCGTTGCTGCCAACGAAACTTCTAAACCCCCCAAAAATAATGAACGCGGCATAGAATGGTATTCTCTATACACATACGATTTTCAAGGCGTTATATGTCATAAACGGAAATTCCCTATGTTTTGGTCGAGTTAGTATCCCAAGAGTATGTAAAAACAAGCACCGAAAAATTCGGGAACCAGGCGTTGGATGTAAAGGGCGTTAAGCATTTCATTTTATACAAGTTGGTGCAAAATTCCAAAATCATCGAATTTTGTTTTTTAATACCTTTTTAACTAGATAAAAAAAAATGATTTTGACTGATGGAAATCTTAATTTGGACCTTTACAATTTTTTCTAGTTCACAAATCTCAAATATGATGTCTAGTTCACAAATGTCAAATATGATTGACGTACGACGCCATTTGCAAAAATTATAACATCTTCCGATAGGGTGATTAATTTTGCGCCACCTTGTAAAACGCCTCAATAGGCCTTCATTAAATGTGCCAGGGGACTTTGTAACTAAATTTGTTTTACGGGGTAAATTCTTTTCAAGCACGTGTGACCGAACAGTTTCAAGGTTCTTTTTATTTCAAACGATATTATATTGTTCGCCTAAGCACTTCCACTTCAGGCAAAATTGGTTCCTTAGTAGATGTTGCATCTAATCCTGACAAAACGGGTAGAAGATACTCCGACCTTTGTCAGCCTAAACATATTAGACCCAATGTACCCAAATCATGACAAATACCCTCACTAACGGCATAAACCAGTTAGAGACGACTTCAATGAGAACGAACCCAGGCACTTCACCCAGTTGGAACTCATCGCGTCACAATAAAGGATCAATTTGATCCTATTCAACTCTATATCTGTAATATTCCAAAGGGGGATTGCCACTTGTAGGCTGAAGTATCTGACTTTTGTGTGACGAATGGCAACAGAAAACTGAAAAGATATAAAAGAGAGAAGGAAAATGAACCAAAAGCAAATTGTCGCATTGTGTTCTTTTTATTTTCCGTTCTTTGTTCCCGTCACGTGTTTTCATTTGATTCTGCCTTTTCCCCATATCCTGGCTGACATCCTGACACTGCATCGGTTGCCGGGTCTCTTGTTCTTTGTCATCTTGCTCGCAATCTCCCTCAACTCACCATTAGACTTGCGCTCTACCACATCCTTTTTTCTCCCGCTATACTTTTTTGGTTCATCGCTCTCCTCATCATTGTTAACAATTGGGTAAAATACAGTTCAAACACCTTTTAAAGGATTCATTGTAGGAAAGTGTAAAAGTTTTATATCTGTTTGTCATGTAGTGAGGCTTCAGATGAGTATAAAATCGAAAAAAGAGACTAGTGTCCTGGCAGCAAGTAAGGCCGTAAGACCCGAGAACACGAGGAATTGTGTTTAAGGAAGTGGGAGAAAATGGCTAAGCTTGCTAATGAAAAAAAAAGCGAAAGAATGAACAATTGAATGAGATGTACTATTTTGAGAGCCTGGAGTCCTAGAGCCCTGGAGTCAATGAAACTATAATGATTTGAGATGATACAATGTGATAGCGCCGGTGATGCAGGTTCATCGAGGGCGATGAAGAGGCTTTGCGGCTACAACTCTGTTCATATAGTGAAGACAGAATAATTGAGCAAATAATATGCATAATTCAATTCAGTCCTTTATGCTACGAGTGCAATGAAACGAAAGATGTACTGAGTGCTTCACCCACTTCCCTGAGCGGGTGATTCCTTTCAAGAGCCTCCTGCAATTTGCGAGGGTGAAATTTGCTATCGATGGAAGTGAAATAGGGCTTCTTCACATATTTAGACTTCAGCCAACTGCAAAGCTCATAACATACGAGTATTTACACAATAACATGGTTTCAATTCAATTCAATTTTTATTTGGTAGATAATTACATTTATGGTATATTTTACAACTAGTACTTAAGAGATTTAGGAAAGCAATTCCTTTACAACTATAATCTTAAATCTATATAACGACAATAGCACAATTTTAATGAATAACAAATAATAAATTAAGGGAAAACTACAATAAAAAACCCTTATTTGAATCTTAAGACTAATATTGCACGAGCTTCCGGTTATTTTATATAGCAATGACCTCGATATAATTTTCATAGACAGAGTACATATGTAGTGATTTAGGATAACGCAAGACGGGAAACGAGAAGATTGTCAGAAAAAGAACAATTGACGAAGAAGTTTCCATTGATTTTGTCAATAAGGAACTCTACCGGTTTAACGTTAGCGTTTTCATGTAGTTCATGTGTCGAATAATGCCATGGCAAATTCAGCAACATTTTCAATATTTTATTTTGACATCTTTGCAATTTTATTTTGTGTGTGCGAGCACAATTACACCATACAGGGGCCCCGTACAGGAGTATAGCTTGAAAAATGGTTTTAAATATTATAATTTTATTTTCGAGGCTAAGCTTTGGCTTTCTACACACTAATGGATACATAACTCTTACGACTTTGTTTATTTTGTCAATTGTGGTAGTGATGTGTTTTTGAAAGATAAGTTTTTTATCTAGAATAATACCTAGATATCTACAGTCTTCGGACCAATCAATATCAACTGCACACATATTGAGTTTAGTGCCATTTGGTAGGTAGCAGTGTTTCTTACATCTCGAAAACCAGACAGCTTGTGTTTTATTACCATTTATTTTTATTTTCCATTTCCTGTAATATACTGCTAGCTTGTCAAGAGCTGCTTGCAAAGAGTTGTAGACATTAGCGAATAAGGCGCCCGAAGAGAAAATGGCCGTATCATCGGCAAACATAGCTACTTGAATGTTTTCACCTAGACATGGTAAATCTGCGACAAACAATGTAAATAATATGGGACCAAGGACCGAGCCTTGGGGTACACCATGGTGGATTTGGTGAGTAGAGGATATGTCGGTTCCTAAACTCACAACATATTTTCTCGAACGAAGAAAGCTCTGGATAATTTTGATAAGCGGTATTGGCAGCTTAAGTTTTAGTAGCTTATAAATCAAGGCATCGTGCCATACCGTATCAAAAGCTTTTTCGATGTCTAGAAGAACCAGTCCCGTTGACTCCTTGTCGATGAATTTACCAGCTATGTGGTTTTTAATGCGCAAGACTTGGTGGATTGTGCTGTGACCACTACGGAAACCGAACTGAAAGTTTGGTAAGATGTTATTGTCTTCCACAAAACGATCAATCCTTTCCTTAATGATTTTTTCTAAGAGCTTACTTAGACAGCTAAGTAGACTAATAGGTCTGTAGCTTTCGGGGCTGTTCTTCGGTTTACCGGGTTTCGGGATAGGTATTACTTTTGCTGTTTTCCAACAGTCCGGAAAATAACAATTCTTAAGACAAGCGTTGAAAATGAACGTTAAATAGTTACTTGCAGCAGGTGGAAGTGCTTTGATTAATTTGTTGTTAATATTATCGAGACCCGCAGCCTTTTTTGATTTAGATTTTTTTATCAAATTTTTGATATTAGTTGCGTAAGTACTTTCAGCTGGTGTTTGAGAAAGTACATGGATAGTGTTAGCAACTTCAGCTTCAGTATACGCGTCGCTTAGATGCATAGATATGGAGTGGTTCTTACTAAACGTGTTAGCAAGTAGGTTCGATTTCTCCACTGAAGAAATAAACAACTTGTCGTGAACTTTAAACGGAGGAATACTTGACCCTCTCTTTTTCATAATTTTTGATATTTTCCAGAACGGTTTGCTTGCTTTGTCAAGAGAGGAAAGGTGTTTATTCCAACACTTGTTCCTATATGTTGAGATTTCGTTTTTAATGATATTATTTAAGACTTTAACATTAACTAGAAAACAATCGATTCTATAACGTAGCCATTTTCTTCTTTCAGAGTTTCGTAGCCTAATCAGATGTAAGATATTTTCAGGAAGCGGTGCCTTATCAACTGGAGCAGTGGAACATTTAGGTATCGCAAGATCGGCCGCTCTATTGATAACAGAAACAAAATTGTTACATAGGATATCAATGTGCTCGCTGCAGGTTATAGAATTTAGGCTGGTATCACCTAGAACCAAGTTCGTGTTTATATATGATTTATAACAATTCCAGTTGGCGGCGGAATAGTTGTGGTATAAACTGCTACGATTTACAACTACTGTATGATTCACTGTGAGGCTGATCGGAAGGTGGTCTGAACTTAACGCATTTAGAGTTAATGGTACTGTGCAGTAATTTGGAATATTAGTGATATATAGATCAAGAGTTGAGGGGTTCTTGTTAGCACTCGCTGGGATATAGGTGGGGAGAAGTGGATAAAGTATGGAAAAACTTGGGCTGGATTCAGTAACATCTAGTAAAATGTTACCCCAGCTGTTTGCCCTAAGACAATTCCACGACTGATGTCTGCAGTTTAGATCACCACCAATAATTACCTTGTTTCGAGTGTTGAGTCTATACAATTTTTGCAGATCCCGCTTAAAGTAAGTAGATTTCTCAATGTTTCTATTTCCTCCAGGGAAATAGACAGAAAAAAGACTCACCTTGGAGTTGTCACTTAATGTTACATCTATACTAATTTCCTCAATTAACTTAAGGCGCAATGAAGGACGCAAGGAATGTTCTATACATTTTTTCACAACAATGGCGACACCTCCACCACTAGCATGTACCCTGTCTAGGCGATAACATATGTAATTTTGATGTAAGAAAGAAATGTCTTGTTTGAGCCAGGTTTCTGAAACAAGTGCAATGTCAATATTAAAATTTATCAAGAAACTAAAAAATTCATGCTTTTTGTTTTTGATGCTTCCCGCATTCCAAGTTATGATGTTAAGAGAGTTTCTTAACATGTTTTTCCGAGTATATGTACTTAATAGCTAATGAAGTAATGACGTTAAATTGGTCAGCTTTAGTTTGACAAGCACTAAGCTTGGTTACAACTTCATTAAGAAGTGAGTTTATCTCGCTAAATGAGAACAGGTTATCATTAGTTAATGTTTCTGACGGAGTTTTCTTCGTGTGTGTCGTATCACTGTTGGAAGGTTGCTGGGTTTGATGGAGGCCTGAAGCCCAGGTGGATGAAGGAAGTGAAGGTTGACGCACAGATCGGGGTAGTGGAGGAAAATTATCAATGGATAATCGGTCGGGCACTGACTGCCGTTTGTCACTCGGAGGCTGTAGGAAGGTTGTATTTCCTGTACCACGTCCGCGTGGGGATAATTTGCGGCGAATGTCTATGTACTGCTTTCGGCTTATGCATTCTGGATCGGTGGATTTATGTGGCCCACTACAATTTGCACACTTGATGACCTCATTCGTTTTGCAGTCGGATGTTTTATGGTTTCCCGAACATATTGCACAGAAGCTATTTATATGACAATGCATCGAGCCGTGACCATAAAGCTGGCAATTGTGACATTGTGTGACCTTACCTGGATTATGTTTTTTAAAGTCCCAGCGAACGATGGTTTTGAACAAGGTGGAGTAGTTCCGTTTTAGTTCGTTTAATTTAACAGTACCGCGTTGAATATAGACGATGTACAAGTAGTGTTTGTACAGGGCTTTTGTTGACGGATTTAATGTGATGGTTTTAACATCTAGGCACTTAATCCCGAGTGCAATTAACTCATTTTTCACTATATCGTTGCTTATTAAGCCTAGCCCGGATAACACTACCTTTAATGGACGATTTTCCTTACGTGAGTGGGTGAAAAACTCACATTTTAACCGTAAGAGTTCGGTTCTGATTTTATTATATATGTCCATTGTTGGGGCACATATTTTTTGCCCAAGCGAAATGTTTTTGATTAAGTATTTGTCTATCTTAATGTTGCTCAAAATATCACGCACTTGAGCACTAGTTGTTTTTAATACCACAATTGGCGGAACGGTTTCTTTAGGAAGTTCTGCGCACTGTTCGTCATTGGTCGGATCCATTTCAGGAGAGTCTTCCATCAGACTTTGAAGTGGTTGAAAAAAGTTAGTGTTTGAACACATTTTAGATTTTTCTAGAACTTTATTGTTCACTTTTGAAAGTTTATCGGGAGGAGTTTGGCCTCCAATAACGGGGTCGTAACGCAACCGTTTGCGCTTTATTTTATTTAACACACGTGGCCCAGGGGCCATAACTTAACGGTTATAACACTTGTTCAAATTTTTGTATGCGGAAAACGAGGCAAAGAAAACAAGGTAATGATAATTAAATTGTGAAAATTATTGTGAAAATAACGGTTGATTAAGATAAATAGCACGAGCAAAACTGTGAGACAAGTTGTCTGTTTGAAAGTCAGCCAGGTACTGACATGGTTTATAAAGGCAAAACTGTCAATGGCTGTGTTGGCAGGAACTTTTTTTTTATTCGAACTTAGTAATTTTTTAAGAAAAATGAGAGTTTGGGGAGAAAGAAATTCATTATTCCTGCGTTTATTTCAACAGATAATTTAACTTGGTTTGGATTGTCAGATTTAGGTCAAAAATTGTATAGTTTTGTACATTGTCATTTTAGAGTACTTCAAAAACTCTTTTGTAAATAAGCAGGATTCAGGCGCGACATGTTCAATTCTAACATTAAAAAAATAAAAAATACTGGAATGCATCATGCCTGACCCTATTCTGTAGATATTTTAACAAAACAATACATAAGTGAATAGTGAGTTGCGTTCCTTCTCCCGAAGGAGCTCTGCCCCAAGCAGTGATAAATCAGTCAAACCGAATACCGGTAAGCGGTGGTACTATCTCTATATTTTACAGTTAAAAACCTCCTCTGTATTATCCGAGTGGAAAATATCAATGTACATAACCCTTTCGATTTCCCACATGCCAAGTCTCGAGTCTAACATAATCATGGATGTGGTCATTGTCATTGGGGTACCCAGAAAACAGAGATAGCGATGAAGCACATATTTGTCCTCATTTTCAAAGTCGCTCTTCCTACCATCTTTTTTTTGTTCATCCAAGAATGCGCAGGTGCTCCGACTAAAAGTCAATTTTAGATGGATAGATATACACATGGAATCGTCCTTCAGTGAAAGTCGAGTGGCCTCCCAGACAATAATTTTTAATGCATCGAATCGATTTTCTCGTTTATAGAAAGCTAAGCCTAATCATGTATTCTTCCAAGATAAGAAATTAAAATCATTGAATACCTCCTACGCAGTAGGATATCCTATTAGTTTGGGTGAAAAAAAATTCATTATTTTTGTATTTATTTTAAAACTGATCTTCTATTCTATTTATTGGCCTGTAGAAACCCGAAAGTTCATGACCTCACCGAATAGACTCCGCCATCGTTTCCTGTCCTGTGCACTCTCCTTCCACGTTCGACCATCCGATCCGATCTCCTCGAGGTCCAACCTAACATTGTCCTCCCATCTCCGTTGCGGCCGCCCTGACGGTCTCTTTCCCGTTGGCCAACCGTCAAGAATTCTATGCACGGTCCTATCATTGCCCATTCACGCCACATGTCCGGCCTGATTACTCTCACTATTGTAGGTTTGCGGTATAGCTCTTCCAATTCGTGGTTGTGGAGTTTCCTCCATTGTCCTGCCTCCTCGTTATATTTGCCGCCAAAGATACCCCTTGGAACTTTATTCTCGAATACGCGGAATTTGTTTTCTTCCCGTTTTGTGAGAGCCCATTGTTGGCATCCGTATAGAACAATGGGCATGATTATGGTTCTATAGACACGGAGCTTTATATTCCGTGATAGCCGTTTGGATTTCAGCAGTTTTATGACTGCATGCCAACTAGCGTTGCCGGAATGCAGTCTCTTGTTAATTTCCTTCGACATTTCGTTACTGGCCGGTCAGTATTATTCCCAGATAATTAAATTCTTTGACATTGTCAAATATCTTGCCCCTGATGTTTATGTGTGTTCTCTGAGGTCCACTTGCTCTCGCCGTAATCGTGTATTTTGTTTTGTCTTCATTTATTTCTAGGCCCACCTCTTCTGCCGCTTGCATGATGATTTTACAGTATTTACTTACAGTTTCTAGATTATCACCCAAAACGGCGATGTCATCCGCATATGCGAGCACTTGTGTGACCCCGTTCAGGGATGATCCGGCCATGTTGTCGTCTTGTACCTTGCTGATGACATACTCGAGCACAAGGATAAAAAGACAGGGTGAGAGGCCATCTCCCTGTTTTAGTCCGTCCCGGATTTCAAATGGTTCTGAGAGGTGGTTTTCTATTCTAACTCCCCCTTTATTTTCGTTCATGCAGATTTAAATGAGCGCGGCATATTTTTACGGGATTCCCAGCTCAACCATAATATGGTAGTGTCTTTGAATTGCGACTGAGTCGTGGGCTTTTTTGAAGTTAACGAACAGTTGGTGAATCGTCTCTCCGTATTCCCACTTCTTTTCCAATAGGTGCCTTTTTGTGAACATTTGGTCGCTTGTTGACCGGTTCCTACGGAATCCGCATTGGTAGTCTCCCAATATCTCTTCTGCGTACGGTGTGATTCTTGCCAGCATGACATTTGTTAGTATTTTGTATGTGGTTGGAAGCAATGATATTCCTCTGTAGTTTTCGCAGTCAGATCTGTCGCTTTTTTTCAAAATGGGGATGACTATTTAGGTTTTCCATTCTTCCGGAAAGGCTTCCTTATCCCTTATTGTTTTAATCAGTTTGTGGATCTTTCGAGCGGTTGCCTCTCTTCCATGCTTCACAAGCTCTGTGCAGTCCACTCCGGAAGCCTTGTTGTTTTTTTTCAATCGGTTTATTGCGTCTACAACTTTGTCGAAAGAGGGCTCTGGGATCTGAGGCTCGGCTGTATGTACGTCTGGTGCCTTTATTTGTGGGTGATGGGTGCGCACATTGAGCAGGTTTTCAAAGTACTGCTTCCATCTTGTGACGATATTGTTTGTTTCTGTCACCAGACAGCCGTTTGTGTCTCGGATTATTTTGGCTCTCCCTCGGTAGCCATTTCTAATTGCATTTATGCCGGCATACATACCTCTGATATTCTTTGCTCTGGCATTTTCTAGAATTTTTTCGATCCGAGTGTGTCCCATTCGCATTTTTTGCGTTTGAAAAGTCTCGTTGTCTCTTTTCGGATTGTCGCGTATCTTTCTGCGTTGACTTCATCATATCTTTCTAAGTGGATCTCTCTGAGGCGTTTACGTTGTTCGATCTTCGCCCTGCATTCATCGTCAAACCAAGGTTTTGGACTTAGTTGTTTTCTTAATCCTTGGGGTGTTTGTTTGATTGTGTCTCTGATCGATGCCCATTTAGTGCCCAGATTATTGGTTTCCTCTTCCTCACTACTCCCATTCTCTAGGATGCTAAATCTATTCGTTAGTTCCTCTTGATATTCAGCCCTTTTGCTCAGGTCTTTTAGTTATCAATGTCGAACTTTTTGCTTGTCTCCCGTGATTGCCCATGTGGGTTTGCTGCGAGCCGACTTCTAATTTTGCCCATCACTAGAAGGTGATCGGAGTCGCAATTTGCTCCTCTATATCATATTACGTCAAGGATATTCGAGTGGTGTATTTTGTCTATGAGGAAGTGGTCTATTTGGTTACGCATTACGTCATCGGGTGAAATCCGTTTTTTTTTTTTTTTTGGTTTCGGTAGGAAGGTGGAAATCTTCAAAAGATACCTCTAGACCGATCCAGGGACATGCCGGGTTTTTACCGACTAAAACCACCTCCCGCCAGGCTCATATTCCCGTTGATCGCCGCGGAACTTTCTTTTAGGTATTCCATCACGGGGCGGGACGGAGTTTAGCCGTTACTCCGCTCGTCACATCGCAACTGCTGTATCATTTCACAGAGAATACCATTGGTTATGGTGATATCCATGCGGCTTTATGGATTTGCTTGTGCTTGAACATCGTGCTTTTCACTACCAGATCTTTGGACGTTGCGAACGTGATAATTCGTGTAGGCTCTCTTTACCTATAGTTGGTTGGAAGATGTCTTCCTTTCCAATTTTCGCATTGAGGTCCCCGAGGAGGATTTTAACATCGAATGATGAGATCCCATCGAATACTTCCTCTAGGGTCTCATACAACGTGTCCTTCGTTTCTTCGTCGGTTGAATTTGTTGGGGCGTGTACGTTTATAAATACATAATTGTACCATGGTCCCTGTATTTTTAGCACCGACATTCGGTCATTATAAAATTTCACATCTTCTACATAGGGCGTAATCTTCTTGCTTACGATGAAGCTGGTTCCGAGGTTATGTATGTCGGTACCTCCACAGACCAGTGTAAACCCGCTGGTTTCGATTACTTGATGTGGGAGTCGGACTTCCTGAAGCGCGACGATGTCCATTTTAAATTGTTTCGCATTTCCTTGATGATTTGTTGCCTTATGGTAGTGTCGGCTCATGACACCTACGCCTACCGGGTTTTTCGTGAGATTGTTTTTTGTGTATTGATTATTCATTTTTGTTCCCATGAGTCTTGGGGTTCCAAATAGTCCGCCACATCAGAGCCTCTCTTTGATATGGTAAGGTCTGCTTACTGCTCTGATTCGACCCGGTGTCAGAGAAGCGCCGTTATAATACAGTTGGTATACACCTGGCTGCAAACCATCCAATGGGCACGGTGACGCGTAACACTCTGGATTAGGGGTGGTAGATCTTTGTGTGTTACTCCTCGCTAGCCTGTCTGACATGGGTGCCCCTACTAGAAGCGTATGTTTCCGTCAGCATAGCCTGAGTGATTCATTGTAGTTTAAGCACCCGCACCATATCAAGGTTTCTACCAAGCGGGAGAGACTTTTTGTGGTAATCCAAAAAATCGACTAAATATAAGTTGATTGAACTTATGCATCACCGGTAAGGAGTGAACTACTATGGATTTTTTAATTCATGGGGAAAATATTTGACAACGAATATTGCTTGGTTATTTTGAATTGTACGCTTTTGACGAACTCGAACTTTAAAAGTTGTTTCTAAACATGGACATTGCATCTCTTTCTGCCAAGTTCAAGGCCCTGGGAAATGAACATTTGTTCAGTAAGCCCTCACATGTCCTGCGTAATAGAACTATATTGCGTACATTTCAGAAACAGTAATAAATTAATTTGTAAAGATTGTACTAGTTACATCCAGTAAAGAATGTCATTAAAAGAAAAAAAATCCGCAGAACTACAGCCGACATATCTCTCCACTAAACAACATACATCCTTCGATCCACATTATGCAGTTTCTTCTTTTCGTTCATTTTCTGCTATTGTTAGATGTCCTTTGTTATATAAAAGATAAAATAGTTATACGATATGTAGTGGCAAAAACTGGGTAAAGTATTTGTATCTGCAATGTGATAATATAGCAAAAATGCCTTTATCACAATCTATTGTTTACCAGAAATCATCACATAATAATTATCTAAAGCTCTGATCAAATAAATTAATCTAATCTGAGGGCCGGGAGAGGGTGGAACGTTGTTTAATATGTGAGTCTCGGGAAAGCAATTAACTCAAACGTGGTGATTATATGTATGAGAGAACACGGAACCTGTTCGTCTTCCCGGTTACGAAACAAACTAGTATACAATGCAGCAATAAAAACTCCCCAAAGCTTAGTCAAGTAATCTGTGCAAAACCAGACACCTGAAAGGAAACTGCTGGAACGAACTGATAAAAATGCGATGCAGGTCTATCCGGAGTGCTAATTTGGTGAATGGTATTATAGGATTTCCATCTGCTAACAGTGTGTTAGCTTTCTCGATTAGCATTAACCGGATACTAGATTAATTTTAATTGAATTCTTTCTCGGCCTTCACTTTAGTCTGTGGTTTGAAATTTGTAACCATTGGGTTAACGTTTTTATCAGTGATACGTCATCTTTTATATAAACTAAATCAAGGTGGGCATGTTTAAGGACTAATTAAGAACGTACTACTGGGCTGATTTCATAGCATTCTAATAATGTATGTTGAATATAATTGTTTCATTGAGCAAGGGTGGTTCCACGATTTAGAGCAATGCTAAATTGAATGGTTTTAAACGGGAAATAAATCGTAGCTTTGAGTGATTGTCTTATAGTGTTTATCTATACCATCAATAAAAGTCTATCATCAAAAACCAAACCGGTTGCCAAACAACTCCTTAATTAGTGTTGAGTCAGATGAACACAACAGGCCTCATCACCTGTCGGAACCTAATGGAGAAATAATGAGTACGAGTATTTTTGCATAACGCTCGAGGGTACAATGCGACGCATGCTATTTGACAGGCAAACCCGTGCCGACAACTCTAATAGAAGGTCGGCTATAATAGTTTATTTTTTTAATTCTAGACGCGCACACAAGTTTTATGATAAATATCAAGCACTGTGTGGGGAAAAAAGAAAAAATAGTGATCGAGAAAGGCAGTGTTGATGCACATTGGTCTTCAAACTGAAACCGCGGGTAACTAATAGTCATCCCACACTCGCGCATACCATCTGTCCCAAAATAAACCGGAGTAGATTAAGAAATAATACAAATGGTTAATTAATTTTTACAAAATCGACTAATTTTGTACATATTAGAGAATGAGGAACAATCTCCCTTTCTGGAAATATCTTTAGACGACGATTCCTTAATTTTGACGACCTGTATTTTTTTATGATGGAGTTTACTTACTTATTTATCTTCATTCGAGCAACTTAGAGAATAATATAATGATCAGGCGGTTGGGATGGCTTCCTTGGAACACCCCGGATGGACCCACAAATTGGTTAGAAAAATTGGCATCGAATCGTGCTTGATCCCGACTGTATTACAAGTTTGATTCAATCCACGATTTAAAAGACGAAGGAAGCCCAAAGCTAAATGCGATTGTTTGGCGCGAGATTTTGTCGAAGGTCTTTGAGAAATCTGTAGAAACCGTGCCGTTTTCATTCTCTGGCACTAGTCATTATCAAGATCATTAGTTCATATCGATCTAATATCTACTTCTAGCGATCGTATCGTTTTAGAAATCAATTATACCTTATTTGGATGTCCAGCTTTGTTGTCACCATTTCACCAGGATGGGTTTTTAGTTTTTTTATTTGACATCTCAAGAAAGGCGAACCTTTTGTGCTCTGAGATGTTATTATATCTTGACCGGCTTCATCTATCAAGCTTTGAAATATGGTCAAGGATTTCTCCCAAATATTTCACAGAAACTAAAGTTTAATGGGTTGGCATTGGAAACCAGACTACCACTTAGTATAATGGAGTAATTCGGCTATAACTAATGCCTCTTCAACGGTAATCGCCCTAAAGCTGCATACAGTCTTTAATTCCCAAAGCTTGTGCGTTGTTCTCACCACACCCTATAGTAGAGCTTTTGCCTATATTGACCCGGTGTACGCTAGTACTGATGGAAACCTTTGGATACCCTTGACGGGATAATTCCCTTATTATACCTGATCCATAAGTCGTTGGCACTATCCCGGATAGGGTTGCCTGTATACCTACGGATATTTTACTCTCATACTCTACGTATAACTTAAATCTTAGTCTCCCAATTGCTTAAGGGGGTATCCCAGTGTAGCGGTTTCAAAAATCACTTTTTTTTTTTGTCTTAATCGATATTATACCACTTGTAGAATAAGCTCTCAAAGCCCCAAGTATGAATTTTCATTTTCGCAGGTCAAAATGAGCTCGAAAAATAGGCGTGCCCGAGCACACTGTACAGTTTTCGGAAACTTTAAACGCATTTTTCTCAAAACCATGTTCTTGAAAGGTGTGTACAAGATAACTCATAATTTAACTTATGAATTCTTATTCTTTTTTTTAAAATGAAACCTTAGTTAATTTACCACTTGATGAATGTATTTTTAGAAGTTAAAATTTTGTTTATAAAAAGTTATAAACAAAAATGAGATGAAAATTTTATAAAAAAATTTTTTTTTAAATAACTTAAATACTTATTAATTGACTGCACCCATAAACTAAACAATACCATTTGTCTTCGTTTTTTTACGGATCATCCAACGAGGCTCTACACTGCACACCGCAAAACATTTTGCTTTATTGCCCTGATGTCTTTTACTTATAACTTGCTTTTTTATGAATAAAATTTGATGAAAAAATTAATTTAAACACTTCTATGTATGCACAGGTGATACTCAAATTTGCAAAAATTTATATTAAATAGTTAAAAAAAAAATTGACAAAATCTTTTTTTTTTTGCCTTACATCGTCCCTTAATAGATGGTTCTGCTTTCCAGACTGTTTCCGTTTTGTGGTCAGCTACTTATAGTTGTAGCCATTCTTTAATCACTCGAATCACATCGTCAGTGGCCGTTTCCACCACCTGTATCTGCTCGGCAGTGGTTACAGTCGGCAAATCCAATAAATTCTACTCCACATGGTAATCATATTTGTAACATGTTTTCAAATATAATCTTCCACAGGATTGGACTAAATAGTGACCCTTGAGGTACTCCAGCCGAAGTGTGGTTGATTTTTCTACCATGTCCACATCAGCTTTCTGTAATAGTAGGCGGTGACGATTTTTAGGAGGTAGAGCGAAGTATATATATATATATTATATATATAGTAGTTCTAATGCAGGGATGCCTGCGCTGTCGGGAGATGAACCGCAAATTGGTGCGATCCGTCGGTTTGACTTGTGGAGCGCATATAAACCGACTTGCGTGGAACGATACCACGAATCTCCGAAGAACACTACCGTGATAATATTTGTAAAACAGACAGAGGTCAGCTACGCGCCTTCGATGTGATAGCGACTGTAGTCCCGACGGCAGCGGCGGGTCACGGATCAGACGGATAGCTCGTCTCTGTATGCTCTCAAATAGGTCGGGGCAATGTTTAGGAGCAGAGCTCCAAACATGAGAGCAAAACTGAACACTTTGTTATCCATTGACCTCCAGAAAACCATTTATGTGAAGTAAAAACAAGGTTGGAGCCAAAATAGAACCTTAAGGCACCCCGAAATTAACAGGGTACAAATCCCAACACTCGCCGTCCACAACATTACGGATCGATCGGTTTTCGAGGAAACTCTTCGTCCAGTCGCAAAGCTGCTGGGAAAGGTCGTATGATCGAAGTTTGCTCAGCAATGCTCCGTGCCAGACGCGGTCAAAAGTCTTGGAGATATCCAATGCGACCGCGTTTGACTCACCATTCCCCTCAATTGCAGATGTCCATATATCGGTTATAGGGTTAAAGGGTCTCCCGTGGATCGCTTGTCACGGAATTCGTATTGACGATCATTCAGAAGTCCGTTACACTCCAAATACTTAATCAACTCGGCATTGATGACCTTTTCCGTCACCTTGGATAACATAGACAGTAATGCTATCCGTAGGTAATTTTGTGGGAGACACTTTTTTCATCTTCTTTGGGATTGGCTGAGCTCGAGTTCTGCAGCACAGTTCTCAAGGACTATTGCTGGTATTCCGTCCGGCCCGGTTGCCTTACAGTCCAGTCCACGTAGAAAGCGTTGAATAGTCCGCGGGCGGAACCTCACACCCCGAATGGGAGACCGTACCGGCGCGACTGCAGAGCGGCATCGAGATTTGAATTCGCGGAAAATAAATTTGGGAACACATTACCTTTATCTTTTGAATTTGTAATTAACGTCCTGCTGCCGGTCACTAACGGAGGGAAAGAGAGGGAAGCGAAGTTACAGCTCGCAGCCCGTGCATTAACCGGAAGGGAGGCTGACCAATTCGCCACTCAATGAGTTTATTAGTTACTCTGTCGTTGCAGGTCTTCTTCGCGGTATCAATCGGCTCGTTGTATGCGTTTCTGATTTTAACAAAATTCGTTCTGTTAACATTGGTAGGATTGGACCGCCATTGCTTAAAAGCTCTATTTTTGCCGCTGTAATCTGCTCGCATTGTTTTTATCACACCATCACACCATTTATCGGATCAACTTCATTTGCTGTGATGCCGAATGTAGATCTGTGGCGATTCCGGCAAACCCCCCGGTTCGCTTATCTAAAAAGAAGCCCCATTCCTACAACCCTGTCTGTATCAACTTTCTGCTAATGCAATCGCATTAAGCACCTGTAAATGCTTCACGCAACAAAATTCACCAAATGTATTTACCTAAAAGCTCCTGGAAGAGAATTCTTACCTGCATTCATTTATTCGAATTCAATATTCATCTTAAGAATTCTGTTCCAAACAGCATATCCTTGAAAAGAAAACTTATCGGTTTACATATCATGCAACCATCCCAACCAGGGATAAATATCATTGCGTCGCCTATTTCCCGTCTTCACCAACTGTATTATAAATCACCATGCATACACATTGGCTGGCGACATACACCCGTGCGTCTCTTGGCACCAATCAATCCTACAGAATAAGCAAATACAAAGAGGAATTCAATACCCTACCCTTACCAGCGATGCCTTAAACACCATTTCCCGGTAATCTAGCTAAAACCCATTAGCACATTTCCACATATGCACATCTCAGACAAAGACCTAAACGTTCCCTTTGTCTTTTCATATTTCGGGATCTGCTTCTTATCAGCAGCGGCAAGAGCAAACAGAAAACCAATTATCATCCAAGGAGATTCGGTTTGTTTGCTTTACCGAACTCGCATCACCATGAATGCCCATTTTCCCTTTCTTTGTCTCAGATTCATTCCAATGGCCTTGTGTATGAAAAAAAACCAATGTGATCTTCACTCACACATACACATACATTGCCAAGTCTCTCTTCCTTGTTTTTACCACGAGAGAAACACTTTCTCTCTCGGGAAAACTCACCCCAAAACGATTGAATATCGTTGATTCAAATTCCATCCGTTGACCGCAATGGTCACGCCGCTCCCGCTCTCCCCGTCACTGCGGAGACGCGAAAGTACCCCGGAGTCGTGGTTGTAGTGTTGAGTACGTTGGCCAAATAGTGTCACAGCCACCGAATATTCCCATCGCGGTCCAGTTCATATCAATTAACTTTGTCGTATTGTTAATCTTTAATGTGTAAATTTCACCACTAAATAAATTAACACCAATTTCTCTAGTGACCGCGGTCCAAACAAAACTGTGTATATTGATAAGAAACAAACAATAAACTTAATTTAAAGTGGTGATCACCAACCAACACTAGTGTTTTATTTCTCTCGGCCTACTTCCTGTGTTTGTGTTTCTTTTGCTTCGGCGGAATTGTTTAGTGGTCGTCGGTGGAACAATTTATGGTGGAGGAGGAAGTGAACGGAGTGTCCGTGTTAGGCGCAATACTTCCTCCCCACAGATCTCCATCCGAGAAGAATAATATCTGTGATTGACTCCGAGTATGCGTTAATATCCGAATCTCCGAAGCACACTTCCGACCACGGAAAGGATGCGAAGAAATCTCGCGAATCGTCCTAGTTGGCAGCCCCATACCTCCATACATACCGCAGCTTCTAAGATCGTTTATTCGTTTGAAATGTAAGTGGTTGCGCGACCAAGCAATACCAAGCAGTGATCTGAGTCCCTATGATTCGAATGTTGAAAACAGATCCATGGTATTCGCATAATCGCCTCGGGCATCCGACACCCGGCGTAGGTTCCTTCACAAGTTGAGTCAAATTGCGGCTAACTGTGGAAATTTCCAGCAGCCTCCCAGCCTCGTCGGTTCTATTAGAATGTATCAACCAGGCGGAATTGTGCACATAAAAATCGTCAAGGACAATAATTTCAGAAGCTGGGTGCTTGAAACGTATCCAGTCGACGGTATGTGAAAGATGTTCGAAAAATGTTGCCGGTCAATCGTCACTCGGGGAGCGGTAAAGACAAAGAAATTTAACAGAAATCGTCAGCACTACCCTCAACTATATGATGTCCATTTTATTGGGTTCCAACGCGTCCATCCTCTGGCAAGCTAGATCGGACCCCGCGATGACGGAGACTCTGCCCTTAAAACGGAATCTCGAATGTAAGCTGTATCCTGAGCAACGAAGATATGTCGAATCGACCTGGGTCTCGGTTAGGGCAACGACGGTTTCGCTCTTTGCAAATATTGGTGGACGGCGTTTACATTCGTATTGGTGAAACCGATGCCCCTGATGTTACAAAATGCCGTTATTAGTTTGAAATTGCTCGGCGTCACGGTCTGTAGGAATGTATCATGGCCCAAACACGTATCGGGTGTCGCCAGATCAGCCTCAGGAAAACTGAGTTATCTTTTTAGAGCCAAGAACTATTTTACTCCGGCCCAACTTCTTCTCCTATATAAATCCCAAATTAGACCCGTGCTCGAATATTGCTCTCATGTTTGGAGCTCGGCTCCTAAACATACCCTCGACCTACTTGAGAGCGTACAGAAACGAGCGATCCGCCTGATCGGGGACTCTGCACTGACGTCGGGACTACAGTCGCTATCACCTCGAAGGCGCGTAGCCGACCTCTGTCTGTTTTACAGATATTATCACGGTTGCTGTTCTTCGGAGATTCTTGGCATTGTTCCACGCAATTCGGTTTATATGCGCTCCACAAGACAATCGGACGGATCGCACCCGTTTGTGGTTCATCTCCCGACGGCGCGAACATCCCTGTATCAGAACTCGTTCCGTTACAGAGCGGGGAAGCTGTTCAAAAAGAATTGCAACAGTTATTTGATGGCATCTCGGGGCGCCCACTCGACGCTATAGGTTCGCATCTCCCGAGAGAAGTCTAATAAAAAAAAAAAAAAAATAAAAAAAAATAAAGAATATTTGCATGGTGTTCCCCCTGACATAGTCCACCCCGGAGATCCGAAAGGGCGAGTAGTTTACTTCTGGAATTCTTTATCTCAGAAGGTACCATCATGACTTATCTCTCTATCAGTTCGGGCCATCAGCCATACATCCGAAACATTGTCGAACATTTTTCTGGACGATATCGTGGAATGTACAGCGTGACGGGGTAGTATCTCACCTTGGGACCGACTTACCAACTAAACCAACTAATTCTTGAACCGGTCCATCAGCCAAGCTCCAAAAGATGGCCAGGGATTTCACCTGGCCATTTCACGGAGCATATAACTTGATGGGGTGGTATTTCACCGGGCGACGGGGCGTTGGGACACCGCTTACCACTCGACATGTTTGAATTCGATCGTTATTCCTAAGTACACTCAACTGATGTGGACTTGCTATATTATCGCTATGGAATTTTCTTTCGGTGTTCTTTCTTGTGTATGGTACGTGTATCTGTTAGAAACGCCAGAGACTTCTAATGAGGCAAATATTTTCTATAGTCTGGGTCCTTTTATATTGATATATCTGCTGCCCCATTCTTTCCCTCATGAATTTAAGTCACTGGCTATCACGACAGACCCTTTTGTTTTATTTAAGTATCCAACAGCGAGGACACTGTCCTTAATTGTCTGTAATCTGCAAATTTTTAATTGCTTACATATCGCATAAGTGGCCGCTTCATCAAAGTCAACAGAAAAGAGATTCCCGTACGATCTATTTTTGAACTTTGTTATTGCTTTTAAATGAACAGCTGAATATATATTAATACAAAAAAAAAACCGTCACCCGTGGTTTCAACACAGCATCCCTACACTAAGTACGCGATACCAAAACCATTAATAGACTAAGTATTGTTCTAAGTATAGATCCCGCAGAGCCGATGTTGTAAAGTTCAATAGAGAAATATTTTTACATTACCCTCGAGTACCTTTACCTCTGCTCCCTGTATGCGTGTAGGGTAGAAAACAATTGAAAAAAAAATGTTATATTTCTAATTTTAAAATCCACCAAACAGTTCCCTCGAAGAGGGACAGAACACATCTATTTATAAAGTGCTTATACTCGTATTACGGCCACCAAAGGTAAGGGTACACCTCTCAGACGTATTCCATACGTTTACGTGTTCAAGCTGCTCACTTTGCACACATCAATTCATCGGGCTGTGGGCTGTGCTCTCATCATACGCATCTTATTATTTTCGAATTATTCGGTTTTCTATTTTCGAACCAAATCCTGCAACCCATTAAGTGCGTGCGGTATGAGGACTTCATCAGAACCACTGATCAGAGTGGGCGAGTACGGAAATAGCTGGCAAAGAGAATCGGGTGTTATCCCTGAACGCACATGAACTAAAAAGTTATTAGACAAAGAAATTTGGATAAGGGTTATCTAATGGAAGAGGGAACGTCCCTAATGGTATACCTAGAATGACTGATGTAAGACACATGTACTTCAAACCCTTGATGCGTTTCTCATTTACGATAGCCACAGGAGGAATTTAAAAATAATTTCTGCAAAAGAATAGAGACAATTGGAGGCCACACAAGAATTTCTCACATTTCATTGGCGGGCAAATTTTTATTAGAATATTTTCCGACTTGTAAACGTATGTTTGTTTGTGGATAAGATTTTTCTAACAGAAACCACCTTGAGCATCAGTGACAATTTGATTTCGTAGTCGGAAACTTGCGCATGGCCTAATTAAATAATCCCTGCGAATCTTGGCCGGGGAATAATAAAAATTTCGGTTGAAATTTTAAGAGCGCATGTTTTGGATGTGTGCTCGACATCTGGCAAACTTCTAGCATTCAAATATCCGCAAGTAAATAAATCAGGCCGTGTGAAGAAATGTTTCTCGACTATTTATTTAAGACTGTAATAAATCCTTTGATTCGACATAACAACTATGTTAACATCTTAAGCTGTATTAGAATGGAATGAAAATGAGTGGTATGGAAACATTTTTGTGTCAAGGGATCAACTTGCTTTCTTGTTGAGTGATGACCTTTCTGACAAGATATGCTTAAAAGTATACACGAATTTTCATCTTCCTCTGTATTTAGTTTTACTGGGCCAATTGTTGTTATGATAGCACTTTGGTACTAATTATTTTCTAGACAATATTTTAGTTTGTTTTGTCTTTTCACAATATCTTCCCCTCTACACTGTCCATGCTGCGTATTTTAATACTATAAGGCTATCAATAATCTCTTTAGCATGTAAAAAATATACATTAAAATTTCCTTTCTTTGAGTTCTGGTTCTACTTTGGACCGCACTGTATGAGATTTAGAGCCCAGGTAGCCTCCCATATCTATAACACTGTTTAGCTCTAACAGGATAAGTAAATTACGAAAATCATTGTACAGTACTATATGTATTTTTACAGTACTGGCTTACATGATTTTTATTTGAAAATTAAATTACCTACCTACGGGGGCGACTAATGGACTACAAGCGTAGTTCAATAAGTCCTTAGAAACGTCTACGATGGCGGTCGTAGCATCGCTAGTGGTCTGCTTTTAGTAAGCATCATTCCTCCTAAGTATCTGTCAATTTTCAATTTGTTTTATGTTTCAACTTTCCATGATAAATTGGGTATGAACAAAATATCTGCGAGATGGGTGCCGCATTTGCTCTCAGCTGAGAACTTCTGGAGCGCATGCGCCGCAACGCAGATGTGTTTCTACGTATATTAGTAACTATAGATGAAACATTGATACATCACCACACTCCCGAGACGAAAAAATAGTCAAAACGATAGATTGTTATAGGCGAACGGATTCCAAAGAAGACAAAGACGGTATAATCAAACATTGCGGCGCTTAGCTACTCGAATAGACTGCCACCACGGGAGACCATGCAGGGCGGAGTGGCCGAGAATATCGCGGCTGTGGCTGCCGATGTCGCTGAGAACAAAGAAACAACAACCACACGACGGGCCATGCAATTAGGCATCAGCAGGCGGACCCTACAGCCAGTTTTAGTGAAACACTTGCACATGTTCCGGTACAAAGTGCAAACAGTACATCAGTTAATGCCTGCTGACCGTCAGTCGCGTGTGAATTACTATCAAGCCATCCTTAAACTCAACAACGAAGAGGATTTTTTTGTGTCGAAAACCATCATGACCGACGTGGCGCATTTCCACTTAAACAGTTGCGTCAATAAGCAAAATCTTCGTTTCTGAGGCACTGAAAATCCAGGTTTGATGCACGAAGAGCCATTACATCCATGCAAAGCCACTATGTGGTGCGGCGTTCACGCGGGAGAAGTGATTGGGTGGAATTTTTTTAAGGACGCCATCGGCAATACAGCCACTGTTACTAACGAGCGCTACAGGGCCACGGTAAACGGCTTCTTACTGTCGGAATTGGATGACCGGGGCTTGGTGAACATGTGGTTTCAACAAGACGGTGCAACCACACACACAGCAGGAGCCACAATGGATATCGTGAAGGAAGCGTTTCCTGGTCGCGTAATCTCCCGTTTTGGCGATTTGTCATGGCCAGCAAGATCGCCCGATTTAACCATCCCAGACCTTTTTCTTTGCGGCTACTTGATGTCGGGGGTTTATGCCAACAAGCCTCAGACAATCGCAGCCCTTAAGGAGAATATTCGATAGAAATACGACAGTTATCACCGGAAATTTTGCGGAAATTCATGGAAAATGCGATAAAACTGGTACAAATGTGTATCAACACTGGCGGCAGCCACTTGACGGATATCATCTTTTCCACTTAACAGAGAAAATTGTAAAGGTCCAAATAAAGATTTCATCATCATCATCGGCACTACAACCGGGATCCGGTCTTGGCCTTATTTAACAAATCTCTCCACCGGTCCCGATTTCGAGCCGATGTCATCCAGTTTGACACTCCCAGGCGCTGGGCGTCCTTGTCTACGCCATCCCTCCATCGCAGACAAGGTCTGCCGCGCTGTCTCCTTCCATACATTCTGCCCCAAAGGACTTTCCGGGCAGGCTCCTCTTCGGTCATTCGAGCTAGGTGTCCCGCTCACCGGAGTCTACCGAGCTTGATTTTTCTTACGACATTAGCTTCAAGGTAGATTGCGTACAACTCATGGTTGTAGCATCTCCGGAATCGTCCTCCCTCACATACGGGACCAACAATTCTCCTTAAGACCTTCCTCTCGAATGCGGCTAAGAGTGTAGCGTGCCTTTTATTAAGCACCCAAGTCTCGGATTCATACATGAGTACTGGTAAGACCATGGTCTTGTACAGTAGTAGCATGGATGTTCTGGATAAATTTAGGGATTTAAAGAGCCTTGATAGACCATAGTAGGCTTTGTTGGATTTGATCAACCGTTCGCGTATTTCTTCTTCCATATTGTTATCGGCTGATACTATTGACCCAAGGTAGTTAAAGGATTGCACTACTTCAAATTCGTGCTCCACTACCCTGATAGTTTGACCAACGTTAGTTCTTCTCTTCGCAGAAGTCGCCACCATCTACTTTGTTTTTCCCTCATTAATGTGCAGTCCCAGTTTTTGTGCCGCCTCCGCGGTCTGGGTGTAGGATTCCTGTACAGCCGATTCGGTTCTACCGATGATGTCGATATCATCTGCGTAGCCAAGAATCTGGCTGGACTTGGTGATAATAGTCCCGCTTGTTGTAACGCCAGAGTCACGGATTGCTTTCTACAACGCCAGGTTGAAGAGGAGGCAGACCAAACCGCCCCCTTGTCGGAGTCCATTAAAGATGATTATTGGTTTCGACAGTAATCCCGCTATTTTTACTTGACTAGTTACGTTGGTCATGGTCAACCTACAAAGTCGTATAAATTTGTTTGGAATACCGAACTCTCTCATGGTATTATATAATTCTACCCTGGCTATGCTGTCGTAGGCGGCCTTAAAGTCTATAAATAGATGATATAATGGAATCTTAAATTCCTGACATTTTTCCATCGCCTGCCTAAGGGTGAATATCTGATCAATTGTTGATTTGCCTGGGATGGAACCACACTGATATTGACCAATGATATCTTTAGCGTATGGGGCTATCCGATCTTGTAGGATAGAGGAGAGTATCTTATAGGTGGTACTCAGTAATGTTATACCCCTATAGTTGCTGCACAGAGTGATATCTCACTTTTTATGCATGGGGCAAATTATACCACGACGCCAATCTTCCGGCATCTCCTCTTGCTCCCATACGTGCACCACCCTGATCAGCTCAGTTGGTATGCCATCAGCTCCGCGGCTTTATTTGATTTGAGCTATCTAAAGGCTTTTAATGTTTCCTCAATGCTTGGTGGCGGCAGCATTTGTTCTTGATCTTGCATTGGTGGAGCCTCCAATTCTTCTGTGAACTGACCATTTAGCAATTCATTGAAGTGCACTTCCCATCGCTCCAGAATGCCTTCAGGATCGGTGATCAGATTACCCTCTTTATCCTTGCAGTAAGTGGAGCGTGGTGTGTACCGCGTCATACTGCGGGTTATTTGGTAGAACTTCCGCGCCTGGTGCGAACCTTGCTCTCTACTTTTCTCTACATCACAGACAAGG
Source organism: Microdon myrmicae (assembly GCA_963931805.1). Lineage (NCBI taxonomy): Eukaryota > Metazoa > Arthropoda > Insecta > Diptera > Syrphidae > Microdon > Microdon myrmicae. The sequence continues at coordinate 108,562,310 of OZ007501.1, forward strand.
TTTTTTTCCCAGGCACTTTTCTTTTGTCCGTGAAGCCCCTTTTCAGTTCTTCTGAGCTCTTTGTATTTCTACTCGCGCAGCATTCTTACGTTCAGTAGCTAGTTTGCACTTATCATCAAACCAGTCCCTCCGATCTGTACGACTACTGCCTAAGATGGAGTTGGCAGTACTAATGACAGTATTCTTAAGGCGTGTCCATTTCTCGTCTGTGCCCGCCATTCTGTCGCCAGGTTGTACTCTCCCTCCGTCGAGCTCTTTGAGGGCGAGTCTTAACGCATGACCAAAGGTGTTACTGGTATTCTCATTGCGTAAGGCAGTCGTGTTGATTTGTGAATATCTTTACGCGGGAGCCTGGTACTCGCAACAACCAAGTTCATTGATGCTGCCAGTTCGATGACTCGTAGTCCATTGTCATTAGTGTGCTCATGCAAACTATGGGAGCCTGTGTAGTGCCTGAAAACCGGTTTCCGACATATTTTTGCATTCAAATCACCAAGAACGATTTTCACATCGTATCTTGGGCAGGTATTGAGGTCCCGTTCGACGTTCTCATAGTATTCTTCTTTTTTCGTCATCAGGGGACTCTTCTGTAGGTCCGTGAACGTTTATGAGACTTATGTTTTTAAACTTGTCTCACACGCGAAGAGTGCATAGCCTTTCGTTTATCGCATTAAATCCGATGAAGGCAGGCTTCAGTTTTTGGCTGACTAGAAAGCCTACGCCGAGCACATGGTCTCCCCGTCCATCTTATTTTTTGTAATGCTTTTATATCAGCCTTATATTCGAACAGGGCATCGGCTAGCTGCTGTGCAGCTCGAGCTCTGTATACTGAGCGGACGTTCCATGAAAAAATTCTTAAATCGTTTAGCCATTTTCGTTTCCGTGATCACCGTCGTGTATCCGGTCCATTTCCGAGGTTGTTAAATTTGCCATAATAATTCGTTTTTACGGGCCTGGTTATTAGCCTTGCGCCAACCTTTTTCAGGTTGTCGCTGCATGCATTGGTTCACTACTTGGCGGGTGCCAAAGTAGCTATTCCGGGGTGTCACGTGGAGACTGCATGTCAACTTGGATTGACCTGGCCTTCGCCGGGTTGAAAGCAATCAGTAACTTTGCCCTGTATGTATTCACCCATCCCCCCAAATAAAGGTTTACATCACTCAAAATAATTTTTTTGTATTTAGTAAGAAAGTGATTCAAAAACAAAATTGGATGATTAATTTTGCGCCACCTTGTAGATATGAAGCAGAAACGACCGTATTTGTCGAAGAAATAACTGCTGTTCCATCAGGACAATGTACGGCTGCATATGTGTGTACTCGCCATGACAAAAATCCATAAATTGGGCTACGATGCTACCCCATCCAGCATATTCTCGAGATTTAGCCCCGTGTGACTATTTCTTGTTTCCAACGTGAAGAAAATGCTGGGCGGTATGAGATTTGGGTAGAATGAAGAAACTAACGCATATTTTGAGGGCCTTGACGAAACCTATTATTTGGAAGTGTTTTGAGGAAGGGCTTTTTTGGTGAACTTGAGAGAAAACTAAAGAAAAGTAACCTTTTGTTTGAAACATGTTTTTATTAATTTACTGACATATGTTTGACATTGCATTGAGTATGTTATCTAGCGTTGGTATTGCCAGATAGTGTGTAATAGTGACAACTAGTTTCTATTATTTTTTAACAGGAAGGAATAAAAGAATTGGAAAAACGCTAGACTTAAATGTACCAAGCTAAAAGGGGAGACTATGTTGAGAAATAAAATGCTTAAAATATCTTTCATTCAAAAAGTCATTATATATTCTTAAATTTCTCACCATTTCATAATTATAGATTGGGGCCATTATCGTTTTCTCGAAACATTTACGGATTTGTGTATTATAGCTAATAAAACCTTCAAGTTCAAAATTGTGTATTATAGTTGATCATTATGTATTATAGTTGATCAAACCTTCAAGTTCAAAATTTGGCATAATGATACGAGGGTTGCCTCTTATGTTTCGGGATTTGGCAATCCTAGCGTTGCAATCCGGCAATTGACAGCTCTGTCGTAAAGTTGGACATTTTTGAGGTTATACGCACTCAAAACGTTTTGACATACGAGCGCTATTTGTGTTGTTTACAGTCACTTAAAAGATTCATCTCAGCCCAAAAATGGTATTAAATCGTCAACATTTTCGTGCGATTATTTTTTACAACTTTCGGCGTGGATTAACTCAGCAACAGTGCATGGATGAACTTAATTCAATTTTTGGCGATGAAGCTCCATCAAGGACCAGTGTTTATCGATGGTATGGTGAATTCAATCGTGGTCGTAGTTCACTCCGAGATGAATTTCGTGAAGGTCGTCCAAAATCAGTTGTTGTTCCGAAAACCATTGATGCTGTGCGCGAATTGATATTGGAAGATCGTCATGTGACCTATCGTGAGATTGAGACAACCTTAGGCGTTAGTGGGACCAGCATACATTCAATATTGCATAAACATTTGACTGTCAAAACAATTTGTTCGTGTTGGATCCCACACAATTTGTCAATCGCCCAAAAAAAGGCTCGTGTCAATTGGTTGAAAGAAATGCTCAAAAAATACGGTCGCGGTGCTTCGAAACACGTCTATGACATCGTGACAGGTGATGAATCGTGGATTTACGCGTATGAGCCCGAAAGTAAACAGCAGTCGACTGTCTGGGTGTTTCAAGATGAGCCAAATCCAACAAAAGTTGTTCGCGCACGAAGCACTTCCAAGCAAATGGTCGCCTGTTTTTTCGGAAACACTGGACATGTCGTAACCGTACCACTAGAACAACGCAGAACAGTCAATTCTGAGTGGTACACAACCATTTGTTTGCCAGTTGTCTTCCAAGAAATCAGGAAAACCAACCGCCGAAGACGGATCACTCTTCACCACGACAATGCGAGCTCTCACAGATCGGCTGCGACAACTGCATTTTTGAGCACCCAAAACATCGATTTGATAGGTCATCCGCCGTATAGTCCTGACTTGGCACCGAATGACTTCTTTTTATTCCCGTACGTAAAAAACAAACTGAGAGGTCAACGTTTTTCGACACCTGAAGAAGCGGTTGTTGGATTCAGAATGCATGTGTTGGAGATACCTCAATCAGAGTGGCAAAAGTGCTTCGACAATTGGTTCAAACGCATGCAAAAGTGTATAGATCTTCATGGGGAATATTTTGAAAAACAATAAAGTGATTTTCGATGATCAATATTTGTTTTTGTTCTCTAATCCCGAAATATAAAAGGCAACCCTCGTATAAGTCACTGACTTATCAAACTGGCTTTTTTTTTTTTTATTATGTTAATCCTTTTTGGGGATACTTTTTTCATTACCTTTTTGCTTTTTGGACTCTCTAGTAATTAACAGCCGAATCTCCAAAATATTTATTGTAATAAAGTATTAAACAAAATTTTTTTTTATATTAAAAAAAAGCTAGAGAAAGTATACTTGTTTTTAACCTTTGACACAAGTGACCTCTTAAAGATTCCTTTTCGGACTTATTGTCAAAAATCAGAGTAGCGCAAAAATGTTACCGAACATTTTCAAAATGCTATATTCGCTAGTTGCGATACGAAATCGCCTTCTGCCGTAATGCCTACATAATAAGTTGTTGTTTAACTTCTAGTGCTAAAGTGTAATACTTGAGATAAAATAAATTCGGAAAACAACAACGAAAGGCTTAAAATAAACTGGGTGTGATCCGTTTAATACAAGGTAGAAAAGCACCTCTACTAGATATTGCAGATTTGACTCACGGAAATAATCGTACAAAGCACTTATTAGCAGACCGTCTGTCACACCAGCACTTGAGTGTTTGCGGTAAAATATATTCTCGTAGCTGTATATAAAGCACACAACAAACATATACCATTGATTATGGCATTACAATTCATACACACCTAGCACACCTTAGTTTTGAAGGTCGCCGTGTAAATACAAAGTATGGACAAATTTCCGCCTGTTGAACAACCATAAAGCCTCAACTTGCTCTTTTTCCTTTACACCTCCCTCTCCACCGCACACAAACACTTGGTCGGTATTGCCATCCACATCTCCACTGTCGGGGCGATAAACGCAAAAAACTCGTGTATTATGAGTACTCACGTATTTGCTTGGCGTGTCGCCGTTACTCCCCTACACTTGTTGCTATCAATTCAAAAATGTTTTGTTAGTATAGAAGGTTCTATCTTAATTAGTCCTTACCTCGCAAGATACTCAAATTAGCAGCCTTCGACTAAGCTCAAAAAATTGTTGATTAGATAAAACTTCCTGAAGCTCGATGCCGAAGTTTTCGGGGCCCGACATGCGCCCGCCGACTCTTCATTTTACTACTTAACTATTTAAATATGTTGCTGTTTTTTTTTGGCTATTAGAGAAATTCATTTAGACTTTTTAATATCACCGGATATACAATATATTGGAGGAGGTCTATGGGGATCTTGGGATTGTTGTTGTTAGATTTTTATTAATAATTTGCAAAAACGAAAGAAAGCGATTTATTAAAATTTGAAATTTTTCGTAGTGTTATTTATAGTCAAGGTGAGCTCACAGGTTGACATCAAATTTTCTAACTGACGGCACCACTTGGGGCACATGAACATTTTAATGGGTTGGCGGAATAATGTTCACTCTAGTGCTTTAGAGTGCTTGATGAGTGCGCTTGAGGGTAAAATATTTAAATTGACTTCTTAGATCTTAGAGTTTGCAATTATGGTGAACACATTGAGAATCCGTCAGTGGGTGGCAGTCAAGCACGAAAGATAATGGAGATAATCGTTAACAATAATTCATAATTTATCCGAATTTAGCAATTTTCACAAATATTATTACGTGATAGGTAATTGATAAATACAACTGAAGTTTACATTAAGTAGTAATATCAACGGCAAAATGTTCGTCTACCTTTGTGTTACAAAAATATCCTTGGTATTGAGGTAAACTTTGTTTTTTTTTGTAGAGACTATTTGCACTACCCAGTTGAAACTCAATTTGAGATTACATATTATACTTAAATTCGACACCGTTTCGTAATTATATATTGGAGCTGTTATCATTTTCGTAACATTTATGGATTTGTGTATTATAGTTGATCAAACCTTAAATTTGTGTTCAAAATTTGGCAGTCTCAAAAATTATGTAGATCGTCTCAAATCAATTCACGACAGTCTGACTGTTCGGTTCAATGCTTAAAGCGATCAATCCCTTTTGAAAATGAGTCATTTTTCTGATGTTCTGTTTTTTAAGGTGAGGACCATCCAAAACTCGGTCTCCTCATCCATTCCTTCGCTAATAGTCGATGACAGACCAGTCACCAGTGCAATAGAGAAAGCGAATCTACTTACTGCACATTTTGCAGCTAACTCAACGCTGCCTGATACCGCATCAGTTCCGGCTCAACTTGAGCACAAGCAGCACACCATGAGCCAGATTCGCTTCCGTACGCCTACTGTTGCCCGGGAACTCAGAGCTAAACGCACACAAATCCGCTGGTCCTTATGGCATTCCCCCAATTCTGTTGAAGAGAATTCAATCACTCTCTAAACCACTGCGGAAACCCTTCCATTTGTCTTATTCTACTGGCCATTTCCCAAATAGATGGAAGTCAGCGAACATTCAGCCAATTCCCAAAAAGGGCGACAAATCATCCCTCTCTTCTTATCGACCCATAACACTAACTTCTATTCTCTCGAAGGTAATGTAATCACTGATTAACCGTCAACTTTCGAAATATATGGAATCAAATGACCTTAATGACCGCCAATATGGCTTTCGTAGCAACAGGTCCACAGGAGATTTGATGGCGTACCTCACCGAAAAGTGGAGCCATTCCATCCACTACTTCTGTGAATGCAAGGTTGTCACATTGGATATCTCGAAAGCCTTCGACAGAGTTTGGCATCCAGCCCCTTTTAACAAAATTACATTCATATGGAGTGGACAATTCCCTGATCCAATGGATAAGAGACTATCTTTTTGGCCATTCAATCCAAGTGGTTCTTGATGGTGTCAAATCTGCCTTCCATCAAATTAATGTAGGTGCACCCCACGGTTCTGTACTCTCACCCACTCTCTTTCTCATCTTTGTAAATGATCTGTTGTCCATTACCCACAACCCAATCCACTCGTTTCTCGATGATAGCACATTGAGTTTCTCATACTCATACGAACATTCACGGCCAAACTCTTCGAACGTCAATACCAATCAGCAGATTATGCTTCATCATCATCATCATCGGCACTACAACCGCGAACCGGTTTTGGCCATATTTAGCAAGTCCTGAGGTTTGTTAAATTTTCCATAATGATTTGTTTTTTCCGAGGAAGGTCATTAGTGTTGCGCCAGAGGCTCCCCGACGGGGAATCGAACCCCGCACTCCCGCGTGACAGGCGGGTATACTAACCACTATACACTATCGAGGAGATTATGCTTAATACACTGAATTTTGACCTCAACAAGATATATCAAAGGGAATTATCTAACCGAGTGGAGTTCAATGCCTTAAAAACTCAGTGCTGTCTCCTATCGTCAAAGGTGAACCCCAAAGTAAATATACTAAGCCAAGGAACTATCAATCCTCGGCACTCGAATTAATTCGACTCTTAATTGGAGCGACCACCTTTTTGAAGCTGCGTAAAGTGCGGCTAAACGCGTGGGGCTCCTTAAGAAAGAATACTTCACTCCATCCAACCTGGCCACTGTTTACAATGCGTATATTCGTCCCAAAATGGAGTTCAACTCCCATATTTGGTCAAGCGTATCCAAAACTGCACCACGTGCTCGATAGGATGCAAAAACGAGCAGTGAAACTTATTGGGGACCCAGCTGTGAGTCTATCAATTCCGTCGTTTGAACATAGGCGCAATGTATCATGTCTATCTCTCTTCTATATGTATTATCACAGTCGTTGCTCAACAGAACTTGCTGAATGTGTTCCGCGCCTTCCGACATTTTCCGCGATACCCATCAATCTGAGAATGCGCATCAGATCACGTTGAAAGTGAACTTCAGGCACACAAAGAAACATAGAGAGTCATTCTTTAGCCGAACCACTCGAATGTGGAATACTCTACCCGATCATGTGTTTCCTCGTCGTTGTATGTCCAGGCATTTAAGACCAATGTATATTGGTACCTCCCTTCCTTATCTACTTTCTCTCCTTCCGCTCCCACTGTGCTCTGACACTTAAGGGTACTCTAAAATCCCCTTTTGTGCGCGCGTTTGTGTAAAAAGATAGGAGTGATAAAATAATTGCATCATTTTAAAATTTTGACATAATGTGCTCGCAGCCCTACCGTCTTCCCAAAATCCTTACCTCAATCCTTACTTACCCATTTAACCCTAAAATCCCATAATATACATTTATACACTTTATATAATAACTATATCCTTTAATATCTTTTTTCTTCAAACACATTTGCATATCAATTCAATTATACATTAGAAATACAGTCATCATCCCTAATTCTCAAAATTGCATATCATAACATAACATACACATACATCCAACCTATCCATTTCATAACAACATTTCACCCAATTACCGTTATCCCAAAAATACCTAAGCAGCAGCGATAGTTTGCAATCGTTTTTCTGTTAACAAGAATCACCCCCATTAGGTAACTAGGGGCAACTGATTGATTTCGTTCATACGAAATTATAAGTAACAAGAGGAGAAATAATAAAACTTCCAACGAGGAAGGACGGGTTTTGTTTTGTGTGAAGAGATTTAATCAGTTTTAAAATAAAAGAAATAAATAAGAGTGTAACATTTGGTGTTTCAAAATAAAAGTTTTGTGTAAACGAAATATCTTAAGTTTTTAAATTTAAATGTTAGTTACAATTTAGAAAAAGGGCTTTCCACGCTCTTCCCTCGGTCGCAACGAGGACGCACGGCACTGGATCGTAACAATAATTTCATTACGCTCTTCAAGTCTTGAAAAACGTTTGTTCTTTTTTTTTTTTTTTTTTTTTAGAAAACTGTAACTGCTGCCTTATATATTATTCATTTAGGCGTCTATTGTATAACATCGAAAAGTGTTGCAATTGTCATATTTTTTCTACCTTTAAAAAAAAAAAAAAAAAAGCATTTTTCGATTACTGATATGTGTAGCGGAAGGATAAACCAATGGTATTACAATAAAATTAAATTAAATAGAATTTTAATCAAATGTTCAAATAGTATAAGCATATCATAATAAAAAAAACACTATAGCCACTCATTTACATTTTTTATTCACACCGACTGCTTCGACTACTTCCCCACAACTGTCCACTTATAACCTAACCGGCAGTCCTCTTTTTATATTATCCTCTCCTTTGATTTTAATTGTACTGCTTCAGTTCGGCTATCTTGATGAGCAATCCTCCCGATTGGCTAAAGACCTCTCGACTTAATTCAACCACAGCTTTATATTATCCACTTCCCATATCCCCGTATAAGGAACTTGAATCAACTATAGACCCTCAACATATTTCATAATATATCTATAGCCTTTTGCGAAGATAGTGAAGAGCGTGTGATTCGAACCGACGCTATAACGGTTAGAATCACTAAAAGATATAACCAAAGCTCAACACATCAGGTCACTGCCGCGTGTACGAACTCGATTAGTAAACTCAATTACACTCAACTAATGTGGAAATTATGTTATTTATTGCTATGATATACGGCTTTAACCTTTCAAGCGACATGTTTGGCATCAATTATAATCACGTTATAATCGACCTAATCAAGTAAATAAATTCGATTTTTAAGAGAATAAACCCAACACGTTTTATTGACGTATTCTGGATGAAGATTATTTCCTGGATTGCTGCTCATTTAAAAGGTATTCTTTTCCTCTTACAACCATTTTGCTTCTATCGGTGTTTCAGCACAACAATCGCTGCACGACAGGAGACACCACATTGAACGTGATAGAATTCTTCCCCGACGACATTCCTCGGGCGGCGGAGATCAAACTACGTGTTGGCCGCTCAATTGCCAACACATTTATTGGCACTCATTCGGCCAACACGTAGTTTGATCTCCGCGACCGAGGAATGTCGTCGGGGAAGATTTCTCTAATGTTCCAAAGCACAAGGTATTGGCACTTGCTCGGCCAACACGTAAACTCCTGCGTACTGCAATTTGCGTTTTCTACAAACACGTACGCAACTTACACCAACAACTGCGTCTTGTGGTGGGCCGTGGGGATAATCAGGAACAATGGTGTCTCCTGGCTTGTAGTGATGTTGATTGCCGCTCTGAGATAATGTATTGTTTGAAATGGGAAAGAATACCTAAATTTGCGTGCAGCAATCCTATAAATACTCCTCCAGAATGCAATAATCACACGGCTTGGATTATTGTATTAAATATTTCATTTACTTTGATTGTTCAACTTGTCTTTTCGGTGGTGTTGTTCTTCTCTATTAGTCATGTTTGTGCCTGCTAGAAACGCCACATATCTATCGCTTGGTAAAACGTTTGCTACTACGTCATCATCGTCGGCACTACAACCAGGATCCGGTCTTATTTAGCAACTCTCTCCACCGGTCTCGATTTCAAGCCGATGTCATCCAGTTTGACACTCCCAGGGTCTGAGCGTCCTAGTCTGCGCCCTCCCTCCATCGCAGACAAGGTCTGCCGCGCTGTCTCCTTCCGTACATTCTGCCCCAAAGGACTTTCCGGGCAGGCTCCTCTTCGGTCATTCGAGCTAGGTGTCCTGCCCACCGGAGTCTACCGAGCTTGATTTTTCTTACAACATTAGCTTCAAGGTAGATTGCGTACAACTCATGGTTGTAGCGTCTCCCGAATCGTCCTCCCTCACATACGGGGCCAACAATTCTCCTTAAGACCTTCTCGAACGCGGCTAAGAGTTCAGAGTGCCTTTTATTAAGCACCCAGTTCTCAGATGCATACATGAGCACTGGTAAAACCATGGTCTTGTACAGTAGTAGCATGGAACTTCTGGATAAATTTCGGGATTTAAAGAGCCTTGATAGACCATATTAGGTTTTGTTGGATTTGATCAACCGTTCGCGTATTTCTTCTTCCATATTGTTATCGACTGGTTGTATTGACCCAAGGTAGTTAAAGGATTGCACTACTTTAAATTCGTGCTCCACTACCCTGATAGTTTGACCAACGTTAGGTCTTCTCTTCGCAGAAGTTGCCACCATGTACTTTGTTTTCCCCTCATTAATGTGCAGTCCCAGTTTTTGTGCTGCCTGCTCGACCTGGGTGAAGGAGTCCTGTACCGCCGATTCGGTTCTACCGATGATGTCGATGTCATCTGCGTAGGCAAGAATCTGTCGGGACTTGGTGATAATAGCCCCCTAGTTGAAACACCAGAGTCACGGATTGCTTTCTCTAACGCCAGTTTGAAGAGGAGGCAGGCCGGACCGTCCCCTTGCCGGAGTCCATTAAAGATGATTATTGGTTTTGACAGTAATCCCGCTATTTTTACTTGACTAGTTACGTTGGTCGTGATCAACCTACAAAGTCGTATCAATTTGTTTGGAATGCCGAACTCTCTCATAGCATTATATAGTTCTACCTTGGCTATGCTATCGTAGGCGGCCTAGTCTATAAATAGATGATATTAAATTCCAGACATTTTTCCATCGCCTGCCTAAGGGTGAATATCTGATCAATTGTTGATTTGCCTGGGATAAGGCCACACCGATATTGACCAATGATGACTTTAGCGTATGGGGTTATCCGATCATGTAGGATAGAGGAGAGTATCTTATAGGTGGTACTCAGCAATGTTATACCCATATAGTTACTGCACGGCGTGATATCTCCCTTCTTATGTATGGGGCAAATTATACCACGACGCCAATTTTCCGGCATCTCCTCTTGTCCCATACGTGCACCACGATCTCATGAATTGCGTGATGTAACGCTGTCCCTCCTCGTTTGATCAGGTCAGCTGGTATGGCATCAGCTCCGGGGGCTTTATTTGATTTGAGCTGTCTTATGGCTTTTAATGTTTCCTCAATGCTTGGTGGCGGCAGCATTTGGTCTTGATTTTGCATTGGTGGACCCTCCAATTCTTCTGTGAGCTAACCATTTAGCAATTCATTGAAGTGCACTTCCCATCGCTCCAGAATGCCTTCAGTGATCCGAGTCGACGTTGACACCTCGGTACGTTCGCACCGTCATCACGCTCGAGGAGTGGCGGCGATCTATCAACATGTGGTCAATTTGGCTGCGAGTGGCTCCATCAGGTGATACCCAGGTGGCTTTGTGGATATCTTTACGCGGAAACCTGGTACTTGCAACGACCAAGTTCTTTGATGCTCTCAGTTCGATGACTCGTAGTCCATTGTCTCATTAGTGTTCTCATGCAAAATATGGGAACCTGCGTAGTGTCTGAAAACCAGCTCCAGACCTATTTTCGATTTCAAATCACCAAGAACGATTTTCACATCGTATCTTGGGCAGGCATTGTGGCTCCGTTCGACGTTCTCGTAGTATTCTTCTTTTTTCGTCGTCAGGGGACTCCTCTGTAGGTCCGTGAACGTTTATGAGGCTTATGTTCTTACACCTGCCTCGCACGCGAAGAGTGCATAGCCTTTCGTTTATTGCATTAAAGCCGATGATGGCAGGCTTCAGTTTTGGGCTGACTAGAAAGCCTACGCCGAGCACATGGTGTTTTGTATGACAGCTGTAATAAATGTCATACACGTTTTTTAATACCAAACCGATAAAACTAACATTGCAACTAATTGGTAGTGATACTGTGGGGGTTCTTCAAGCCTTTCCCAAAGAACCACCCATTCCCTTTAAATTACCCTGTCTCACACTCACCTCAAGTCTTCCTACTTACCTGCATACGAGCAGCACAAAGCTCTCTTCCAACCATTTCTCATCTGAAAGTTAAACCCCAGCATATCACCATCATTTTGTTCATATTACATGAACCTTACCAACCCAATCGGCTCAGCTCGTCAGCAATCTCGATTGGTAAACACACGCCAATCTAGCAACGTGTTCTTGTTCCAACAATCTGTTGGTCCAAGAATATACCCCGACCAGCGTACTTGTTGACACAGCTACAGCCGATAATTTCCCTACCATTGAATCGGACACGATTATGATTGCTATTCCAACAACCATACCCATGATCGTGTCCCTTCTACCAATTCCTAGCCAAACATTGCCCCGATATCCATTAGGTTCGCAACAGTTGCAACCAATTCCCCTTTATCTGCCATCAACCGATTATCGAATTATACATGAACATGATTGTTATCTAAACAATCATACCTCATGATCGTACCCCATGTACCATTGCTTTTGCCTAAACAATAGCTACCCTAGACGCAGCCATGATAAACCAATTTTCGGTTGACCTATCGTCACCGAATAATCTATAGCCTACAACGACACAATTGTGAGCGATTAAGTAAACACCACAAGGTTCCCATGTCGTACTGGCTAAACCGAACACACAGTAACCTTGCTGTGTTTACTTTTTCTACCATCCGTTGGCCCATGGCCACTGGGTAAGTCGTATGCTTGCACATCTGCAAGCCGGATGCCTTACAACCCATGATTGTTATTTACACAATCGTATCGATACCCATGCTCTATGATGCATCCCTTAAAGCAAACAAGGTAGCCAGCCTTGGTATTCGATCTTTTATTTGATCAGCCGGGGTATCTGAATTTCCTTTTGTGCACCCTTCGCGACTGCGTTGTTATGGCGTTCAAGGAATACGAGGGTTGCCTCTTATGTTTCGGGATTTGGCAACCCTAGCGTTGCAATCCGGCAATTGACAGCTCTGTCGTAAAGTTGGACATTTTTGAGGTTATACGCACTCAGAACGTTTTGACATACGAGCGCTATTTGTGTTGTTTACAGTAACTTAAAAGATTCATCTCGGCCCAAAAATTGAATTAAATCGTCAACATTTTCGTGCGATTATTTTTTACAACTTTCGGCGTGGATTAACTCAGCAACAGTGCATGGATGAACTTAATTCAATTTTTGGCGATGAAGCTCCATCAAGGACCAGTGTTTATCGATGATATGGTGAATTCAATCGTGGTCGTAGTTCACTCCAAGATCAATTTCGTGAAGGTCGTCCAAAATCAGTTGTTGTTCCGAAAACCATTGATGCTGTGCGCGAACTGATATTGGAAGATCGTCATGTGACCTATCGTGAGATTGAGACAACCTTAGGCGTTAGTGGGACCAGCATACATTCAATATTGCATAAACATTTGACTGTCAAACAAATTTGTTCGCGTTGGATCCCACACAATTTGTCAATCGCCCAACAAAAGGCTCGTGTCAATTGGTCGAAAGAAATGCCCAAAAAATACGGTCGCGGTGCTTCGAAACACGTCTATGACATCGTGACAGGTGATGAATCGTGGATTTACGCGTATGAGCCCGAAAGTAAACAGCAGTCGACTGTCTGGGTGTTTCAAGATGAGCCAAATCCAACAAAAGTTGTTCGCGCACGAAGCACTTCCAAGCAAATGGTCGCTTGTTTTTTCGGAAAAACTGGACATGTCACAACCGTACCACTAGAGCAACGCAGAACAGTCAATTCTGAGTGGTACACAATGGGCCGACGCCAATGAAAGGATCGAAGTGGCTCCTCCCAGATCGACGGAAATTCACCACTACCGCAGCTAGTGGATATTGACAACGAACACATCAGGGAGTCAGATTTCATCCCCTGCCGGGAATACACGCGTGCCAAGAGTCGAGTTTTCCTTTACTCTCGGGTTGTAGAGTGTGGATGCGTAAAGAACTTTAAGTTTCAATTTTTATTTCGTACGACAGAATTTGCGAATAACAGGTCAATTGAAAAGTCCCCGGCCTTCCATAGTAAAACACATTTTTTTCGCAAAATTCGTTTTTTTTATTCAACATAATTCCCTTCGAGGGTGATACACTGATTATAGCGACCCTCCAACTTTTCGATACCTTTTTTGTAGTACGATTTGTCCTTTGCCTCAAAATAGGCCTCCGTTTCGGCGATCACCTCTCCATTCGACGAAAATTTCCTCCCAGCGAGCATTCTTTTGAGATCTGAGAACAGGAAATAGTTGCTGGGGGCTAGATCTGGAGAATACGGTGGATGCGGAAGTAATTCGAAGCCCAATTCATGGATTTTTGCCATCCTTTACACTGACTTGTGACACGGTGCATTGTCTTGGTGAAGCAGCACTTTCTTTTTCTTCAAAGCGGTCGTTTTTCGGCGATTTCGTCCTTTAAACGGCCCAATAACGCTGTGTAATAGTCACTGTTGATGGTCCTTCCTTTTTCAAGATAGTCAATGAAAATTATTCCGCGCGCATCCCAAAATACAGACGCCATAACCTTGCCAGCCGACTGTTGCGTTTTTCCACGCTTTGGGGCGGGTTCATCGTGTGCAGTCCACTCGGATGACTGTCGATTGGACTTCGGAGTGAAACGATGGTGCCATGTTTCATCCATTGTCACATATCGACGCAAAAACTCGGGTTTATTACGCTTGATCGTCTCCAAACACTGCTCACGATCATCAACTCGTCGTTGTTTTTGGTCAAAAGTGAGCTCGCGCGGCACCCACTTCGCACAGAGCTTTCTCATACCCAAATATTCGTGAATGATATGATGTACACGTTCAGTTGATAACTTTAGAGTGCCTGCTATTTCATTCAATTTCAATTTACGGTCATTCAAAATCATTTTGTGGACTTTTCTAATGTTTTCGTCGGTAACAACCTCTTTTGGGCGTCCACTGCGTTCACCGTTTTCGGTGCTCATTTCACCACGTCTAAACTTAGCATACCAATCCTTGATGGTTGATTTTCCTGGGGCGGCGTCTGGAAACTCATCATCAAGCCAAGTTTTTGCTTCAACTGTATTTGTTCCCTTCAAAAAGCAATATTTTATCAACACGCGAAATTCCTTTTTATCCATTTTTTTCACAATAACAGAAGTTGCTTCACTCAAAATACTATAATTCACAAACGAATGATCCGACATCTGTCAAATTTATACACGCGTCTATTGAAAGTTAGCGGTAACTAGAAATCATATGGATTTAATTCTAGTGCCGCCATCTATGTGCCAGGCCGGGGACTTTACAATTGACCTGTTAGTTTATTGTGCGATCGGGCTGCCACAGAACCATGGATTATCGGTGTGAATGTGCTATCGGGAACTAAAAACTATGTGGACATACTGCGGATGTTTCAATATCAGCTAAGAAACATTCAAACCAAAAGGTCGAAGTGCTCTCGACAATTTATAACATTATCGTGAATGACTTGTGTTAAGTTGAAGTTTGAATTAAGTGAACTCAAATGTACTTAAAAATATAAAAAAATAAATAAAGGAAGAAAACATTAACAACGTGTTTTAGTATTTTTGACATTTTCTTCTTCTTGTTATCCAGTGTTATTCAGTGGGTGTTTATCGAATCCGCTCCCGTGCAGGAGCACAGCTTAACCAACCCTACAATACTATCCGGACCATTATCGTCATTTAGAATTTTCCCCGCCTGGCCCCCTCTTTTGTCTTTATCAAAGCATAATTGTAAAATATACACGCTATAACTGACAATTGCAATTAGTAATATAAAAAACTGTCAAGGATTTTTTTTCAGTACAGAATGTCACTGTTCCAACTACTACAAGCCAGAATTCGTTATATCAACCGTACCCGAGACTACAGCCATCTGCCGAAAAATAATGGATCTCTTTTCCCCCAAATTAATATTATGGGCTTATGAGTACATACGCACATTCCCATTGAAAATGTGGAATCTAAATTGATTAACTTCAGTGCCATTTTGTTCAGTTTCCAGAAGTCATTTAAAAACTCAATGTCGAGCGGCTGCCATAAAACATCCTTATAGCAGATAATTGTTTCGGTCAGGTTTTTAATTGGCTATGTTGCAATTTGGTCACACTCAGAGTTTCCTAAATGAACGTTTCAATGTAGTGTACAAAGAAATCTTGGATGCCATGAAAACACTTTTTGGATGATAGACTAACTCTATTGGGCGCAAAACAGAAGCTATCAATATGGTTCACTGATGATATCACTTAGTTTCATTAATGTGTGCAATCGGGTTCAGTGATGGGGTAAATCATCTCTATTGAGAACTTTGACTAGATTCTCTGATGATGACCTATTAGAGTTATCAAAGCAGGATGATAAGGGGTTATCAAAAGGGATAGGATTGTGTAGTAATTAAGAAACAGTATACCTTCAACATCTACATTCGGTAAACGCTCCATTGCATGAATTGGGCGTTAGAAAAGGAACGTTAACATGTTGTTAGTTAATATAATGAAACAAGTGATTATCTTCAGGCAGTCAAGGTCTTGCATGAATTGTTAATGGCAATTATAAGCAAACTGTTTCATAAGAAGATTTCCCTCTATAACCTATAATCATAAGCGGGTTAAAGCGTAAACCTCGGCCTTGGACACAGATATAAAATGAACTCCCTGCCTGTATACAAATGTACAGTATTTTCTATCCGATTCATCTTACTTATAACGTAATACAAGACTTTCGTCAATTTTCATTCCTACTTTATTTGCTCGGCTAATGAAGCAACGAGGTCGTAAATATTTCTCGTTATTTTTGACGTTTTACTGATGAATCTTTACTGCTCGTTTAAACCTCGACCGGCGAACTTTCCTTCTTCCTCAGCACACTAGACCGGCCGTCGTTTACACTACAACAACACTACAAGGTTGTAAAGTTTCATTTTGTAGGATATGAATTTTTTAATTAATATTGTCGAACTAGCAGATGTACAACACCACACTTAATCTGGCGTGCATTTAATTTACCTCGACCATTTTAAGAGACTCATGAATTGTTTATAGGTCAACTATACTCGTATAAAGTTAAATCACATGTCAAGACATCACAGACATTCCGATGATGACTACTCTTTTATTGTTTCCCATATCTATGCCTATATTCAGACAACCGCACTTCTAGCTAGCTCGCATGACTTTGCTATGACTGTTACTCCTGCTAATTGTTGCCCAAGAATCAACGAGACAGCACGTAATCGGGAAATCTGATTTGAAGTAACATTAAGTAGAGAAACGATGAAGAGCCGGGGCGTGGGATCTCAACATCAATCTATAAATTGTGTTTGACCTCGTTTCCCGAATGCCTCAAGTCAACATTTTTCGGCTTTACAAGTATCCCCATGCTTCATGTGCGTGTGTTTTTCTTCTTTTCAGCTCATGTCACCATGAGTGGTTGCTCCAATAATCCCAGTCGAGAACTTTTATAGTAATAGTCTATAGATGCCTATTCCCCACTTGGCTGTGGTAAAGCGAAGGAGCACAGGTCCGTTGTGTGTGCGTTCATAGATTATTTACGCACCGCACTGAAAACACTAGACATATCTCGGAAGACCACATATGACTTAAGTTCAAGTTACAGGTATATTTGGGACAGTTCGAATACAACGACCCCCGACCGAAGAGGGCTGTTCAGATGTCATGTTAAATTATTAGTTTAAGCAAAAAGGACCAATTTAACATGAAGAGGAAGGTGGTGTCCCAATGAAATTATTAAAAAGGGTGTTTGTGACAAATTCTGAGTGTTGGCGTTTTTATTACATTTTCCAACTGACGTCCGTTGACGTGGGTCGCAGAAGGTATTCAGCATGCGTCCCTCTACCAAGACAACACTTCTTCGTGTGCGGTACGCTATTTAAATGAAATGAAGTCAAAAGTACGTGCTTGGAAATAAATTGACTCTATTAATGCTCTGTTGGCTTTAATATCGTCTCACTAAATTGGATATTCAAACAATTTTACAAAATTTATCAATACGAATTTTTTCACATTCATGCTTTGAATTGTTATTCCATAATGACATCGATGCAGCTTGGTATAATGATGGGTAATTGTTGTAGATAGACATGCGAGTAATACGAGATTGGGTATAAAAAGACCAGACTAAATCTGTAAATCAATTTGTTTTCAATTTATACAATGCCGTGAAAAATTATAGACTCAAACGTAAATCTTCAGTTTTCTTGGATTGAGTAATACAGTTTTATGACTAGTTTTGTGACAAAATATTATCAACCGACAACAACTCAGGAAAGATTTTAAGCCATTAAGGGGCTTAATTTGTTTTTTAATATTGTGACGCATATGACAATCAGTACTGGAATCTTCGAGAAAGTCCGTAACAAAGTACTAGATTATTTTAGGAAGTACTGGAAAACTGGAATAGAACATTCAAGACTATGGAACGGACGGAAACGATACACCAAATCAGAATGAGGAAAAACGGTATAAATACGTCGCACGCAGAGCGGAAGAATAAGTAGAAAGTAATAAGTCTCGAGTGAGAAGCAAGCGATAAGTAAGAAGTAAAATACGCGATAAGTACGGAAGCGATAAGCCAAGAAATCGTTGTGTACGGTAAAAGTAACGGTTGTGGTTAACGGACTAATAAAGTGTTATATTAATTCAAAATCGGTTTAACGGCTCTTATTTATTCAAAATAATTAATCCAGCGAACCCTAAGCTCCCTACAATTTGTGTCAGAAGTTGGATTAATTATTGTTTAAGTGAATAAGTCTGTGAAAGTGTGTTGTGACTATGTCAGATCGTCATTTGGAGGATCTTCACGTTCCTGAGTTGAAGAAGGAACTAGAGGACCGGGATCTGGATAGCAGAGGACAAGCAAATTCTTCGACAGCGTCTACAAGCAGCAATGGAGGAAGAAGGTATTGATGTTGACACATATGTTTTTGCGATTGCGCCAGACTGTCCGGATGAAGAAGAAACACCGAGTCAAGATGGTGCCAATGTAACGGAGAAGAGTTCGCCACAGTTGGGCATTTCGGAGATGCTCAGGATGATGATGATGATAAAATTGGACGCACAAGCTACAGATGTTAATGCAAAATTCGACACTGTAAATTCAAAATTCGACGCCCAACATTCAAAATTGGCCGCACAAGCTACAGATGTTAATGCAAAATTCGACACCGTAAATTCAAAATTCGACGCCAAAAATTCAAAATTGGACGTGCAACCTGCAGATGTTAATGCAAAGTTGGATGCCCAAAATTCAAAATTCGACGCACAAGCTGCAGATCTGAATGCAAAATTGGATGCTCAAACGCAGTGGATGAAATGTAATTTTCAACACTTTAAGGAAGAAATCCAGTCAGAAATTCAAAACGAAGTAGAAAATCTGGATCTAAAAGTCACCGAAGAAATAATGCGAATCGAAAAGAGACTTGAGTGTATTGAGAGAAATAAGACATCGCCTAGCAATCAACATGACTACAAAGATACAAGGATGCAACCGCCAACCTTCGATGGAACGGGACCCTTCTCCGTGTTTATACGTCAGTTTGACGCTGCGGCCAATTATAATAAGTGGTCGGATGAGCAAAAGTCAACATCACTAATCTTGTCACTCCGCGGGGCGGCTGCAGAATTGCTACAAACCATACCAGCAGAGAAGCAAACAGATTTCCAAGCGGTAAGAGACGGCCTTGAAGCTAGGTATGGAGACAAACACATGCAGCAGGTCTACCGCATGCAACTGCGGAGCGGAACGTAGAAACCTGGAGAAAATCTTCAACAGTTGCAGGCAGACATTGAGCGATTGGCAAACTTGTCTTATTCAAATATGACTAAGGAATTTCTAAATGAGGTAGCAATGGATGCATTTATAAACGCACTCCAAGATCGGGACTTGCAACAGGCCGTTCGTTTGGCAGGAAAGAAGACGACTAATGAAATACTGGCGTTCGCATTGGCTTATGAATCAGCTAAACTGGCTACCAGGAGTACATATAGAGTCCGAGAAACGTCCGTCCAGGAATGTTCCTGCCAAAGAATCGGGCATGTACAACGGAGAACCCGAGACCTGATATGAAGTGTTGGACATGCGGCGAAGTCGTCCACATCTCTGTTGACTGTAGGAAACGTCGACGAATGAATGAAACATCAAGTGAGAATTGTTGTTCATGCACTAATCATAAGAGGAGACTATCAACGGACCAACCTGAGGTCCATAGCTCGGGAAACTTGTAAGGGCAGACTTTAAGGGGCGAAAGTCGCCTGGTGGAATGTGTAGCCCCAGCATCGTAACTGTATCACAACTCCAACGGGATAACCAAAGTTTGGTTATAACTACAATTGTTAATGCAAGGATGACAACAGTGACAATCGACACTGGAGCAACGAGATCCATAATTCGGCCGGATGTCGTGGGCCAAATTGCCCTTAATAAAAATAGAAGATACGCTTTGAGGACTGGCACAGGAGAATGTTCGACAGTCTACGGAGAAGTCGAGAGCATAATAGTGCTGGACAATATTTCCATCTCCCACAAATTTTTGGTTGCCGATATTACGGACGAATGCATTCTTGGAATGGACTTCATGAAGGAGCACCCAGTTGTTCTAGATATCGGTCAAAGAACACTGAATCGGTAACTTGGAGGTTGCTATTACATTGCAGGACGAACAATTGCGAAGATTGAAATGTTATGTGCGTGAGGAGGATGAGATCCCAGCTCGTTCAGACTCGGTAATTTGGATCAGTCTCGAGAGTGATCCCGGTGACAATCGATTTTACATCACCGAGGCTGTACAAAATCAGCGTAAGGGGAACAGCCTTGTTGGGAAAGCCCTTATCGATGCGAAGAAGCACATCGTACCCGTCAGAGTACTAAATGCGTCCAAGGAGCCGATCGCAATAAGAAAAGGAGAGGTAATCGCAGAATGTGCACCCGTATCAATGATAACCTCAATTCAGACAAGGGGAGAGGACCAACTCAACAGCCCTCTGGTGCACCCCCTGTGGTTAACAGGCTAATGCCCCAGAAAATCGGATTAACAGACGGAGAAAAGACAAGCGTTGAATCACTGCTGAACGATTTTTCTGATATTTTTGTGACAGGAAATGATAAATTCGGACGCACCGGTATAGTTAAACATCGCATTGACACGGGTGAGTCAAGACCTATAAGACAGCCACCTCGTCGACTACCGTTGGCCAAACAATCAGAAGTAGGCAACATGATTCGAGATATGGAAGAGCAAGGAGTCATCGAGAAATCATCGAGCCCATGGGCTTCGCCGGTAGTGCTCGTCAAGAAGAAGGATGGGACAACTAGATTTTGTGTCGACTACCGCCGGTTAAACGACGTTACGAAGAAAGACAGTTACCCACTTCCTCGAATCGACGACACACTATATACCCTTTCTGGAGCTCAGTGGTTTTCAACATTGGACCTAAAAAGCGGTTACTGGCAAGTGGAAGTGAAGGAGGAGGACAAGGAGAAGACAGCGTTTACTACCGGATACGGACTTTATCAATTCAACGAGATGCCTTTTGGATTGTGTAATGCTCCAGCAACGTTTGAACGATTAGTGGAAAGTGTTCTACGGGACTTACATGGAAGACGTTTCTTGTGTACTTGGACGATATCATCGTTGTCGGAAGAAATTTACCAGAACACATCAATAATCTGCGCTCCGTCTTCGAACGACTAAGACAGGCCAACTTAAAGGTCAATTCGAAGAAATGTAAACTCTTCCAAAGGAGAGTAAAATTCCTGGGACACATCGTTTCATCTGCAGGAGTCCAAACGGATTCTGATAAGATAGCAGCCGTCCAAGAGTGGCCTACTCCAGAAGATAAGCAACAGTTAAGCAGCTTTATGGGATTAGCCACATATTACCGACGGTTTGTTAAAGGTTTCGCTAACGTGGCTAAAGCCCTACACGAACTAACGGGTAAAGACAAAAAGTTCAATTGGACAGACAAGTGTGGGGCAGCATTCAACCCATTGAAGGCCGAGTTATGTAACACTCCAACATTGGCATTCCCAAGATCGGATCGCCCGTTTATATTGGATACTGATGGAAGTAACACAGGAATTGGAGCAGTGTTGTCACAGGAAATCGATGGTGAAGAGAGAGTTGTCGCATATTATAGTCGACTTCTATCTAAGCCAGAGAGAAATTACTGCGCAACAAGAAAGGAACTGCTGGCTGTCGTAGAAGCCGTTAAGAATTTCCATAAATACCTCTACGGACGTCGATTCCATCTTCGGACGGATCATGCCGCCCTGAAATGGTTGCTAAATTTTAAGAATCCGGAAGGACAAATAGCTCGATGGATCGAACGACTTCAAACGTACGATTTCCAAATTTCCCACCGTCAAGAGAAGGTACATAATAACGCTGATGCTCTATCAAGAAGACCATGTAAACCAGATTGTAAACATTGTCATAGAGCGGAAGAGAAAGAAGAGGCGTACGACCTGCGAAATGTACAAGTAGAAGTACTAGATGGGTGGACGAGTGATGCTATACGCGCAGCTCAACTTCAGGATGAAGATATGTCGCTAATTCTGCAATATAAAGAAAAGAACGAGCGGCCAACTTGGAACAATATTTCCGACAAGAGTGGAACATTTAAGGCATATTGGGCACAATGGAATTCCTTGCTGGTGGAAGATGGAATTCTAAAGCGTAAATGGGAAGCCGCGGACGGAAAATCCTATCGAATGCAGATTCTAGTCCCACCATCAAAAGTGAAAGAGGTTCTAACAGAAATGCACGACGGGGCTTCCGGTGGACATCTGGGAGTTAATAAAACACTTTCAAAATTACGATCTCGATTCTACTGGCTTCACATGAGAGATGACGTCGTGTCTTGGTGTAGGAAGTGCACAGCTTGCACTGCGACCAAAGGACCAACAGCAAGACCAAGGAGCGCTATGAAGCAGTACAACGTGGGTGTCCCTTTCAAGCGAATTGCGATTGATATCTCAGGACCATTCCCAAAAACAAACGACAACAACAAATACATGTTGGTTATCATGGATTACTTCAGCAAGTGGGTGGAAGTCCTTCCAATTCCAAACCAAGAATCAACAACCGTCATTGAGCAGCTTATCAATAATTGGATCAGCAGATATGGAGTCCCCTGTGAGCTTCATTCCGATCAGGGCCGAAACTTCGAATCACAGATATTTCAAGGCATCTGTGCGGCACTGGGCGTAAGGAAAACCAGGACCACACCCTTACATCCACAGTCAGACGGAATGGTCGAAAGGTTCAACCGAACAATGAAAGAGTATTTATCGAAGGTCGTTAGTGATCACCAACGAGATTGGGACAAATATGTACAAACCTTTCTCATGAGCTATAGATCGGCTAATCACGATACGACGGGCCATTCTCCAGCAAGAATTATATTTGGACGGGAGAAACGATTACCAGTCGATCTGCGATTCGGAATACCTCCAGACGCCATAGATAAGACCGAAGACTACGTAGCCGAATGGAGAAATCGCCTCGATGAGATTCATCATTTGGTTCGAAAGCAAGTCAAGGTATCAAGTGACAGGATGAAAACAAGGTACGACGTTCGAGCCAACGCATCCGGATTTAATGCAGGCGATAGCGTATGGCTTTATAACCCTCATCGGGAAAAGGGAAGGTCTCCGAAGTTACAGCAACATTGGGAAGGACCATATAAGATTCTCACAAGAATTAACGACGTTGTCTATAGGATTCAGCGAAGACCGAACGCCAAAATGAAAGTGACCGACTGGTGACTTTTGTTAACCCAGGAGATCAATGAACTTAGTTCGGGACGAACTAATCTAGGCGGAGGGTAGTGTGACGCATATGACAATCAGTACTGGAATCTTCGAGAAAGTACTAGATTATTTTAGGAAGTACTGGTATACTGAAATAGAACATTCAAGACTATGGAACGGACGGAAACGATACACCAAATCAGAATGAGGAAACACGGTATAAATACGTCGCACGCAGAGCGGAAGAATAAGTAGAAAGTAATAAGTCTCGAGTGAGAAGCAAGCGATAAGTAAGAAGTAAAATACGCGATAAGTACGGAAGCGATAAGTCAAGAAATCGTTGTGTACGGTAAAAGTAACGGTTGTGTTTAACGGACTAATAAAGTGTTATATTAATTCAAAATCGATTTAACGGCTCTTATTTATTCAAAATAATTAATCCAGCGAACCCTAAGCTCGCTACAATATGTAATTAATTTTCTGAAAACCCCTACTTTCTCCTATAAAAACTATAAATACATTTATATTTTAATTTTTCGTATTTCTTTGTCCGTTATTGCTTATAATACGAGGGTGAATCAAATATAAACGGTGTAATGATTGTGCACCACACATACTTTAAATAAAACACTGTTTCTTTATTCAAACTTTTATTTAAAGCGAAATTGTTAATGTTATGGTTCTTTATTTAATTAAGGGTACATTCTCATCAGTTGGGTCCAATTTTGGTCAACATTTTTTTTTGCGGAATTCGATATAGCTATAACTGTCTAGAATATCATGTTAAAAGGCAAAATCGAAATTCGTAACGCTTAAAAAGTTATGAGCCTCCGAGCCGACTGAGTCAAAGCAGGTAGCTACTACACTTAAAACTTTAAACGCGTTTTCATAAAAACAACGTTTTTCGAGGTGGCGACTGTGATAACTCAGTCAATTTTCAACGAATCTTAATGTTTTTTTTTAAATACGCGTAATTGAACTCTCTATCGCATGAAGCACAATTATGCCGATACGTTGTAAATTGATTTTTTTATAAACAAAAAAAAAGCAAAAACATTCATTAAAAGCGCACATAAATTTCAAAACGTCGCCATTTTGTTATTTTTGGATAGAATTTATTTTTCGTGGTTCATGCCATAACCACACTCATACTTACCAGTAAACTTTTTCGATTTTTTGTTTCTGATAAATCTTATGACCTGTAGGACAGGCGCCATCGAGGTCCTTTATTTCGCAGCGGTCTGCGGCCCAACGTGCCCCTACCTCGGCCTTACCATGAAATTAATTGAAAATTTTTTAAAAGCTACTTAAAAGTACAATAAATATACCTGAAAAATCGCGAGTATCTAGATTTATTACTTTCCTCAAAAAAAAAACATGAAAATAGCCTATTTTTTGGCCTTACTGATGAGAATGTACCCTTAATACACTCTCTTAGAAGCAAGAACTTTATTTTAAGACTTTAGTGTTTACTACACTGTTTTATTTTATTTTTATTATTAGACTTCTCTCGGGAGAGACGACCCTATAGCGCCGAGTCGGCGCCCCGATATGCCATAAAATAACTGTTGCAGTTCTTTTTGAACAGTTGCAAGTTGTAACGCTCCGGGCACACTCGCGTGGGAAGGGAGTTCCACAGGTTCCCCGCTCTGTAACGGAACGACCTCTGATACAGGCATGTTCGCGCCGTCGGGAGATGAACCACAAATGGGTGCGATCCGCCGGATTGTCTTGTGGAGCGCATATAAACCGAATTGCGTGGAACAATACCAAGAATCTCCGAAGAACAGCACCCGTGATAATATCTGTAAAACAGACAGAGGTCGGCTACGGGCCTTCGATGTGATAGCGACTATAGTCCCGACGTCAACGCCGAGTCCCCGATCAGGCGGATCGCTCGTCTCTGTATGCTCTCAAGTAAGTCGCGGGTATGTTTAGGAGCCGAGCTCCAAACATGAGAGCAATATTCGAGCGCGGGTCTAATTTGGGATTTATATGGGAGAAGAAGTTGGGTCGGAGTAAAATATTTCTTGGCTCTAAAAAGATAGCTAAGTTTTACTGAGGCTAACCTGGCGATACTCGACACGTGTTTATGCCATGATACATTCCCACAGACCGTGACGCCGAACAATTTCAAACTTTCCCCAGCGTCGAGGGCCCGGCCACTCATCATCAGCTGTGGAACCGATGATCCACTTTTCGTTGTGAATGTTGTATATTGTGTCTTCGCTGCATTGAAGTCTACGAGATTGGCCCTGCCTCACTGCAGCATCCTATCTAGATCCTGATTCAGACAGTCGATCTGTCTACATCTTAGCTGATGCGACGCAGATGCACCATTCGGCCGAACACTCGAAAAGGAGGAAACAAGCATACTATCATCCGTAAAACTGGACACTTTGTTATCCGTTGTCTCCAACAAATCATTTATGTGAAGCAAGAACAAGGTTGGAGCCGTCGACAGCAACCCGGATCGATCGGTTCTCAAGGAAGCTCGTCGTCCAATCGCAAAGCGTTGGGGAAGTCCATATGAATGAAGTTTGCTCAGCAATGCCCCGTGCCAGACGCGGTCAAAAGTCTTAGGATATCCAATGCGACCGCCCTTGACTCACCATGCCGTTCAATCGCAGATGTCCATATATCGGTGTCAAAAGGTCTCCCGTGGACCGCCTGCCACGGAATCCGTATTGACGGCCATTCAGAAGTCCGTTGCATTCCAAATGCTTAACTAACTCTGTATTGATGACTTTTTTCATTACCTTAGATAAAATAGACAGTAATGCTATCGGACGGTAATTTTGTGGGAGACACTTTTTTTCCCGTCTTTGGGATTGGCTGAACTCGAGCGATCTTCCAGCAGGCTAGAAAGGTCCTTCGTGCATGAGATAAGTGGAAGAGTCTGCCAAGAACCGGCGATAGTTCTGGAGCACAGTTCTTAAGGACTATTGCTGGTATTCCGTCCAGGCCGGTTGCCTTCCTACAATCCAGTTCACGTAGAATGCGTTGAATAGTGCGCGGACGAAATCTCACATCCCGCATCGAAGACCGTACCGGCGAGATCACAGGTGGCTCCAAAAGGCCGGGATCGAGGTTTGAATTCGCGGAAAATAAATTCGCGAACACATTAGCTTTATCCTTTGAATTCGTGACTAATGTCCCGCTGTCTGTCACCAACGGAGGGAAAGAGAAGGATGCGAAGTTACCGCTGATAGCTCTTGCCATTGACCAGAAGGAGCGCAAACCAGTTGGGCACCGAAGCAGCCTATTGATCACCCTGTCGTTGTGAGCCTTCTTCGCGGTATCAATCGCCTGGTTGCACGCGTTTCTGATTCTAACAAAATTCGTTCTGTTAACATCGGGGGGATTGTGGAGCGCCATTGCTTAAAAGCTCTATTTTTTGCCGCTGTAATCTGCTCGCATTTTTTATCAAACCACGGTTTATCAGACGAACTTCGTTTGATGGAATATGGAATATACATTTCCATTCCCAGAAGAATAATCTCTGATATCGACTCCGCGCAAGCGTTAACATCTGAGTTTCCGAAGCACACCTCGGACCATGGAAAGGATGCGAAGAAATCTCGCAAAACGTCCCAGTTAGCAGCCCCATACTTCCATACATGGCGAAGCTGCCTAGGCCGGTTCATTTCATTTTTAAAACATTTTTTATTTTCTTTTTATATTCTTAGTTTCTGAATTACATTCTAGACAAAAAATCCTTAAATTCTACCTTAATTATCTTATATAATAACTTACTGGTCCTTCGCAGACGCTCTAAGCTAAACATTACTTAACAATTGTATAATTTGTCTTTCGGCGACAGAACTTTGTGGGAGTACTTATAATCATTTGAAAGACAAAAAAAAATTTGAAAAACTTTGTCAATTTTTGTTTTTGTTTTTTTTTTTTTTCTTAAAATCTAACTTAGGTAAGTTAAACCTAATTTTTTTTTTTATAATTTATAATTTTATTTAAAAGCATTTAATTTAACTCAAATCTTATACCACCCTAATTCTAGAAAAGCTAAGTATATGTAAGCTGGCTGATGATAGTGTGATGCTATACCGACTTTGGTATCCAGGTTTTTATATGCCATTCAACCACCAGAACTGTTGACGCTCTGTAATACTATCGTCCCGGTCTCTGTGGGAGATAGCCCTACTGAAGCGTAGGAACTCTTCTTCGGTGCGCATTACTTCCCGGTCGTAGCACAATCGCCCGTCTAGGGATGATCTACTTACATGATAGATTAGCGGAATTCCGGATCTATGCTGTATAAGCCCTTTCATGTCCAAATCAAGGAACGCCTCTGGTGGAACAAAACCGTTGCGACGCACGTTCTCATAGTACAGGGTATTTGAATAATAGGCCCCGAAAATTAGGTCATTGGACGTGCTTATTGCTCTCGCAATATGTCCTCTGATTAATTTAATCATAAAATTATCCACCCTATTTATGCAGGCTTCATTATATAAAGCCTCATTTGAGTAGTGGTTTTTGTATTCCGATTCCGGTGTTCGATATAATCTGCTGGGTGGTTGATCTGTATCCAGTCGATGGTATGTGAAAGATGTTCGAAAAATGTCACCGGTCGATCGTCATTCGGGGGGCGGTAAAGACAACAAAGAAATTAAACGGAATTCCTCAGCATTACCCTCAACCATATGATGTCCATATTATTGGGTTCCAACGTCTCCATCCTCTGGCAAGCTAGATTGGACCGCGCGAAGACGCAGACTCCGCCCTTAAAACGGAATCTCGGGTGTAAGTCGTTATCCTGAGCAACGAAGATATGTCGAATCAGTTGACGAATCGACCTGGGTGTCAGTTAGGGCAAGGATATCAGGTTTCGTTGTTTGCAAATATTGGTGGACGGCGTTTACATTCGTATTGGTGAAACCGATGCCCCTGATGTTACAAAAAGCCGCCACCAGTCGAGCGTGGGCAGAGCCTCGAGAGCGACCCCGGTTATGCGACGACGAACCTCTTAAAGTTCCATTATTTATCATGATATCTGCATGATGTTCCCCCTGACATTGTCCCCCCCGGAGATCCGAATGGGAGACTAGTTTACCTCCGGAATTCTTTATATCAGAAGGCACCATCATGACTTATCTCCGTGTCAGTCCAGGCCATCAGCCACCCATCCGAAACACCGCGAAGATTTCTCTCGGCGATATAGCGGAATGTACAGCGTGACGGGGTGGTATCTCGCCTTGGGACCGACTACCACCTAACCAACCTTTTCTCGAACCGGTTCATCAGCCAAGCTCCGAAAGATGGCCAGGGATTTCTCCCGACCATTTCACGGAGCCTAAAGCTTGATGGGGTGGTATTTCACCGGGCACACAGGCCGTTGGGACCCCGGCTACCACTCGACCTTTAGTCGCCTCTTACGACAAGCCAGCCTAGCTGTGAGTATATTCTAATTCACAGGGCTTGTTCATTAATCCACTATCTTGAAGCAAAGACTTTATTTTGAGACTTAGTGATTACTACACTGTTGTTAATTCATACACTCTCTTAGAAGCAAGAACTTTATTTTAAGACGTTAGTGATTACTACACTGTTGTTCATTCATACACTCTCTTAGAAGCAAAAACTTTATTTTAAGACGTTAGTGTTTACTACACTGTTGTTCATTAATACACTCTCTTAGAAGCAAAAACCTTATTTTAAGACTTTAGTGTTTACTACACTGTTGTTCATTAATACACTCTCTTAGAAGCAAAAACCTTATTTTAAGACTTTAGTGTTTACTACACTTTTGTTCATTAATACACTATCTTAGAAGCAAAAAATTGAGCAATTGACTAGAACCAACTCCACTGTCTTACCGTCTCGATCGAGATCCAAAAACCAACTCGCAACTAGTCGTCTCGGTCAAAATCTCCAAAAGCAACCATCTCTAGTCGTTTTCTCATTTTTTTTCTTTGGATGGAAATCTTTTGTTTCCTTGATCTCTCCTTTTTCCGGCCTGATCCATTTTTCGGTAGATCAAACACAAAAGAAAAATCAATAGTGCATCGTGTTAATGCATATTTCTGATTCCCCTTTTTTGTATGTTGTTGTGGTTTAGGCGAACGTGCAGTTCATTTTATGGTGCCTGTTGTTTTCTTTAGCCGAATGGGCAAGGATCTCTTCCGTGGGAAATCGATAGGAAATACAAAGAGAAAAATCAATAGTGAATCGTGCTAATGCACCTTTGTGATTCTCTATGTTGTTATTGTTTAGGCGAACGTGCAGTTCATTTTATGGTGCCTGTTATTTGTTCTAGGCGAATGGGCAAGGATGTTCCTTGTGGGAAATGGCTTGGGTAAACAAACCTTTGAAGGATCATAAAATTGCAGAAGTTGGTCATCTGGTCCACAGATTTGGATCCAGGGGATTCTGCGTGTTGCACATACGGTTCGTTCGTTCATGTCTTGGATTCAAGTTAAATTCAATATGGGTCAAATGAACGTGTAGTTCAATTTGTTTGATATTGAAGTGATATCGCGATATTTACTGTATGCGCGATTAATGATGGAGCTTACCTCCAAAGAAGTAGGTTTTATGGGATGGGTGGTTGTGGCCGTAACAACGGTAATTTCTTGTTATACATTTATTGAATAATGTTGTACACTAACTATACTATCAACATTTTTCAACATAGTCTCCTGCGTGATCTACACACTTTTGCCACCAATACACCATCATCATCGGCACTAAAATCGGGATCCGGTCTTGGCCTTATTTAGCAAGGCTTGTTAAATTTTCCATAATAATTTATTTTTACGGGCAAGGTTATTAGCCTTGCGCCGAATTTGCCACCAATTGGAAACTTTAATATCTCTTGTTCGTACAAATATTTAGTGCGCCTTGTTTACCAATTGCACACATGCTCCTCTACTTCCTCATTAGTTTCGGTTTTTTTTCCTCTAAGTGATTTCTTCAAGGGTGCGAACAAGAAATAGTCACAGGGAGACAAGCCTGGGCTATAAGGAGGGTGTTCGAGGGTTTCCCAGCCCATTTCTTCCAATGTATCCCTACGGCTTTTTCCGACTGTAACAACTGACTGTAGTAAGCGATCACTTGGAATAAGCTCTCGAACGGCACGGGTGTTGTCCTTGGGCGTCGATCATGACTTTTCTTTTCGATACGTTCTCGCCCACTTTTAAATTCTCTGACCCACGTACACACACGATTCTGAGACAGTGTATCATCACCAAACTGTGTCTCCAATCTAGAAAAAATTTTCGGGGGTTTAACGCCTTCGTTTGTTAAAATTTTTTATAATAACCCGTTGCGCAACAGACGTATGTACCTCTTGCTCGATCATGGCTGTACTGACTACAAAGTCGAACGCGACCGCTACCCAAGCCTGTTCCCCTACTCTTCATAAACCAAACAACAGCCACGCACAAGATTATCTGTTATAAGTTATATTAACAATGGATATATTAAATATTTTTAGATATCCTGTACTTGTACTGATATCCTGGGTGCAGATGATTGTTGGATTCTTGATCCTCCTGTTAATTTCAATTCTTTGAACTTGCGGCGACTCTGTATTGATTATTTTTGCACACGCGGCGATTCTTTACTAATTGCGGTTAAAGGTTTTTCAATCGTTATCCCGCTGTCGATTTATGATCGACTGAAGACTTTTCGTCAAAGTTTTCTGACGTCTTGTCTCTATTTCTCGACGCCAACTTATTTATTTAGATTCTTGCCAAGTCATCATCATCACCATCGGCTCTACAACCGGGATCCGGTCTTGGCCTTATTTAACAAGTCGCTCCACAGGTATCTGGTCCTTATCCGAGACTTGTTAAATTGTCCATAATAATTTGTTTTTCCGGCAAGGTTATTAGTCTTGCGCTAACATTTCTCAGGATGTCGCTGCATGCATTGGTTCACTACTTGACGGGCGCCAAAGTAGCTTTTCAGGGGTGTGTTGTATATTTCTATACAACACATTTTTATAGGGTTATATGTATTACTTACTTCTTGGTGTACTTCCACAATTGTTGGCCATAGGGCCTGATTCAAACGAAAGGCTTTCTTTTCCTAGTAGTCTTTACTAATTAATTTTGCCTACAACGGGACTCCCTATTTATCATCATCATCGGCACTACATCCTCTGGAATCCTCTCTCTTTAAGGGGATCGCCGTATATTCCTTTTAGCATCCAGTTCGTTTGTGTAGATATAGTGTGGATGCACACACACACAAATACGAACGTTGCCGGCCGTGTGGCCGAAGATACACCAGGGATTGTTAAGATTTTTACACTTCTGGGATATCCCTTTTATGTACTTTATCAGCACGTGATTTCCTCGACCGAACTCGTTTTCTTCGGCTGCGATATGTTTGCATGGTTTGTATTCATTGTAGGAACTGTCAATTCGTTTATTGTTTATCTTCTTTTCCTGCAATGGTCCTTTCGATAAAGTAAAACCCAATTGCAGCAGGCCCAAGAGGAGACCGTAAACGTTGTTTATAATTTGGTCGATTATTATCGCGTGGGATTTTTGATGGCTGTCGGCGTCTGGTGATGCATGCCGCACCTGGCTACTTTTGTTTATTCAGGTATTGGGTTGCCAAACAAATTCGATTTTGGTACTTTGTCCTCCAATAGCCGTGCCAGGAATGAGAGATTGGTAGACGAATACGGCCAACGTGTCTGCGGATACGTGGGGCTGAGGACACCAGTATGTATGGCTCCCTTTGCTGCGCGAAAAGATATTTAACCGCACAGGTGATTAGAGCGGTTCATAGAAGATTTTTCGGAATATTTAATGCTGCAGGGGAGCCTAATAGTTTGGTAGGTGTCGGCCTTTCCACCTGGGTTAGTGTTTGGGTGGTAAAGGTGCGAAAGACGCCACTTTGGTTTTTGCTTGGTGTAGCTGGTGTGAGTTGCGGTTCCTTCCTGTTAAACCGCCCCCCCATTGAGAATCTTCGCGGCGTCATCTCGCGTGAATTATTAATGTATATATTTCAGTTTGAAAAAAAAAACTATTTATTCTTACTCGCTAGTGTAATTGATTCTTAAGGTCTAAGTGTTACCGCGGCTACTGAAGGACTTTCCAGACAGTCACCAAGAGTAGACTCGATAAGAATGCTGCATGGTAGAGGGTACATCATATTTATAGTAAAACGATTCTTTTGTTCTGGAATATGTTATCTCCATTCTGGAATATGTTATATCTAATTAGGAATGTCGGCTATGGGTTAGTCATGGAATTTTGCAGATAAATGAAGGGTGGCATCCGCCTGTAGGAGAATTTTGATAAGAATTTTCAAGTTTAGGCTGAGTCATGTTGGCTCATATGCGTCAAGGATCATCAGCGACGTTAACTCGCGCACTGGTCGAGGGCGCGCTGGCGTGTCATGGATCCGTGGAGAACTTCTGTGGCTTTGGTTGAAACCGCTGTGCTGTGTTCGTTTCTTGCTCGGTGATTGCCGTTCCTTGTATCGAAGTGGAGGGTGGCAAAACATGCCGGGGAGTTTCCGACAGGTGTTCTTACAGTGGGAGGTTATTGGCGTATCTACCGGTGCCGTCTTGCTTATTAGCTCGAGGTAACACGGCTTTAGTCTTTCGATAGCGACAGTAGACGGTCGTCCGTCGATGTCGACGGAGAATACCTGGTCGTTTATATGTCCCATCACTTTATATGGTCCTTCGTATGGGGGCTCTAAAGGTGTCCTTACTTTGTCGAGTGTGATGAAGACGTAAGTGCAGCCGTCCCTCCCTGCATGAACGAATATCCTTTTGGAGCCGTGCCTGGCGACAGGCGTTGCCGTGGCCTCGCGCATGAGCTCGCACAAGTTCTCCACACTTTGTAACTGGACGTGGGGAAATTTTCCGTCTGTGAAGAATTCTCCAGGGAGGTGCAGATTGGTTCTGTAAGTTAAGCCTGCTGCGAATGCACCACCCCTCTTAAATACTCGTTCGTAGACCCAAGAGGACGGTGGGTAAGACGTCGGGCCATTGCTTGTTATTGTGACACATCAATGAGGCTTTTAGGGACCGGTGCCAATGATCTATCATCGCGTTAGATTCGGGGTGATAAGCGGTCGTGTGACCCCTGTGGCAGCCGAGTAGGTTGGTCAGCTGTTTGAAAATCGCTTCTTAGAACTGTGGTTTTCGGTCTGCCGTGGGGATTGCTGAGACACTGAAACTTGTGACCCAGGTCGTGTAGGATGATTTTTCTACACTCCCTGCGGCTACTGTTCGTAGTGGCGTTGCTTCTGACCACCGTGTAAAACGGTCGATCATTATGAGGAGGTACGTATATTCTCTCGACGGTGTTAACGGTCCCACTATGTTAATGTGAACATGGGCGTAACGTGCTTCGGGGCCTAAACAGTAGTAGTAGTTACACATTATGGAAAATACAACACAGCAGGTATGGTAATAGATGTCAATTGCAAGAACAATGCTTCAAAAGCTAAGAATAGCATGCGGCTAAATTCGAGATATATAAAGACCGGACATCTGTTTGAAATGTAGAGGAAAAAGGCACAAAGCTCAAGGATGCCAAACACAACCCAAACGCATGAATTGCGAGTGAGAATGCCATAGCAAAAGCGAAAGAGCCAATGAAGGAGATGCAAATGCCGAGCATTCAAAAACGAGATATCCAACTTAGTAGTTAAGTGAATACATTACATGGGCTGGGTCCCGGGATTGTACAATAGGTGGCCCCACTAGAAAATGAACGTGACTGATTTCAAAAAGGTCATCTGTCACTAGTTTATGTATGAAGTTTCATGACTTTTCGTCTATTCGTTTACAAGCTACAGTCGTTTGAGTGACGCTACTTTTGCCTTCGTAAAAAAAAAAAAAACTGGAAAACAGGAATATCGCATATTGATCAAACATGGTTTTTTGATGGAAAAAAACTTCTGAACAATCATATTGCAATGGTTGTATAAATGTTATCCCACACTTGATCCTTCGAGAACAATAGTTTATCGGTGCTTCGTCATCATCATCATCATCGGCACTACAACCAGGACCCGGTGTTGGCCTTATTTAGCAGATCTCTCCACCGGTATCCGGTCCAAATCCAAGACTTGTTAAATTGTCCATAATAATTTGTTTTTCCGGGCAAGGTCATTAGCCTTGCGCCATTATCGGTGTTTAGTGAATTTAAAATGTGTCCTACAAGCACCGAAATCGCACCTCTGGAAGGTCAAAAGAATGCGGAAATCGTAAAGCAAGTGCATCGAATTGTTTTAAGTGATCGTAAAGTGAAGTTGCACGAGTTAGTTGAGGCCGTGGCCATTTAAAAAGAACGGACGGAATACATTTTGCACGATCTTTTGGAGATGAAAAAGCTATCGGCGCCATGGGTGGCGCGTTTGCTGACCATTGAGCAAGAACAAAAGCGCGTTAATGATCCAACGGGCGGTTTGGTGTTGCTGTAGCGCAATTGAGCGGACTTTTCTAGATGTTTTGTGACGACGGACCATACGCCTGAGTCCAATAGGCAGTCTGCAGAGTGGCTGGAAGGACACGAAAACCAACAAAAGCGGCCAAACGATCAACGTTCGACCGGGAAGTTTATGGCCTCCGTTTTTTGGGATACGGATGGCATAATCTTCATCGATTACCTGCAGATGGGGAAGAACAGTCACAGGAGTGTAGTATGCAGCGTTATTCGTCAAACTGAACGAGGAAATAAAATAAAACCATATGGCGAAGAAAAGAGTTCTGTACCATCACGATAATGTACCGTCACACATATGTCCTTGAAAGCGATGGGGAAATTGAACCAATTACGATTTGAATTGGTTGCTCGCCAACATATTCTCCAGACTTGGCCTCTAGCGACTATTATCTGATCGAACGAGGTAGTCATCGCGGAAACCGAGGCGTATTTCGACGGCTTGGACTTTTCGTACTACAGGAAGGCATCGAAATGTTGGAAAATTGCCATATCAAGGGTATCGCCCTGGAAGGCAACCATGTTGAGGAATAAATATAACCTTGCCCAAAAAGAGCTTGTTTTCCTTAAAACCCTATGCAGTACACCGCCCGCTCAAAACACTGACTTTATCTTCATATAATATTACAGTTCGTTAAAGACACCGAAATCATTTTCCATGCGTGTCTTCTTAAATGTTGTAAACCAACTAATGCCTTCTTGTCAGATGAAACCGATAACCAGTTGATATACCACTCTGACAAGCTTGGTATCCGTACACTACTCCGAAAGGTCCACTTCACATTTGTTAAGCACTCCTCGCCCATATTCTTCACTGCCCCAATTCCATAAAATATATTACGTTGCATTACGATAACGAATGAATGCATAACAATCTGTCGCTGCTTGACCCCTCTATCAATGCAATTAGTTAAACTACACTTGTTATATTTATTAATCGCAGAGAAATGCCTTCGCCTCGACTCAGTGATTATAGATGCTGCGGCACAATTTATTGTCTTATCAATCGCGGAGGAATTTACCCGTGTGTGAAGTGAATTCAAAACAACTCGCACCCCGCAAATATCTCAACATCACACTCGCAATATAAACTACGTCGTGCATAAAGGTGAATCAAGCTGCCGAGTACTGATTTTGTGATTGGCTCTACTATTCTGATCAATGTCAGTGTATATATAAATATATATGTATAAATAAAATAAAAGCAAACAACATTGATAAAAAAATATTCTATTGACTGGTATGCAAATCAAGTTGCGGTTACTTGGATTTCCATTTTTATGATTGGAACGCAGCCATAAGGGAGCAAACATCGCCGCAAATTAGTTGACTTGAAATATAGAAAGCAACCGCGGAACGGGTCACAAATAGAATGCTAGAGGTATTGCTGCTCATTATCATGCGTGTCTAATTAGCGACAGACTTAAACGCGGACAATAAAAGTTTCGAAACTTGTTCCGCTTCCCTTTTATAGGGATGGAACTGTTGGAGCGGAGTGTTTTTCGGAATCTTAATTAGACAAACACCTGACTATATTTAAAAAAATTTATGATACGGGCAGAATGAGTCAAATTATAGTGTTAGTACTGGAGAGGATTTCTTCTTTTTTGCATTGTTTACCTTTGAAGAATATTATGGAAATTCTTCTGTCTTACCTGTGAGGTAAGTTTCGATGTAAATTAAAACAATTTTAGCATTACACTCATTTTTGAAATGAATTTCTTTAACCTTATAGTGAGGCACATCTTTGAACTGAAAATAGGGTAAAAAAGGAAGAACTAATTAAAAGCATTAGTTGCAGTAGTTGGTATGGCATGCTGCAATCGAACAGAAACTGACGTCTATGCCTGAGTCAGACCTTCAAAACTCAGCCAAGAATACGTTTAGTTATTTCACATATTGAATGTCTAAGATACATTACTATCATCTACGACCCGACCCGCGAATACAAAACAACAAATTAACATCCGTGTAAACAAAATAGTAAATCTACACATTTTAGAGAGCATTATAAAAAACGAACACATAGCATATTGCTGTATAAAATAATAACAGATAGAAAGAAATACAAAACAAAAACACAACACAATTTTCTTTTGCTATTGGATCGTAATGAACCGTAAACTAATCAAATCTTCAAATTCTCGAAATTGAACGGAAAGCAATTCCGCGGCCAAGTATCTGACTCCACTTTCCTCTTTCATCTATAATCCTGTCTCTTGCTCTTCCACTGTTGATATCAACAGTCTACGATTGGCACTACAGTGATACCGTACCCCCACGCCATCTACAAGCCCCCAGCGCCATATCTTCGCACCATTCTCATCATGCCTTGTGGTAACTCAACCTTTAGGATTAATGTTGTGAATGCCGATTTTCTATGCTGTAAGAGCATCTGCGTCAAATCTTATCACGCCGCCTGCGTAGTACTGAATAAGCGAAATACCCACTTCGTTAAGGAGTTCTCAGACAATGTCCTATTTTTCTGCGATGAATGCATAAATATCTCGTTTTCTCACCTCCTTCTGGCAATAAAATGCCCGTGCAACGCTAACATGAGTTCCCATAGCTCTAACCTAAAAATAATTATTAAGAAAATTGCATGTCCCCAGGATGGTCTCAAATATCGATGACCTTGAATCTCTCCACCATTGGTCAATATCCAACATCAACCCCATTAGTGACAATAACAAGACAATCGTCAATCAGGTTACTTATACGGTCAACGAATCCCCCAACTCACTTACTCAAGAGTTAACCAACTCCTTCCGCTTAAATTTTGACAAATGCTTACAATCGACATCCAAACGTTCCCCCGTTCGGCAAACCAACCCAATTTTTGAGAATATTCTCTCCAGGATGAACAGCCTTAGTGATGAGCTCGTTTTGTCGCGCCTCTCTACACAAGATCAATTCACCCCGACCCCGACCGAACCTAACCCTCTACTCAAGCTTGTCCTATATAAACCCCCATCCCTCCTTGGCCAGCTTGAAAGTGCTATCTTATCCATGCAATCAAAGGCAACCAACCCCCACCCCTTCTCCGCGCCGCGAGACGTCTTTACATAACGAACTACACAATCTGGTCCCATCACCGCCGCCCGCCACTTTACCCCCCCCCCCCCCCCCCACCCACATCAACCAACACCCCGCGCCTCCCGTTCCACTACCGCGACGGTCCCAGTCCTCACCCCACCGATTCTCCATTTTGGTACATCTTGCACCCGTGCAGATTGGCGCGCCCGTATTAATACACTCGATTATTTCAATCAACCTGTTACGCACAAGACCCCCCACTCCTAAATACCTACCTCTTTGGAGCTAATCACCATCATTAATCGCGCATACATTAAATATCGCGATATCAATTCAATATCAAACAATTGTTCAATTGACTCATATTGAATTTAACTTGAATCCAAGACGTGAAAGAACGAACCATATGTTCAACACGCAAAATCACCTGGATCCAAATCTGTGGACCAGATGACCAACTTTCAAGCAAAGTTGTTGAGAGTCATAAAATGCACGTCTGCAATTTTATGATTCTTTAAAGATTTGTTTACGCAAACCATTTCCCACAGGGAACATCTTTGCCCATTCTCCTCAAACAAATAACTTGCACCATAAAGCGAACCACACGTTCGTTTTAGCGCCCACCAACATAAAGGATCATAAATGTGCATTAGCACCATCCTCTGTTGATTTTCCCTTTGTGTTACCTCACCATTGCCCACAGGGCACATCTTTTCCCATTCTTCAAAAACAAACAACTTGCGCCATAGAACGAATCGCACGTTGGTTTTAGCGCCCACCAACATAGAGGATCATAAATGTGCATTAGCACGATCCTCTGTTGATTTTTTGTGTTTCCTCTTTTGATTCTAAGCCGGAAAAGATAAAGAAAGGAAATAGCGACTGGCAAAAGGGCCAGGCAGAAAAAAGGACATATCCTTCGATCTGCAGGATGGAAGAAAAAAGTCTTCGCTCGGGGAGATCAAGAAAAAAAAGAATGGGGTTGGTTTGGGACAATTGACCAAGACGGTCATCGAGGGAAGAGTTTTTGGCGTTGTATTCGTGGCGGTTAATAAGTGTCAACTATTTAAAGTAAAATAAAACATGTTTGGAGTCTAAGAACATAAGTGTTAAAATAAATGTCAGTTTGATTAAAGTAAAATAGAACATATTTGACATCGTCCACAAGAACAGAACATAAGTGGTTAAAATAAATTCCAGTTTGATTAAAGTAAGATAAAACATATTTGACATCGTCCTTAAGAACACAAGTGGTTAAAATAAGTGTCAGATTGGTTAAAGTAAAATAAAACATATTTGACATCGTCCCTAAGAACATAACTTGTTAATAAGTGAACCATCTAAAGTGAAATAAAAACTAGACTTACTCCTAAGAAAGACGAGCGGCTTTCAATTCAAGTGATGTACAACATTTTAAGGCAACGAAAATAAACCAAGTTAGGGAGAAAAGAGTGTTTTATATAAAGTGACGTGTAAAGTGTGGGTGGAGTGCAAAGTGTCTGTGATGTGCAAAACATAATAAACCAAATACCTCATATCTGTTAAAGCGCGTCCCTAAAACCGCGAACACCGATTCTGATAAACTACAGGATTCCTGTAAAAGAATGTCACTTGCTTCCTGTGTCCAAATTCCAATCTTGTTTCCGCATAGTTCTCCCCTCTTGATACGATTGGATTTTCCATCCGAACAAAAACGGTTACCTAACAATCGACAGGATGACTATATCCAAGAAGAACTCCAACACATCAACTAAACGCTTGCCCCCCTTTCATAAACCCATAGAACGGCACAATAGCCCTATTCCTCATTTCAATCATAACTGGTCCCTTAAAGCCCCACCCCCCACCAGTGCTACCCATCCTCCTTTCTCCAAATCTGGTCACATCTGCACCCGTCTTCTCAAAATAATGACAACTCGAACCACAAAATCCTATTCCAAGCCAAATTTTAATACACGACGACCCTAGAGGAATACCGTTGTTATTGGCGATTTCAACCTCCCCCATCTCCACCCACGATGGAATGTCTCTTTGTAGACGGTCTCACCGACTCAAGCCTCCGTCAAATAAGTAATGTGGCAAATCATATGAAGAGACAACTTGACCGTGTGTTTACAACCATCACCATCACCATCATCGGCACTACAACCGCGATCCGCAAATCTCTCCACCGGTATCCGGTACTTATCCGAGACATGTTAAATTGTCCATAATAATTTGTTTTCCGGGCAAGGTTATTAGCCTTGCGCCGTGTGTTTACAACGGATCCCTACAATTCCGCAGTTGCCCTTAGTCCTTACGCCCCCTCAACCATCGACAATTATCACCCCGCGCTTCTCTATCCCTATATCGTGAGAGCTTATCCCAAACCTCCCCACCCCATGTCAACTTTTCCTACAACTTCGGCGAAGCTAACTTTCGCCTATTAAATGAGCATCTTAGGAGAATCACATTTCGCTTTGATCACCTAGAAGTAGAAGAAGCTACTGCCACTCTCTTTAAGGAAATCTACACCGCCGTTTCCTTGTATGTCCCTTATTTACGACATAGGGCATCGGTTTCATTGCCTCCATGGTACAACTGCAAACTTCGTACTCTTCGGAACAAGAGAAATAATTTTCGGAACGTTTCTCAAGAACACATTCTTCCCTGGAATACTCCAAATATCTCGGTTCCTTTTATAAATTCACCGAGCTTTACAACTCCCTTTACTACAATTACCTCACAAAAACACGAAACAACCTGATCAATGACCCTAAATCTATTTTTCACTTTATTAACTACAAACGTAAATCTGACGCCTATCCCAACTCTCTTTCCTCTGACACGATTATTTCAACCGACCCACAAACTATTTCCAATCTTTCTGCTTCTTTCTTTAAAAAATACTTCACGGACAACTCTTTTGAGCCTAACCCGTCGTACTTCAAAGACCTTCCTTGGCCCCTTCATCTCTCAAATTATTCAGCATCATTTAGTGGAAGAAAAATTAAAATTATTTAAAGACGATTTCAGTCCTGATGCGGGTGGAGTTCCGGCAGTCCTTTTAAAAAATGTTCCTCTTCTTTTTCTGTTTCCCTCTATCAAAGATCTTCAATCTATCCCTTACACAAGGTGTTTTCCCAAATATTTGGAAATCCTCTTTTGTCAACCCCATATAGAAAAAGGGGCCATAAAACCATTTAAGTAGCTACCGTCCCATCGCCAAACTGTCACATAATACAAAATTGTTCGAAGGCATTTTTTACAATGCGTTATGTTTCCGCTGCAAATCCATCACCTCACCAAACATGGTTTCCTTACGGGTAGGTCGACCACCCCGAATCTAGTTGAATTCTCTTTTCACACTCTCCATGCCTTAGAGAATGGCAACGAAGTCGATGTAATCACAACCGATTTCAGCAAGGCCTTTGAAAAAATCTCCCACATTCTCATCCTCTTTAAGCTATCTTCTCTTGGTTTCGGATCCCTACTGATTAAGTGGATCGAACCTATCGTGTCATATTTAGATCCATCCTCTCCAGTCGACTCCTCACTTCTCCAAATGGATCTCGAGACAGCTTTTCAACTTGGTGCAAAACAACTGCCTCGAACTAAATATTATCAAATGTCTCACTATCAACTTCTCCCGTAGATGATCCCCCCGCTATGTTCCCATGTCTTAGACAACCACAATCGATTCGTGACCTTCGCATGTGATAGAGAGCTTAACTTCATCCCCCATATTGATGGCATTATTCGCAAGGCCAACTCTATCCTTGGTTTTGTGGAACGCTGGTCGAAAGAATTCCCTAATTCCTACTTTCATTCATTCATTCATTCTCGGTGGCGGCCTTCCCACCGGTCTCATTCCCGTAGGTCTTCCGTCAAGACTTCTACGGACTGTTCTTTCGTTGCCCATTCTCACTATATGCATTAGACAGCTGTTGGAGTTGTTTTTGAGCAGTTGTAAATTGTAATCTTTATCGGAAGAAAGTTCTACAGATTTCCCGTTCTATAATAAAAGAAATTTTGAAAAAAAAGATGTACGTGGCTTCAGAGGTGAACTGGAAATTGATGGGATCCATCGGATTGTTTTCTGAGGGACAAATAAACCGAATTCCCGGGAATGGTATCACGGATCTCCAAAGAACAGTGTCCGTTGTAATGCACGATGGGACTGAGTTCGGGATTCGAACCCTTGCAATTTTTATTTACTATAAATTATATAAATTAAGAAATAGATTAATCATAACTCAGGAGAGTCATGAGGCAAAGAGAGGCGAGTTATTTCGGGCTCAGCGACCGCCAACACAACGATCCACTAGCCGACGTAATCCTGAGAAGCGATTTCCGCCCTGCAAGCAAACTACAACGTAGTCTTGCGAAACTATAATATGCACCTTTCCCAGGCACTGAACTTGATACGCCGTGAGGTGCAATGTTCTCCCACTGTATCAAGGTCAGTGTGGGTACCGGCATTTTTCAGTTTTAGATTTCGGACTTTCGGATTTCGGCAGTTTTTGAAAACCTGAGAAGAGTGAAAGTAAATCGAGTTCGTATTTTGCTTTGTTAAAATAATAAAAGCTTGTTACCATAATCAAATTAGTTTGTTAAAATACTTAAAGTATAAATTCGGCATAAATTCAATTAGAAATGGCTACCGAGGGAGAGTCAAAATAATTCGAGACGCGAACGGCTGTCTGGTCACCGAAACAAACAATATCGTGACAAGATGGAAGCAGTACTTTGAAAACCTGCTCAATGTACGCACCTATCAACCACAGATAAATGCACCAAGCGTACATACAGCCGAGCCTCAGATCCCAGAGCCGTCTCTCAACGAAGTTGTAGACGCAATAAAGCGATTGAAAAACAACAAGGCTCCCGGAGTTGACTCCATACCGGCAGAGCTTGTAAAGCATGGAGGAGAGACAACCGCTCGAAAGATCCACCAGCTCATCCAAACAATATGGGATAAGGAAGTCACTCCGGAAGAATAGAAAACCTCAATAGTCATCCCCATTTTCAAAAAAGGCGACAGATCTGACTGCGAAAACTACAGAGGAATATCATTGCTCCCAACCGCATACAAAATATTAACAAATGTTATTCTGGCGAGAATCACACCGTACGCAGAAGAGATACTGGGAGACTACCAATGTGGGTTCCGTAGGAACTGGTCAACAAGCGACCAAATGTTCACAATAAGACAACTGCTGGAAAAGAAGTGGGAATACGGATAGACGGTTCACCAAGTATTCGTTGACTTCAAAAAAGCCTACGACTCAGTCGCAAGGCAGATACTCTACCATATTCTAGTTGAGCTGGGAGTCCCAAAAAAATATGCCGCCCTCACTCAAATTTGCATGAACGAAAACAAAGGGCGAGTCAGAATAGAAAATCACCTCTCAGAACCATTTGAAATCCGGGACGGACTAAAGCAGGGAGATGGTCTATCACCGTGTCCTTTTAACCTTCTGCTCGAGTATGTCATCAGAAAGGTACAAGACGACAACATGGCCGGATCATCCCTTAACGGGGTCACACAGGTGCTCGCATATGCGGATGACATCGCCGTTCTGGGCGATAATCTAGAAACTGTTAGTAAAAACTGTGAAATCATCATGCAAGCGGCAGAAGATGTGGGCCTAGAAATAAATGAAGACAAAACAAAATACATGATTACGGCGAGAGCAGGTGGACCTCAGAGAACACATATAAACGTCAGAGGTAAGATACTTGAAAAATTTAAAGGGTTTAAATATCTGGGAACGATACTGACGGCCAGTAACGAAATGTCGAAGGAAATTAACAAGAGACTGCATTCCGGCAACGCTAGTTGGCACGCAGTCAGTAAACTGCTGAAATCCAAACTGCTATCACGTAACATAAAGCTCCGTGTCTATAGAACCATAATCATGCCGATTGTTCTATATGGATGCGAAACATGGGCTCTCACAAAACGGGAAGAAAACAAATTCCGCGTATTCGAGAATAAAGTTTTGAGGGGCATCTTTGGAGGTAAATAAGACGAGGAGGCAGGACAATGGAGGAAACTCCACAACCACGAATTGGAACAGCTATATCGCAAACCTACAATAGTGAGAGTAATCAAGTCGCGAAGATTAAGATGGGCCGGACTCGTGGCGCGAATGGGGAACGATAGGACCGTGCATAGAATTCTTGACGGTAGGCCAACGGGAAAGAGACCGGTAGGAAGGCCGCGACGGAGATGGGAGGACAATGTTAGGTTTGACCTTGAGGAGATCGGATCGAATGGTCAAGCGTGGAAGGAGAGTGCCCAGGACGGGGAACGATGGCGAAACCGAGTCGGTGAGGTCATGAACTTCCGGGTTCCTACAGGCCAATAAATAATAATAAAATACTTAGTGTTAGAATAAAAAACTTGTTACCATAATCAAATTAGTTTGTTAAAATAGTTAAAGTGATCGAATAATAAAAGTTTATTAAAAATAATTAGATTGTACAAGTTGTTATAATTATTTAAAAACAAAAACGACGAGCTTAA
Source organism: Microdon myrmicae (assembly GCA_963931805.1). Lineage (NCBI taxonomy): Eukaryota > Metazoa > Arthropoda > Insecta > Diptera > Syrphidae > Microdon > Microdon myrmicae. Next base: position 108,606,883 of record OZ007501.1, read on the forward strand.
GACTCCATTTAACTCGCTTTCGCATGGCGAACAACAGCGACGTTATCTCATATATTGGGGGCAGTATATATTTAAGAAAAACAAACTGAATCCTTCAGCAACGGGACACCCATTTCAACAGGACTGAGGTGGGTAATTGCATTTATTATATTTAATATTTTTTGTCTTCTACTTTAAAATAATATTGTTAGTGCTTCCATTTCCATTCCTTTCTCTCCGAAATTAGATTGTCCTTGACTGCATGCACGACCAGAGTACCATAGCGTTATAAATGCAAAATAATGCAATTGATGGACAGTGCTGCGCCTCTAAAATGAGGATCCGAGCCACAAATCCAAAGAGCTATCCAAGGTTGAAACTCTCATCAGCATGGAACGCAATCTGGTTGCTAAGATTTCATTGCACATTTCCTTTAGCAAGTGAATCACTTTTAATACTTCATTTCCTCCTGGAAGTAAGAACTTTATTGCAAGTGGACGGTGTAGCATCTCCTAGGAGATGCATGCTTTTTTATTTTCTTAATATCCTTCGAGCTCGCATAACGTCCTCACAATGTTTCCCCAATTCAATCTGGAGGGAAAGAATTCTATTAGGGACTGTACCGTTGGGTTTTATTAAAGCACTAAGTGCAATAGTGTGTATATCTAATGTTATTGGCTGATAAACCGTGGGCTTGGATAACAGGATCCTGATTAAATGCAGTGGACAGAAAGGGTGGTGGGAATGGTTTGGTTGATATATTTGGTATCTGTGCCATTTGTCTTGATCTATACATGGGTCACCATGTAATATGCTATGTTGTGACAGGACTCAATTAAGTATTAGGACTTGTGCAAGGATCCCGTCACGGCGTGACTCACCAAATAGGTGTACGTATGTCTATAATTGGAGCGTGAAAACGTCCATCCATCTCTTAGTAATTGCTTTCCTATGTTACGTTGTCTTCGGTGTTAAGTGTGTAGCCATTAGTTTGACCACATTTCTGACTTTGACAATATTGAAGGTTATCGTTGTTGATGTTAATTTTCGGTGGTGTGGCTACGGACGGACGACAGTAATTACGTTTATTATGTACACATAAAAACAAACCAGAGAAGAAAAGCATATTAAATATTTAGACAAGCCGGCTTTGGCCATCAGACAAATTGAGTCTTTAATGTATTTTAATTACATTCCGCGTAGGTTGCTTTTTTGAAACTTTAATTGCTATACTTTGTCTTGGGGAATTTAGTTTGTTACAAGCACTTTAAAAATATTTGGTGTAGGCATTGTGTATGAGTTGAAGAGTATTTTTTGAAGACGTTGAATATTTTTTAAAACATCAACACAGTCTGATGGGCAACCATTACTGATAGTATTTGGAAAGAAGTGGAATACTGCTCTTTTGTGTTGTCCGTCCATCTTCGATTTAGGAACTTGACGTTTCTACATTATATTTCAACTACATGATATGCTTATATCCCAGTAGTAGTCGCGGAAAAACTAATCAGAAGTAGTGGAGCTTGAATTCTTCGAGTAAATGGGTTTGGAGTCTTCGAATCAAAAACATAAAAAAACTGAATTATTCAAACATTTTGCCAAAAGTGTGTCTTAGTCTAATAGTATCGAGTAAAAAAGACTGAAGCCAATCACACTCGATTAGCAAATATTGAACTAGAAAAGATTGGAGTCGAAAATCCTAAATTTTTTACTACCAGTTTGAACATTCGAGTATAAAAATCAGAATAATGAATTTCAGAATTTAATATAATAGAAAATAAAAAGAGACCCGGGACCAAGGCACAAAGTCCAAAGCAGGAAAGTTTAAAATATCCGGGGGAATAGGATCAGAGGTAAAACTTTTCGATTCAAAAAAGTCAGAATCTGAAATATCCGAACAAAGGGCAAAACACTCTTGTCAGAAATATTATAGTCTACAAGAATTAAGAACAAAGTCAAACACACCAGAATCACAAGTTTTAAACTAAAAGATATCAATTCAAATATTCGAGTGAAAAAAAGAACAAGCATTTTTGCCTTTTTTCACCTTTGGTGCTGTGTTCTTCACGATAATTCCGTGTTTGTCATTTGTTGCATGAATAGCCAGATTTCGCTTACGCGTATAAGCGACGCTGTCGGCGCTGATGTAGCCAGGACAGGGTTCAATTCCTGGACAGCATTATTTGTCGATGTGTCTTGGTGTGTGACGGTTCCGCCAAACCCCACGGTTCGCCTTCCTAAGAAACCCCCATAACATTCACCCAGTCTGCATAAGCTTTCGCTAATGCAATAGCATTAGCATCTTAAATGCTTCACGCATTAAAGAGAACAAAGTTGTAATCAAAAAAGCCCCTGGAAAAAAAAATTCTTACCTGCATGCATAACTTCGCATTTAAAATCCCCTATAAGAGTTCTCTCCAAGCTTATCATAAATTTGCTGAAAGAAAATTCATTGGTTCATGTGTAATACACCCGCATAATCAGGAAACCTTACCCTTGAGTTGGCTTATCCCAGCTTCATCGTGTGTATCATAAATCACTAGACAAACACATTGCCCGGCGACCTACACCCAAGGGACCAAAACAAATACACGCATCTCTTGGCACCTGAAGACATTTCCTTTTACAAGGACATTTAATGCATACAACGCATTATCTAAAATTCCTAGAAATAATTCTTTAAAGTGCATATGGCGTCATGAATCCCAAGCCAGTCGAACAGCTCCGAAAGTTGAGATCATAAATAGTTTAATACAGCGAGATTTCAACAACGTGCAGCGCTATTGCGACAACTGGAAACTTAAGATCAACTTTCAGAAATGTGAAGCCATCCTATTTAGAACCCCTTTATATAAAGCCACGAACGACACAAGGAAAAACTGGCGAAAGCTAGTTATTGTGGGACCGCATGGAGATAAACTGGAAACCAGGAGTTTAGTTAAATACCCGGGCATCTGGCTAGACCAATATCTGTATTTCAACAGACATGTAGAGGCTGCTCTGATCAAGGCTAGAAAAACGTTTGCTATGACAAGGAGGCTATTTCACAGTAGCCAACTTGACAGCAGGGTAAAAGTCATATGCTACATGACGCTAATCAGGCCAATGCTCATATATGGCTGTCCAGTATGGTTTAAAATAGGTCCAAATTTGATGGAAAAGATTCGGGTGTTCGAAAGGAAGTGTCTGAGAACCTGTCTCAGATTATATCGAACACCGGAATCGGAATACAAAAAGTACTACTCAAATGAGACTTTATATAATGAAGCCTGCATAAATAGGGTGGATAATTTTATGATTAAATTAATCAGAGGACATATTGCGAGAGCAATAAGCTCGTCCAATGACCTAATTTTCGGGGCCTATTATCCAAACACCTTGTACTATGAGAGCGTGCGTCGCAACGGCTTTGTTCCACCAGAGGCGTTCCTTGACTTGGATATGAAAGGGCTTATACAGGATAGATCCGGAATTCCGCTGATCTATCATGTAATTAGATCATCCGTAGACGGGCGATTGTGCTACGACCGGGATGTAACGCGCACCGAAGAAGAGCTCCTGCCCTTCAGTAGGGCTATCTCCCACAGAGACCGGGACGATAGTATTAGACAGCGTCAACAGTTCTGGTGGTTGAATGGCATATAAAGACCTGGATACCAAAGTCGGTATAGAAACACACTATCATCAGCTAGCTTACATAGACTTAGCTTTTCTAGAATTAGGGTAGTATAAGATTTAAGTTAAGTTAAGCTAAGTGATTTTACATAAAATAAATAAAAAAAAAAAAAAAAAAAAAAAGTAGATAAGTTTAGGTAAGTTAAGTAAGTTAAATTTTAAGAAAAAAAAAAAAACAAAAAAAAATTGACAAAGCTTTTCAAATTTTTCTTTGTCTTTCAAATAATTATAAGTATTGCCACAAAGTTCTGTCGCCGAAAGGCAAATTATACAAATATTAAGTAATGTTTAGCTTAGAGCGTCTGCGAAGGACCAGTAAGTTATTATATAAGCTATTTAAGCTAGAATTTAAGCATTTTTTGTCTAGCCTTTAATTTAGCAACTAAGAATATAGAAAGAAAATAAAAAAATGTTAAAAAAAAAAAAAAAAAAATCCCAAGCCAGTCGGCACCCTTTGTCTGTGTTAAAATCCTATGTCGGACAGCTTAATTTAAAGATGCCATAAACCATATATCTACGGATTCAACTCATCGTTTGTTTTCCCACTAACCAACAATCTTCAATTTCTTTCCCTGCCGCAACTAATTACCCGGCATATACAAAGGCATGCAAGGGATTCGTTCGGCCACCAATCCCATTAGCACCTTTTTTCCCAACGTCGATAATAGCGACGACGCATCGCGTGAATAATGAACCGCATTACCAACGGCGCATTTGGTCATATCTCCCTTTTGTCTTTGCCGCCTGTCTGCTTCGTTTACCCATTGCCCTCGAGCACGTGTAAACAACTCAGATCTGAACGGTCGCACACATACCACCATGATCTTCATTACAAGATCTGGTTTCCTATTCCGCCAAGAGAGACTTTACGTTTCTCTGGTGGTGGGTAAAAACGATATCCTTAGTGGAGAGGAATGCTACTACGACACCACAAACTCACCCCCTAAGCGAATCATCTCTGCACGAGATGATTATCGCTGAGTCCAATTACATCCGCTGACCACTATGGCCATGCCGCTCCCGCTGTCTGTAGCTCTGCAGACACGCGTAAATACATACCCGGAGTCGTGTGGGTAATAGTTTTTAAAATAATCAAAAGCAAGTCCGTACCGTGTGTGTTCGAATTTAATCGAATAGTAAAAAAAAACATTAATTTTATCCAACCTGTGCTCAGTGGTTTTTCATTAATAGAACTAACCTTCACCATATTTAAAGAAATAAACGGATTAATAACATCAAAACAAAGTGGGTGTGTTTTCGTCATTGTTGTTCCCTTGGTGCTCGTGTTTTTGTATACAGCGGACCTTAGTGTCAATGAAAGTGGTGAGTGGTAGTAGAACTCGCGTCCATGCTGGCGCCACGACTACCTACCCCAAAAGTGCTATCTCTTGCAGCACGGATACGGGCCGGACGAACACAGGGCTACGTTCAGCGCAGGGTCAATGTTTTCGAAGTTCTACACGATCTTTTAAATTGTGATATCGGTAGGACGATGATGTTGGCTGAAAATATGATATAATGCGCGAAACGTGTTTTTTTTTTGTTTAACGTATAGTGTTTTGCCACGATATTGAAGAAAGTGTAATTCGAACCAACGCCATGATGTTCAGAATCAATTCAGTTTGCTTTTGGTGCTGTTCATTAATGGTTTGTGTACTATTGGTACTGTTGGCACCGCCAGAAAGGCATATTCTCGTAAAACGCTATCTCTATTTTAATTCATTGCTCGACGTATATTGTTCCATGATTCAAATATGTTCATCTCCACAAATGTTAAAAAAGTGACGTTTCTAGGCCATTCTCAATTCACATTGTATGCCTTTATTATGACTACCCTTTTATGTAATGGGGTGACATGTGATGGGTAGTTTTGTTATTATTAATTGTTATTCCGACAATTTCCGGTGTGTTGCACATTCCTTCGGAATGCGGTGCAACCGCTAACATGGGATGAAATGTCTTGTAATTCACACAAAATCTCTTGGGGACATAGTTTTCGGGGTTTGTATTTAGGGAATTTCAATTCCCACTCGACATAAATTAATGAAACAAATATATAGTTTTTCTTTTAAACATTGTGTGAAAGGTTTGTTTTCTTTATTTATTCTAATAACGCTAACAAAGGGCTCCTCGATAGTATAGTGCTTAGTATACCCGCCTGTCAAGCGGGAGGGTTCGATTCCCCGTCGGGGAGCCTCTGGCGCAAGACTAATGACTTTGCCCGGAAAAAACAAATCATTATGGAAAATTTAACAAGCCTCGGGGCTTGCTAAATAAGGCCAAGACCGGCTCCCAGTTGAAGTGCCGATGATAATAATAATGCTAACAAAATATCTTATATTTCTATTAATAACTCTGACGCGCACCATCGGAATAAAGAGAGCCAGTTTTTATTTATTTATTTATTTATTTATTTTTTTATTACACTTCTCTCGGAACCCATAGTGCCGAGTGGGCGCCCCGAGATGCCACCAAATAACCGTTGCAGTTCTTTTTGAACAGTTGCAGGTTGTAACGCTCCGGGAACACTCGTGTGGGAAGGGAGATCCACAGCTTCCCCGCTCTGTAACAGAACTAGTTCTGATGCACAGATGTTCCCGCCATGCGCTATTTTTATACCACATACTCAACGAGCAGTGAAGTTAGCGTTCGTTCAGTGCCCGAGAACACAAGTATATGTCAGCCGCGCTAGAGTCGGGGTTACATTGAACAAAATTATCACCATTTCACTATTTAAAATTACGGCTATTGGTGGATGCACGAGCCTCCTGTCTTAAGACTCGCCCTCGAGTCTTTCTGGAATCCTCGGGTCGGGCGCGTCGATGTCCAGAATTTCTGATTCCATTTCTTTTGCTTCGCCCTCGGGATGGCTGTCGTCACCTCTTCATCCTGCCTCAACTTTCTATGAACTCGAATTTCTCTAGGGCCCTTTGCGTTCCTGGGGCATTTCTCAAAACATATCATATCCCAACACTTTCGCCACGATGTACATCATCATCATCATCATCGGCATTACAACCGGGATCCGGTCTTGGCCTTATTTAGCAAGTCCCGAGGCTTGTTAAATTTTCCATAATAATTTGTTTTTCCGGGCAAGGTTATTAGCCTTGCCCCATTTGCCACGATCCCCTATAAATTGGAGCAAGCTCAGCGGTTGCTGCAGACTCCCGTTCTACCAGTACCAGAAGCGTTCCTTCTGCTTTTGTTGATCTACCACGATGTTGCGCAGGGCAGCATCTCTCTTCCGTTCAAGTTCCAACAATAATTTGACTCCAACAACTTCCTTTGGCGTATAGGCAAACATTGGTTTGTGTGGGACATCTTTCTGGTTGCGCTTCTAGCTGTGTTCAGACTCCATTGAATGCTCCTCAACTGTTGCGCCCAATACCTGTCGGCCGCATGATCACATTTGAGCGCCGCTAGTACCATGCGGTTGACCCTCTCCACTTGCCCGTTGGCACTTGGTGTTTTAACGGCCGAGATAATATGCTGTATGCCGTAGGTTTGACTATATTGTGTAAATTCGCTAGCTATGAATGCTTTACCTCTGTCGGTGATTAGGCGCTTGGGGATACCCAAGAATTTGCTGAACTGGTTGAGCACGGCTATTACTCCTTTGTATTAGTTGTCCTTATGGCTTTCAAAACCGTACATTTGGTAAAGTTGTCCACCAGTGCTATCGTCTTTAGTTCCTCTTTTTCCAGTGATAAAGGGTCCGAAAGGATCCAAATAGACTATATGGAGGCGTATGGGCACCCTATTCGCACAGTGTAGCTCTCCGTCTGTCGCCCCACCCCTTTTCTTTGTATAGGCGCACTCCGCACATCTCCCGACATAGCCCCTGACAAAACTTCGCATCCTTAGGGACCAGCACGTCCATCTCAGCTTGTCAAGGGTTTTGTCGAAGCCCATGTGCGCCGTCTCATCGTGGCATATCCGGAGAACTCGCCATCAAACTCATTTCGGCACGACCTGTTTTCTTTCGTTGCCGCCGCGCCTAAACAGTTTTCCTTCGTCTAGTTGGTATTCCTTATGGGGGTTCCTTCCATTCGTGCAGTTCGTCGCTCCTTTAAGTTGGTATATGACGTCCCGTAGCTTCTCGTCTTGCAATTGCATGTTGGCTCACCAGTCCTCGTCCTCAATGCGTGTGTTGAGTATATTGGCGGATGCCTCCTTCATGCCCCTTTTTTTCCTACTGGTCGACGACTCATGGCATCCACATATCCTGCTTTCCTCCCAGGTTGATGAACCCTTGTAAACTCAAATTCCTGGAGTTTGAGCCACCACCTAGCGGCACGTGGTATCATCATTGGTTTGTTCGGAGTTACTACTATCGCCTCACAATCTGTGATGACCTTGAATGGTTTTCCCAATAGATGTATTCGGAACCTGTCCAGGCTTTTCACTACCGCTAAGACATCCAATTCGTAGCTGTGGTATTTTCCGTTAACTTTCTGTTAAACAATGCCACCGGTCTCAGTGTGTCACCGCTCTTCCCACGCTGCATCACTATACCGGCAAGTCCTAGTGTTGACGTATCCGTGTGGAACTCGTAATTACAATCTCCATCGTACAATACCAGGAGAGGAGGGTTAATCAGTGCGGACTAGAGGTTTTCAAATGCCGTCTGATGCCTCTCCACTCACGCGAATGGATTTACTTCTTTTAGCAGAATGGTAAAGGGCCCTGCTATTTGTGCGTAGCTCGGTACTTCCGAAAATAACCGGCAAGGCCCAGGAACTGCTTCACATGATGCACATTTTCTTGTTCAGGAAACTTCTTAATCATCGCTATTTTCCGCCGGCATGGTTTTATTACGCCCCCGTGTATGGCCGAGAAACTCAATACTGATGGTTGGTATCCTCATATCCAGTGGATGCCCGAAAAACTCAATACTGGTTTTAAGGAAGGCATACTTTCTGATATTGAGGGTCGGTTCCACCAGACATTTTCCGAGTTTTTGTAGACCTTCCGCTTCTGAATCACTTCCGGCGATGATGTCATCTAAATAAGCCGTTATATCTCCGCGGTTCATGCGTGCTTTTAACTGATTCATGCACACTTGAAAGTATGCTGGGGCATTCACCAAACACGAACACCGAGCGAAAATCCAATAAGAAAATACATCAGAGCCGTATAACATAACAATTCAAATCAGTGGAATATACTTGAGTTTAAAAATCGAATTCTAAGCACGGCCAGTAGCCTGATGTGATACGCATTGGGTCAATTTTTGGTGATTCTAACTGTCATAGATCAGTTCACACATTCTTCACTATCATTCCAAACGCTATAATTGGTGACTCACCGACGTGATCTGTACACACAGCATACACTTTCCCGTAGTAAACAGAATTTCACACACGATGATGACTTCCGCATAGAGCACCAGGCATACTCGCCTGCTCCAACGTTCTCTCGTTCGCACACGAAGCTGATCGTAACAAAGTTACTGAGGAGGGAGTAGTGTAGCGTCTCTAACAGATACACACACAATACACAAGCAAATAGTGAAGAACACCGAACGAAAATCGAATAAGAAAATGCATCAGAGCCGTATACCATAACGATAACATAACAATTCACATCAGTGGAATATACTTAGTTTAAAAATCGAATTCTAAGCCCGGCCAATAGCCTGATGTATGATACGCATTGGTTCAATTTTTGGTGATTCTAACTGTCATAGCGTCAGTTCGAATCACACGTTCTTCACTATCATTCCAAACGCTATAGATCTCCTCCACAGTAGGCATCGGGAACTTCTACTTGACCCCTACTTTTAGTCCCCGGTAGTCCATACAGATACTGTCTTTGCCATCTTTCTTTTTCGTAAGGACTATTGGTGCACAAAAACTGGAGGTTGGCCGTTGGATAACTCCCTGTTGCAGCATTTCATCGACTTTTTCTTCTATTATCTTCCGTTTGGCGAGGGCTATGCGGTAAGGTTGGGGCGCAAGGCTAATAACCTTGCCTGGAAAAACAAATTATTATGGACAATTTAACAAGTCTCGGATAAGGACCGGGTACCGGATACTTACTAAATAAGGCCAAGACCCGATCCCGGTTGTAGTGCCGATGATGATGATTATGCGGTAGGTTTTTTCGGTTTAACTAAGAGATGGCGCCAGCGAAAAGTACGCAGCAGACAGCAAAACTAGTGAAAGACACCTTGAAATCACTTGGATGGGACATCCTTCTGCACCCGCCGTACTCCCCATACTTGGCGCCATTTGACTATCACCTCTTCGTATCAATGGGGCACACGCTCGCGGAGCAGCACTTCAGCGACTTCTAAGTAGTTGGAAAATGGCTCGATGAATGGTTTGGCGCGAAAGACAAGCAGTTTTTCTGACATGCTGTTCATAAATTTGGGGCAAGGCTAATAACCTTGCCCGAAAAAACAAATTATTATGGACAATTTAACAAGTCTCGGATAAGGACTGAATACTGGTGGAGAGACTTGCTAAATAAGGCCAAGACCGGATCCCGGTTGTAGTGCCGATGATGATGATGATGATGATGCGGTAAGGTTGAACGCACATTGGCTGTGTGGTGTTAAGTTATAGTGTGTATTCCCACAGTTATATTGACCTAGTTAGTAGTTCGGGCGAAACAATCTCGGTGAGTATTTACTAATTCACTTAGCTGCCCATTCTCCGCTTTTCCGATTTCCCCCGTGTCCAGGTCGTCGGGCAAAACTTTCGTTTCACTGCTCGCAGTACAATCGCTAATTTTGAGTTCGTTGTGGCTCTTCTCGATTTCAACTTGAGGTTGATCCAGTAGTCGTGGCCCAATGATTATTGTGAATGAGTGGCTGTCATCCCGGGCAACTAGCACTTCGTACCACCTTCAAGTCTGCATATAATTTACCTATTGTTCGGCACCCTCTTCCGCCGAACCCGATTCGTTTTTCTGGCATCCTCCTCATAGCGAAAGTTGTAGGCGTTTGCGATCGACTCCTGCATCGTGACGCAATCGCTCAATAAAAGCGTCGGCCACGACCGTTCACATATACCGTCTTGTGGTACATATTGCCATCTTCTTGCAGCCACAGCTGGCTTGCTCTCTTCTCTTGGTAATGCCCACAGGAGCTCTGACTTACTGGGCTTTCACTTACTATGCAGTTACGGGCTATGTGCCCGACCTCATTGCACTTGATTCTGGTTGCCGTCGGTTGTTCTGCGCCTGTCCTGCTCTGGGTGGTCTTCGTTAAGCCGCTTGTAGTTGTTTCTCTACCCCGTCTGTGTGCTAGGAAATTTTGTCCGACGTGTCCAATCGGGTTACACCTGCAGCATGTGATCGCGGATAATGTTTGACTGCTTGCACTTGTCCCTGACGTTCAGGCTGCCTCAACATTGCGCCTTGCGGTTGATATCTGCCTTATCTACGGTATCACACTTTCGTTCCACCGAATTTCTATATATATCTGTAGGAGCTCCTGTGTGGTGTCGGGCTGTGCTGCTTTGAACACATCACGACACTTCGTGTTGGTTATGCGTCGTATCACATATTTCACCAGAGTCCTCTCGAGGCGATCGATTTCATGGCATATACAAATTCCCCTGTGTCCTTATCCGCCATTTGTTTTTTATTCCACAAACGGTCGGCTGCATCATCTTCCATCGGGAAATTATTTAGTAAATCACATAAGAATTCCTCTAATGATGAGTGAAGGACTCCCATGCACCAAAGCTTTGCTGCTCCTACCAGTTTACTGATGGCTGCCATCAGGACTAGTCTTCTATCTAGTTGGTAGACATCTCTAATTTCCCGGACTCTTTTTACATATGCCCTGGAGGATAGTCCTGCTGTATTCCTAGAGTCGAATTCACAGAGCATTTCGGCCACATCCTTCACCGTATATCCAGTCCTTGATATCGTTATCTCCTCTGTGGCGCTTATTCTTTGTTCTGGCCTAGGCGTCTGCCCCTGTTCATTTGCTCTGACGAGCTCCATTTCCCCCAGCTTTGTCTTCATGGCTTCAATTTCGTCCATCAGTTTCTTTACTGTGTTTTGTTCGTCGTTATCCGGTGTCGTTTCCTCTTTAGTATCGCCTACTTCCTTGCCTGTCTCACCTGGTTCGTTTTCGCGTAGTCCTTCGTGGACTACCGACTTTTGCAGGATGTGGGACTTTTCTTTTTCTCCCCTTAAGCCACACTTCTTCGACTCTTCCTCCGCTATCTTCATTCTGCTGGTTTGCTTCTAGGCTGAACCTGGGCTAAATCCCGCTTCTGAAGTTGTAAAAACTAAATTAGAGTTCTTTATTTATTCTAATAATGTTAACAAAACATCTTATATTTCTATTAATAACTCAAGCTTTCGAAAACTCGGAAGTCTTTCCATTTGGGCCGAAGATATGGAGGACCATATGGGAATGGCGTATGATATTCCAGATCGGATTAGCTGCTTATAGCAGAGAAGCTTAACTTTGGTGTCAACTTTGTTGCTCCACTTCAAGATGTTGTGCAGTTGCTTAGACCGACCAAGGCCCCTTTGAAGAATGTGGGTCACATGTTTGATGAAATTCATTTTGTATAGATGACCCCAAGATATTTCATCCTATCCTGTGGTCTAATCGTAGTACCTCCTATTTGTATTTGGATATTCTGTGAATATCGAGAAGTAGGTTGGGAGTGTTTACTACTCAATTGTAGCTACTGCTTTGGATGGGTTAAGTTGAATTTTTCATCGACTGTAATACTGGTACAGTTCGTCCTGATGACGGTTGAGTCGGTTTGTTGCGAGTTTAGGGCTTTTAGATGACGTGTACACTAAGACGTCATCCGCATAACATATCTGGTTTACTCTACCGTCCACAGGGCGAGGAATATCGGAGGCGTAGATATTAAATAAGATGGGGCCTAGAATGGAGCCCTGTGGTACGCCTGCAGGGGCGTTGAAAGTTCGGGAAAGCTTTCCATTCACTCGAACTTGGAAGGTTCTGTTTAAAACGAACTGGTAGATGATACTACACAGCGTTTTACTGAGGCCAGTATTCAGTAATTTAAAAACGAGACCTTCGATCCAGGTTGTGTCAAAACCCTCTTCAATGTCCAGGCTCACCGCATTGGTGGGTTCCTTATTAAAGAGGCGCACGCAGACGTGGTTTTTAAATACGTTGAGAGCCATAGTGCTGTGCGCTCTTCTGAATCCAAATTGGAAATCAGGTATTAGGTTCCTGACACTGATAAATTAGCTTCTCGTATATGAACTGTTCATATATTTTGCTGATGCAGGTGAGGAGCGAAATAGGACGAAAGCTTGAGGGGTGACAACAGAATGCTTCCAAGCTTGGGGAAAGTGCCCCATGTTGTAGGCATGGTTGAACAGAATAGAGAGCTTTATAAAGAATAAAGCAGAAAGCCTTCGCAACGGGTGGTAGGACATGTTGTCGATACCGGGTGACTTCTTGCGGTTTCGAGATTTAACTAGGTTCTGTACGGTATTTGACGTGCCGAAGCCGTGACTATTATCACATGTGTCGTCGAAGTATGCACTGTTAGCTGAGTTAAAAACAACTATTGGCTCGTTAAAGTTGTCTAATTTACTATGAACCTCTGAACTAATTATTGCATTAGTTTCCGCGTCGCCATCCTCGAGAGTGAGCTTGTCATTATTTTCAAAGGTTTCTCCGATGATGTTTGCTTTATTGGCATCATTATTGACAACAAGACCGTTGTGCATGATTGGTCCAGTGATACGAGAAGTGCCACATATCTTTTTAACATTTTTATAAATGTTCTGGTCCATCTGAATACACTTCAGTTTGTCTTCCAGTTGTCGGGTGCGATTGTTTTGGATTCTTTGTTTTATCAGTGTGCCAATATTGTGAATAATGGCTCGTAATAATGGCTCCCTTTGCGTAAAGCGGTGACGATATCTTATTCTGCAGAGCTTTTTACGCTCCCGGATGAGACGAAGAATGAAGTCGTCAGGGGGAATCTGATGTCTTTTCAAGTTTGTACTTCGGGACATGAGTCTCAGAAGTTTCAACTAGAATATCGTGAAATCGGGTTGCAGCGTTATTTATCTCAACCGTCGTTAGGTTCCTGTCAGTGGGGAGAGAGAGTTGGTGGAGTTTTTCGTCCAATGTAATATTGAAGTTGTCCCAATTTGTGCGCCCATAATCGGGTATGTATCTGACATGAGCCCGGGATGCTCGATGGCCGCGGATGAACATGGCCACAGCGTTCTGGTCAGATACACCTGCCGATACTTGGGGAGGGGTGATTTGGGGAAGTAAGTCTTTGGACACAATAAATATGTCCAGGATGGAGTCGCCTCGGGTACCAACCGTAGGTGCGATTATTTCGAAGTTGAGAGCATGACAGTTGTCGGTGTACCATTGGAACAACTTTGTGCCGTTTGGGCAAGAGACGGAGTTGTTCCAGTGGGGATGCCTGGACTTGAAATCGCCGCCTATGATGAAGGGTGTGTGCCCCGTGGACGTTATTAATTGGCCGATATCTTCGGGATTAATGGGCCATAATTAGTTTTATGCGAATGGTATACGGAGTATATGTTCACTCTGCCGTTATTAGCTAGATGCAGTTCAACCCCGGGGACCTCTATGGACTCTAGGTGTGGGAGGTCAATAGCTTCACGGCGAAGTTCGCTATTAACTAGAATACAGGTGCCACCTCCGTTGATGGTGGGGCCGCCAGTGAGGGTTCGATCTCTTCGAATGATTGAAAATTTGGGAAGGTGGGACGGTGACATGGATGCAACCTAGTTTCGGTTACAAGAACCACGTCCGCCCGGTTATCCTTTATGAAGACAGACACTATCGCACGTTTTGATAGCGAAACATACGTAATTTTGGGATCCATTTTGAAGCGTATGTCTTACATATGCCATGAAAAGGAGTGCATCCCTTTCAGCCTCAGCTGTTAGTTTTTCATATCGGGGTCGAATATCCCCATTCGCGCGGGAGAGACTAAGTAGTTTCTCGAGCATTGAGGGTTGCCCCTTTGGAGTCTTTTGCGCCGCCGCTTGGATTTGTGGCATTGTGTTGGCCTGTATAGCGGATCGCTTAGGAACTTGAATATGTTTTTGGGGGAGAGGTGGTGGAGTTTTCATATTCTTTGTTTGGTTCCCTTTAACCTTATCAGCGAATGTAAATCCATTTTGAATGAAATTTTGTGTGGCCTGTTTTCCGAAGTTTGACTTGGCTACTTGTTTAGCTCGAGTCTCCTTGGTTCTGTGGACTATCTCTTTATATTTCGGGCAGTTTCTGTAGCTGGCCGGATGTCCTTTCTTGCCGCAGTTGCAGCAGGTTGGCAACGTAATTTCATTCATTTCATGCACATTTGTTGTGGGATCATATTTTGCTGGCACTTGCCAATGTCGGGATTTTCCACAACGGACGCAACGCCGATCCATGTTGTAGATTCGGGATACGTGCCCGAAACGTTGGCAACGTCGGCATTGAGGTATTTCATTGTTATGAAACACCTCAAAGACAACTTGTTGATGAAGAGTTGGAAGCGACTCTGTCCGTATTAGGGAGTCTATGTCGGTTCCTGGGGCAAGGTCTTGCTGTATTTCTGCAGCTTGAGAGATTTGTTTGACGTCAGTGAATTTGTTTGACGTCAGTGAATTTGACGAGAGAGAGCTAGTGCCCCCCATGCGCTCTTTTTATACTGTATACTCAACGAACAGTGAAGTTAGCCTTCGTTCAGTGCGCGAGAATGCAAGTAAACGTCAGCCCCACCAATGTCGGGGTTACACAACAGAATTGTTCTTCACAATTTCAAATTACGGCTATTGATGGGAAAGGTGTATTACAATAATAAAACTGACACTATTTATTATTACATTAAATAAAAATATTAAAATTGCGCTCTGGGAAACAACCTCATCTGTTAACAATGGGAGACAAAAAATAACTAACATCGATTTTTTCAAACTCAACTAACCCAACGAAAATCTTTTTCTCTCGAGCAATACATGGCGATGGAAGGAAAGAGAAAGAAGACAGTTGAGCAATTTAAGTGAACATTTTACAAAGCGTTGCTTAAGTACAGAAACGAAGTGTTTAAAAAAATTGCCAATTTTTTACCTAAAAGAATAAAACAAAATGCGACCACCACAGCATGTTATACGAGATGTCGGTATAAAATAAGGATCCTGATGCTGTCAAGAGAGCTCTTCACTAACAGTCGCTATAAAAGTTCGATCTTGTTATTTTACAATCCTCTTTCGTGTTTTTGCACAAAGTAGCAGGATGACAACTTACCAAATAGACTTATATTTCAACAACTCGTCTGGGTACAATGAGTCAGTCTATGATCCAGTGAAGTCTCCATAAATCGAACTAACGCACAATTATATTTCAATGAGCTTGCCAATGAGCAAATTATTCAGCGCACATTCATACATTCGATCACGATACTTTAAGTAATGGGGGCGGCTCTTTGTATATTATCATAATCTGACCATGCGATTAAAGCAAATCACATCTCTGACCTTGCACTCTTACCAACCACATTACTGTAAGTAAATGACGCTGCAAGTTGTTATCAAACTTCTGACTTAGCGCTTCATTTCCTTGTTTGCGGATAAAGTTTCTTATTTCGTTTTCTCGTTTTCTCGTGTTTTCAAGTTCACTTTTATGACCATCAACGTATCTTTGTGATTCATTCAGTGCATACGATTTGTAGTGCAGAAATACATCGTTGCGGTAATAAAAAATTATTATTCAGACATTGAGCATTTCAATCCGGTCACAATGTGGTAAGGTGTAAATGTGCAACAGACTTGAGGAGGCCATAAAATTCGATTTTACCGAACAGAAGCTTAAGTTGGGATGTGTTCGACATTCATGGCACACCTTGATGCACATTGTCATGAATCCCTCCAGATACGATCCCATTAGCCAGGTAGGAGAAATTCGTTATTTGAGGTTGAATATCAACAAACGCTATAAAATGGGATTTTCAGTGTATCGCAAAGCAAGGGAAATAACACTATTAAGTGACAGTCTGGGTTAATTCTGTGCCATGAAAATATTTAAAGCTTGAAGTTTGTGATGTACACAGGTCCCTCATGAAATTAGACAATACGACATTAACAATGTGACGCAGTAGAAAATGTAGTGCTCTCGAGTATCTGTGGAATGAAAAAAAAAGGCGTATTTATTGAGAAGCTGTTGTGTAAGCGTCTAGCGCCTGGATGATAAGGAAACCTTTTACCAGCATTGCTTGCAGTTCAACGTACTCACGTTCATATCAGCAAACATTCGATGCTTTAATGTTAAAGGTTTCGAATCTATTTATTTTTACTAATTACATTTTAGTTTCTCATTTTTATATTATGTTTTCTCCTTACAATTTAGCTTAAAATTAAAATTTTAAACTAAATATGATTAACAACAACAATGAATGGTTACGTCGCAATTTGCTGGTTAATTTTTGGACCTGTTTCTGATTATTTACTTAATTATTTCTTATATTTTTAATTATTTACAAAGATATATCTTTTATTGATTTGTTGCCATCCGGCGCCGTGCTTCCTCGGAATGAGGGAAGAGCGGGGACCTTTTCTTTTCCTGTGGATGGTAAGGCGTCTTCTGTACGTCTTCTTTCTGGTTTAAATAATTGGTTTTACTTCCCTTTTATATTTCTTTATTTTTATTCTATGCTGTTTATTCTATTCTTAATAACTCGAACTCTCAATTTTACTTCTCTAACTCAACTTACTACCTCTACTCTCTAACTGATGACTCAAACTGTTCTCTCTAACTTCCAATTTCAAACTGATTTTACAAACGAATTTTTTCTCTACTTATAGAACACTATGTTCTAATTTACTGTAAATTATAATATGAACAAAACAAATTTTCTCAAAGTATTCCTTTAGTTTCTGTGACTTTTAAATTGAATAAAATGTGAACGAAAATCAAAGTGCTTTGTTTTGAAATAAAAAGGGGCAAGTTATGAAAAGGGGCATGTTATTAAATGTGCTGTAACTGGCAATATTGTGAATGTTTATGAATGGTATGTATTAAGTGAGAATGTAATATATGTTAAGGGAAGTTTTTAAGGATGTGTAAGGAGTGTTAAATTTAATAAATGGTAGTATTCTGGAATACAACAGATTTGAGGCCGAAAACAGATACTTTTCTCCAAAGTAGCGGTTGAAATAGCTCCACTTTTCAGTAAGGTACGCCATCAAATCTCCTGTGGACCTGTTGCTACGATTGCTATAGTGGTGGAAAAAATAATAGAAACAAAGGTTTAGATACCGATCAACAATCAGTAACTGCGTACAATTTGGTTTTTCTTCGACACCAATTCTATACCCGAACCGTACCTAACAATACTTTGATATAGTGCATCAATTTGCTCTTATCAATTTTTTGTTTTTGCCTAGTAGTAGCCTGGAAAAAAATAATAGAAACAAACCATCACCACAGTCTTCAATCGTGATTGTGAAGTAAACTACTGGTTCGTCTTTATCGAAATCTTCGTAAATTTGTTAGACTTGTGTTTTAGTGTTTGTTACCAAACAAAAAAAAAAAAAAAATTGTGAAAATGGGTCGTGGAGTACATTGCACTAGTTCCGATCGTGAATTGATAAAAAAAATTAAGAAATTACGGGGAAACAATCGATGAAATAGCTAAGCTAATGAAGTGCTCTAAGAAAAACATATTCACAGCTCTTCATTCAGATCCCAAAATGGAAACCAGAGGTAGAAAAAGAAAAACAACCTCAGGATTCGACAAACTGCTAATCCGACTATTCAAGAACAACCCGTTTTTTTCTTCAACGAAATTAAAAAATGACTTAAGCGCACACCTTGTACGAGTCGTACAATTAGAAACAGACTAATAGAAGCAGGTCTTTCTGGAAGAAGTCCCAAAAAAGTTCCATACTTGAGCAAGAAAAATATAAAGCAGAGACTCGTTTTTGGCAAAAAAAAAACCCCACCGTGCAAATTGGAATAACATCTTATGGTCGGATGAAACCAAGATTAATTTGTTTGGTTCCGATGGAAAAATGTACGTCAGACGACCAATGACCTCAGAATTCGATCCAAAGTATACGAAAAAGGCAGTGAAATGGTGGATGCAATTTAATGATTTGGGGTGCTTTTCAGCATCTGGTGTTGGCCCACTTTTTCTTATAAAGAAAAAAGTGTGGACTAAAGATTATGTCGAAATCTTAAACACCGTCATGCTACCATTTTCTGAAGAGGACATGCCCATTAAATGGGAGTTTATGCAGGATAATGACCCCAAGCACACCTCAAAATTGGCTAAAGAATGGTTTCCTCAAAACAAAGTCGATGTTATGGAGTGGCCATCGCAGTCCCCAGATCATAACCCATTCTTAAGCGCAAGATCGAAGACTGCAAAGCCAAAAATAAGGGAGAATTTTGGTCCAAAATAAAAGATGAATGGTACTCTATACCACCCGCGACTTATACCAAACTAGTCAATTCCATGGGACGAAGATGCCAAGCAGTCATTAAAAACAAAGGTGCAACTACTAAGTATTAATAGAATATGAAACACTTTTACTGTAAATTATTTCTTCACAAAACACAAACAAAAAACCAATTTGTTTCTATTATTTTTTCCAGGCAAATCCAAGGAAAACCGGAATCAATATTTTTTTTCACTATTTCTCGCTTTTTTTTATTAAAAATTTAGTATTTCTTTTATGTATTACGGTCCACCAAATATATTAGTATATTTTTAATTCTTATTTTTCTCCAAATACATTTTTTCTTAACGATCAATGTCGAAAAACAGTCTTGTTTCTATTATTTTTTCCACCACTGTATATTGGCGGTTATTGAGGAGTTCATTTGATTCCAGATATTTCGAAAGTTGACGGTGGATAGGTGATTTCATTACCTTCGAGAAAATAGAAGTTAGTGCTATGGGTCGATAGGAAGAGAGAAACGATTTATCACCCTTTTTGGGGATTGGCTGAATGTTCGCTGACTTCCATCTATTTGGGAAACGCCCAGTAGAATAAGACAAAAGGGAAGAGTTTCCGCAGTGGTTTAGCGAGTGAAGAGGAACATCTCAAGAGAATTGGGGGCATTCCATCCATACCAGCGGATCTGTTTGCATTTGGCTTGCGGGTTTATCTATCTCGTCGTTGTCGATGGAGTAGTAAATGGATAGACATCCTGGAATACCAATGGTGAGCAATGCACTTCCCGATTATAGTCGATGCCAAGGAGTAGAACGAGATCAAAACACCTCTCCTTCCTTTTACACAGCACTTCGTTGCCGTATTTGTTTTTTATTTCATGTAATTGTTAAGATAATCCACGAAGACGGACACGGTCTTTCAATAAAGGCAGTCACTGCTAAATTAAACGTCGATTTTCAATTGACTTATTTTAAGTTAGAACTGATATTATAAAGACTGTCACTGATACATTAGGCACAGCGTTTAGATTTACTTATTTTAGTTAAAACTGATATTAATATGTTTATAAAAACTGTGACTGGTACATTTGGCACAGCGTTTAGATTTAACTTATTTTAGTCAAAACTGATATTAATATATTTACAGATAGTCACAGGTGCATTAGGCACAGTGGTTAGATTTAACTTATTTTAATTACAACTGATATCTATCAATAGGTTTATAAAAACCGTCACTGGTACATTTGGCACAGCGTTTAGATTTAACTTATAAAAAGGAGTTCGTACACCGACCGAGTTGCGTTCAGACTAACTTCCCAAAAACCTTCGTGCTATTACATCGCACGAACGAACGATCCTCCCCAGCATTCCCGGTCCAGACGACACACCGACACGATCCTCGATGAACCATCCACCAAGGCAACGCACACACATTCCATCACCACGGTCGCCCATGCTGGGCATTCACCAGCACGAAAAGCGGACACACAGATACGACACTAGGCCGCGAGCAACCCTTGCAGCTGTGGAAATTCATCGTACGATGGCATTCATTTAATGCACTGCGCACAGCAGACGATCGATACAACGGAAAACTATTTCGCAACCAAAAGGGTTGCAATTGAACGCTATGTGGCATTAGGAGGGCATAGGATGTTTATTCCTTACATCAACACACAGCATTTATGCTGATCGTGCACATCTTGGCGGCATCTCCATGCAGTCGAATTCTCGATGGTGATTTTCTATTTTGGAGAACTCGACATCCTTGGGCGGACCGACCAATGTGGGCATGTATAAAAAAAGGAAAGACGGAACATCTCCTGCATGTGTGCGGCTGACGCGTAAGGGTATATCTCATTGATATGGCACGGGCAATGTTGGTTGCTTGATAGTGCAACCAAATTGTTTCACGGATGCGCAGGTTAACACTACCTGCCGGAGAGCGTAGTTTTTTTTTGTCTCACTCTCTGGTCATGCAAAAACTTTGTGCGTTGTGAGTATACGTATCGCAGTCATTTCTAGCTCTATAGCGTTTGCGAGGATAGTGAAGAATGTGTGGTTCGAACTGACGCAATGACGGTTAGAATCACCAAAAAATGAACCAATGCTCAACACATCAGGCCACTGCCGCGTGTAAGAATTCGATTTCTAAAGTCAAGTACATTCAACGGATGTGGAATTGCTATGTTATTGCTTGATATACGACTGATGCTTTGGCTTCTTTGATTTTCGTTCGGTGCTGTTCTTCACAATTTGCTTATGGATTGTGTGCGTATCTGTTAAAAATGCCACAGCTCTCTTAAATCGGTTTCGGTTTTCCTCAATATTGTTTGATTTATACACCCGGAAGCTCCACTCTTAAGCCTTAAGGGCTTCTCTGCACCCGGAATCGAACCACATATTTCTCTGGGTTTTACTCTTTATTCTGTGTGGAATAAAGGTTCGCAAGCCAAGCAGAATCCTGTCTCTCATTGTGTTCGCTATAGAGTCCAGAACGTAGTTGAGGAAAAATAACAACCAGTTTAGCATCCCAAAAAAGTCGTTCAGACTTTCCCAGTTGTCTTTCTCATAGAACCATACTGTTCATTTGGAAGCTTTCTCGTTGCTGTGGGTTAGAGCAAATTTAGCTGACACGATACAGTGGTGTGAAGTGCCCAAGGGTGAAGAAACTTCAATTGTGTTCGGGTGGGAGGTGAGAAACAGGTCCAGTGTATTGGCGGAATGACTATCTATGTCTGGTAACCGTGTTGACTGATTGACGAGTTGAGTTAAATGATATACTCAGCAAAGAGCTGAACATACTAACCTTCAGGTGTTGTGTGTCCGGAGTGGCAAAGCCGCTGAGAGTTATGCACATGAAATTACCCGCAGTAACGATTTCAGTGCGTGAATGTAGAGCCAAGATCCTATCGATAGAATCAGATAGAACATCAAATTCGTTCAAATATGCGTTTCTATCCACGTTCGAGCTTCTATAAAGAAAACAGTAATGTATGATATATCTACGAATGTGATGTTTTAGCCACGAGAAATTAAATTTTGGGTTGGAGCAGAACCCATATTGTGGCAGAAGCTGATACGCAATATCACTTGGTGTGTGTGAACAAAGGCACTAAAATATAACCGGGTATAGTAAAATCAGAAATATCGTATCAGTTATTACCTGAGTCTCGCTAAGTGCAAGGATAACTGGTTTCTGGTTACCAACGTGGGCAGACACAGAGGAGAAATTGCATCTTAGGCCGCGAATGTTGCAAAGATCAATATGAAATTCCCGTTTCATTGAAATGGCGACACAGAAAACCAATACCGCCTCAGGAAAGGATGCAAGTTGGGACCAACGATAGATGAGCGAAAGCAACTATTATAGGTGTTATGCCCTTGTAGTAGGTGCCCCACTAGATCTGCACCGAAATCCAGGTCAGATCCGTTCCATGACGAACATTATGCCACTCAGACACCGAAAACTCTCCAAAGATTATAAATCAGTCGAGATTATTTATGCCTGAGACCTGCAAAAAAGAGGAAAAGCAGACACAAGTAAAGGAAAGGGCATGAGGTTTTCCCGCACTGTACAAAGAATTGCACTACTTCAAATTCGTACTCCACTACCCTGATAGTTTGACCAACGTTAGGTCTTCATGTACTTAGTTTTCCTCACATTAATGTGCAGTCCCAGTTTTTGTGCTGCCTGCTCGATCTGGGTGAAAGAGTCCTCTACATCCGAATCGGATCCACCGATGATGTCGATATCATCTGCGTAGGCAAGTATCTGGCTAGACTTGGTGACAATAGTACCTCTAGTTGTAACGGCAGGGTCACGGATTGCTTTCTCCAGATCCTCCCCTTGTCGGAGTTCATTAAAGATGTTTATTGATTTGGACAGCAATCCCGCTATTTTTACTTGACTAGTTTCGTTGGTCATGGTCAACCTACAAAGTCGTATCAATTTGTTTGGAATGCCGAACTCTCTCATGGCATTATATAGTTCTACCCTGGCTATGCTGTCGTAGCCGGGATTAAAGTCTATGAATAGATGATATAATGGGAATTAAATTCCTGACATTTTTCCGTCGCCTGCCTTAAACGTAAATATCTGATCAAGCCACATTGATATTGACCAATGATGACTTTAGCGTATGAGGCTATCCGATCTTGTAGGATAGTGGAGAGTATATTGTATCTTATAGGCGGTACAAACCAAGCTTATACCCCTATAGTTGCTGCACAGTTTGATATATCCCCTCTTATGTATGGGGCAAATTATACCACAACGCCAATTTTCCGACATCTCCTCTTGCTCCCATACGTGCACCACGATTTCATGAATTACGTGATGTAACGCTGTCCCTCCTTGTTTGATCAGCTCAGCTGGTATGCCTTCAGCCCCGGGGGCTTTATTTGACTTAAGCTGTCTTATGGCTTTTAATGTTTCCTCAATGCTTGGTGGCGTTAGCAATTGTTCTCGATCTTGCATTGGTGGAGCCTCCAATTCTTCTATGAGCTAAGCATTTACCAATGCATTGAAGTGCACCTCCCATCGCTCCAGAATGCCTTCAGAATCCGTGATCAGATTACCCTCTTTATCCTTGCGGTAAGTGTAGCGTGGTGTGTACGGCGTCCTACTGCGGATTATTTGGTAGAACTTCCGCGCCTGGTGCGGACCCCGCTCTCTATTTTTCTCTATTTCACAGACAACATTTTTTCCCAGGCACTTTTCTTTTGTCTGTGAAGTCTTTTTTCAGATCTTCTGAGCTCTTTATATTTCTCCTCGCGCACCCGCGTCCTATGAGACTGCTGCATTGCCCGGTATGCAGCATTCTTACGTTCAGTCGCTAGTTTGCACTCAACATCAACCAGTCGCTCCGATATCTTCGACTACTGCCTAATATGGAGTTGGCAGGACTAATGACAGTATTCTTAAGGCGTGTCCATTTCTCTTCTACGCCTGGCATTCTGGCCCTAGGACTTACTCTCCCTCCGTCGGGTTCTCCGACGGCGACCCCTAGCGCTTGACCAAAGGTCTCACTGGTGTTCTTATTGCGTAAGGCAGCCGAGTTGATTCGAACCTGTTCCGCGGATGCAATACGTCTCCGTAAGGCAATCCGCGCTCGGAAACCTGTACCAACGAAGTAGTGACCCAAGTCGACGTTGGCACCTCGGTACGTTCGTACCGTCATCAGGCTTGAGGAGGGGCGGCGAACTATCAACAGGTGATCAATTTGGCTGCGAGTGGCTCCATCAGGTGATACCCAGTTGGCTTTGTGGATATCTTTATGCGGAAACTTGGTACTCGCGACGACCAAGTTCGTTGATGCTGCCAGTTCGATGGTTCGTAGTCCATTGTCATTAGTGTTCTCATGCAAAATGTGGGAACCCGCGTAGTGCCTGAGAACCGGCTCCCGACCTATTTTTGCATTCAAATCACCAAGAACGATTTTCACATCGTATCTTGGGCAAGCATGGGGACGCGTTCGACGTTCTCATAGTATTCTTCTTTTTCGCTGTCGGGGGACTCTTCTGTAGGTCCGTGAACGTTTATGAGGCTTATGTTCTTAAAGTTGCCTCACACGCGAAGAGTGCATAGCCTTTCGTTTATTGCATTAAAGCCGATAATGGCAGGCTTCAATGTTTGGCTGACTAGAAAGCCTACCCCGAGCACATGGTGTTTTGCGTGACAGCTGTAATAAATGTCATACTCGTTTCTTTGAATAACTCCACGCCCCGTCCATCCTATTTTTTGTAATGCTGTTATGTCAACCTTATATTCGGACAGGGCATCGGCTAACTGCTGTGCAGCTCGAGCTCTTTATAGTGAGCGGAAGTTCCATGAGATAATTCTTAAATCGTTTAGCCATTTTCGTTTCCGTGGTCGTCGTCGTGTATCCGGTCCATATCCGAGGTTTGTTAAATTTGCCATAATAATTCGTTTGTACGGGCGAGGTTATTAGCCTTGCGCCAATCTTTTTCAGGATGCTGCATGCATTGGTTCACTACTTGGCGGGTGCTAAAGTAGCTATCCAGGGGTGTCACGTGGAGACTGCATGCCAAGTTGGATTGAACAGAGACAAGGATCGTCCTGGCCTTCGCCGGGTTGAAAGAAATCAGAGACTTTGCCCTGTGTGTTCGCTCCCATCTCCCGAATATAACTCCATGACTATCCGAGAAAACAGTCGCCATCACTTTCTCAGCCGAAAAAACAGTTTTTCCTTTTTTTTGAAGCCAACTCCCCCTTTGCAGTGCACTGTTTTGACTGTATTCTTTGTTTCGGGCGTATAATGGTGTTGGCGCAAGACTAATGACCTTGCCCGGAAAAAACAAATCATTATGGAAAATTTAACAAGCCTCAGGACTTGCTAAATAAAGGCCAAGACTGGTTCCCGGTTGTAGTGCCGATGATGATGATATATAATGGTGTATCCAAGTTCATCGACAGTAATTAATCGGCGCCAAAACTCGAATGTATTGCCCCTAAACTGCGTCAATAGAGCGTTGGAAATGTTCATTCGATCACGTTTTTGGTCTAACGGGAGCAAACGCGACAAGCAGCGCGCGGACAGCTTTCTCATGGCTAAATCTTGATTTAATATGTGACAAACACGTTCTTTGGACATTTCCATAGCCTCTGCTATCTCTCTCTCACTTTAATTCGGCGGTCGTCTAGCACAATTTGGTGAACTTTAGCGATGTTATCGCCAGTTGTTGCAGTTTTTGGACGCCCCGAACGTTCATCGTCTCCCAAGCTCTCACGGCCACATTTAAATGCAGCTGCCCAAAATTTCGCTGTGGTAAATGATAGCCGAATCGAGCCGGTGAGGTCATGAACTTCCGGATTCCTACAGGCCAGTAAATAGTAGTAATAGTAATAGTAGTAGTAAATGATGGCGCAGAGTCCACCTCATCCTTGATTTGCGTAGGCGTATTGCCTTTCAAATACACAGATTTAATGACAGCTCGATACTCAATTTTGTCCATTTTCACAAAAACACTCACATCGACTCACTCAAACGACTGTCAAATAAAAACTACACCTCCAAAATAGAGAAAATTTTGGTGAGTAACTGTCAAAAGATGCACAACTACATTCACTAGCTTTTATTAACGAGTGCTGCTATCTTCACGTTGGGGTCGGAAACTTTTCAGGCCACTCATTTCAAAGCAGGAAATGGTTGATTAAATACTCTCGGAAAATGAAGTTTTATTTCATGTATTTTCTGATATCATGTGTTAAAATTTGATTACTAACTGGTTTTTATTATTTTTTCTTTTCAGGTGTGTATTTCTACTGTTTATATATGTTAAGGCTGAAAATATTATTGCCGAGTAAGTCTAGTATATGATTTGTGTTTCAAATATGCGGTATGCGTTCCCCACACATAAGTAAAACAATCTGCAACTATTTACTTTGTAATCAAAACCACAGAGTAAAACATGTAAAACGTTAAAACCAGAAACCACGTACATTCAACAACTTCGGCATATCCATAGGTTCTCTGTTCGGCCACAAGGTTCAGTTAACAAATATTCTTTTATAATATTGTGTGCGTCAAATCCAAATCAAAACTTTACTTGCCGCCTTTACTGGCGTTGGAACCCTTTTTGGGCTGGCAGTCACTTAATCGAATAAAATCAATAAATTCTATTCGTATTCACAAGACGACGACAATGATTACGATGTCGCAAATCGCTAAATGATATCGGTTGCCCCTCAACTTGCTATATAAATTGCCCCTCGCTTGACGAACAACGAGTTGCAGTTTGTTTATGTATTAACGATCAAGTGTAGCACATTTGTTATCAAATTCTAATGTGCGTGCCATAAATCCCCAGTAAATAAAAATAAATGTATAAATAAGATAAGGATGTGCGCAATGGTCGGCCACAGCTCATTTAGTTAACTTCACAATTAGAAAAAACAAAGCCAGCCATTGTACAATACGTACGTTGCCAATGCTTTCCATTGATACGAATTGCCATAACAATCGTTTGATTTGAGGTTTATCATCAGAAAAAACCTCTGTGATGTTTCGCATTAAACACATTAAACACAAGCACGTTTCGAAATACGATTTGACCATTTCGATAATCTGTATGATCTCCAATTAGTCGTTTTTTAAATCACTTGTTATCATTTATGCAAACGCAGACACGCTGTGGCCTTGGGGTAGATACTAATCATTTTATAAGCAGCTGCGATGACACAATTTTCGAAAAATAGAGTGTGCTCTGATTTAAATCTATATACGTGGTTTTTGTTTTTAAATATAGGATGACAAAGATTGTTGTTGAGTTACATTTCCGAATTTATGGGATAATTCATAGAAAATACACGAGTCTTTTGGCTTCATCAAAGCAAAGTTTACGTTTTGAAAAGCGACATTAGTAGCTATGTGTACATTCCCAGGCGAAGAAGATCGGATGTCGGTGATTCGTGTTAGTATCATCGACATAAATGAACTCTAGGCGGGGTTATTTGAATTTTTGTAATTAGGGTTTCAAAAGAGCCGCCAGAGATTTGATGAACTCTATGATATACATTTGATGAGTAGAAGATAAATGCCCGTATCTCGGGAGAGTAGATACTAAATCTATCAGTTTTAATCTCAACCAAATACTACCACCTCGGGGATAATAATAATAACAAGACTAAGTTCAAGGACGACGACTTTCCATTAGTTTGTGGGTGGGTCGCCGGTACGCTTTGTATAAAAGTAGCATAAATTTATATACTGAGCCAATCGTGTTTTCTATTACTGTTGGTTTCTAAAGATTGTTGTGTATCGACATTTTGGCGAAACAAGTGCACGTAATTTTCTTTAATTACATTGCTTAGAATAATTTACGTTTGTTCATCATTCAACATTATCTTTAATACTTTCGTTTGGTACTTCTCTAATATTAGTTTTGCTACCTTCAAAATATTCGTCATCAGAATAAATTCATTAGTGTCCTACTTTTTTTTATCTGCTTTTGTTTGTTTTAATATTTGATATATACGTTCGAATAAAGCTGATATTTTTAATGTGAAAAAATGGAATGTCATGAGTGGAGAAATATGAATTACAGAGATAGTATGAACAGAGGAAGGGAAATGCTTAAGGAGCAAGCCTAGAAATACAAAAAAACTCTGCTACCTACCAAATGGCACTAAACTCAGTATGTGTATAGTTTGATTGGTCTGAAGATTGTAGATATCTAGCTATTATTCTAGATAAAAAACATATCTTCCAAAAAAACATCACTAGCACAATTGACAAAATAAATAAAATCGTCAGAGTTCTGTATCCATTAGTGTGTAGAAAGTCAAAGCTTAGCCTCGAAAATAAAATTATCATTTTTTTAACCTTTTTTCAAGCTATACTTCTGTACGGTGTAATTGTGCTGGCACACTACTACTATTTATTGGCCTGTAGGAACCCGGAAGTTCATGACCTCACCGACTCGACTCCGCCATCGTTCTCTGTCCTGTGCACTCTCCTTCGACGCTTGACCATCTGATCCGATCTTCTCAATGTCAGATCTCACATTTGTGGGGAGGAAGTATTGTGCCAGGCATGGGCACTCCGTTCACTTCTTCCTCCATCATAATAAGTTCCGCTGAAAGGAACTGAGAGAAGAACGAAACGCCGCCACGTTTGTCCACAACCGGGAATAAAGAAAAACACTGTCCACCAGATAGAAATTAAAGCACACTGTTGATTGTTTATTAAATGATTACTTTATTTGGTTTGTATGTATCCAAGTATTTTGATGCATTTACTTTGTTATATCCGTCATTATTTGAAACGTGTAACATCTACGTATTAATACGCGGACTTATCGCCGAAGCACAGTGGATTTTGATTCACACAGATTTACAGGGTCAATGCACAAAAGAAACGAAACTGATATTTTATATACACGACTACGAAATAAAAGTGACAATACAATTTCTACGGCAACCTTGATAATTATTCGCGACACGTGCACTCTCGATTGCTCGTGGAATTAGGCTCGACGGTATTTACGCATCCCCGGCGATATGGGGTGCGGAAGACGCACCGACCGGGTCGGTGGTTGGAAAACGACTTAACGATATTCATTCGTTGTCCAAGGGAAATTTGGGTGCATTCGCTTTTACGGTGGATGAATCTCGACTCCTCGGTGTGAGTGTACTCGGCGAGGGATAATTAAAATAAACTCGAAGCACAACGTTCCCGGGACGTGTGCGTTGTTCGGTGGATACGATCTGACTCCTCGAGACGTTGGTTCGATCCTACGGCCAGTCTCAACTGGGGTGGGTTTTCCTGTTTGTGGTGAATAACGATTTTCCTCCGCTATATATCCGACAGCCAATGAGAACGCGATTTTGGGTTTCGCTGGGAGGATTTCCATTGATATTATACAGATAAGTGGACTGACCGTATCTTGGAAGTGGGAACAGCGAAAGATGCGTTGAAGAAGAAAAAGAGGCAAACCGATCGGCGGTGTGCAAATAGATGAACATTCGTAGAGACTGAAAGAATTGCTATCGTAAACGATAGAGGGTATATTGTATAAAAAATCCCACAGGCAAGCGCTAAGATGCGCATTTGTTTGGATTAGCGATCAGGGATAATCGGCTGGAGCTGTATAAGCAAGCGATTTGCCATGGCTTGATCATGGGACCAGCGGTTGCTGGAGAAAAACAAACAGAGTGCTGTGTATATGGTAGGCATGGATGTCGGCAATAGGACCCGGTGGATTTTTAATGAATCGTAATGGTAATAAAGGGTGTGAACCGAATGCTTACCAGAGAGTTTGATGTTGCCCAAATACTGATAGTGAAAATGGTTGGTAACGAAATTATGGTGCTTGATGCCATGGCAAGATGAAGATCTTGCCGTGGGTTACATTTCAGGTGGGAAATGGGAAGTTGAATAAGGTAAATGGGTGGTTCTTTGGGTAGGTTAGAAGAACCCCCACACATTGTCCTCCCATCTCCGTCCCGGCCGTCCTGTCGGTCTGCTTCCCGTTGGCCTACCGTCAAGAATTTTAGGCATGGTCCTATCGTTGCCCATTCGCACCACATGCCCGGCCCATCTTAATCTTCACGACTTGATTACTCTCCCTATTGTAGGTTTGCAGTATAGCTTTTTCAAATCGTGGTTGTGGAGTTTCCTCCATTGTTCTGGCTCCTCGTCATATTTGACGACAAACTTTATTCTCGCGTACGCGGAATTTGTTTTCTTCTCGTTTTATGAGGACCCATGTTTCGCATCCGTATAGAACAATCGGCATGATTATGGTTCTATAAACACGGAGCTTTATATTCTGTGATAGCAGTTTGGATTTCAGCAGTTTATTGACCGCATGCCAACTAGCGTTGCCGGAGTGTAGTCTTTTGTTAATTTTCTTCGACATTTCGTTACTGGCCGTCAGTATTGTTCCCAGGTATTTAAATTCTTTGACATTTTCAAATATCTTACCTCTGACGGTTATATGTGTTCCCTGAGGTCCACATGCTCTCGCCGTAATCATGTATTTTCTTTTGTCTTCCTTTATTTCTGGGCCCACGTCTTCTGCCGCTTGCATGATGATTTCACTGTTTTTATTCATAGTTTCTAGATTATCGCCCAGAACGGCTATGTCATCCGCATATGCGAGCGCTTGTGTGACCTCGTTCACGGATAATCCGACCATGTTTTCGTCTTGTACCTTTCTGATGACATACTCGAGCACAAGGATAAAAAGACAGGGTGAGAGGCCATCCCCCTGTTTTAGTCCGTCCCGGATTTCAAATGGTTCTGAGAGGTAGTTTTCTATTTATCTCGCCCTTTGTTTTCGTTCATGCAAATTTGATTGAGGGCGGCATATTTTTTCGGGATCCCCAGCTCAACCACAATATGGTAGAGTCTTTGCCTTGCGACTGAGTCGTATGGTTTTTTGAAGTCAATGGACAGTTGGTGAACCATCTCTCCGTATTCCCACTTCTTTTCCAGCAGTTGCCTTATTGTGAACATTTGGTCGCTTGTTGACCGGTTCCTACGGAATCTGCATTGGTAGTCTCCCAATATTTCTTCTGCGTACGGTGTGATTCTCGCCAGTATGACATTTGTTAGTATTTTGTATTTTTGAAAAATTTAGTTTAGCTTGCCCGGACTCTGGGAGACGGTGTCTTCCTGTTCCGCTGGTCTCCAATGGCAGGATTGGTCCTTCCTCTTCAGTGCGTTGCGTGCCTTTGGTATCTTCGATGGCTCGCTTCCTTCGGCTGGATTCCTTGGTAGTAAGTGACTTGGGATGGCCGTCTTATAAGGCAGTGGTACCACATGCCTTGGCCGCGGGTGTGGGGTGGACCCGCAGTTATTACCGGCGATGAGTGTAACCAGCAATTATTACCGGTGACGGGTGTAACCAGCAATTATTACCGGTGGTGAGTGTGACCAGGGGATAGTATTAAATTAAAGACTTGTAATTTTATTTTAACTTTGTTTATTTAACTTTTATTCCACAATGCTTGGTCGTACCTCGGATCCTCTGGATTTCGACTGATGACCAGGGGTTCGGCCTCTGGAACCTTACTGATCTCGAAATAAAAATGTGCCTCCCTTTTATACTCTGGTTCATCAAGATTTGTCAAAATTGTATGTAAAAATCCCAAGAAGCACAACTAAGATTTTGTGTGCTTCAATTGGAATAGGATTCCGGGAACTTGTGAGGAATTTATTTGAATAAATTCCTGGGAGGAGAAACCATGAAATGCATTTAGAGTTAAGCACTTCATGATGTTAGGATTATTAGGAATTGAATCAATGTACGAAAAATGGACTTTGGTTTAATTTTGTCGTGCATCTGATTCATATCCATTGCCATTTCTTTGAATTTTGCCGGCTGAATAGAAAACCAGATCTCGTAATGAAGATCATGGTTCATGGGTGTATGTGTGATCGTGAAGCTAAAAGGAAAGATGGGACAAGGGCATCATAAAAGTCTTGGATGAGTGATGCCCTTAGGGTAGTATAAGATTTAAGTTAAGTTAGGCTAAGTGATTTTACATAAAAAAAAAAAAAAAAAAAAAAAGTAGATAAGTTTAGGTAAGTTAAGTAAGTTAAATTTAAAAAAAAAAAAAAAAAAAAAATTTACAAAGTTTTTCAAATTTTTCTTTGTCTTTCAAATAATTATAAGTTATGCCACAAAGTTCTGTCGCCGAAAGGCAAATTATACAAATATTAAGTAATGTTTAGCTTAGAGCGTCTGCGAAGGACCAGTAAGTTATTATATAAGATATTTAAGCTAGAATTTAAGCATTTTTTGTCTAGCCTTTAATTTAGAAAATAAGAATATAGAAAGAAAATAAAAAAATGTTTAAAAAATGAAAAAAAATGAATGAGTGATGCCCTTGCGTAAATAGACGCATAGCCATTAGAAAAAAGGTGCTAATGGATTGGGATACTTTATACAATGAAAACTGTATATCGTATCTTGGGTCGGTGGAAGAAACGGATTTCTGCATTTGTAAATCGTTTGTGGCAAAGCACGAAATTGGTGATTGTTTGTATTTAGGAAATGCTGGAGATGCGGTAATTGTTTGTCGATTGAACAAACGAATTGCTGGTCGGTTTGTTGCAGTTTGTTGTAAAAACAAGCTGTCCGATATAGCATTTTAATGATGGCAAAGGGTGCCGAATAGTTTGGGATTTATGAAGCATATGCACATTAAAGAATTCTTTTTAGGAATTTTAGATAATGCGTTGTATGCATTAAATGGCCTAGGAAAAGGAAATGTTTTCAGGGGCCAATGCAATTTCATTGGCGAAAAACAATGGAAGTGGGTTTGCAATTATGGGGGGTTCTTTGGGTAAGCTTAAAAGAACCTCCACAATTCCTTATTGACAAGATCAGTCGACATTTTTTCGTCAATTGCTCTTTTTCTGACAATGTTCTCGTTTCCCGTCTTGCGTTTTCCTAAATCACAACCTACGTACGCTGTTCATGATTATTCTATCGGGGTCATTCTTACATAAAAATAGCCGGAAACCTGTGCAATATTAGTCTTAAGAATAAGGAATTTTTCTTGTAGTTTTCCCTTAATCATTTATTAATTATTATTCATTGAAATTGTGGCATTTTTCATTATGTAGTTTAAAGATTATAGTTGTAATGGAATTGCTGTCCTAAAGCTTCAAGATTCTAGTTGTAAAGTCTTAAATTGTAAACGTATTATCTACTTAATAAAAATTGAATTGAATTTACAAGTTATAGTTCAAACATGAGTTTTCTATCAAAATAAGTTCTTGTCTAAATTTTGGGGCATCTTGATGTAAATTGGAATCATCCAAGAGCCAGTCTAACTCTCTGGCTATGATTGGGGTTAAAGATCCGCTTCAAATAGCAAATAGTGTAATACCTCACCATTCTGCTAACCGTCTGTTATAGGGTTGGGCGATGCTCAAGAGAACCGTTCATGGAATAAAATTCATCTCATCCTTTCCATATGTCGTATTATTTAATTTCAATACGCATCACCCTACTCATAAACTTTTGTTTTCTTCACACTCCTAACTCAATTTTACCCACGGCCGCAACAAGTCTGACAAATTTCATCATAAATTTCTTGATTTCATTAGAGTTCACTTCCTCTCTTCCATCAGTGCATCGATATCTCGTCGTAGTCATATCTTGTCATCGTCGGTAACTCTAAATTAAGTCAATTTATTTGCGGGTACCTGTTGAGTAGCTTGGCACCAATCTTCCTCTGAGAGGTAACCAGAAAAACTTGGAGAAATAAAACAGACGATCGACTGCAGGCATTTTCTTAAACAATGTCAGCACCGAGTCGAAGTTGCTGCCGGCTGTCAAAGAGTTGAATAAATCAACAAGTAAACAATGTCTATAAAATCTAGAGAGATACTTAAAAGACTATTCTTAATTAAAAACAGACAATTGTCAATGGCAATCGTATTTTTGTGGTCGTCACGGGTTCACACAATCACCCGTTCTGATATGGAATCAGGAAGTGTACCTTTAAAAAGATCTCAAAGAAGTGCCATTCCTCCCGATTCAAACGGACTGCTGTGGTGGTGTAGTTGTTTGGTGAACAAATCGTATTAATCGTGTCCGTAAACACAACACAGAAGCCATACTTGTATATAAAATTCTGCCATCCCACAATGGCCGAGTAGATTTTGCAACCCGAGTTTGCGACAGAAAACCAACTTAACCTGAGAGCGGGTTCATTTGAGTTCATTGCATTTGATTCTCCTGTAAGCGGGTAACCGTATCACTGCTGTTATTACCTCTCGCTGTGCACTGATTTCCCCTTGTGGAGCCTAAATTTTATGACAAGTTGAACCATCGCCACAATCCACCAGCACCCACTGGCACCTTAAAAGCAGCAGCATGGTGCCTTTGATGTCGCATGGGATGGTGCAACGCCGTACCCTTAATTTGTGTATACGTGTATTTTCCGCCACCCTCGCCAACAACGACGCTTCAGCATGTATCCAAAAGGGGAAATAAAATATGACAAAGAAGTTCTAGGGCTTCGTGTAATCTTTGGAATACAGTGAGGAGCGGACGGCGAAAGAAAATATTGTGCTAAGATGGCAGACGAAAATCATGGTACCGATTGAGTGGATTAATGACGAAGGGTGCTTCTGAAGACACAACTTGACGCAGAAATATGCTTTGCATTTAAATGATACACCAATGAATGAATAGAGACAAAGGTGGCATTAAGTGGACATAAAAATGTCGTTACTCAAGAATGTCTATATTTATCTAGACTGTTTTCTTTTGTTTTCATTCCTTTCTTGGAGACTTGTCAAAAGAAACCAAATTCCAGTCTCAATGAAAATTTATTAAGACACCCGATGCAATACGATGTTTTGGGATGAGTGGTTTTTTTTTTCTTAATCATTTGGACTGATAAAATGGGTGTTTAGATGGCCTTGAAATGAGACATGTGTGGTTGACCGGTTTTGTTTCTAATAACTAGTTTCCAGTTTTGAAATTGTTGAAAAACCACATTCGGGTATGTCTCAAAAAAATTTAATGTAATAATTCTCTCGGTCTGCGCTATTTTTTTTTAACCGGGTCCTTCAACCCATCTCCGAAAGATGGTCAAAGATTTATATCAACAATTTCACGGAGCCTGCAGCATAATGTGGTGGTATTTTATCGGCCGGTCGGCCGTGTCTCTCTGATTGTGCCGAACACTACCACAATCGCAAAACCTGTAAGTTGAACCTGCCTATACGCAATCAAACGTACGATACTCTCTCTATGCTGACGACTCAAAACTCATCATATCACCAACTTATTCTGCACTCCTTCAAATAGTTGCAGTTCTTTTTTCAGGTTGAAACACTCATGCGGGGACGGATTTCCACAGCTTTCCCGCTCTCTAACGTAACGAATCTGGTGCAAGGATGTTCGCTGCATCAGGAGATTAACGGCAAACTGGTGCGATCCATCGGATTGACTCGTGGCGCGCATATAAACCGAATTGCGCGGAACAATACCACGAATCCCCGAAGAACAGTACCCGTGATAATATCTGTAAAACAGGCGGAGATTAGCTACACGCCTTCCATGGAATAGCGACTTTAGTCCTGAGGTCAGCGCCGTGTCCCCGTTCAGGCGGATCCCTCGTCTCTGTATGCTCTCAAGTAGGTTGAGGCTAACCTTACGAGCAGAGCTCCAAACATGAGAGCAATATTCGAGCGCCGGTCTTATTTGGGATTTAAACTGGAGAAGAAGTTGGACCGGAGTAACATATTTCTTGGCTCAAAAAAGATAGCAATTCAGAGGCGGATCTAGCTATGTTCGACACGTGTTTACGCCACGATACATTCCGACAGACAGTGACGCCGAGCAATTTCATCATCAACATCATCGGCACTACAACCGAGAGCCAGTCTTGGCCTTATTTAGCAAGTCCCGTGGCTTGTTAAATTTTCCATAATGCTTGCGCCAGAGAGCAATTTCATGCTTTCCCCAGATTCGAGGGTCTGACCATTCATAATCAGCTGTGGAGCCGATGATATATTTTTCATTGTGAATGTTGTATATTGTGTCTTCGTTGCATTGAAGTCTACGAGATTGGCCTTTCTTGACTGCAGAACCTTATCCAGATCCCGATTCAGACAGTTGATCTGTCTACATCTCAGCTGGTGTGACGGCCGATAACTGGAAAAAGAGGGGACAAGCGTACTATCGCTCGCAACACTGAACACTCTGTTACCCGTTGACTCCAACAAATCATTTATGTGAAGCAAAAACAAGGTTGGGGCCAAAATAGAACCTTGAGGCACCTTGGAATTACCAGAATACAGATCCGACACAGATCGCCGTCTACAATAACCCGTCTTCGTTCCACTGAAGCCGACGAGATTGGGCTTTCCCCGCCGCAGGACCTTATACAGATCCCTATTCTGACAGTCGATCTGGCTACACTTCAACTGGTGCGACGTTGATGTACTGATGTAGGTGACGCAAAAGTAAGGTTTTAGCCAAAACAGAATCCGAAATTAACAGAATACAGATCCGAAGATTCGCCGTCTGCAACAACCCGTTTTTGTTTCACTGAAGCCGACGAGATTGGGCTTTCCCCACCGCAGGACCTTATACAGATCCCGTTTCAGAGAGTCGATCTGGCTACACCTCAACTGGTGCGACGTTGATGCACTTGTAGGTGAAGCAAAACCAGGGTTGGAATCAAAATAGAACCCCAAGTCATCCCAGAATTAACAGGATACACAAATCCGAAGACTCTCCCTCTACAACAACCCGGATCAATCCATTTTCGAGAAAACTCTTCGTCCAGTCGCAAAGCTGCTGGGAAAGTCCGCATGAATGAAGTTTGTTCAGCAATGCTCCGTGCCAGACGCGGTCAAAAGCCTTGGAGATATCCAATGCAACCGATCTTGGCTCACCATGCCCCTCAATCACAGATGTCCATATATCGGTTATATCAGGTGTACCGGTATGAAATGAGCGTTTTTTTCAAAAAGTATTGCCCATTGCTTTCTACACATTTCGACCACTTTTCTGGCAATCTGTGGATACCACGCCAATAAAACCGGTCGTCTTTTGAGGCAAACCATTCGGAGAACAAATTTTCGACTTCTTCGTAGGAATTGAAATGCTGCTCAGCCAATGGGTGTGTAGCGATTCTAACAGATACACACAATTCACAAGCAAGCAAAAATAGTGAAGAACACCGAACGAAAAAATCGAATAAGAAAAATACATCAGAACCGTATACCAAGCGATAAAATAAAAATGATTCACACCAGTGGAATATACTCGAGTTTGGAAATAAAATTCTAAACACGGTCAGTAGCCTGGTGTGTAACGCTTAAGGTAAAATTTTTTTCGTGATTCGAGCTGTCATAGCGTCAGTTCGAATCACACGATTTTCTTCACTATTATTTCAAACGCTATAATTGGTGACCCCGACGTGATCTGAACACGCAGCATTCACTTCCCATAGTAAAGCAGAACTTCACACACGGTCACGACTTCCGCATAGAGCCCAGCCTCCGACGTTTTCTCGTTTCTCTCTCGTTCGTCCGTCGTCCGCATACGAATCTGATCGTAACGAAGTTACTGCGGCGGGAGTGTGTAGCGATTCTAACAGATACACACAATTCACAAGCAAGCAAAAATAGTGAAGAACACCGAACGAAAAAAATCGAATAAGAAAAATACATCAGAACCGTATACCAAGCGATAAAATAAAAATTATTCACACCAGTGGAATATACTCGAGTTTGGAAATAAAATTCTAAACACGGTCAGTAGCCTGGTGTGTAACGCTTAAGGTAACATTTTTTTCGTGATTCGAGCTGTCATAGCGTCAGTTCGAATCACACGATTTTCTTCACTATTATTTCAAACGCTATATGTGTCCCATCGATGAAGTCAAATGGTAGTCGGAACGAGCCAAGTCTGGTAAATACGGCGGGTGGGGTAACACTTCCCAGCCGAGATCTTTTATTGTTTCTTTGACGGGTTTTGCTGTATGATTCGGAACATTATCATGCAACAAAATTACCTTTCTGTGTCTTGTGGCCCATTCTGGTCGTTTTTCGATCAATACATGGTTCAAATTGATCATTTGTTGTCGGTAGCGTTGCTCATCAACAGTTTCGCCAGGTTTTAGAAGTTCATGATACACCACCCCCTTCTGGTCCCACCAAACACAGAGCATTGTCTCTGAACCGATCAAGCCTTGCAGCCGATGTTGACGCTTCTCCTGGATGTACCCATGATTTTTTGCGTTTAGGATTTTTAAAATAAATCCATTTTTCATCACCAGTCGCAATTCGATGCAATACTGACTTCCTCTCGTGTCGTCGTAGAAGCAACGTTTCACATGTGGTGTTTCGCTTTTCCATCTGCCTGTCATTCAATTCCAGTTTCACACTTTTGGATCTTTTCCATAACCTTTAAACGGTCAGAAATTGTTTGTTGTGCAACATTTAACATTTGCGACATTTGTTTTTGACTTAAAGTGTCATTTTGATCCAATACTGCTTGCAATTCGGCGTCTTCAAACTTTTTTGGTGGTCTTCCACATTCTTCATTTCGCACATCAAAATCATTATCTCTGAACCGCTTAAACCATCTTTTGCATATTGCTTCCGATAGAGCATGATCACCATAAGCCGCAGCACTTTTCTTCAAATGAAAACAAAAAATTAATGCTTTCCGCAAATCATCATTTTCTGGTACAAAATTCGACATTTTTAACAGGATTAAAAAAAATGATGTTGTTTGTACAACGACTTGATGCATACTAAATATGTTTGACAGATGTCATAGCAACCAAATAAAAAAAATACAAGGGCTCGTTCCCTATCGATATATTTGTATCTTGACGCTCACTTCAGACCGGTACACCTGGTAATGGTCAAGAGGTCTCTCGTGGATTGCCACGGAATACGGATTGACGATTATTCAGAAGTCCGTTGTACTCTAAATACTTAATTAACTCATTGCATGTATGGCCTTTTCCATCACCTTAGATGACATGGACAGTAATGCTATCGACCGGTAATTTTGTGGGAGGCACTTTGCCCCTTCTTTGGGGTTGCCTGAACTCGAGCCACGTTCTAGTAGGTAGGAAATGTCCTCCGTGCATAAGATAAGCGAAAGAGCCTGTCAAGAACAGGCGACAGTTCTCCAGCAGAGTTCTTAAGAACTAAAGCTGGTATTACGTCCGGGCCGGTTGCCTTCTTACAGTCCAGTCCACGTAGAATGCGTTGAATACTACGAAACCTCACATCCCGCATCGAAGACTGTACCGGCGCAATTACAGGTGACTCCAAAAGACCGGCATCGGGGTTTGAATTCGCGGTAAATGAATTCGCAAACACATTTTGATTTTCAATTTGTGACTATCGTCCCGCTGTCCATCACTAACAGAGGAAAAGAGGAGGAAGC
Organism: Microdon myrmicae; assembly: GCA_963931805.1. Classification (NCBI taxonomy): domain Eukaryota; kingdom Metazoa; phylum Arthropoda; class Insecta; order Diptera; family Syrphidae; genus Microdon; species Microdon myrmicae. Next base: position 108,646,341 of record OZ007501.1, read on the forward strand.
TAAGTTATTGCTGACAGCCCTTACCATTGACCAGAACGGAGACGAACCAGTTGGGCATTCAAGGAATTTATTGGTCACTTTGTCGTTGTAGGCCTTCTCCCCGATATTAATCGCCTGGTTGTACGTGTTTGATTCTAACAAAATTCGTTCTGTTAACATCGGTGGGATTGGAGCGCCATTGTTTTAAAGCTCTATTTTTGCCGCTGTAATCTACTCACATTTTTTTATCAAACCACGGTTTATCAGATGAATTTCGTCTGATAGAATGCGAAATGTAAATCTTCATCCCGAGAAGAATAACCTCCGTAGCCGATTCCGCGTGTGAACACTCCATTTCCAAAGCACACCTCCGACCACGGAAAGGATCCGAAGAATTCTCTCAAATTGTCCCAATTACCAGCCCCATACCTCCATATATGGCCAAGCCGCTTAGATCCATTATTCGTTTGAAATGCGTGTCTGCGCCACCAATACCAAGCAGTGATCACAGTTTCTCAGTGGCGCAGCAACTTCTACAGTATAAACGCTCGTCTTTGATGTCAAGAACAAATCCAGGGTGTCCGCATAATCACTTCGAGGATCCGCCACTCGCGTAGGTTCCTCCATGAGTTGAGTCAAATTGCGGCTGTCAGCGAACATCTCCACCAGCCTCCCAGCGTCGTTGGTTCTGTTAGAATGCACCAACCAGCCGGAGTTGTGTACATAAAAATCGCCAAGGACGACAATTTCAGAAGCCGGGTGCTTGATCTCCTTTGCCCCTCGATAGTATAGTGGTTAGTATACCCGCCTGTCACGCGGGAGACCGAGGTTCGATTCCACCTCGGGGAGCCTCTGGCGCAAGACTAATGACCTTGCCCGGAAAAAACAAATCATTATGAAAAATTTAACAAGCCTCAGGACTTGCTAAATAAGGCCAAGACAGGTTCCCGGTTTTAGTGCCGATGATGATGATGGGTGCTTGATCTGTATCCAGCCGACGATACGTGAAAGGTGTTGAAAAATGTCACTGGTCGATCGTAATTTATGGAGCGGTAAAGACAACAAAATACTTTAACAGAATTCCTCAGCACGACCACATGATGCCCAAATTATTGGGTTCTAACTCCTCCATCCTTTGGCAAGCCAAATCGGACCGCGTGAACACGCAGACCCCACACTTAAAGCGGAATCTCGAATGTAAGTCGTATCCTGAGCAACGAAGTAATGTCGAATCAGTTGACGTATCGACCTGGGTCTCAATTAGGGCAAGGGTATGAGTTTTCGGTGTTTGCAAATATATGGACGACACATTACATTCGTATTGGTGAAACCGTTGCACTTGATGTTACAAAATGCCGTTATCAGTCGAGCTTGGTCTACCAAAACGCTCACTATCTTTCACATTCGAATCACCACTTTTAATTAGTCTCACATGTTCTAATTGATGAAACGTGTTCACCATATGTTTCTACCAGCAAACGATGACTTTCAACAGCCTTTTTCTTTTGAATAAATAAGAAAAGCAATGCGTGCCGCAAATGTTCTTTTTCAGCCACATGACATGATCACTGAACGATAAAACAAAGACGCTATTTTTTGGCGGACTGGACTTGTGTGTTTGTAAAGCGTTTTTCAATAGGGACTTGACAACTTTTTTTTGGTAGTAAAATTTTATGATTTGCAGACGTTGTTCGTTCGTTTACTTAACCATTATGAAAATGTTGAGTTTACTGAATAAATTGACAGTGACAGTTCGATGATTAGTGAAAGGGTGCGTTCACAAATTAAATTCAAAGTTGTTAAGTCCCTATTGTATAACCCTAGGGTTTCCCAATCGGGACTTGACAACTTTTTTTTGGTAGTAAAATTTTATGATTTGCAGACGTTGTTCGTTCCTTTACTTAACCATGGTGAAAATGTTGAGTTTACTGAATAAATTGACAGTGACAGTTCGATGATTAGTGAAAGGGTGCGTTCACAATTTAAAGTTGTCACAAAGTTGTCAAGTCCCTATTGGAAAACCCGATAGTTAAATCTCAGACGAATAAAACGACGTATGTGTCAAATTAATACGCTGCGTACTTTTCGCTGGCTCCATCTCTTAGTTAATCCAGAAAAAAACGTATGCATACACCTAGTATATAAATTGTATACAGTATAATATATACTACTCGTGCGAAATTAACATATTTTCCAAGGTCTTATTAAGTCTTATTAGAACTCGTTCCGTTACAGAGCGGGGAAGCTGTGGAACTCCCTTCCCACGCGAGTGTACCCGGAGCGTTACAACCTGCAACTGTTCAAAAAGAACTGCAACAGTTATTTGATGGCATCTCGGGGCGCCCACTCGACGCTATAGGTTCGCCTCTCCCGAGAGAAGTCTAATAAAAAAAAAAAAAAAAAAAAAAAAAAAAAAAAAAAGTAATCCAGCATCAGCCATACCACCGAACCAGGATGTACGTTCGTTGCCTTTTTTAATCGTTTATTTTGCTTCCACCCACATAAAAAATTTAAAAAGGAGAGGGAAATCTCAAACAATGAACTAAAATTACAAACCTAATGAAGAAGACCCTAGTGTCCAATATTTCCAGTGTCATTTTAAAACTCTTTTCACTTGTGTTTCTAATGTGTTGCTACTTAGTAGTCTCCGAATTCATACAGCTACTTAATATGCCGCTGGCTTGAAAGTCAGTTTCACTTAGTTAATTTGGTTTGCATTGCCCACACCACCTGTCAGCATAGATATGTCAATTGGACCCGAAAAGCGTAAAACATTTACGACAATTTGTACTTCTGATGAAAATCCGATGTCCCCGTCCTGCTGTACTTTCATATTTCGCTCATAGCTAACATTGGAAGTATGAATATCCTTGACTCAGGCGGACTCATTGTGTCTTCCACCCACCACCGACATATTTCTGAATAAAGTTTCGTGACTGGAAATGTATTCATCTTTAAACTAGACATCGTGGGAGGATAGAATGGAAATTCAAACAAGGACCTGCGGGCATAGCGCAACAAGTACTGATGGATTACTTCCCATAGTTGCTGACTCACTTCCGAAGTTCCATTCGTTTCGCCTTTGTTGCTACCGCCCATTGCGCCCATTGCCTACTTATCCGCATCATCTGATTCTGGTCGTTAGAGTTTTTCCTCTTTTATATTCGCAGCCCGTCTATTCGCAATTCTGAATTCATTCGTTTCGCATGAAGACGTCCTTTGTTTTTTGGTTTTGAAATATTCATTCCGTGTTTTTTTCACGTTTTCTGACATTGCTTGTTTTTGGTTATGTTGCAATGATTATCTCAATAGTTAAGGAAACGTTGAATTAAATGCTTCGCGCTATTAAGTGTATTCACGAGAATCGCTTCTTTTATCGCGATTACTTTCTGTAAATTATCTCCAATGAAGCTTGCACAACGGCCGTGAATGTTTTTTTTTCTTAATTTCTCACGCATTAATCGGTGCCAGTGAAAGGTCGACCCATTTCACTAGCGAAACAACCTTACCGCTAACACATCCAATTTTTGCTTATGTGTTTCCATGTTTCTTTCAGAACCTGTTTCCAGAACCCCGGGACACGGTCGGAGTACATTGGGAGCACCAACTGTGGCAATTTTACGTTTCCCTTATCCAATAAAATTTCTTTGTTGAGTGGAGACACTGGATACAAAGAGATGTGCTTTGCACGGGAGAAAAAGAAAGCACAGCCCTTTCGAGCTATGTTCCCCCTTTTTTCTGCCTTACGCCCATTTGGATGACTTCCCTTGGAATGTTTTTTGTTATTGCTGTTTTTTCTTTGGGTTGTTTACTGTATTTCCCAACAAGTCAGACAGATAGAAATACTCGTAGAGACAACACCCATTGTTGCCCAAGTGCAGGGAGTATCTCGCGGGCTGGGTATTGATGTGCCGGGCGACAGGAAAAAGACACAAAATGGCGTTGGTTTATAGCGGCAGCATTGCACTTGAGTATTGCCATTGGAGAAAGCATCTCTCTACAATGGGTAACCATTTGTGTAAGGTTGTGTCATTCTCGGGGCTCTGACCGCGAATACGGGTGATTCTGATCGCTGTCGTAATGACATTTTAGTCGTTCTTTTCTGTCTGAATGGGGCGAATGCAGTCGGCCACCAATAAAAGCTTTTCCGATAAAAGAGAAAAGGAGTCTAGTTTAGGATTTTGACTAAGACGTATATGTAGAACATAATACCACAATCCATGCATACGAATATATTTTTTACAGGATTAGAGATAATGGAAGAATGGCTATCGATTTTGACTAAACCGCTGTAAGGGATATTGAATGACGACATCATATGAGATCACATTTTGCCAAATCATCGACTTATTTGCTTTTGCAGATTTATTGTAGAAAAGGCTATAAGGGTTAGCATTTTTGTTATTGTGACAATTGCTATAGTTCTGACTATTGTTTCAATTGTTAAATTCCGTCTATCCACCCAGGGTTTATATTATAGTCAAAATGATAATCTTTTTATTGTGATTAGTTAAAATAGTTGCCCATGAATATGTTGTGTTGATCGTTGGATTTAATTCTTGCTAGAGGAAAAAGTAAAATGTTCGTGAACGGTCAGTGAATTTGTTGCCCTCGTCAGTGATTTTGTTGTGCTTTTTGGTCATTGAAAGCTAACGATCAAATAATAACAATTCCGAGGCACTTTTGCAGCGATGTGCCAATATCACGGGAGTTTCGCGCCGTCGCACAGTGGGACGACCCATAGCAATAAATAAAAAAATCAACAGTTTTAGCGGTACTTTTTAGTGATTGGAAAGGCATCATAAATATATATATATTTTATAAATCCAAAGAAATCATTTGGAATTGTGATTTGGTACAAACGTTACACAGCGGTATACTTTGACTAAGTAAATTTTTTTCGCAATCTTGAATTACAAGTGTTTTTTGATATAAATTAAATTTATTGTCAGTTTTAATTACACGTATAAATAAAAACTACATCATGATAAATAATAGTGATCAAGGTATGGAAAATCATATTTAATATATAGAAAAATGTGTTTGTTTCGTATTTTTATGTATTGTGACGTTTGAAGTGGGGCTCCTCGATAGTATAGTGGTTAGTATACCCGCCTGTCACCTGGGAGACCGGGGTTCGATTCCCCGTCGGGGAGCCCCTGGCGCAAGACTAATGACCTTGCCCAGAAAAAATAAATCATTATGGAAAATTTAACAAGCCTCAGGACTTGCTAAATAAGGCCAAGACCGGTTCCCGGTTGTAGTGCCGATGATGATGATGACGTTTGAAGTGCAAGTCTAATTGGAAAATTTAAAATTTTGTGATTTTTGTGTTTAGCTAAGAATTTTTAAAAAAAACCCTTAAAACGCGTCTTTGAGATTTTTGATGTTTTGTGATGTTCTATGTGTCTATTGATCATACCCGTAAGCAAAATTTTGCGCAAATTTGCGCTTCTGCAATTTTTTGACGTTTTTGTAGGCTTAACTCCATCAATCAAAAACGGTGACCTTTTCCAAAGATGGATTGAGAGTGAGAAGCCAGTGAAGATAATTGCTGTCACTGAAAAATTAAGTGAATTACTGGGTCTAGAAGGGTCAGATGAAAATATTGAACCTGAAATTCAAAGAGTTTCCAAGTATTTTTGTTTGACATTAAAGAGAAAATGGGAAAATTGCCAAAGTAAGTGAAATAAATTTTTATATAGTTAATGAAAGCTGGCTAAACCTTAATTTGATATTGCCAACAAATATTTTAACTCTTTGGAGAAATAAAAGTAGTTTAAATGCACCAGGCACGAGCAGAGGTAGACCGTCAAAAAGATTTGAGGAATGCAGTGAACGCACGAAAAAACGTCGGGTTCATGAATTAGCTACGCAGCACAGTTCAGAGGAACTAAGCTATGCTGCTAACATTTCAAATCGGTTTTCAAACTCTCCTCAAAAATCGAATAAGACGTTAACTCTGCAACAAACGCTAGCATTGTATTTAGATTTGGATTTGTCTAAGAGAAAATACGCTCTTCTACGATCTGTTGTAAATGGCCTTCACAAAGACTTTTTTCCCAGTTACTATAAATTGAAAAAATATAAATCTGATCTATTACCCGAAATTGCTGTTGCGTCGGAAACAATTGCTGAAGTTAACCTCCAATCGCTTTTAAATAAATCACTTATTAATTACTTCGGATCCTCTCATTTCAAATATAAGATTCAAAAGCTCATATATGCCTAAAATAGATCCACATATTGAACATTATAGCGTTTGAAATAATAGTGAAGAAGATCGTGTGATTCGAACTGACGCTATGACAGCTCGAATCACGAACAAAATTTTACCCAAGCGTTACACATCAGGCTACTGACGGTGTTTAGAATTTGATTTCCAAACTCGACTATACTCCACTGATGTGAATTATTTTTTTTTTTGTTATCGCTTGGTATATGGTTCTGATGTATTTTTCTTATTCGATTTTTCGTTCGGTGTTCTTCACTATTTTTGCTTGTGAATCGTGTGTGTATATGTTAGAATCGCCACAACATTATCTACTTTGAAATGGTGCAGAAAGTTTTACGCTACCAATAGACTTGGCCGATATAGGTGGAACATCATCATCGGAGAGCGATAGTCATTAATAATTAACATACATATGCACATATTTGTTATTTCAAATTAATTTATTATACCTATACATAATTTTTTTATATTAATGTTTTGAAGTTTATCAAACTATAAAGTTGTTAACATACAATTTTTAAATAAAGTTTGAAAAAACATGCGCAAGCTTAGAAAATAGATTTTGAGTTTAAAAATAAAGTTCGCTGCTCAACTCTTTTTTTTTTTTAAGAAGCTGGACAGACCATTTTTGCAGGTTGATACCTTTTTTTTAGGTCGTTGCATAGATATCAAATGTAAAAAGAGATTGAATGCAAAATATTCATATTTTAGTTACTAAAACCACAGATATAAATTTTGCCGTTTTTCCCATAGACTGCCCACTGTGCGTCGGGAGATTAATACCCCAAACTGGTGCGATCCGTCTGATTGTCTCGTGGCGCGCATATAAACCGAATTGTGCGGAACAATACCACGAATCTCCAAAGAACAGTACCCGTGATAATATCTGTAAAACAGACAGAGGTCAGGTACGCGCCTTCGATGTGATAGCGACTGTAGTCCCGACGTCAGCGCCGAGTCCCCGATCAGGCGGATCGCTCGTCTTTGTACGCTCTCAAATAGGTCGGGGGTATGTTTAGGAGCCGAGCTCCAAACATGAGAGCATTATTCGAGCACGGGTCTAATTTGGGATTTATATAGGAGAAGAAGTTGGGCCGGAGTAAAATAGTTCTTGGCTCTAAAAAGATAACTCAGTTTTCCTGAGGCTGACCTGGCGATGTACGACACGTGTTTATGCCACGATACATTTCCACAAACCGTGACACCGAGCAATTTCAAGCTTTCCCCAGATTCGGGGGCCTGGCCATTCATCGTCACCTCAAGAACCCCGATGATCCAGTTTTCTTTGTGAATGTTGTATATTGTGTCTTGGCTGCATTAAAGTCGACGAGATTGCCCTTTCCCCACTGCAGGACCGTATCCAGATCCTGATTCAGAAAGTCAATCTGTCTATATCTCAGCTGGTGCGACGTTGATGCACCAATCGGCCGATCACTCGAATAGGAGGAAACAAGCGTACTATCATCCGCAAAACTGAACACTTTGTTATCCGCCGCCTCTATCAAATCATTTACGTGAAGAAAAAACAAGGTTGGAGCCAAAATAGAACCTTGAGGCATCCCGGAATTAACAGGATATAGATCCGAAGACTCGCCGTCCATAACAACCCGGATCGATCGATTTTCGAGGGAGCTCTTTGTCCAGTCGCAAATCTGCTGCCAAAGTCCATATGAACGAAGTTTGCTCAGCAATGTTCCATGCCAGACGCGGTCAAACGCCTTGGAGATATCGAATGTGACCGCTCTTGACTCAGCATGTCGCTCAACCGCAGATGTCCATGTATCGATTATAAGTGTCAAATGGTCTCCCGTGGACCGCCTGCCACGGAGTCCGTATTGACGATCATTCAGAACTCCGTTGCACTCCATCATCATCATCATCATCGGCACTACAACCGGGAACCGGTCTTGGCCTTATTTAGCAAGTCCTGAGGCTTGTTAAATTTTCCATAATGATTTATTTTGTCTGGGCAAGGTCATTAGTCTTGCGCCAGGGGCTCCCCGACGGGGAATCGAACCCCGGTCTCCCGGGTGACAGGCGGGTATACTAACCACTATACTATCGAGGAGCCCGTTGCACTCCATATACCTAATTAACTCAGTACTGATGATTTTTTCCATCACCTTATATAATATAGACAGTAATGCTAGAGATCGGTACTTTTGTGGGAGACACGTTTTCCCCTTCTTTGGGATTGGCTGAACTCGACCGATTTTCCAGCAGGTGGGAAATGGTCTCCGTGCTTAAGATAAGCAAAAGAGTGTGCCAAGAACAGGCGATCGTTCTGAAGCACAGTTCTTAAGGACGATTGCTGGTATTCCGTCCGAGTCGGTTGCCTTCCTACAGCCCAGTTCACGTAGAATGCGTTCGTTCAATAGTACGTGGGCGAACCCTCACATCCCGCATCCCGCATCGAAGACCGTGCTGGCACGATCACAGGTGGCTCCAAAAGACCGACATCGAAGTTTGAATTCGCGGCAAATAAAATTCGCAAATGGATTGGGTTTATGTTTTGAATTTGTAACTAACGTCCCGCAAACCGCCACTAACGTGGGAAAAGAGGAGGAAGCGAAGTTATTGCTGACAGCCCTTGTCATTGACCAGAAGGGACGCGAACGACTTGCGGACTCAAAGAGGTTATTGCTCACTCTGTCGTTGCAAACCTTCTTCACGATATCAATCGCCTGGTTGCACGCGTTTCTGGTTCTAACAAATTCGTTCTGTTAATATCGGTAGGATTGGAGCGCCATTGCTTAAAAGCTCTATTTTTTTCCGCGGTAATCTGCTCGATTTTTTATCAAACCATGGTTTATCAGATGAATGTGGAATGTAGATCTCCATCCCGAGATGATGATCTCCGTGGCTGACTCCGCGCAAGCGTTAACATCGGAGTCTCCGAATCACACCTCTGACCATGGAAAGGATGCGAAGAAATCTCATAAAACGTCCCAGCTAGCAGCCCCATACTTCTGTGGCGTCTCTAACAGATACACACAAAATACACAAGCGAATAGTGGAAAACACCGAACGAAAATCGAATAAGAAAATACATCAGAGCCGTATACCATAGTGATAACATAACAATTCAGATCAGTGCAATATAGTAGAGGTTTAAAATCAAATTCTAAAATAGCCCAGTAGCCTGATGGGTAACGCTTAGGTTCAATTTTTGGTGATTCAAACTGTCATAGCGTCAGTTCGAATCACGCGTTCTTCTTCACTATTATTTCATACGCTATACCTCCAGACATGGCTTCGTCATATGGGGGGATATTTAGAGAAAGTAACCGTCAATTGAAGGAATAAACTATTGCGACAGTTCACGCGTTCGCAATGCGCTGCCGTTGTACTACCTATTCGTTGAGATTACCGGCAAAATATGAAGCTAAATCTACTATTTACAATTTACAAGTTTCCGGACATTTACAATTTTCCGAAAACGGGATATTTTTACGGCACGGAAATATTTTTGGGGACACCTGGTCAAAATAGCCGAAAACGGGACTGTTTCATTCAGAACGGGACGTATGGTCACCTTAGTTATGCAACCCTTACTGATTTTCGATCTTAACGGAATATACGGACATGTGAATTATGTAACCACGTACAGTTCAATGCGTTCAATACAGTGCTGTCTGTCTTAATTAAAATGAAAACAGAACGTTGACCCATTGTCTATAAATGAAACCTTCGAATTGTTAACTCGAATTAACTTCGAATTAATTCGACTCCTAAGTAAGACGACCAATTATTTCAAGATCCGCTAGGATGGGTATATGTACACCCTATCGGAACTGACCACAATTCATAAGCCATACCTTATGTCAAATTTCTATCCGGATTTTCTCGATAAAACAACATTTGATTTAATCATCAACATTTATTTTATCGCCTTCAAACAGGCTTCTTCCGAGGCAAATTCTTATGCCAATGATTAATTCAATCATCCATACACATTTTATAGGTCGCGGCCGGGATCGATTTTAGCTCCTTTTTCGATTTTTATCTTATGATTTCCATCGATCCGAAACATGTTCCTCGAAGTGGCAATTTGCGGTTGGGAAACAGGAAAAAGCACAGGGGACATATCTGGTGAATACAGTGCTTTTTTGATCGTGTTGGTTGAGTTTTTGGTCAAAAACTCGCTCACTATGGTGAGATGGTGCGTTATCGTGGTGCAAATTCTAACATTTTTCTTTCTATAAATACGGCCTCTTTTGAGGAACACTCTCTCGCAAACGTAGTACGCCTTATTCACAGTTTGACCTTGCACCACACCAGGATAATCGAAGAAAACAGTGAGCATGACCTTCATTTTTGATCGACTTCATCGTGGTTTTTTCGGTTTCAGTTTTGGTAGCGCTATTCGGATGTTTGTTGACTTGCTTGCATGTCATACTCGTAGACCCATGTCTCGTCATCAGATATGATGCGTTGCATGAATGTGGAGTCATTGACGACTCGAGAAAGCATGTCTTCAGCAACCACTTTTCGACGCACTTTTTGCGAATAATTCAGCTCTTTTAGAACAAGGTTTGCTGCAACGGGTCTCATCTCCAAATTGTCTACCAAAATCTTACGAACTGTTTCAAGTGAAGTGTTTAGCTCTTGTGCTAGTCCTCTCAAGCTATAATGACAATTTTCAAGCACCAGTTCCTTCACTTTAGCAATGTTTTCCTTAACCACGGGCTTTCTGGGAGCGCTCGCGCGAGGCAAATCATTAATGTCTTGACGACCACTTTTGAATGTTTTGTTTTCGATAGAACTGAGTCGTCATAGGTTTTAACCAACAATTTCAACGATTCCGCACAGGAAATTCCGTCGGAAACAAAATTTAATGTATACATCAAATTATCCATAATAAAAATCGAAAAACATACTTGAGATGAACCAACAACATCAGCAGTTGTAAAGAAACTAATTGACAGATAGCACTCAAACTTAACATTATTATGTCTCACATGATGCCAACTTAGTGGCACAAAGAAATTTTGAAATAGGCTTACGAGGGAATGTTAAATGAAAAATTCTGGGTCGACATTTGAGAGGATGTATATTCGCGCTAAATTGGAATTTATATCCCGTATTTGTTTAGGCTTATCTAAAGCTGGGCTATATGTACGCAATGGTATGCGAAATAAAGCAGAGAACATTCTTCGTGCATTGGCCGCATGCGTTTCAATATTATCGCCATCAGGTTCCTTAAGAAATACGTTAGTTCATCATATCTAATCACAATTTGAAAGGCAACAAGATTTAAATTTCTATATTTGAGCACCTGTGGTACGGTACTATCGCGTTTGCGACGATAGTGAAGAGCGTGTGATTCGAACCGACACTTTCACAGTTAGAATCACTAAAAGATAGAACCAAAGCTCAACGCATCAGGCCACTGCCGCGTGTACGAATTTGATTCCTAAACTCAATTGTTATATTATCACTATGGTATACGGCTCTGATGCATCATCTTATTCGATTTTCTTGTATATTGTGTGTGTATCTGTTAGAAATGCCACACTACTCTTTCCTCAGTAACTTTGATTAGATCAACTTCGTGTGCGAACGACGGAGCGAGGAACTGTGGGTATTTTTAGTCGGGTCACCGGCAAGGGCGCTAGGTTCACTAAAACACCACTGATGAAATCATCATCATCATCATCGGCACTACAACCGGGATCCGGTCTTGGCCTTATTTAACAAATCTCTCCACCGGTCCCGATTTCGAGCCGATGTCATCCAGTTTAGCACTCCCAGGCTCTGGGCGTCCTGGTCTACGCCATCCCTCCATCGCAGACAAGGTCTGCCGCGCTGTCTCCTTCCATACATCCTGCCACAAAGGACTTTCCGGGCAGGGTCCTCTTCGCTCATTCGAGCTAGGTGTCCCGCCCACCGGAGTCTACCGAGCTTGATTTTTCTTACAATATGAGCTTCAAGGTAGATTGCGTACAACTCATGGTTGTAGCGTCTCCGGAATCGTCCTACCTCACATACGGGGCCAACAATTCTCCTTAAGACCTTTCTCTCGAACGCGGCCAAGAGTTCAGAGTGCTTTTTATTAAGCACCCAGGTCTCGGATCCATACATGAGTACTGGTAAGACCATGGTCTTGTACAGTAGTAGCTTGGATGTTCTGGATAAATTTCGGGATTTAAAGAGCCTTGATAGACCATAGTAGGCTTTGTTGGATTTAATCAGCCGTTCGCGTATTTCTTCTTCCATATTGTTATCGGCTGATACTATTGACCCAAGGTAGTTAAAGGATTGCACTACTTCAAATTCGTGCTCCACTACCCTGATAGTTTGACCAACGTTAGGTCTTCTCTTCGCAGAAGTTGCCACCATGTACTTGGTTTTTCCCTCATTAATGCGCAGTCCCAGTTTTTGTGCCGCATGCTCGATCTGGGTGTAGGATTCCTGTACCGCCGATTCGGTTCTACCGATGATGTCGATGCCATCTGCGTAGGCAAGTATCTGGCTGGACTTGGTGACAATAGCCCCTCTAGTTGTAACGCCAGAGTCACGGATTGCTTTCTCCAACGCCAGGTTGAAGAGGAGGCAGGCCAGACCGTCCCCTTGTCGGAGTCCATTATAGATGTTTATTGGTTTGGACAGCAATCCCGCTACTTTTACTTGACTAGTTACGTTGGTCATGGTCAACCTACAAAGTCGTATCAATTTATTTGGAATGCCGAATTCTCTCATGGCATTATATAGTTCTACCCTGGCTATGCTGTCGTAGGCGGCCTTGAAGTCTATAAATAGATGATATAGTGGAATCTTAAATTCCAGACATTTTTCCATCGCCTGCCTAAGGGTGAATATCTGATCAATTGCTGATTTGCCTGGGATGAAGCCACACTGATATTGACCAATGATGGCTTTAGCGTATGGGGATATCCGGTCTTGTAGGATAGAGGAGAGTATCTTATAGGCGGTACTCAGCAATGTTATACCCCTATAGTTGCTGCACTGTGTGATATCTTTCTTCTTATGTATGAGTCAAATTATTCCGCGAAGCCAATCTTCCGGCATCTCCTCTGGCTCCCATACGTGCACCACGATCTCGTGAATTGCGTGATGTAACGCTGTCCCTCCTTGTTTGATCAGCTCAGCTGGTATGCCATCAGCTCCAGGGGCTTTATTTGATTTTAGCTGTCTAATGGCTTTTAGTGTTTCCTCAATGCTTGGTGGCGGCAGCATTTGGTCCTGGTCTTGCATTGGTGGAGCCTCCAATTCTTCTGTGAGCTGACCATTTAGCAATTCATTAAAGTGCACTTCCCATCGCTCCAGAATGCCTTCAGGATCGGTGATCAGATTACCCTCTTTATCCTTGCAGTAAGTGCAGCGTGGTGTGTACCGTGTCATACTGCGGATTATTTGGTGGAACTTCCGCGCCTGGTGCGGACCTCGCTCTCTACTTTTCTCTATTTCACAGACAAGACTTTTCCCAGGCACTTTTCTTTTGTCTGTGAAGTCTTTTTTCAGTTCTTCTGAGCTCTTTGTATTTCTCCTCGCGTACCCGCGTCCTATGAGACTGCTGCATTGCCCGGTATGCAGCATTCTTACGTTCAGTCGCTAGTTTGCACTCATCATCAAACCAGTCGTTCCGATCTCTACGACTACTGCCTAAGATGGAGTTGGCAGTACTAATGACAGTATTCTTAAGGCGTGTCCATTTCTCTTCTACGCCCGGCATTCTGGCCCCAGGACTTACTCTCCCTCCGTCGAGCTCTTCGAGGGCGAGTCTTAACGCATGACCAAAGGTGTTGCTGGTGTTCTCATTGCGTAAGGCAGCCGTGCTGATTCGAACCTGATCCGTGGATGCAATACGTCTCCGTAAGGCAATCCGCGCTCGGAAAACTGTACCAACAAGATTGTGATCCGAGTCGACGTTGGCACCTCGGTACGTTCGTACCGTCATCAGGCTCGAAGAGTGGCGGCGATCTATCAACACGTGGTCAATTTGGTTGCGAGTGGCTCCATCAGGTGATATCCAGGTGGCTTTGTGGATATCTTTACGCGGAAACCTGGTACTCGCAACGACCAAGTTCTTTGATGCTGCCAGTTCGATGACTCGTAGTCCATTGTCATTAGTATTCTCATGCAAACTATGGGAACCTGCGTAGTGCCTGAAAACCGGCTCCCGACCTATTTTCGCATTCAAATCCCCAAGAACGATTTTCACATCGTATCTTGGGCAGGCATTGAGGGCCCGTTCGACGTTCTCATAGTATTCTTCTTTTTCGTCGTCAGGGGACTCCTCTGTAGGTCCGTGAACGTTTATGAGGCTTATGTTTTTAAATTTGCCTCGCACGCGAAGAGTGCACAGCCTTTCATTTATTGCATTAAAGCCGATGATGGCAGGCTTCAGTTTTTGGCTGACTAGAAAGCCTACCCCGAGCACATGGTGTTTTGCGTGACAGCTGTAATAAATGTCATACTCTTTTCTTTGAAAAACACCACTCCCCGTCCATCTTATTTCTTGTAATGCTGTTATGTCAGCCTTATATTCGGACAGGGCATCGGCTAGTTGCTGTGCAGCTCGAGCTCTGTATAGTGAGCGTATGTTCCATGAAAAAATCCTTAAATCGTTTAGCCGTTTTCGTTTCCGTGGTCGTCGTCGTGTATCCGGTCCATATCCGAGGCTTGTTAAATTTGCCATAATAATTCATTTTTACGGGCCTGGTTATTAGCCTTGCGCCAACCTTTCTCAGGATGTCGCTGCATGCATTGGTTCACTACTTGGCGGGTGTCAAAGTAGCTATCCAGGGGTGTCACGTGGAGACTGCATGTCAACTTGGATTGAACAGGGACAAGGATCGTCCTGGCCTTCGCCGGGTTGAAGGCAATCAGAGACTTTGCCCTGTATGTTCCTTTTATGTTTTCTTTATTCTTCGGCAACTTAACGTTCACTATGGTCTAATACATGATTGTTTGAGGTACACATCAAACGTTCGTCTATGTTGAATGATACTCTAACTTTCACTGGGATACATCCGAATTGTTTTGGCGTAAGCTTCAGACGTTCCTCATTATTAAATCATTACTTAACATCCACGAAACATTGGGATTGTTTGAATTAGACTTTAGACTTATTACTTAACATCCACGAAACATTGGGATTGTTTGAATTAGACTTTAAACTTATTACTTAAAATCCACGAAACATTGGGATTGTTTGAATTAGACCTTAAACTTATTACTTAACATCCACGAAACATTGGGATTGTTTGAATTAGACTTTAGACTTATTACTTAACATCCACGAAACATCGGGATTGTTTGAATTAGACTTTAAACTTATTACTTAACATCCACGAAACATTGGGATTGTTTGAATTAGACCTTAAACTTATTACTTAACATCCACGAAACATCGGGATTGTTTGAATTAGACTTTAAACTTATTACTTAACATCCACGAAACATCGGGATTGTTTGACATAGACTTTAAATTTCTTCTTCACTAAATACAAATTTAACTTTCACTGAACTCGCGAGCGACAACTCAGGCGCGTTAAACTCACTACCCGTGTGCACCGTTTTGGGGTTGAAATCTGACTACTTGCCATTGCACCGATCATGCCGCCAGTCAACACTGAGGTGGATTTCCACCGGTGTGGTGGGAAGCAAATGTGATCTTTATTTTTGGTGGTGACCCATGAAAAATCGACTTGAGTCCCATTGGAAGGATTTCCATTGTGATCGTGCAGATCTGATTGAATGTCCGTACATTGGAAGCAAGGACAAGGAAAAATGCATCGGATGCTGGATGCAAAAAAGGGAACCAGCCAGCGGCTGTTCAAACAAATGTTCATGCACAGAGGCTAAGGCCATGCCATTCTAAACAATAGAAGATATTGCCGGAGGCAGAAATAGATTTTCCTATTGGTATATTGTATATACAGAAGTACAATTTCGAAGGCAAGCGCTGAGATGGGTACATGTTTGGTTTCGCAAACGAAACATAGGACGTGACCGTTGCTATGATTGTTTGGGTAAACAAATTATGGGTAACGTCCAATTCGATGTTCGTTTATCGCATAGGCAACCGATCGTGGATAATTAGTCTGCAGCTGTATAAGCAAGCAATTTCCCATGCCTTGGTCGTGGGACCAACGGATGGTTAGAAAAAGTAAACACAGGGGACTTATTGTGTATATGATAGCCATGGACGCCGCCGAGGGGACCCGGGTAGATTCCCAAATGGTTCGTGATGGTCATGGGTGCCGACCAGAGGAACCGAAATGCATTGGGAGGAAAGTAATGCTGCTTGATGCAGTGGCAAGATGATGATCTTGCCGTTGGTTAATTTCCAGGTTAAAGTTGGTTTGCACATCTTTATTGCAGGTGCGAAATGGGAAGTCAGATTAAGGGAAATGGGTGGTTCTTGGGAAATGCTTAAAGAACCCCCACAGAATGAGCGAGCGAGAGGACGTCGGAGCAGGCGAGTGTGCCAGTTCTCTATGCGGAAGTCGTGATCGTAGTAGTAAATCCAGTTTACCTATAGGAGTTTATGTGTTGTGTGTGTGTACAGATCACCTCGGGGTCAGCAAATATTGCGTTTGCGATGATAGTGAAGAGCGTTTGATTCGAACCGACGCTATCACAGTTAGAATCACTAAAAGATAGAATCAAAGCTCAACGCATCAGGCCACTGCCGCGTGTACGAATTCGATTTCTAAACTCAAGTACACTCAATTGATATGGAATTGTTATGTTATCGGTATGGTATACGATTGTGATCCTTTTGCTTATTCGAATAACCTTTCGGTGTTTTTCACTATTTGCTTGCATATTGTTGGTATCTGTTAGAAACGCCACTGTACATTAACCAACGTATTCGGTAAGATGCATAAACCTTCATTAGAAAACAGGCGCAACGTTATTTACCAATCTCTTTTCTATAGGTATTGTTCCAGTTGTTGCTCAATGGACTGAATACAACTGAATCTGGTGAGTGTAATCCATGTCTCCATTTATTCGGATTACATATGAACTTCAGGCGTACGTACACAGTAGAGAATTGTCCCTTTGCCGAATAGCATGAATATGGAATGCTGCGCGTGAATATCATTCCTCGTCATATTCGTTTTTAGGCAAGAAAAATAATAATTGTTACCCCCCGCCCTCCACAACTTTGTTCACACAGTGCTTTGACATGTTAGGGCTTTTTTATGTGCATTTCGTGCAAAAAAAAAATACTTAACGTTTACCGAATTTTTTCCCCATAGGACCCATAGGTTCTGTTATTTTTGGGAATGATACAATTTCCGTTTTTATTAACACTTATGGTACAAAATCCATAAGCAAGACAAATGAGGTTGAACAAAGCCGGAACCCAGTGGTCACGAATGGGAAGTAAAATAATCGTTTGTGTAGCCCTTAATTATAGAACGATGGCGGGTGTAAACAAGTTAACCCGAGGGGGAGCCTGTCTTAATCCTCCAACTCCTAGCCACCCTCATTGCGGTCAACATGACAAAGGGATAATTAGAAAACTTTAGTGAATATATACTTTCAAAAACAAATGTCAGAATAAATAATACTGTGTCAGCGTGGGTGCAAGTATCAAACACACAGTCGGCACCCAAATGATGAAGTCATTACAATGTATACAATATTCGAGATCGAAACGGAAGAATATTTGATTTCTTCCATTGGGTGTTACCTTCCGCACTCAATTTATCCAATTCAGTATCGGCAGCATGTAATTGGTGTTCGGCAATAACAGCTAGTCTTTTCCCTCAAGGACCTCAACGACACAAAAACTGCTTACAATTTGATTTTCATATCATTTTCGAACTGCGAGAAAAGAAATTAAATTATTTTAATTTAAATTTCGGAGTGTATCTGATTAAATTTTAGCCGCTTCAATATCTTTAGTTACAGCAGATGATTCATCTATCACCGCAGTGTTCGTATGCTTGACTAACTTCTTTCTCAAAGACATTCGATTGCCAAAGTCGTAGCCAACGGGTGTTAAGGAACTGTCAAAGTGCTATTGACTCCAAGAACTTGGTGAAATTACTCCACCCTATATCCTTTCTGTGATGTTTTTCCTGGCAGTCGGTGACATCAAATGCCACTTTGCAATCTATATCAAAGCTCTGTCTTCCCCAGTTATAATGTCAAATAGCTTGATGTGGGCTATAAATAGAATGGTGGTAAAGTGAATCTACTGCGGCATCCCGTCAGTGTAATACCAATTTACTTGTTCGATAGCAATAGCCGTAGGGTGGGTGACTTAATTTATCGCCTCCTTCCACAGCTATTATCTCATTTTTATTGTCATAATAAATATAATAGAAAATCGTTTACATGGTATCTATTATCTTGCGTGCCAAGAAGACAAGATACACTCGTATCTTCTCTCAAAAGTTGAATTTGAAATCGATGCTACTTTGTGAATGGAAAGAACGGCCAAGGATGACATCGAGAACGTACAACGATGACATTAAATGAAAAACGAAAGAAGTGTTGAAAGGGTCCAGTAGCTTCACTACACTGTACCGTTGGTATATAGAAGGGGGATCTGTGTGAAAATAAGCATTCTTTGGGGGTTTTAAAGCTGATAATCTCCTCCTGCATTTGTTGTCTTGCATTCGATTTTCGTATGAGCTTGTTGTGTGAAGTCATTTACTAGTATAATACAACAAAGGACGTGCTCTTTCGAAGCACTCAAAGTCTTGTGTGTTTTTCACGCGTTCACTCTCTCTGAGAGGTGGTCAAAAGGATATTTCAAGGGATGTCTATTTATAACACTGTTTCGTGACATGTTCGAATGGATTTGCTCCTTGAATTTTTTTCCACTCAAAAACAGGAAATGACTTTGACTGAGGCCATTTGGGTGCGAACATTGCCTTTACGTCTTAATGTCTTTTATTTCGCTCCTGACTGATTATTAATTTACTTATGTAGGTCACTTGCATGGCGTTAGACGGAAGTAGTCAATTCTAATGGCAGGGTACGTGTATGTGTATGTGGTGACTTTTTTGATGTATTGTATCGCCCTTGGTTATGTCATTGTTAGATGTATTAAAGATGAATTTCTTCGCGTTTAATCTCCTCTGATGTACTAGCTCCTAAGTGGGTGGTAAATAAATATCGAAATTAATTATCCATTACATTATAATATTATATCAGTGTCTAACACACTGTCATAATGTCACCCCGTATAACAGTAATTAAAATAATATTCTGAAATCGATTTTCTAATAAGCGACTGGTTAGCTTTTAGTTCCTCACCTCTCCGACATCATAAACTTGAATGAATGCGACATTTGAGCGCACATACACGGTTATCTGCGTAATGCGGTGTCAGGTGCGTGTAAGAAACAAATTAAGTGTAGGGTTGACAAGGCAGTGCAGGTGAAAGTTGAAGAAATATATTCATATCCGTCTGACCTTTTGAGAACACTGCATTGAAGTTGTATCGGATTTAGGGTTGCGTAATTTATTCTCTACGCAGTGGAACGATAATATCGACTTGACAACGTGGGTGGTTAGGCGATAACATGTAGATCTAGACGCAATATTAAAGGGATTAATATGGTAGGAAATTTATTATTTGTGGAACTCGAGAAAAAGTATCTTTCTAATTTGGTGTGACGATATGACTGGGAAACGTTTGGGTTACCCAAGATGGTGTAAAATACGATATCGGATCCGATTACTGAGCTTACGCACTTCGATGAACAGATTAAATTAACACAGTGAGATTATTTTAAATTTATTCTAGTGTTCATTTTCTTAACTGAAGTAATTTGGGGAAACATTTCCAACATCTGCAGAGGAACAATGTTTTTATATCACACACCTAGCATCATTGCTATGGTTCTCTTACATGTCAGAGCACAGTGCGGGCGGAAGACGAAGGATAAACGAAGTAAAGGGAATATTGATTTTCATTGAATTTAATGGAACATTGAAATGATGAGTAAGCACATGATCAGGCAAGCGTTTCTCGCCCGTGTTGTTCGCTAAAAAATTATAGTCTGTGTTTGTTACTACGTTTAACGTAATTTTTGAAGTGAATCCATCCATTGCATTTGATTGATGAGTATCGTGGGAAATTATTTGGTATGAAGTATGCATTTAGCAGATTTATTTAATCAACTTTAGTGATAATACGTATAAAAAAGAAATAGGTAGATTATGTGGGGATTGAATGACCTATCTCAGCAGCAGTAGGGTTGAGGCTACGTAAGTGATTGTTCATGCGTAGGTTCGATTGAACTTTTTCTGTTGTAGCGGTCGGACAATGATTGCCGTCTCTAAGATGTACTAATCACGTACAGTATTATTTTTGAAGCGCCAATTTAAATCCAATATACGAGGGTTGCCTCTTATGTTTCGGGATTTGGCAACCCTAGTGTTGCAATCCGGCAATTGACAGCTCTGTCGTAAAGTTGGACATTTTTGAGGTTATACGCACTCAGGACGTTTTGACATACGAGCGCTATTTGTGTTGTTTACAGTAAGTTAAAAGATTCATCTCGGCCCGAAAATGGAATTAAATCGTCAACATTTTCGTGCGATTATTTTTTACAACTTTCTGCGTGGATTAACTCAGCAACAGTGCATGTATGAACTTAATTCAATTTTTGGCGATGAAGCTCCATCAAGGACCAGTGTTTATCGATGGTATGGTGAATTCAATCGTGGTCGTAGTTCACTCCAAGATGAATTTCGTGAAGGTCGTCCAAAATCAGTTGTTGTTCCGAAAACCATTGATGCTGTGCGCGAACTGATATTGGAAGATCGCCATGTGACCTATCGTGAGATTGAGACAACCTTAGGCGTTAGTGGGACCAGCATACATTCAATATTGCATAAACATTTGACTGTCAAAAAAATTTGTTCGCGTTGGATCCCACACAATTTGTCAATCGCCCAAAAAAAGGCTCGTGTCAATTGGTTGAAAGAAATGCTCAAAAAATACGGTCGCGGTGCTTCGAAACACGTCTATGACATCGTGACAGGTGATGAATCGTGGATTTACGCGTATGAGCCCGAAAGTAAACAGCAGTCGACTGTCCGGGTGTTTCAAGATCAGCCAAATCCAACAAAAGTTGTTCGCGCACGAAGCACTTCCAAGCAAATGGTCGCTTGTTTTTTCGGAAAAACTGGACATGTCGCAACCGTACCACTAGAACAACGCAGAACAATCAATTCTGAGTGGTACACAACCATTTGTTTGCCAGTTGTCTTCCAAGAACTCAGGAAAACCAACCGCCGAAGACGGATCACTCCACCACGACAATGCGAGCTCTCACACATTGGCTGCGACAACTGCATTTTTGGGCACCCAAAACATCGATTTGATGGGTCATCATCTTTTATAAACAATTGATAATAACAATGTTTTTGATAACAAAATAAGCTCGTCATGCTGACACCAAATATCTATAGAATTTCTATAACAAACTTCATAAAAATCGAATGATTAGTTTTTGAGCTACGTTGCACGGCGTGCGAAATTTTGCGTTTCGAGAAAAACGCGTTTAAAGTTTGAGTAATAGAAAAATCGTGAAAAAATTCGTAATTCGTTCTAACGTACCGCAGTTTTTTGCTAATCTGCGATTCCAGGGCCATACGGTAGACCTTCCTCTTCTTCAAACTGTTCTAATTGAGCCGTTTTTTCCTGTTGTCGAAAAGTACGAGACTCTTTGGTGGCATCAAGCCCAATTAGACTGTTTACTTTCTTTTGAAAATAAAATACAAGGAGGTCTCGGATCACTTTCTAACTTTTTTTCTCGTATTTTTGAGGAAATTTCCTATCAATTTTGGCAGAAACAAAAAATGGCTAAAAAATTTCATTTTACATTTCACCCCTTAAGTCACTATGACGAAAAAAGAGCGTTTTCTCGATTTTTTTTTTAAATGTTGAATATACTAATTTAAAAATTGCACAATCTTTATTCTTATTAAAAGGATAACTAGTTAATTTTTCATATAAAAAAAATTAATAATTAGAAAAGTTCTTTACATATAATCCCTGAGTCCTAAAAAAAAGTGACTTCTCATGGAGATGGTAAGTCGAATCAGTAGCATCTGAAATCAAAAAATGAAAGAAATTCCATTAGTAGGTAGATGAACCATTTTAAAAAATAATAAAATTTGTATTTTTTTTTTGGAGAATTTTAAATTCAAAATCATGATTTTCGTTAACAAATCATTTTTTTTTTTAAACATGTTCTAATCATTGAAAATAAAAATCTGTCGTTCACCCCCGAGTAAATATTATCTAAAAAGAAGTGCGTAAATTTGTAGAAAAATCAGTTCATTCGTTTTTGAAATATCATGTTCACCGACTTTTAAAATGCTGTTTTGAGAAAGAGTTGTCAATAGGAGCTGGTCAAAAGGGCGGTCTTTAATTATTCATGTCTTTCAATTTACTTCGAACCGACTCGAGTTTTCGAGATTGGAGACCATTCTGACATGTTTTACTTTCATCAAAATATTACATTTTTTGTTCTTTTTTTTTTTTAAGCATTAATACTCTTGAATGATTTCTAATAATTAGTCTGTTTTTGGGGAGTAACGTAATATTTGTTATGGATGTGGCTTGAGTTTCGGATTTCAGTCTATACTACTACTATTTACTATATACGAGGGTTGCCTTTTATATTTCGGGATTAGAGAACAAAAACAAATATTGATCATCGAAAATCACTTTATTGTTTTTCAAAATATTCCCCATGAAGATCTATACACTTTTGCATTCGTTTGAACCAATTGTCGAAGCACTTTTGCCACTCTGATTGAGGTATCTCCAACACATGCATTCTGAATGCAGCAACCGCTTCTTCAGGTGTCGAAAAACGTTAACCTCTCAGTTTGTTTTTTACGTACGGGAATAAAAAGAAGTCATTCGGTGCCAAGTCAGGACTATACGGCGGATGACCCATCAAATCGATGTTTTGGGTGCTCAAAAATGCAGTTGTCGCAGCCAATGTGTGAGAGCTCGCATTGTCGTGGTGAAGAGTCTCTAACCGTCTTCGGCGGTTGGTTTTCCTGATTTCTTGGAAGACAACTGGCAAACAAATGGTTGTGTACCACTCAGAATTGACTGTTCTGCGTTATTCTAGTGGTACGGTTGCGACATGTCCAGTTTTTCCGAAAAAACAGGCGACCATTTGCTTGGAAGTGCTTCGTGCGCGAACAACTTTTGTTGGATTTGGCTGATCTTGAAACACCCAGACAGTCGACTGTTGTTTACTTTCGGGCTCATACGCGTAAATCCACGATTCATCACCTGTCACGGTGTCATAGACGTGTTTCGAAGCACCGCGACCGTATTTTTTGAGCATTTCTTTCGACCAATTGACACGAGCCTTTTTTTGGGCGATTGACAAATTGTGTGGGATCCGACGCGAACAAATTTTTTTGACAGTCAAATGTTTATGCAATATTGAGAGTATGCTGGTCCCACTAACGCCTAAGGTTGTCTCAATCTCACGATAGGTCACATGACGATCTTCCAATATCAGTTCGCGCACAGCATAAATGGTTTTCGGAACAACCACTGATTTTGGACGACCTTCACGAAATTCATCTTGGAGTGAACTACGACCACGATTGAATTCGCCATACCATCGATAAACACTGGTCCTTGATGGAGCTTCATCGCCAAAAATTGAATTAAGTTCATCCATGCACTGTTGCTGAGTTAATCCACGCCGAAAGTTGTAAAAAATAATCGCACGAAAATGTTGACGATTTAATTCCATTTTCGGGCCGAGATGAATCTTTTAAGTTACTGTAAACAACACAAATAGCGCTCGTATGTCAAAACGTTCTGAGTGCGTATAACCTCAAAAATGTCCAACTTTACGTCAGAGCTGTCAATTGCCGGATTGCAACACTAGGGTTGCCAAATCCCGAAACATAAGAGGCAACCCTCGTATTGGCCTATAGGAACCCGAAAATTCATGACCTCATCTACTCGACTCCGCCATTGTTCCCTGTCCCGTGCGCTTTCCTTCCACGTTCGACCATCCGATCCGATCTCCCCTCTGTCGTCTTTCCCGTTGGTTTCCACGTTCGACCATCCGATCCGATCTCCTCTCTGTCGTCTTTCCCGTTGGTTTACCGTCAAGAATTCTATGCACGGTCCTATCGTTGCCCAGTCGCGCCACGTGTCCGGCCCATCTTAATCTTCGCGACTTGATTACTCTCACTATTGTAGATTTGCGGTATAGCTCTTCCAATTCGTGGATGTGGACTTTCCTCCATTGTCCTGACGCCTCGTCATATTTGCCGTTAAAGACACCCCTTAGGACTTTATTCTCGAATATGCGGAATTTGTTTTCTTCCCGTTTTGTGAGAGACCATATTTCGCATCCGTATAACAATCGGCATGATTATGGATCTATAGGCACGGGGCTTTATATTCTGTGATAGCAGTTTGGATTTCAGCAGTTTACTGACTGCGTGCCAACTAGCGTTGCCGGAGTGTAGTCTTTTGTTAATTTTCTTCGACATTTCGTTACTGGCCGTCAGTATTGGTCCCAGGTATTTAAATTCTTTGACATTTTCAAATATCTTGCCTCTGATGTTTATGTGTGTTCTCTGAGGTCCACTTGCTCTCGCCATAATCATGTATTTCGTTTTGTCTTCATTAATGTCTAGGGCCACCCCTTCTGCCGCGTGTATGATGATTTCACAGTTTTACTTACGGTTTCTAGATTATCGCCCAAAATGGTGATGTCGTCCGCATATGCGAGCACTTGTGTGACCCCGTTCAGGGATGATCCGGTCGTGTTGTCATCTTATACCTTTGTGATGATATACTCGAGGACAAGGTTAAGAGACATGGTGAGGCCATCCCCCTGTTTTAGTCCGTCCCGTATTTCAAATGGTTGTGAGAGGTGGTTTTCTATTCTAACTCGCACTTTGTTTTCGTTCATGCAGATTTGAATGAGGGCGGCACATTTTTTCGGGATTCCCAAGTCAATTACAATATGGTAGAGTCTGTACTTTGCGACTGAGTCGTAGGTTTTTTTGAAGTTAACGAACAGGTGGTGAATCGTCTCTCCGTATTCCCACTTCTTTTCCAGTAGTTGCCTTATTGTGAACATTTGGTCGCTCGTAGACCGGTTCCTACGGAATCCGCATTGGTAGTTTCCCAATATGTCTTCTGCGTACGGTGTGATTCTCGCCAGTATGACATTTGTTAGTATTTTGTATGTGGTAGGGAGCAATGATATTCCTCTGTAATTTTCGCAGTCAGATCTGTCACCTCTTTTAAAAATGGGGACGACTATTGAGGTTTTCCATTCTTCCGGAATGACTTCCTTATCCCATATTGTTTTACTTGTGCTTGAACGTCGTGCTTTTCACTACCAGATATTTTGACGCTGCGATCGTGATAATTTGAATTCCATTATCATTTGAAACGTCGTTTAGGCTTTCTTTAACTATAGTTGGTTGGAAGATGTCTTCCTTCCCAATTTTTGCAATGAGGTCCCCAAAGAGGATTTTAACATCGAATGATGAGATGCCATCGAATACTTCCTCTAGGGTCTCGTAGAATGTGCCCTTCGTTTCTTCGTCGATAGATTCTGTTGGGGCGTGTACGTTTATAAATATATAATTGTACCATGGTCCCTGTATTTTTAGCACCGACATTCTGTCATTAATAAATTGCACATCTTTTATATGGGGCGTAATCTTCTTGCTTATAATGAAGCCAGTCACGAGGTTATGTGTATCGGTACCTCCGCACGCTAGTGTAAACCCGTTGGTTTCGATTACTTGATGTGGGAGTCGGACTTCCTGAAGCGCGACGATGTCCATTTTATATTGTTTCGCGTTTTCTGTGACCGTCTGTATTGCGGCTGGTTTATATAACGTTCGAACATTCCACGTCCCGACGCGTATATCCCGCCTTTTCCGTTTTTCCCTACATCTTCTTTTTGCCGAGTCGGTGTTTTCTTGATGATTTCTTCCCTTATGGTAGTGTCGGCGCATCACACCTACGCCTAGCGGGTTTTTCGTGAGATTGTTTTTTGTATATTGATTATTCATTTTTGTTCCCACCAGTCTTGGGGTTTCAAATAGTCCGCCACATCAGAGCCCCTCTTTGATAGTGTAAGGTCTGCTTACTGCTCTGATTCGACCTGGTGGTAGAGAGGCGCCGTTATAATACATCCGGTATACCCCTGGCTGCAAACCATTCAATGGGCACGGTAACACCCTGGATTAAGGGTGGTAGATCTTTGTGTGTTACTCCTCGCTAGCCTGTCTGAGATGGGTGGCCCTACTGGAAGCGTATGCTTCCGTCAGCATAGCCTGAGTGCTTCATTGTAGTTTAAGCCCCCAGACCACGTCAAGGTTTCTACCAAGCGGGGGCGGATTTGAATCAATTTCGCTTAATTATTGCGTATCTCGAATTGCATCTTATTCTGAGACATAGCCGAAAGCCCTAGCAGCTAGCGCTATTTAGAATTAAGTTATTGTGTAATTAATTACATTGTAATAAATAATAATAATAATAATAATTATTCTGAGACGATATTGATATTTTGTGCCGGGTCGTATCGATGATACGAGAGTTTCGCAGCGATTATTATAACATTCGCGGGTGTCAAACCTGGACGGTCATTCCGCTAACATAATATATAACAAACACCTAATCAGAGATTCTTTCCCATTGGGCACTCCAGACCACAGTGTTGTGTGAGCTGATTTTCCTCTAATCAATAGCAGCATTTAACGAAAAGGTTTTCAGAAATAGTATGACTCTAAGAGAGGGCCAACGGTGACGATCTGAATGACTTTGGGAAGTCAAATTGATCTTTATTTTTCTCCGATGATGATACTGACGCAGTAGTCTCGGGGTATTCATGACCAGGCAAGAGTTTCCGCATCTACTAGCTACATGCACATGTAGGGTAGGAAGTATGTTGCACCGGTGTACGGCACTGATTCAATTCACTCCTCATCACGAAACGAAAGTTCAGCCGCAGCAATTATGTCCACCAGACAAGCAATCACACCAAGGATAAAACGTACGCGCTGGGAGAAAACACAAGCGAAACTCCAAAACCCAATGTCGACAAAAGTGACAATGAAACCCTGGTTTAGTTATTCGAAGTTTGTTCTTTAATTTTATTACTCTAATTAATCCGTAAGTCTTATTTATATGCCGCAACACTAAATTAGATGTCAGAACACACATTCGGATTATTTATATGACGCGCGCTTACTCGACTCGACTGGTGATAACTACGTCCCCGTGCGCGAAGCGGGGAGCGGGAGACGGACCGAAACGTAAAGTCTCTCTTTGGGGGTAGACAACCAGATCTTATAGAGAAGATCGTAGTGGTACACATGTATGCGTGAACATTGGTTCTTTCATGGGACAAAGCCATGAGAACGAATCTAAAAACAAAGAAAGGGGATAATGTGCATCAATGCGATGTGAGTTCGGCTAAGTAAACAAACCGTATCTCATTGGATAGTAATGGATTTATAGCGTTTGGAACGATAGTGAAGAACGTGTAATTCGAACTGACGCTATGACAGTTAGAATCACCAAAAATTGAACAAATGCGTAACACATCAGGCTACTGGCCGTGCTTACAATTCGATTTTTAAAATCAAGTATATCCCACTGATGTGAATTGTTATGTTACACCGCTATGGCATACGGCTCTGATGCATTCTCTTATTCGATTTTCGTTCGCTGTTCTTCACTATTTGCTTGTGTATTGTGTGTGTATCTGTTAGAGACGCCACACTACTCCCTCCTCGGTAACTTTGTTAGGATCAGCTTCATGTGCGAACGACGAAGCGAACTAGAGAACGTGGGAGCAGACGAGTGTGCTTGTGCTCTATGCGGAAGTCGTGATCGTGTCGTGAAGTTCTGTTTACTATGGGAAAGTGTGTGCTGTGTGTACAAATCACGTCGGTGAGTAGCCAATTATAGCGTTTGGAATGATAGTGAAGAACGTGTGATTCGAACTGACGCTATGACAGTTAGAATCACCAAAAATTGAACCGAAGCGCAATCCAGCAGGCTACTGGTCGTGTTTAGAATTCGAGTTTTAAACTCAACTATATTCCACTGATGTGAATTGTTATGTTATCGCTATGGTATACGGCTCTGATGTAATTTCTTATTCGATTTTCGTTCGGTGTTCTTCACTATTTGCTTGTGTATTGTGTGTGTATCTGTTAGAGACGCCACAGATTTCTGTTTGCTCATGCCGCGAGGTCATGACAAGCAGATCCAGAAATATTGTAGGACAAAGGGATCGTATAGATCATTGTCTTGATGTGCCATGCAGCTGTATTGATAGACCGCAATGCCAGTTGCATCTCAACCCCCGAATGTTACACAAATCGAGACGAGAAAGTAATCGTGTGCGTGCCGCTTGTGTTTGACCCGCGCAGATATAAAAATAAAGAATTAATAAGTTCATACGAAAATGTTTAATAGTTTACGTGAAAACAAATCAATAACACAAAAAACAAAAGGACAAACAATAAACAATAAATTTAAATTTCATTAACAGTTTGATTAGCTATGCAATAGTCTCGTTGAGAAAAATAATAATATATCGCATACCTCCGAGATCCCCATTTTTTTCTTTCACTTGATTAAGCATAATCAAGCAAAAACGATAAATTGGTTTCAGTGACATTATAAAGTGCGCTGCTTCACAGCAATAATAACAGTCAAAACAAAGTAACAGAACGAAAAGTGAATCAAAAGTAATCGAAAATAATCGAAAATAAACAAAAATAAAAACAAACAAACAAATTAAAGAATAAAAAAAAAAGTGCATAACAAATCCTTTCAGTGAGGTGCGACAAAGAAACTATCAATTAAAATATATCACCTCGCAAGCGTGAAAATTGAAACAGACAATATATTGCTCATTAAGCAAGTGGTTTTTAAGGCAGCATTTGGCGCGAGGGCAGAGTCACTGATTCCTACTCGACGATAGCCAAGTTCGAGTCGGCGTACGGAAGAAATCGAGTTCGTGCTTCGTATTGCGGGTCGCCTTTGTTTTTTTTAAATGAAAACAAATTGGGAAGAACCAGTATGAACACGGAGGACGACAAAAACGCAACAACACACAAAAGAAAAGGCACACAGAAAATCTCCATTGTGACGCGAAGTAAAACCGCGAAATTAACAATGGAGAAAAAAGGCCAGCAAATGGAGGAGGACAGGGGGCGCCCCTCCCCCTACAATTTTAATATGTATGGGGCAAACAATTCGTTCGCTTCTCTTGCATCCTCAGAGTCTGAGGATGAAGAGGAGGAAATAACTGAATTGGAGGCGAAACTTGCGATGGCAAGAGCCCGTCTAGAAGAGAGACGCCGAAAGAAAAAAATAGCGGCACTCGAAAAAGAAAAAGACACGGAACAACAACAAAAGCCGAAGCCAAAAGTCGGCCAACAGCAACAGCAACAGCAACAGCAACAGCAACATCAACAGCAACAATCAACACAAAATCGACCACAGCAAGCAACACAACAGCGGCAAAGCAACAATCAGAACCAAAAAATAAAGATGCCACCGATCAACACTATAGATATTGAGTGTAAGGAATTGGTAAGTCTTTGTAAGCTAGCGATAGGTAACAATTTTGTAGTTAAAAGACTGGCTGGTAATAGGCACGCCATTCAAACCTATGCGGTGGCAGACCACGAAAAAATTAAAGAGGTCTTAAAAAGGGCCACCGCGGAATTCTACTCGTTCACGCCGAAGCAAACAAAGAGGGTAACGGTTCTATTAAAGGGTGTCGACCCTGAGGTGGAACCGGAGGCTCTGCTCGAGATGCTTCAAAAGTTGAGGCACGACGATCTCGAGTTTATCTCCGTAAAACCGTTCACTACAACCAAGGCAAGAAGGGAAAACCGCAAGCTACCCTTCTTTTTGGTTCAACTAACGCCCAGCAGCAGAATTGGTGGTCTAAGAAAGATTACAGTCTTGGATCATCAAAGTGTCACATGGGACAAGTTAAAAAAAGGCAGAGACATCCTGTGTCCGCTGCCAAAGGTTTGGTCACGCGGCGGCGAACTGTGAAATGCATCACCGTTGCGTGAAATGCGGAAAAGACCATAAGGCAGAAGAGTGCCCTCTGGGAAAAGAAAGGGTAGAAGACAAAGCCCTTCTAAAGTGCGCAGTGTGCCGGAATGAGGGACACCCCGCTAATTATCGAGGATGTCCTAAATTCCGAGAAATAATGGCAAGAAGTGTGATCCGGCAAAAAACCACAGAGCCAGCTCGTACTACAACAATGCCCGTAACATCGCAGCGGTCGTACGCACAAGTTGCGTCGGGTGGGAGACCATCAAACCAGGCTACAACATTGGTAGCCACAAATACTCCCACACAGACTGAAACAACATCGCAAGCGGACGTGGTCACGGTTCTGCTTAATCTGCAGAGACAGATGACACAGCTGCAAAACCAAATAAACGAGATCTACTCGTACTTGCCCAATCTAAACAAAAAGTCAATATAAACCCTCTAACCACAACATCAATAAAAGCTCTTGTCGTGAATGTAAATTCACTAATAAGAACTGAGAGAAGAGCCAATCTTTTCAACCTGTTGCAAGTTGAACGGCCTGATGTACTTCTGGCGGGGGAAACAAAGTTAAACCAGAGACACAAGATATGGCATAAAAACTACGATATTATACGAAGAGACCGACCTAACTCCTCTCAAGGGGGGGGTGTCGAAATCTTTATTAGAAAAGGGATCCCTCATAAAGTTATATATAGTGGAGAAGTGCGCAGGTTCCGGGTGCTGGAAGCCTGTATCGTACGCATACCCCTTCAGCAAGGAAGGGGTTTGTATGCGATTGCGGTCTACGCACCTGAGGAGCACCAACATAATCTATTTATAGCAGAGCTCGAGACTCTCTTCCGATGCTTACAATTGCACCTGGGCAAAAATTACTTTATTCTAGGGGGAGATATGAACGCCAAGCATAGAAATTGGGGAAATTATATATCTAATGCCAGAGGAAATCAGTTGGCTGGCTGGTTAGACCAGTTTCATATTGAATATAGAACTGACCTGCTAGCTACCGAATATCCATCGTTCCCTAGAGGTAGATCGTTCTTAGATATCTTGCTAATCGACTCACGACTGAGAATACTTAACACCAATAGACGAAACACAAACTGTTTACGGACAATTGAATACGATAGTGACCACTGTGCATTCACGGCAGTAATGGAGCTTCCGAACGAGCTCGCAGATCTGGAGGAATTCGTGATCCCGCAACCCTATAACTACGGGGCAATGCGATGGCCGCGGTTCACCAGATCATTAACAAGAGAACTTCGTTCGAATGACTTTAATCTGCCAGTAAACAGAAACCTGACTAATGTCGAAATCGACAAATACATTCAACAAATGGACGAAACCATAAAACGAACAATGGACAAAACAATTCCCAAAACAACAGTTACAGATCACACTAACATGTACAGAAACGCAACAATAAACGCACTCCACAGGCAAAAGAGCAGACTGCTATCGAAATTAAAACAATTACACAGACAGTTTACAGACAGACAAGACCAGGAGATAATATCACTGAAATCCCGATTAAAAAACCTCCAACAATTACTTAAAGCTAATTATAGATTAGCAACAAATTTGTATTGGAACAACAGAATTCGAGCTATAAAAACTAATAACCCGAATATGTTCCCACAAATAAATAAAATATTCAGGAGAAATAATCAAAATGAGATTCAGTGTCTCCAAATCCCACGTACTCAGGTAAACAAGCAGCTGCTAACCAACATTGGCATAGATGCAGAGAACGCTATCCTCAATGGTGAGCTCTTCGTGATCGAAGATCCTTTGGAAAAGGTGAACGCTTTGGGAGCTGTCTTTCAGGAAATGTACAAGGTGAATGAAAGCATTCATCGAAATCACGACCTGGAGGACAGAGTTCTACTCAATCACCTGCACCTCCGGAATGAAATTTCACTTTGGCAATCGGAGAATCCGGGTTTTACCGAATTCAGTGAAGATAATCTGTCAATTGACATTAATGCCAATGGTGTAGTGGCTAATAGCCTTCTAATAACAAGGGAAGGAATCCAGAGTATCTTCGACTCATTAAGAAGCAAAAAGTCAGTGGGAATAGATGGAGTAACTAACATCGTACTCAAGAACCTGCCCCCAATGGCAATAGATATATACACGGTCCTGTTTAACAACGCGTTGAATAATGCATATTATCCCGCGCGTTGGAAAACGGCTATCATTCAGCCCATCCCAAAAAAGGGCAAAGACTGTACAAACCCAAGGAACATGCGTTCGATAAGTTTACTCCCAAGCATCAGTAAAGTATTTGAAAAAATCATTAACAAAGCTCTGCTAAAATGGGTAGACGACAATAGCATTATTCCAAATAACCAGTTTGGCTTTAGGGCGGGTCATGAAACCACACATGCCGCAGCTAAACTGGTCTCCGACATACAATGGAATAAATGTAGGAACCAATGCACAGGTGCCTGTCTGATCGACTTGGAGAAAGCCTTTGATACCGTCTGGATCGAAGGGTTGTATTACAAACTGGTCAGACATGGCATACATAAGCCTTTACTATATGTACTTTACGATATGTTAAAGGACAGGAGGTTCGTGGTCAAAAGTGGTAATGTGACCTCTAATAAAACGTATAATATCAAGAATGGCTTGCAACAGGGCGCGGTACTCTCTCCGATTCTTTTTAACATTTACATTAGCGACTTATTAGATGCACTTCCGCAGGCTATTGCGTACGCAGACGATCTCATAATTTACAGAACAGCTCCGAAAGTTGCGATCATAAATAGATTAATACAGCGAGACTTCAACAAAGTGCAGCGCTATTGCAATGACTGGAAACTTAAGATCAACTTCCAGAAATGTGAAGCCATCCTATTCAGAACTCCATTATATAAAGCCACGTACGACACAAGGAAAAACTGGCGAAAGCTAGTTATCGTGGGACCGCATGGAGATAAACTGGAAACCAAGAGTTTAGTTAAATACCTGGGCATCTGGCTAGATCAATATCTGTATTTCAACAGACATGTAGAGGCTGCTTTGCTCAAAGCGAGGAAAACTTTTGCTATGACAAGGAGGCTATTTCACAGTAGCCAACTTGACAGCAAGGTAAAAGTCATATGCTACATGACGCTAATCAGGCCAATGCTCATATATGGTTGCCCAGTATGGTTCAACATAGGTCCAAATTTGATGGAAAAGATTCGGGTGTTCGAAAGAAAGTGTCTCAGAAGTTGTCTCAGATTATATCGGACACCGGAATCGGACTATAAAAAGTATTACTCAAATGAGACTTTATATAATGAAGCGTACATAAATAGGGTGGATAATTTTATGATTAAATTAATCAGAGGACATATTGCGAGAGCAATAAGCTCGTCCAATGACCTAATTTTCGGGGCCTATTATCCAAACACCTTGTACTATGAGAGCGTGCGTCGCAACGGCTTTGTTCCACCAGAGGCGTTCCTTGACTTGGATATGAAAGGGCTTATACAGGATAGATCCGGAATTCCGCTGATCTATCATGTAAGTAGATCATCTGTAGACGGGCGATTGTGCTACGACCGGGAAGCAGCGCGCACCGAAGAACAGCTCCTGCGCTTCAGTAGGGCTATCTCCCACAGAGACCGGGACGATAGTATTAGACAGCGTCAACAGTTCTGGTGGTTGAATGGCATATAAAGACCTGGATACCAAAGTCAGTATAGAATCATACTATCATCAGCTAGCTTACATAGACTTAGCTTTTCTAGAATTAAGGTAGTATAAGATTTAAGTTAAGTTAGGTTAAGTGCTTTTACATAAAAAAAAAAATAAAAAAAAAAAAAAAAAAAAAAAAAAAAAATAAAAAAAAAAATATATATATATATATATATATATTAGGTAAGTTAAGTAAGTTAAATTTTAAGAAAAAAAAAACAAAAAAATTGACAAAGTTTTTCAAATTTTTCTTTGTATTTCAACTAATTATCAGTACTGCCACAAAGTTCTGTCGCCGAAAGGCAAATTATACAAATGTTAAGTAATGTTTAGCTTAGAGCGTCTGCGAAGGACCAGTAAGTTATTATATAAGATAATTAAGCTAGAATTTAAGCATTTTTTGTCTAGCCTTTAATTTAGAAATTAAGAATATAAAAAGAAAAATAAAAAATGTTTTAAAAATGAAAATGAAAAAATAGACCGCAATGCTGGTGGACACGGTGCTAATTGGTTTTAACATATTCACAGGGAATTGGTGCTTATGGCATCGCTGCCAAGGGTAAGTATACAATTCCTGTTTGCATTTGCCTATACTATAGGTTTTGGTTTCAGTGTCGTTTGCGTCAATTGTGTGCAGCTGCGTTGGATTGTTTATAGTAGGGAGAAAAAGGTCGCCAGCCAATGTGTATGTAAAGGGATTTATTGTACACATGATGAGGCTGGGAATAGGCGACGCGATGTTTATTATCCCTGTTATAGTGGTTACATTATATGTAAACCAAATCGTTTCGTTTTCAGGAATTCGTCTAGGGAAAATGCGTATGATAAGATTGGAGTTTGCTTGGCAACCGAAGGTGCCGAATTGGACTTGGGATTTATGAAGTTTGGACAGAATTCTTGTAGGTAATTTTGAATTCGAATTAACGAATGAAGGTAAGAATTCGCTTCCAAGAGCTTTTAGCTAAATACATTAGATACTTGATGCGTGAAGCATTTACAGGTGCTAATGCGATTGCATTAGCGGAAAACTATAAAGGTTGGGTTGTAGTTACGGGGGGTCTTCGGGTAAGGTAAACATCATGGTCTTCTGAGCCTATTTACAGTGGACGGAGGAGACCATTGGAGGGTGTTGCTGTTTTTATCGAACTATGAGTTTCCGCCTCCACTACCTATTTGCACTCTCGGAAGAATGTCTGGCGAATTTTCACAGCGAATTTCAAAAATAATCAATATTGTCTTCGAGGGTGAATTATGGAGGATCGCAATGGTATCTTATACCGATTCGATTGGCACTCAACGCACGTGTGATCGTGGATGTTCTTTTTTTCCATTTTTCTCTTATTTGTTTTTGTTATCTTTTCAGTTTTTTGTTAATTCTTAATTTTATATTTTTTTACTCAATTCTGATTTTTTATTTTTTGATACTTATTATTTCTACTTTTCGAATTATTAATTTTACCTTCAATATCATGCAAAAGTAATGGATTTCTTTCTACTACAACTGATATTTAAATTCATTTATTCATTTGATTAAAAAACAGTACAGAACAACAGGAAGAGGGCCAGAGCAATCAGTCAAACAGCAGAATTTACTCAGCTTAGATTTAAGACATCCAGGTGCTTGGTAATACAAATTGGCTTCCAGATCGTCTAAGGATGATAAGTTGAAGAACATTAATTTAGTTTTGAAACATATTACGAAATTTTCCTCAGCAAACCAATGTCTCAACAAACGGAAACCCCAGTTTACATCAGAGATCAGGTCTACCTAAATCATACGAGAAAGCAAGATCATTTGTTTTTACTTACGCCTATTATAATTCGTTCCCAATAAGTCGGGTCTTACCTGAAGTGCGTTGAAAGGTTTCGTTATACATCTGAATTCAGTTCGCGGCCGTTGCCAGAATTCCTGCAATGGCTCTCGGCACCCCTAAATTTTTCCAAGAATTTTCTTAAGCAGCCCTAGGCGGTTTTTGAATTAATGTATGCACAGTAATGGATATTGTACCACAGTAACCCTGTTGGACGTATTGATTGATCGCATTGTTTTGAATCTGGTAATATCGCATTATCTTTGGACAATACTTGCACAGCACTAGTTCAGTCAGTTTCTGCTTCCTCTTTAATTCGTGAACTACGTATTGCAGAATAATATTGAACCGCCCAATTATTGAGCAATATATTGTATCATTATATCGACTAAATATTAACTATCTAGGGGCTGTTTTATGATCTCTAATAGCCTATTTCTTCCCTTCGACACGCCATACTATAAAAGCTCTTAATTCACATAAAAAAGTCC
This sequence comes from Microdon myrmicae, assembly GCA_963931805.1. NCBI lineage: Eukaryota > Metazoa > Arthropoda > Insecta > Diptera > Syrphidae > Microdon > Microdon myrmicae. The sequence continues at coordinate 108,682,605 of OZ007501.1, forward strand.
GGTGTCTTATAATTCATTGTAACCAGAGTTTTGGAAGGAGTTTTGTCAGTTTGTTTGTGCTGAGTAAAATACATTTTGTTGTCGGCTTAAAAACAAATTGTTTTCGTCTTACTGGTCGTTCTCATAGATTTTGAATCTGTGTTTGACATTGGAATATATTTCACTGTCAATCAATCAATTTAGTGATCATTCTCTTGCATTATTATGATTTATTCACACATTATTCGCAATGTACTGTCGGTCTCAGTTCCAAATGACTGTCTATAGCCACACTATTCCCCGACCTAATATCAAAAACTAAGCAAGTTTTTTCATCCAAGGGGTAATCAATTCCTGTTGTAAAGACGATTTCGTCTTCCCACACTAAACAATCGTAGAAGAGCGAACTAAAGTGAGATTCGTAGCCTGAAAAAGCTGTCTATAAATACTCGTACGTGTTGCTGAACTTTTCACCCTCAAGGTCGTTTCGATGTTTTGTTGCCGCCTTCCCTCCTTATTAGACGGATCTCGCTTCGGTTTTACTTTCGCTTGTAAACATTGTAATTGTAGGGGAAATCTTCCCGCTTGGGTATCTGCTGTATAGACACCCCACGAGTTGATCTATTACCTTTGGTGCTCAGCTTCACTATTATCTACAGGTGGCGGGGAGAGGCAATAATTCACATCCGAAATTCAGGTAATAGATGTCGTGACAAATACGTATGTACATATCATATTTTTCGTTAATGTCCTATTGTGTTTTTATTGCACATGAATATAAATTGCCGTGACCTCAACTTATATATTGTTATCAAATCGTAGACAAGTTGATTGTGGTGGGGCTTAGACGTGTTAAGTTGCTTTTGAATTGACCACCAGAAAATGGACTTGTATTCATTATTTTTATTGAATTAGTCTCTTGTGCAATTGCCCCAATCCCCAAGAGAACTATTGAAAATATTATGGGACACCAGCACTAAGCTGTTGGCAGCAATCTGACGCGGCTTTTATTGTTCACTTGCATGCATAACGGCAGCGGATAAAATGTATAAACGCCCATAAATTACGCCCGCATGAACGAACAGACTGTGAGAAGAGCTACGATTTGCTACGAACTATGAATAGTAATGGATCTAATCTTCTTATCTATATACACCTAATAAGCGTGATGAATTACATAAGAGAATTGCTCCAGCGTGTATTTGAATCACGTACTGATTGTTGTTTGATAGCACGATTATAGTATTGATCTAAGAGAATATTGCGGTAAATTTTTGACCAAAATGTGTTTAATTTTTATGCTTGTCGGGTGCACTGTAAGTATACCGCGTGAACATTCAACATTGTCAGTTTGTCCACGAAAAGGAATTGCAACGTCCCTGAAATCTTCTAGAGTAATATGTAATGAGAAAAAAAATCACGAGTGATCTTAAATCGAGTATCCTTTCTATTGTGGGTTTCTGAGAGATCACACTTGTGGTTTGAGTTGCAATTCTGGTGATATCTAGCGGGTATGTCTTTTTATCTCGCCTTAGATTACTAATTGTTTCACTAAGCAAAGCTAAGGTACGTATTGGTTTTTACGCGGTGTGATAAAAAACGTTAAGTTCTGAACTTCGTAGGCGTTCATACTTATGGCGGTATCCCGGTGTAGGGGCTTCAAAAGATCGATTTGTTTTTTCTTAATCGATAGTATACCACTTGTAGAATATGCTTTCAAAGTATGAATTTGTATTTTAGCGGCTCAAAATGAGTGCGAAAAGTACGTATGTCCGAGCATACTGTACAGTGTTCGGAAACTTTAAATACAGTTTTCCCAACCCCAAGTACTTGTGCAAGATAACTCATAATTTTACAGATGAATTCATATGCTATTTATTTTAAATGAGAGGTTTATTATTTTGCCACTTGATGAATGTATTTTTAGGGGTTAAAATTTTGTTTATAAAAACTTATAAACAAAGCTAAGTTGAAAATGTTCGCAAAAAAAAAAGACTTTAATCAGGTTTATTTATAAAATTTTTTAAATACGTCAAATACTCATCAATTGACAACACTAATAAACTAAACAATACCATTTTTTTATTGATCATCCATGATTCCCGGGGCGGCATTGGTTTTCTGTGTCAGGTCAGTTCAATGGAGCGGGAATTATCGCGTTGATTTGTGTAACATTCGCGGCTTGAGATGCAATTTCCCTTCTGTGTCTGCCCACGTTTCTAACCAGAAACCAACTATCCTTTCATATAGCGAAAGCCAGGTAATTATTAATACAGATATTTTCGATTTTAATCTTCCTGGATATAACTTAGTGACTCTGTTCTTTCACGTCGTGGTATAGCCACATACATACGAAATGATATTGCTTATCAGCTTCTGCCACAATAAGGACTCTGTTCCAACCCAGAATTTAAATTCTCGTGGTTAAAACCTCACCTTCGTAGGCATATCATACATTACTGCTTTCTTTACAGAATTTGATGGTCTGTCTGATTCTATCGACAGGATCTTGACCCTATATCCGCATACTGAAATCGTTATTGCGGGTGATTTTAATGTGCATAACTCTCAGTGGCTTCGTTACTCCGGACACACAACATCTGAAGGTCAATATGTCCAGCTCTTTGCTGATTCAAATACTGGCGTCAGGCATCCTTGAGACGTTTGTCATCGAATTTGCATCAGCAAACTGTAAATGATTGAATAAAACATATTGCGAAAGTGCGAAAGCACTCGAAACTGATGCCGTATGTGCGATCCAAGTAGATAAGTGTGCGCAGCTCCACTGCAACTTCCCTTAATTAAATGCAGTTTAGTTTGGAAGTTTTAAAATTCGAATGAAGATTATTAAAACATCAATGGCCCCTGCTTGGTAGAAACCTCGATGTGGTGCGGGGGCTTAAACTACTATGAATCACTCAGGCTATGCTGACGGAAGCAATGCTTTCAGTGGGGCCACCCATGTCAAACAGGTTAGTGAGGAGTAGCACACAAAGATTTACCACCCTTAATCCAGGGTGTTACGCGTCACAGTGCCCATTGGATGGTTTGCAACCAGGGGTATACCGGCTGTATTATAACGGCCCCTCTCTGACACCGGGTCGAATCAGAGCAGTAAGCAGACCTAACCATATCAAAGAGGGCCTCTGATATGGTGGACTATTTAAAACCCCAAGACTGGTGGGAACAAAAATGAATAATCAATATACAAAAAACAATCTCACGAAAAACCCGCTAGGCGTCGGTGCTAAAAATACAGGGAGCATGGTACAATTATATATTTATAAACGTACACGCCCCAACAGAATCTATCGACGAAGAAACGAAGGACACATTCTACGAGACCCTAGATGAAGTATTCGATGGGATCTCATCATTCGATGTTAAAATCCTCTTTGGGGACCGCATTGCAAATATTGGGAAGGAAGACATCTTCCAACCAACTATAGTTAAAGAAAGCCTAAATGACGTTTCAAATGATAATGGAATTCAAATTATCCCGTTCGCAGCGTCAAAATATCTGGTAGTGAAAAGCACGACGTTCAAGCACAAGTAAATCCATAAAGCCACATGGATATCACCCGACGGCGTAACGCGTAACCAAATAGACCACTTCCTCATAGACAAAAGAGACCACTCGAATATCCTTGACGTAAGATCATGTCGAGGAGCAGATTGCGACTCCGATCATATTCTAGTGATAGGCAAAATCAGGAGTCGACTCGCAGCAGTCACGGGAGAGGAGCAAGGAGTTCGACATTGACAAACTAAAAGATCTCCGCAAAAGGGCTGAATATCAAGAGGAACTAACGAATAGATTTAGCATCCTAGAGAATGGGAGTGGTGGGGAAGAGGAAACCAATAATCTGGGCATCAAATGGGCACCGATCAGAGACGTAATCAAACAAACAGCCCAAAAGGTATTAGGATTTAAGAAAACAATTAAGTCCAAACCTTGGTTTGACGATGAGTGCATGGCGAAGATCGAAGAACGTAAACGCCTCAGAGTGATCCAGTTACAAAGATATGATGAAGGCAATGCAGAAAGATACGCGTCAATTCGGAAAGAGACAATGAGAGTTTTCAAACGCGAATGGGAGAAGATTAGGATCGAAAAAATCCTAGAAAATCCCAGAGCAAAGAACATCAGAGCTATGTATGTCGGCATAAATTCAATTAGAAATGGCTACCGAGAGCGAGCAAACATAATCCGAGACACAAACGGCTGTCTGCTGACAGAAACAAACAATATCGTGACAAGATGGAAGCAGTACTTTGAAAACCTGGTCAATGTGCGCACCCATCAACCACAAATAAACGCGCCAGACGTACATACAGCCGAGCCTCAGATCCCAGAGCCCTCTTTCGACGAAGTTGTAGACGCAATAAACCGATTGAAAAACAACAAGGCTCCCGGAGTTGACTGCATACGGGCAGAGCTTGTGAAGCATGGAGGAGAGGCAACCGCTCGAAAGATCCTTCAACTGATTAAAACAATATGGGATAAGGAAGTCATTCCGGAAAAATGGAAAACCTCAATAGTCGTCCCCATTTTCAAAAGAGGTGACAGATCTGACTGCAAAAGTTACAGAGGAATATCATTGCTCCCTACCACATACAAAATACTAACAAATGTCATACTGGCGAGAATCACACCGTACGCAGAAGACATATTGGGAGACTACCAATGCGGATTCCGTAGAAACCGGTCAACGAGCGACCAAATGTTCACAATAAGGCAACTACTGGAAAAGAAGTGGGAATACGGAGAGACGGTTCACCAACTGTTCGTTAACTTCAAAAAAAACCTACGACTCAGTCGCAAGGCACAGACTCTACCATATTGTAGTTGAGCTGGGAATCCCGAAAAAATGTGCCACCCTCATTCAAATCTGCATGAACGAAAACAAAGTGCGAGTTAGAATAGAAAACCACCTCTCCCAACCATTTGAAATACGGGACGGACTAAAACAGGGCGATGGCCTCACCATGTCTCTTTAACCTTGTCCTCCAGTATGTCATCAGAACGGCCGGATCATCCCTGAACGGGGTCACACAAGTGCTCGCATATGCGGATGACATCACCGTTTTGGGCGATAATCTAGAAACCGTAAGTAAAAACTATGAAATCATCTTGCACGTGGCAGAAGAGGTGGTCCTAGAAATAAATGAAGACAAAACGAAATACATGATTACGGCGAGAGCAGGTGGACCTCAGAGAACACACATAAACATCAGAGACAAGATATTTGAAAATGTCAAAAAATTTAAATACCTGGGAACAATACAGACGGCCAGTAACGAAATGTCGAAGAAAATTAACAAAAGACTACACTCCGGCAACGCTAGTTGGCACGCAGTCAGTAAACTGCTGAAATCCAAACTGCTATCACGGAATATAAAGCTGCGTGTCTGTAGAACCATAATCATGCCGATTGTTCTATACGGATGCGAAACATGGGCTCTCACAAAACGGGAAGAAAACAAATTCCTCGTATTCGAGAATAAAGTTTTGAGGGGTATCTTTGGCGGCCAATATGATGAGGAGGCAGGACAATGGAGGAAACTCCGCAACCACGAATTGGAAGAGCTATACCGCAAACCAACAATAGTGAAAGTAATCAGGTCGCGAAGATTAAGATGGGCCGGATATGTGGCGCGAATGGGCAACGATAGGACCGTCCATAGAATTCTTGACGGTTAGCCAACGGGAAAGATACCGACAGGGCGGCCGCGACGGAGATGGGAGGACAATGTTAGGTTGGATCTCGAGGTGATCGGATCGGATGGTCAAGCGTGGAAGGAGAGTGCACAGGACAGGAAACGATGGCGGAGTCGAGTCGGTGAGGTCATGAACTTCCGGGTTCCTACAGGCCAATAAATAATAATAATGTGACGTATATGACAATCAGCACCAGAATATTCTAGAAAGTCCGAAACAAAGTACTAGATTATTTTAGATAGTACTAGAAAACTGGAGACTATGAACAGTAGAAAATTCAAGGCTATGGAACGGGCGGAAACGAAACGCCGAATCAAAATGAGGAAAAACGTCGCACGCAGATCAGGAAGTAAGTAAGAAGTATGAAGTAAGCAGTAAAAGACGCGATAAGTACGGAAGCGATGTCAAGAAATCGTTAAGTGTACGGTAAAAGTAACGGGTGTTACCGGATTAATAAAGTGTTACATTAATTCAAAATCGATTTAACGGCTCTTATTTATTAAAAATAATTAATCCAGCGAACCTTAAGCTCGCTACAATAATAATAATAATAACTTCTGCTTTTGTATACGTGTTCGTCGTTCGATTATCAGTATCGTACACATAAGTTAGGTGTTTATTAGTTGGGATACTTGCGTTCTAGGTGAAATGCAGCATGCATCGTCAAGCACTATGGATTTCCATTTCCCTATCGACTCCAAACAAATACTGCACTTTTACCTGGATAAAAAAGGTTAATCAATTTATATTAGATTTAAGGAAGGAATTTACCTTCATCTGCAATATTCAAAATAATCTACTTTTGAATATGTTCATGTCAGGTCTAACTTGCGCGAAGGCCTTAGACATTAGCTTGCCTAATTATTCTAATAAATGAAGTGGCGTTGCGAATGAAAAAGAGACATTTTTACAATAAACAATTCTTCTTTAGGATTGCAGTGAAACCAGTAACCCTTTAGCAGATTTTAAGTTCCGAAACTGGAATTAGGTGACATAAATCATCAGCCTATTACCAAATCCCACGTTAATGCCAGTGACGCAATCGAGCTCACGTAAATCTGCGTGTGACTCCAATTAATTCATTACTTCACCACGTGCTTGCTCGTTACAACTACATCCATCTGTGTCATTTTAAATCATTAACGAAAAGGGTTATGGCGTTCTCTGTATTTTTCAATCGAAATTGTATTTCCAATTGTATTGAATGTATGAATATCAATCAATAACCATTTTCTTAGATGCCTTTGTGGGGTATTCGCTGTTAATTTCAATTCAATATATTCTCACGAGTACCGTCCCGGGATGATGTAACTGAGGTCTTCTTCGTCTTCAGTTATTCCGTTTCTTTATGTAAATTATTCTGGTCTTGTCCAGGGGTTCCTTATCTTCATAAATATGTGTCACAATAATTCTTCCCTTACCCGTTAGGTTTTAACATATTTAACGACATCTACAAATGATAGTTAAAGGCGAAAATCACTTCCACTCAAATCTTCACAATAGTACAAATCTAGTTCAGAGAGGAAATGCTAATGAGGATGCCCGAGCAATCTGTGGTCCGAAAACATCTTCCCCTGCGGTTAAGGGTCACAGTTAGACAAACTGATATCTTAATAAGTGCGAGTTTATTGTGGAATTCAATCTTTATGATTAGTATTGTGTGTTTATGAATGAGCGAAGATTAAATTTGGGTTAAGCTCATCGTTGACATAAATTTCTGTCGTTTCTTCGGTTGGTTTCATTGAGAAATTCCTATCATGTTTAATTTATATAAAATCATCTAGGAAAACTTGATTGCTGTGCGGTTGCCGGCAGTCTGGTGGTGTTTTAAAATTGACGTGAACTTGTTGAAAGTATGTCTAAAGAAGAATGCCTTTCACCTTCAATGTCGTTTGAGTAACCTAAAAAATATTGGTTCTTCTTTTGTGGTATTCTTACGTTTTTCCGGGAAATTCATGTTTGGAATCCTCCATTGGGTAGATAGATTGTGGGATCACCCTTTAAGATTCTCGGACGTAAAATGTGGAAGCGGACGGTTATGGAAGGTTAAAAGGAAACTTTGTAAAACTAGTTTAGTTGTAAATCATCTGTGATAAAATAATTTCGATTAATCTGTGTGATAGAGGGATTCATTCCTTTCTTAACTGATCATTATTAGAAAATAATGATCTATCTCGTCATTTACAGGTCATCCACTTCGAAACCCCTGGGTTTGCCAACAATTGCTTCGATCTATTATTATAAAGTGTTGTGAGTTGCAAGGCACTAATTTAATGTCGGGCACCGTAATAGCCAAGGCTGTCATGTCAAAAACTGGTAGTCCTTAATGTAATGCTTACAACTCACATGTCTTTTAAATATTTATAACTGACTGACTTATAGTTGACAGATTTACAATATACAGGCTCGTAGCTCATGGATTTATACCTCATCGATGTTCAATCCGCGGAATATATATTTTAAATAGTTAAGTTCGCATTTCATTGGGACTTATACGCGTATAACCAACAAATATAAAACTTATAGTTCGAAACATCTCACTCACAATCTTATTATTCACATATTTCGAACTCATGCGTTTATAGCTCATTAACTCAAAGCTAAGGTTCTAAGTCTTACAGCTCACAGGTTTATAACTGAGATGCATATAACTCAGATATCTATACCCCACATGCGCTTAATCGCCGGCTTAATTTCCCTAAGGCCTCTTCTCCACAACTTCTTTGATCCACCCTTCATTGAAAATAAGTTACTGCAACTCAAAGACGAGTTTACACTGGGCCCTGATGGTATCCCTGCAATTCTCCTCAAGAGATGTTCATCCATTCTCTCTGCTTCCCTCTCTCTGATCTTCAATCTTTCGCTCTCTCAAGGCACATTCCCCCACATTTGGAAAACCTCCTTCATCACTCTCATCCACAAGAAGGGTTCCAAAAATGATTCGCGAACTGCCGCTCCATCGCCAAACTGTCCCACTTACCCAAGATTCTCGAAAGCATTCTATACGAATCTCTCAGTTTCCGTTGCAAATCTTTTATTTCACAAGGGCAACATGGTTTTCTCAATGGCCGATCGACTAGAACCAACCTCGTTGAGTTCACTTCTTTTGCGCTCTCAGCACTAGAGTACGGTAAAGAAGTCGACATGGTCTCAACCGACCCCAGTAAAGCATTTGACAAAATCTCCGGCAATCTAATCCTCTTCAAATTATCTACCCTCGGCTTTGAACCTGGATTCCTGAAATGGATTTCTTCTTATACATAGGATAGACTCTATTCCATCCGGTTCAGGTCTATAACATCCAACCCCTTCATTGCCGCTTCTGGGATCCCTCAAGGAAGCCACCTGGGTCCTCTTCTATTTATTCTTACCACTAATGACATGGATAAGGTCATTACAAATTCCTGGTTGTCCCTATACACTGATGACTGACACCAAGATATACAAAATCATCGAGTCACCACTTGATTCTGTACTTTTTTTTTATTTCACTTCTCTCGGGAGAGGCGAACTTTTAGCGCAGAGTGGGCGCCCGAAGATCCCGTTAAATAAGTGTTGCAATTCTTTTTGAACACTTGCAGGTTGTAACGCTCGCGCGGGGAGGGAGTTCCACAGCTTGCCCCCTCTGTTACGGAACGAATACTGATGCAGGGATCTTCGCGCCCTCGGGAGATGAACCGCAAATTGGCGCAATCTGTCAGATGGTCTCGTGGAGCGCATATAAACCGAATTCCGTTGAACAATGTCATGAATCTGCGATGAACAGTACCCGTGATAATATCTGTAAAACAGACAGAGGTCAGGTACGCGCCTTCGATGTGATAGCGACTGCAGTCCTGACGTCAGCGCCGAGTCACCGATGAGGCCAATCGCTCGTCTCTGTATGCTCCCAAGTAGGTCGAGGGTATGTTTAGGAGCCGAGCTCCAAACATGAGACTAATATTCGAGCGCGGGTCTAATTTGAGATTTATACAGAACAAGAAGTTGGACCGCAGTAAAAGATATCTTGGCTCTAAAGAGATAACTCAGTTTTACAGAGGCGAACCTTGCGATGTTCGACACGTGTTAATGCCACGATACATTCCCACAGACCGTGACGCCGAACGATCTCAAGCCTTCCCCAGATTCGAGGGCCTGGCCATTCGTCATGAGCTGTGCAATTGATGATCCACTTTTCGTTGTAAATGATGTACACTGTCTTCGTTGCATTGAAGTAGACGAGATTGGTCTTTCCCCATTGTAGCACCTTGTCCGGATCCCGGTTCAGATAGTCGATCTGGCTACATCTTAGCTGGTGCGACGTTGATTCACCACCCGAGCCGATCACTCGAAAAGGAGAAAATCAACGTACTATTATCCGCCAAATTGAACACTTTGTTATCCGTTGTCTGCAATAAATCGTTTATGTGAAACTAAAACTAAGTTGGATCCAAAATAGAACCTTGAGGCACCACACAATTAACAGGATACAGATCCGAACACACGCCGTCCATAACAATCCGAATCGATCGATTTTCGAGGAAACTCTTCGTCCAGTCGCAAAGATGCTGGAAAAGTCGTTATGAACGAAGCTTGCTCAGCAATGTCCCATGCCAAACGCGGTCAAAACCCTTGGAGATATCCAATGCGACCGCTCTTGACTCACCATCCCACTCAATCGCAAATGCCCATATATCGGTTGTAAGGGTCAAAAGTTCTCTCGTGGACAGCCTGGCGCGGAATCCGTATCGACGATCATTGAGAAGTCCGTTGCACTCAATTACTCGGCATTGATGACCTTTTCCATCACCTTAGATAACATAGTAATGCTGTCGCCCGGTAATTTTGTGGTAGACACTTAGATAGCATAGACATTAATGCTATCGGACGGTAATTTTCTAGTAGATACCTTTTTTCCCCTCTTTGGAATTGGCTGAACTCCAGCGATATTTCAGCAGGGAGGTTAATGTCCTTCGTGTATAAGATAAGCGAAAGAGTCTGCCAAGAACCGGCGATAGTTCTGGAGCACGGTTCTTAAGGACTATTGCTGGTATTCAGTCCGGGCCGGTTACCTTGCCTTCCTGCAGTCCAGTCTACGTAGAATGTGTTGAATAGCACGCGGGGGGAACCTCACATCCAGCATCGAAGACCGTCCTAGTGCGATCTCAGGTGGGTTAAAAAGACCATCATCGAGGTTTGAATTCGCGAACACATTACCTCTATCCTTTCAATTTGTGACTAGTGTTCCGCTGCCCATCACTAACAGAGGTAAAGAGGAGGAAGCGAAGTTACTGCTGCCAGCCCTTGCCATTGACCAGAAGGAGCGCGAACCAGACGGACGCTCAATGAGTTTATTGGTCACTCTGTCGCTGTAGGCCTTCTTCGCGATATCAATCGCCTAGTTGTACGCTTTTCTGATTCTAACAAAATTCGTTCTGTTGTCTTCGGTGGGATTGGAGCGTGAATGCTTGAGAGCTCTATTTTTTGCCGCTGTAATTTGCTCACATTTTTTATCAAACGAAGGCTTATCAGATGAATTTCGTTTGACGGAATGCGGTATGTGAATCTCACCCTAAGCAGAATAATCTCTGTGACCGACCCAGCGCATGCACTGATATCGGAGTCTCCAAAGCACACCTCCGACCAAGGAAAGGATGCGAAGAAATCTCGCAAATCATCCCAGTTAGCAGCCCCGTATCTCCACATATGGCGAAGCTGCCTAGGTCGGTTATTCGCCTGAAATGCAAGTGGTAGCGCGACCAATACCAAGCAGTGATCTGTGTTTCCCAGTGGTGTAGCAACTTCCACGGTATAAATGCTCGGCTCGGATGTCAAAAACAGATCTAGGGTGTTCCAACCCTTTCTTGGACAGGTCCATCAGCCAAGCCCCGAAAGATGGGCAAGGATTTCCCCAAACCATTTCACGGAGGCTATAGCTTGATGGGGTGGTATTTCTCTGGGCGACAGGGCGCTGGGGCCCCACCTACCACTCGGCCTTTAGTCGCCTCTTACGACAAGCCGGCTTAGCTGAGAGTGAGAGTATATTCTAACGCCCTACTCAGGGGACTGCTGCAATCAGACCATGACAACTTCTCGACTTGGTGTGACAAAAATTGCTTTGTACTTAGCATCGCCAAATTCCAGTCAATAGCCTTTTCCCATAAGCGTACTCATTCATCCTCATGCCCTCATTCGCTTCATAAACAATCCCTGACCATTATCCAATTTATTCGAGACCTTGAGATCTCTTGCGACAGGAAGCTTAACTTCCTCTCTCACATTGATGAGACCATCCGGAAAGCCAACTCTGGCCTCGGATTCGTGAAACGATGGTCAAAGGAATTCTTCGACCCCATACGTAACGCGATTCCTTTACCTTACCTTCGTCTGTCCACTACTTGAATATGCTAGCTCCTTATCGCAAGACTCATATCCAAAGAATCGAACGTATTTAACGTCGCTTCCTTAGGTTCGCTCTCTGCGGACTAGGATGGGAAAACCCCTTAATCCCCACCCGTACATTAACTGCCTCAAATTAATCAACCTTAGAATCCTTTAGGAGCGTAGGGTCTTGGCTGACATAGTGTTTTTTATCGGGTCCTCTTCGGCTCCGGACCTTTCTACACTTTCCTCTTTAACCTGCTCTCACCTCTCGCCCCTACTCCTGCCTTCTTAATTTGTTCTGGTTACCTTAGTTAAGTTAGTTAAGCTTAGTTAAGTTAGTTCACACATTCTTTAGTTTGTAGAGTTATGTATACTACATTAACTTGTAATTACTTATATTGCTTGAATTAAGCCAAGAAGTGGTAAGTGTTTTAAACGGACAGGTTTCCATTTTCTTGAAGCTCCAAAATGTATAATCCACAGATAATAGAGTACACAGGCTTATAAGTGAAGATCTTAGAATTGGGTAATAATTGTGTGGGTTCTTTATCTGCCTCTACTCGGCGACCCTTTTAGGGACCCCGAAGACTTTTTATGTTCGTTATTTTCCTGGGGCCTGTGGCGTTTAGGAAATCAGAGTAGAACGACATTCGAAGCCATGGTATAGAAGGTTTGAATCAAAGTACCGACGTAAAACACACCACTCGTGTATGTTTGCGAGGATCTCTCAACTGGCTACATAAACTTTGATTGCTCTGTTAATGCTCTGGTACACCGCGATGTTGATTATTTCGATTCTCTTTGATGTCGCGTGCGTCATAGAGTTTTCTAGAGGTCACCTTCGAAAGCAAAATAAAGCATAATTGGTTTTTCAATGCCGTTCCTATTGGCAAAATTTCCGTGGACGAAAACCCAGTCGGGGGGAAGTACGAATGAGGTCCGTAAAACATGTTTGCGTCTGTGTGTTTCGTTTATTTATCACCTGGAATTTTTGAGAATAACCAGTACCTTGTTTATACGGTACTTTTGATCAGTTGTATGTACCTAGCATTTCAGTAGATAGACAATTTGGTTTTGTATTTGTACCTAATGAAATAGTTATATAGATGTGGGTGACAGACGGGGAGATATGGCGGATTTGTCATTGACTTTAGAGAACCTTATCGCTACGTTAATAATTAACTTTTTAATTAAACCCACGGTTCCCTTGCGTATTTGCACCACTTAGCTGAACCAATTCTAATATTGTTTTCTTGATGCTAAAGGTTTCAAGACTCACCAAGACCTTTGGCTAATTTCACTGGATTTTATGTTTTCTTTTTCGATTTAGAATGTGAGCGCAGATTCGTCCTTTTACGTTTTAGAGGAAAATCACAAATTGTCGCACCTTTGTTCTTTGCACCGTTATGAACGAATACCGTATTGTGTTAAAAGTTCTCGTAATTGAAGACACATTTTTACTTCTTCATTGTTCCGTAAGTTTGGTAATTCTTTTTTTCTTTGTCTCGAGTCGACAATGTCAGTTATTTTGGTGTGTTATTACGAGGGTGAAATAAAGATAAATGATAATTTTACTTTGCTTAGCAACAAGTTGCGTGCTAGATAATCTTGTGCGTGGGTGTTGTTTGGTTTATGAAGGGTGGGGGAACCAGTTTGACTAGCGGTAGCGCTCGACTTTGGAGTCAGTACAGCCATGATCGAGCAGGAGGTACATACGATTGTTGGGCAACGGATCATTATAAAATGGTAACAATTGAAGGCGTTAAACCCTCAGAAAATTTTTCTCGATTGAAGGCACAGTTTGGTGATGATACACTGTTTCAGAATCGTGTGTATACGTGGGCCAGAGAGTTTAAAAGTGGGTGAGAACGTATCGCAAACGAAAGTCATGATCGGCGCCCAAGGACAAGTCGTACAGATGACAACATCTGTGCCGTTCGAGAGCTTATTGAATATAACCGCTGCTTAACTGTTGGAGAAATCTTATCAGAAGTGGGTATCAGCTATGGAAAAGCCGTATATCGAAACAAAAGATGAGGTATGCCCATTCGAGATGTCATCCTTCTTCGTGACAACGTCAGGCCATACACCGCGTCCTTGACAAGCGATACATTGGAATGTGAATGAATGAGAATGGGCTGGGAAACTCTCGAACACCCACGTTATACCCCAGACTTGTCTCCCAGTGACTAGTTTTTTGTTCGCACCCTTGACGGAATCACTTGGAGGAAAAACATTCGAATGTAATAAAAAAGTCGAGGAGCACGTGTGCAATTGGCTAACAACTCGTCCTAAATCTTTTTATGAACAAGGGATATTTAAGCTTCCAAATCAGTGGCTAAAGTGTGAAAATTACGCAGGAGACTATATTGAAAAATGTTGGTAGTATAGTTAGTGTGTCGAATATCCTTGACGTAAGATCATATAGAGCTCCTCGATAGTATATTGGTTAGTATACCCGCCTATCACGCGGGAGACCGGGGTTCGATTCCCCATCGATGAGACCCTACCGACTAATGACCTTGCCCGGAAAAAAACAAATCATTATGGAAAATTTAACAAGCCTCAGGACTTGCTAAATAAGGCCAAGACCGGCTCCCGGTTGTAGTGCCGATGATGATGATAGTTAGTGTGTACCATTATTCAATAAATGTGTAACAAGAAATTATCGTTTATATTTGATTCACCCTTGTATTTGTTCTATTATAACAGATCAAGATTAGTGCTTCCATAATGTTCTCTTGATCTGCCCCCAGTATTTCTAGTATCACAACAAAATGTACTAGAACTAACTTGTTGATAGTTCTAAGGCTGTAACACTAGCTGAGCACAACGAAGTGTTATATTGAACACTTTCTCGTCACCTCTAGTTGCCAGCTGCAACATTCGGTGAAGGGTTTAGTGATCTTCTGAGCTTGTGAGTGGATTCGATGGGGTTCAAGTGTACGTTTGTTTAGTTGGTTCATGGGTAGCAAAATCCATGTCTAATCGAGCGGAAGGTTTCGGTATAGAATGCTGACAAATGCTGAGATCATATCTTTTTTCTGTAGTGTGGAATGTTACTTACTCTGCGAAGGGAGTTGACTGCTACCCACATGGAACTACTGCTGGCTTTTTTCTTTTATTCAGTTTAAAGCCCTTTATTTTGAGTCAATGCCAGGCACGGAATTCTTTAGACCCTACATATGACTTTCATAATCACATGAGTGTTTGGCTGGACTGTCAATATTCGACGTTGCGGAGCTAGCTTCGACATTCGACTCACCAACACACAATTGTTAATGTCGCGGGTTGAATTGGGATCTTATTGTTTTTTTTTTTTTTCGCTGAGCTCAACATGCGGTACCAGCCATTATTTATTCATTTGGAGCTTATTTAGCGGAAGATCCTTTTTGGAATATTTTTTGTTAGACAGCAGACGCAATGTTTAACCCTCTTTTTCTTTTTTTCATGGCTCATCAATGCCGAAGATAACCGAACATCATATGTGATTCCCATTATTGTTCACAAGATGTTGCTATCGTTGGCTTTCAGGTAAATGTTTGTTAGTTGAGTAAGATTGCCAAAAGTATTTTCATATATTTTAATGGCATTGTTGCCGAAAGTTTGTATATTTATGGGTGTCACCGTTTATTCCGTGCAGGGTAGTTTTTACTGGAAAGGAGCTAATGGAAGCAGTGCCACCCTCTGTTGGAAACCTGTATAAAGTATTCACCTTCGCATTTGTTTTTGTAGCACTTTTCTGCATGATTGTTTCTGTTTGGACTTTTTCTAGTACTATAGCATACTTGTAACCAGCTCCCCACACAACGTCTAGTGGTTATACAGAATCTACAAGTTATGAAAACCGCTTTTGTTTCCTACTTTTTCTAATCCCCTTATCATCACCACTTTCATAGCCTACTCTTGTACAGGGTGAGCCATCTTTTATGTTATGTTATGTGTGTGAATATCGAATAACTTTTTTTAAAAAACAATCGATTTCCATATATGGGGTATTTTTATTTAATGTGGTCCTATACAATTTATTTGGACTGGTTTTTGAATATAACATCAATCAAATGGCCGCCTCTATTGAGGTCCCCGAGGAGAATTTTCACATCGAATGAAGAGATCCCATCAAATACTTCCTCTAGGGTCTCGTAGAACGTGTCCTTCGTTTCGTCGTCGGTAGATTCTGTTGGAGCGCGTACGTTTATAAGTACATAATTGTACAATGGGGCCTGTACTTTAACACCGACATCCGGTCATTAATAAATCTCACATCTCTTACATGGGGCGTAATCTTATTGCTTATGATGAATCATGTACCCAGGTTATGTGTATCGGTACTTCCACACACCAGTGTGTGTCGTCCGGTGAAATACCACCTAATCAAGCTTTAACCTCTGTGAAATGGTCGGGAGAAATTCCTGGCCATCTTTCGGAGCTTGGCTGATGGGCCGGTTCGAAAAAAGGTTGATTTAAGTGGTAGTAGGTCTCAAGGTGATATATCACCCCGTCACGCTGTACATACCGCGATATCGTCGAGAGAAATCTTCGACGGTGTTTCGGATGTGTAGCTGATGGCCCGGACTGACACGGAGATGTCATGATGGTACCTTCTGATATAAAGAATTCCGGAGGTAAACTAGTCTTCCATTCGGATCTGCGTGGAGGACTATGTCAGGGGGATCATCATGCCGATATTATGATAAATAACTGCACTTTAAGAGGTTCGTCATCACGTAATCGGGCTCGCTCTCGAGGCTCTGCCCACGCTTGACTGATAACGCCATTTTGTATTATCAGGGGCCAATGGTTCACCAATACGAATATAAACGTGGTCCACCAATATTTGCAAACAACGGAACCTGATATCCTTGTCCTAACTGAGACCCAGGTCGATTCGTCAACTGACTCGACATATCTTCGTTGCTCAGGATACGACCTACATTCGAGATTTCGTTTTAAGGGCGGAGTCTGCGTCTTCTCGCGGTCCGATCTGGCTTGCCAGAGGATGGAGGCGTTGGAACCCGATAACATGGACATCATATGGCTGAGTCGTTCTGAGGAACTCTGTTAAATTTCTTTGTTATCTTTACCGCTCTCCGAGTGACAATCGACCAGCGACATTTTTCGAACATCTTTCACATAGCAGAGACTGGATACAGATTAACCACCCAACTTCTGAAATTGTTGTCCTTGGCGATTTTAATGTGCACAATTCTGGCTGATTGGTACATTCTAACAGAACCGACCAGGCTGGGAGGCTGGCGGAGATGTTTGGTGTTAGCCACAACTGGACTCAACTCGTGGGGGAACCGACGCTAGCGCCGGATGCCCGAGGCGATTATGCGAACACACTGGATCTGTTTTTGATATCCGAACCGAGTATTTATAGCGTAGAGGTTTCTGCACCACTGGGAATCTCAGATCACTGCTTGGTATCGGTCGCGCAAGCACTTGCGTTTCAAACGAATAACCGACCTTAACAGCTTCGCCATGTATGGAAGTATGGGGCTGCTTACTGGGACGATTTGCGAGATTTCTTCGCGTTTTCTGAGACTCCGATGTTAACGCTTGCACAGAGTCGGTAATAGAGATAATTCTTCTCGGGATGGAGATCTACATTCCAGATCCCATCAAACGAAGTTCATCTGATAAACCTTGGTTTGATAAAAAATGCGAGCAGATTACAGCGGCAAAAAATAGAGCTTTTAAGCAATGGCGCTGCAATCCCATCGATGTCAACAGCACGAATTTTGTTAGAATAAGAAACGCGTATAACCAGACGATTGATACCGCGAAGAAAGCTCACAACGACAGAGTGACCAATAAACTCCTTCGGTACCCGACTGGTTCGCGCTCCTTCTGGCCAATGGCAAAAGCTGTCAGCAGTAACTCCGTTTCTTCCTCTTTCCTTTCGTTGGTGACAGACAGCGGGGCACTAGTCACAAATTCAAAGGATAAAGCTGATGTGTTCGCGAATTTATTTTCCGCGAATTCAAGCCTCGATCCAGGCCTTTTGGAACCACCTGTGATCGCGCCGGTACGGTCTTCCATGTGGGATGTGAGACTTCATCATCATCATCGGCACTACAACCGGGATCCGGTCTTGGCCTTATTTAGCAAGTCTCGAGGCATGTTAAATTTTCCATAAAAATTTATTTTTACGGCAAGGTTATTAGCCTTGCACCAAGATGTGAGATTTCGCCCGCGTACTATTCAACGCATTCTATGTGAACTGGACTGTGGGAAGGTAACAGGCCCGGTTGGAATACCAGCAATAGTCCTTAAGAACTGGGCTCCACAACTATCTTGGCAAACTCTTCCGCTTATCTTATGCACGGAGGACCTTACCTGCTTGCTATCTAACGTGCTGGAAAAGGTCATCAATGCCGAGATAATTAAGTATTTATAGTGCAGCGGGCTTCTGAATGATCATCAATACGGATTCCGTTGCAGGCGGTCCACGGGAGACCTTTTGACACTTATTACCGATATATGGACATTTGCGATTGAGCGGCGTGGTGAGTCACACTGGATATCTCCAAGGCTCTTGACCGTGTCTGGCACCGGACATTGCTGAGCAAACTTCGTTCACATGGACTTTCCCAACAGCTTTGCGACTGGACGAGGAGCTTCCTCGAGAATCGATCGATCCGAGTTGTTGTTGACGGCGAGTATTCGGATCTGTATCCTGTTAATTCGGGGGTGCCCCAACCTTGTTCTTGCTTCACATAAATGATTTGTCGGAGACAACGGATAACAAAGTGTTCAGTTTTGCGGATGATAGTACGCTTGTTTCCTCCTTTTCGAGTGTTCGGCCGATTGGTGCATCTACGTCGCACCAGCTGAGAAATAGACAGATTGACTCTGTGAATCAGCATCTAGATAAGGTCCTGCAGTGGGAAGAGGCCAATCTCGTCGACTTTAATGCAATGAAGACACAATATACAACATTCACAAAGAAAACAGGATCATCGGGGTTCCTGAGGTGATGATGCATGGCCAGGCCCTCGAATCTGGGGAAGGCTTGAGATGGTTCGACGTCACGGTCTGTGGGAATGTATCGTGGCATAAACACGTGTCGGGCATCGCCAGGTCAGCCTCAGGAAAACAGAATATTTTACTCCGGCCCAACTTCTTCTACTGTATAAATCCCAAATTAGACCCGCGCTCGAATATTTCTCTCATGTTTGGAGTTCGGCTCCTAAACATACCCTCGACCTACTTGAGAGCATACAGAGACGAGCGATCCGCCTGATTGGGGACACGGCGCTGACGTCGGGACTACAGCAGCGATCACATCGAAGGTGCGCCCTCTATCTGTTTTACAGATATTATCACGGGTATTGTTCTTCGGAGATTCGTGGTATTGTTCCGTGCAATTCAGCTTATATGCGCTCCACAAGACAATCCGACAGATCGCACCAGTTTGCGGTTCATCTCCCGACGACGCGAACATCCCTGCATCAGAACTCGTTCCGTTACAGAGCGGGGAAGCTGTGGAACTCCCTTCCCACGCGAGACTTCCCGGAGCGTTACAACCTGCAACTGTTCAAAAAGAACTGCAACAGTTATTTGGTGGCATCTCGGGGCGCCCACTCGGCGCTATAGGTTCGCCTCTCCCGAGAGAAGTGTAATAAAAAAATATAAGAGCCCAGTTTTGATATGGCAAGGTCTGCTTACTGCTCTGATTCGACTTGGTGTCAGAGTGGCGCCGTTATAATACAAGCGGTATACCCATGGCTGCAATCTATCCAATGGCACGTTGACGCGTAACACCCTGGATTAGGGATGGTAGATCTTTGTGTGTTACTCCTCGGTAGCCTGTCTGACGTGGATGGCCTTACTGTAAGTGTATACATCCTTCAGCATAGCCTGAGTGGTTCATTGTTGTTTAAGCCCCCACCCCACGTCACGGTTTCTACCAACCGGGGGGAAGTTTTAGTCGCGCGATTATAAATTCTATGTTGGAAAAGAGTTCGTATTATGGCGAAAGCTGTTAAACAATAGGGCTTCGTATAGTGAATATGCTACGATGTGGCAAAACGAGAGGCATTCAGTCATAAGAAGGTAGGATGAAATCCGAAATATCTGCCATGCCCTACGATGCTTGCCCAAACTAAGCGTTTAGTCATCCAGCCCGGACCATGGTCATCGTCGGCGAGGTTTCTGTTGACTTAATGTCAACAAAATATCTATCCTACATCATGCACCAGAACAATACGGCTGAACCAAACAAAATGCATCTAATGTACGACCCGCGAAAGAGCGTTTCTGTTTACTTAGGACGCAGAAACCTATTTCGTTCTCAGGCGTTCATCATCGATGATTTATGACAACAATGCCTGCAGCCCCTTATCCTCGTTCCTTTGTTTGAACAGGTGCAGGACCGATCGTTGCCTGTATTGCAGGCGAAGGGGCATCGTACTTGTCCTATACGGGCATATGGGAAATCCTCCCATTTAACTCCTTTTCGATCGCCCATTGGCCGTCGCCATGTAGATTCGATTCACCCCTCCCACTTCGGTGTGATCAACCACGGTTGCATCGGATGGGGTGTGGATTGCATCGAGGAGTCAAAATTCATCCTCCGTGGAGGTCGCTTTCCGTCCGTAAATTCTCGGTTAGAGTGCGCTATATCATAAGTACAAAAAAAATCCTTTTTTTGCCATTTCTTGTTTCTGGTGATTACACGGCGAATCGAATGTTTTATAAATAAATGAGCAATGTCGCGGTTAGAATAATTCAACTGTAAAAGTGCTTTGACTTTCCTTGAATATCAAGATGTGGTTTTAATCGTAATTAACATTTGTGACTTTTAACAGAAAAGGAATTTGTGACAATAAAAAACAGTGTTCAACACCAACACAAAGCGTTGTATTATTTATTTCTTCTGGACGAAAAGTTGCTGCTAGCAATAGGACGACTGTGCGCACCATGAAGGAATTTCGGACGTGTCGATAGTGGAGTCAACCAAGGAACTCAAGCCGTGTTTACTTCTACCATCTTCTCTGGTGCAGTTAGTGTTCTTGTGTTTTTCAACAGTGGAGTTTTTATTGAACCCGTATCCTTGCCAATACCAAATAAAAACCGCCCACAAGCTGTTCCTCCAAATCCCTACAAATTCTTAGGTCTCTGCCTCAACGGAACGATTATTCCGCAACTCTCTCATTATAAACTCGCTAATGGTAAGAAATCATTCGAGAGTTTTGATGTTTAAGGGGACATTCCGGTTTGTCGGGTCAAAAAATAGGTTTTTTTCATGATTTTTTTAAAGAGAAAGTATTAAAGATATAACAACAATTTTTCTTTTAAACATTTTATTCATATTTTGACTACGTTTGTAAATTTAGTCGAGTCACTCCGGAACCGGAACCCCCCCACGTGTTCAAAGATGGCCATCCGTTCTGCTCGTGTCAGGGTTATTTTCGTCCCCGATGAAAAAATACGAAAAATGCAAAAAGTTTATTGAACTTAAATACATTTACCCCAACGTGAGGGGAAAAAATTTTAAAATTTATAAAAAAACAACAAAATGGCGAACTATTGAAAAAAAAAATTGATTTTTCGGCCCTTTTTTGCTCTATTATCTAGTTATAACTAAAAAAATAAATAAATAAGTAATCCACTCACAATTTGCGCGTGCTTGTTAAAAACATGTGTGCAAACTTTCATAAGAATCGCATGCACCGTTTTCATATTACCGCTTACACCGCACTCAAAAAAGTCGTTTCGAGAAAAACGCATTCAAAGTTTGGAGATAAATTAGACAAAAGATAAAAGTGATTTTTTTCATGAAATCATCGGGATTTTTTATACAAACAGCTAGACATCTATTCCTAGACCATAAACAATTCCTTCCACGACTTCGAATTGGTCCTCCAGTTGCATTTTCGCCTTTTTCCTCGCTGTTCGTGACTCGTGCGAGCTGTATACTAGGCTGCGGTCAGCGTCTTGCAGCCGATCTCTGTCCCTCTCGTTTGCAAACGCTCTCGCAGCGTACCCAATTTTGATGCCCATGACTTGCATTATTAGCAATACGGGTAAAAACCCCTCATTAAACATACAAGCTGCGGTAAGAGCCGCAACTTCAATGATTTTCTTACCACTGTATGTGTGTGTTTTGGCGCCATTTGCCAGATAGTAACATTGAAACTTTCGTTGTTTGTTTTGCGTGAAACCTCCCTCGCATTTTTTTTTTAACAAATCGGGATCTGTCAGTTTCACGTAAACTGGGTAAATAGCTGTTCGTACTGTAGGATCCAAGAGAGGTTTGTCGTGGTGGAACTTTGACAGCTCATTCACAGCTTCCGCGCGTTTCCATTTGCACCATGACTCCGGGCCCTCTGGACAGTTTTGATGTTGCGGATTTTCATCGGTTGATATTTTGTGGTAGTATGTTGCCCAAATTTCTTTTGCCATTTCTTCAGCAGAGTGAGCATTGCGTCTAATCGCAAGTTCGTAATAAGTCGTCAGTTCTGTTATCATGTTTCCCGTAAGTTTGCCAGGACCAGCTCCTCCTAATTGGTCTGTTTTTTTTTTTTGCTTTTTTTATGACACCGCGTAATTGCGAACCGATTCGCTTTCCCACGTGATTGATACACTTGGCCTTTACAACATTTGGAAATGATTTCTGCAACGCATTCATTATTTTTACATCCCCGTCTCCAACGTACCTCTCGTAAATGCGGCCGTGCAGATCAAAAGCACGCTCGAACATCTCTAACATTCCGTCAGGCTCCATTTTACCCGAACTTCCATTTTGATCCAATGTGCAAACTGGTTCGTACTCATCCCACCAAGTATCATATTCAGGGGTGCCTTCCTTTGTTTTCATAAGGTTCCAGCCTTGGCAATAACACGATTTCACAGTAAGATCGAGAACTTTGTTTGTTTTGTTGCCGATCAATGTCATAACGCCATAATTAGCGGTATGACCCCTTTTGCTCCAACTACCATCTCCAGAAGCAGTAAATTTTTTATCTTCACTTTCATCAGTTTTTTCTTTTTCTTCTTTGCTAGCCTTTTTTATCACGGAAGAAAAAACGCCGATACAAGTGGTGTGTGCATTATCGAGAGCAGCGTAGTAGATGTGTTTCGTAAATTCGCCAATATCCATCAGTGAAGTGAAACAATGTAATCCATTTAACCCGACACCCAAGATGCGCATTACGAATACTATTCTACGATTAATTTCGTAAGCTTTGTTGGCGAGTCGTGGACATGACTCGATGACCCTCTCACCACAGTTGCATTCGACGATCAGTTTGAAAATCCTAGGCCTTTCTCAGTTTTTTTTGAAAAGTTTATCGAACCGTCACAGTTTTTACACTTTATAATGTTTGAAAGTTCGGAAAAAACTGAAAAAAAATTTAACATCACGTATGCTGCCGTCACTGTGACCGTTGGAGCGAAGTCGGGCGATGTAGCCAATTTTTGTGCTGATGTAGTCGCATACTCCGTTATATCGACTCCCTGGACGCACCCCTGACTTACGCGAACCTTTAACGTTTTTAAACGTTATGTTAGAAAAATTTACCGTTGAAAAACGTATGAAACGGACGCCTAAATGCGAGTACTGCACGCTCTGAGACCACGTTTACACTAAATACCTTTTCCTCCTCATGAAAAAGAAACAAAGAAACATCAAAAATACCTATCCCGCGACGTCAACGAAAAAACCACCAGCACCGTGCAACGGGCAAGTTCGTTTCATATATATGAAACTAACTAAAACTCAGGCAATCGCAGGTCACCCGCAGTACGCCCGAATGTAAAAACAACATTCACAGGAGCGACTATCCATTACCGCTTATGAACATGTTGTTCAGTCGCACAAGACATATTCAAAGAAGTGGCAGTTGGCCCAAGCCAACAGCGCAGCAAATTAATGCCCATAAATGAATAGTCTGCATCTTTCTAAATACACGGTAGTTGCCACCTATGATACGAATTTGTATCCGCGGGAGACCCGACCCTTTAATGACCTATAACTTTGGAACCGCCTAAGATTTCGTTTCCAAATTTTAACATATTATTTTTGAAGTATAAAGTCGTCGAAAAAGCAAAAAAAAAATTGATTTTTTGAACCGAACAAACCTGAATGTCCCCTTAAGGAGGTATATAAACATTAGCTAAGAAAAGAACGATAGAAGGATTTCCTCACTTGTGTGCATTCTTTTCGACCTGGACTTCAAAAAGCGCTCGGACGCCCATCAATGAAGATGGTATTCCACAAAAGAAAAATCGGCTCCGATAAGTCGAATAAGGCATTTTAAGCTTACCTTATATACAGGACGGGTTGTCCTATCGAAATTTAACAATAAATGTTCTGACGCTATAGGACATATGCTGCCACGTTGGACGTTTATTTCGTCTTCAATATAATCGATCCGGTGTGTGGAAGCTTGAAGCCTAAATAATGGGCGGAGGAGCTTTGTCTATTAGCAAACTTAATTAGACGATCGTTCTTAGACTTGTTTCATACAAACGGGCAAAATTGTTAATCTTTTCTTCTTTTAACCATTTTAAAATTACCTCGAATGATCGAGCTGATAGCCACCAAATCGATGGTTTTTCGTGGATATTTTAATCATGAAACATGCCACCATCCTTTCTCTCCGGCCATTTTCCACCATACCCTCTCTCCCGCCATTTTCGACCATCCATTTTCCACCTTATAGTATCTAAATGTTTCATTCTGGTGTTCGTGTACCTTGAATTCAAGTTTATATAAAAAAGTATAATTCAATTTCATTCTGGTGTTCTTTTACCTTTTACTTAAGTTTATATAAAAAGTAAAATTAAATTTAGCATTTAACCTAACATTTCAAACTTTTAAAAATCGTGTCGATATAGCAAAAATCGACCCAATACTGTATGATATGATCGCAACTCTGTAATAATATCAGTCAGTGAAAAATTAAAAATTAAAGTTATACCCCATTCTGTCATTTCCCCGTCAAGGCTACATAAGGCGTGAGTGTATCTATTTACCTTCTCTTAATGCCAATCAAATAATGATTGGGAATGTACCCATGATTACAAAAAATGGGCCGACAATTGGTTTGCGTATTTATTGATGATTTCATTATACCAGGCAAATACAACATAGATACTTCATTAGCTTGAACTAACTCATCTGGGTTTCCCTAAAAGTTACCTTCTATCTCAATTTGTTAATTCATCTAAGTGTTTTGCCTTTATGACGTTACATCATAAAACAATCGCTTGGATCACTTCTTCCTTACGTGCCCCTTAGTGTGCAACAGTTCGTGAAAGGTATTGTCTCTTTAATAAAGCGTATTGAAATCGTACCTTTCGTCAATTGGAAAATGCTTTGAACTACCCAAAAGGCACATGATATGAATAGAATTTTGTATATTTTTTTCGTTTGCACACGACAACTGTGTTCTCGAACAATGTTTATAAGAAAACGCTTGACTGACTCATGTGCTTATCGGCTGATTCACCTAAACAAACAACAATTTAGCCCAAGTTTCCAAAAAAAACGTTTCACACACGAATACCAAGCACCATATCGCTGAAGGAGCCTATAGAATTGGCTGTTGAATCGCGAATCGCTCACAATCCCCCGATACAAGCTACATGTGCAATCTGTGGCATTTTGGGCGACTCTCCATATCGTGGGACTTCCCATGGAAAGCGATAAAACCCTTACCAAGCGATATACTGTGAATTGCTTACGATTAAATACTAATCATCCTTGTGGAAAGTTCGCCTTATTTTTTCTGACTCACTGTAACTCACCCTCCTTACTTAAGTGGCTCACAACATTCTATGGTGTGTTCTTAGCAATCATTATATATTTAAAAGATATACCTGACGCGTGGTGACCTTCGACATGAGAATACATACACCAACAGAACGTCGAGGTATAAAAACACACAGACCCTGAAAACCCTGTAATAAGATATATCATTTTCTGACCTTTACTAGCTTCACATGCAGACCAACAGGATACCAAATAGCAATAATAATAGCATATCGATTTTTGTCCTATTAATGACATCACAATATTTTCTTGGATATTTCTTGAGCTGTGGTAGAAAATATTCAGAGGGGTGCCATGTTAGTAAGGTAGGAATATAAATGCAAAGTGTGCCACTTTCACTTCGCTACTCGATGTGAGGCTAAAAGGTCTAAATTTGCATTTAAAAGGCACATTATGGTTTGCGATTACAAGGATCTGCCGCTACATGCTCCCGGGTTAACAGTTTAAGTATAGTTCTTCCGTTTTGACTTGTTTCGTCCTTCCTCCTGCGGCGAGCGGAACCTGTAGGTAAGGTCTTCAAGAGCTTCAAGGAATTCTTAAACGAATTGACCTCAGTGTAATTTGTGTGTATTTTTTATTTATGTTGTGGCATGACCGACGACCGTTCAAAGGATTAGAAGGATAAGAAGAAATCAAGGATAATACCAATTTTATGGGTGATGAGATAATATTCAAGACCCGGAAATACGGTAGGGACTCAATAAATGGTCTCGTCATCTTTGTAGATAAGTGGAAGAGATGTTTACTGTTTTTAAAACGCTGATTATTTCATTATTGGAATTTTTATCTTAAGAAGATTAT
Source organism: Microdon myrmicae (assembly GCA_963931805.1). Classification (NCBI taxonomy): domain Eukaryota; kingdom Metazoa; phylum Arthropoda; class Insecta; order Diptera; family Syrphidae; genus Microdon; species Microdon myrmicae. Next base: position 108,709,256 of record OZ007501.1, read on the forward strand.
AAATACTAAAATTAAACCGGTTTTTATAATACCAGCGAAACGTCGCCCGAGAGGAAAGGCAAAGTGGCGTTGGGTTAAATAAAGGAATGAATTTGTTCAATGAAGTGGACACAGCCAAAGCAATATGAAAGACAGAAGTCCTACCTTTGGAAAGAAGTTAAACCCTTGAAACCATAAGTTAGCATAAAATGGTTATGGGAACTAATTAATTAGAAATGATGTTTGGAGAATTACAGTGGTACATTTTCTCCGAACCCAGTAAACCAGTAAATTACGGTCACCTATTTTCTTTGTCGATGTAAAGGTCGTTATCATTTTCGATTAATCAGCCTTGATTACCAAATTAAAAACACATGTCCTTTCTTTTTCTCAATTCTTCTATTCTGTAAAAAATTTTCTCCGGGCGCCAAAAAGTTATATATTCTACGATAGAGTTGGAGCAAGGCATCATTGAAACATTAATTATACTATTATTATATAAAACCTATTGCGAAAGAAATTGTGAAACATACTTTAGAAACATATTGTGAGAATATGACAGCAATTGAAACTGAGGCCGTATCTAGGAATATCAATTAATAGAATGGAGTTTAATTTGAAACATTTAAAATTTGAATGAGGATTATTAAAAATGAAATATTATTGTGTGTCCAACAAGCGTTGAACACACCTTCCACGAACAATGGTTCTTATCTTGTTGTGGGCCTGGCGTCAGGAACAGTGATGTCTCCTGACGTGTACTCGAGGAACAGGATTTGCCAAAGCAATGGCGACCGCAACAGTGATGCCTGAAACCAATCACTTTTTAAAGGGAAAAATGGGAACCGAATACCTTTAATAACTGCCGAAATCCTCGAAATGATCTTCCTTCAGACTTCCAGAAAGGCTCGGGTTAGTTTAAGTGTTAATAATAGATTACTTTATTTAATTGATTGAAAGACATGTGTGCTCTCCAACAAGCTAACGAAGAAGAAGAAATTACACAAAGTTTGTTTACTTTGTCACCTTGACAACCAGAAATATAATAATGTCAGCTAGTTGTTGACATGGTTGTGTTCACTGCGAATTCGCTGGATGCATCCAGTGAATCCGCAACACTTATTGAATTGCAAATTTATTTTATCACGACGTATTTTAACAGAACCTCAAATTTTATGGGATTTGATAAAAAGGTTCACATGCCAAGTAAATTTGACAGTGAAAAATTAGAAAAGCTATCGAGCGTCAGGACTTACTACTCTCATCTGCGGAAGGTGTTTTCACAGTTGCTGAAACATCGTCTACTACTGTGGAAAACGAGATATATCGTCGCCACAAATGTTTATCGCAATGATGGTATTTAGTGTTTTGGATATTGAGGAAATTCAAATAGGGTGGATTTTTTGTTTCTATACAGGGTGTCTTATGTTCCAGGTCGATGTTTTATTTTTTAATAATTCTTAAATGGAATATAATTATATAATTTACATTTTACCAATCGAATACATGTTCTTTAAATTGAATAGAGTGTGGTACTGGTAAAGTGGCCGCCTCTGGCGACTCGAAGGCGAGATCTTTTAAACACATTTTTCATGACAATTTCGCAGATTTCAGGCGTTATTTTAACAATTTCCTTTCGAATGTTACAAGATTGTGGTTAGTTGATTGGTATATGCATTTTCAGTCAAGTACTATCATAGAAAGAAGTCGGGAATAGTCAAATTGGGGGATTGTGTGAGCATTCCGATACTACTACTTTTTGACATTACTCGGACGGGAAAAAATGTTCGCGAATTTTTATCATAGTATGCTTTGTGAGTAGGGCGTTAGAATGTACTTACAGCTAGGCCTCGTAAGAGGCGTACTGAAGGCCGATTAGTAGGTGAGGTCCCGCCATCCTGTCGCCCGGTGAAATGCCACCCCATCAAGCTATAGGATCTATGAAATAGTCAGGAGAAATACCTGGCTATCTTTCGTAGCTTGGCTGATGGACCGGTTCAAGAAAATGTTGGTTTATGTGGTAGTCGGTGCCAAGGTGAAATACCACCCCGCCACGCTGTACATTCCATGATATCGTCGGGAGAAAATTTCGACTATGTTCCAGACTTTTAACTTGTGGCCCGGACTGAAATGGTTCAGTCATGGTGGTACCTTCTGAGATAAAGTATTTCGGAAATAACGAATTTTCCATTCGGATCTACGGGGGGGACTATGTCATGGTGAACATCATGCAAATATTTTGATAAATAACCGAACTTTAAGAAATTCGTTCTCGAGTAATCGGTCTCGTTCTCGAAACCCTGTCGACGTTCGACTGATAACAGCATTTCGTAACATCAGGGGCATAGCTTCCACCAATACGAATATAAACGCCGCCCACCAATATTTGCAAACAGCGAAATCTGATATCCTTGCCCTAACTGAGACCGGGTCGATTCGTCAACTGATGCGACATTACTTCGTTGCTCAGGATACGACTTGCATTCGAGAATCCGTTCTAAGGGTGGAGTCTGCGTCTTCACGAGATTCGATCTGGCTAGCCAATGGATGGAGGCTTTGTTGTCGTTACCAATCCCGAACGACTATCAACTGGCGTCACTTTTCGAACAACTTCCACCTACTGTCGACTGGATACATATACACCTACCGTCGACTGGATACAGATCAGCCACCCGACTTCTGAAATTGTCGTCGTAGGCGTTTTTAATGTGCACAATTTCGGCTGGTTGTTACATTCTAACAGAACCGATGATGCTGGAAGGCTGGTGGAAATGTTCGCTGTTACCCGCAATTTCACTCAATTCGTGGAGGAACCCACGCGAGTGCCGGATACGCGAGGTGATTATGCCAACACCCTTGAATTGTTTTTGACATCCGAGCCGAGCATTTATACAGTGGAGATTGCTGCGCCACTGCGAAACTCGGACCACTGCTTGGTATGTGTCGCGCAACCACTTGCATTTCAACCGAATAACCGACCTAGGCAGCTTCGCTATGTATGGAGGTTTGGGGCTGCTAACTGAGACGGTTTGCGAGATTTCTTCGCATCCTTTCCTTGGTCGGAGGTGTGCTTTGGAGACTTCGATATTAGTGCATGCGCGCAGTCGGCCCCGGGGATTATTCTGCTCGGGATGAAAATTCACATACCGCATTCCATCAAACGAAATTCATCTGATAAACCTAGGTTTGAGAAAAAATGCGAGCAGATTACAGCGGCAAAAAAATAGAGCTTATAAGCAATGGCGCTCCAATTCCAATGGTGTAAACAGAACGAATTATATTAGAATCAAAAACCCATGCAACTAGGTGATTGATATCGCGGAGAATGCCTTTAACGACAAAGTGACCAATAAATTCCTTGAATGCCCAACTGGTTCGCGTCTCTTCTGGTCAATGGCGAGGGCTGTCAACAGTAACTTGGCTTCCTCATCTATTCCCCCATTAGTGACGGGCAGCGGGACGATAGTCACAAATTTAAAAGATAAAGCTAGTGTGTTTGCGAATTTATTTACCGCGAATTCAAACCTCGATGCCGATCTCTTGGAGCCACCTGTGATCGCGCCAGTATGGTCTTCAATGCAGGATGTGAGGTTCCAACCGCGTACTATTCAACGCATTCTACGTGAACTGGACTGTAAGAAGGCAACCAACCCGGACGGAACACCAGCAATAGTCCTTAAGAACTGTGCTCCAGAACTATCGCCGGTTCTTGGCAGGCTCTTCCGCTTATCTTATGAACGGAGGACCTTTCCTGCCTGCTGGAAAATCCCTCGAGTTCAGCCAATCCCAAGGAAGGGGACAAAGTGTCTCCGACAAAATTACCGATCGATAGAATTATTGTCTATGTTATTTAAGGTGATGGAAAAGGACATCAATGCCGAGTTAATTAAGTATTTGGAGTGCAACGGACTTCTGAACGATCGTCCATACGGATTCCGTAGCAGGTGGTCCACGGAAGAGCTTTTGTCCCTTATAAACAATATATGGACATCTGCGATTGAAGGAGATGGTGACTCAACAGCGGTCGGATTGGATATCTCCAAGGCTTTTGACCACGTTTGGCATGAGGCATTGCTGAGTAAGCATTCATACGGACTTTCCCAGCAGCTTTGCGACTGGACGAAGAGCTTTCTCGAAAATCGATCGATCCGGGTTGTTATGGACGGTGAGTGTTCGGACCTGTATCCTGTTAATTCCGGGTTGCTTGAAGATTCTATTTTGACTTCAACCATGTTTTTGCTTCACATAAATGATTTGTTGGAGTCAACGGATAACAGTGTTCAGTTTTGTAGTACGCTTGTTTCCTCTTTTCTGAGTGATCGTCCGAATAGTGCATCAACGTCGCACCAGCTGATGTGTGGCCAGATCGACTCTTTGAATAGAGATCTGGATAAGGTCCTGCAGTCGTCGACTTCAATGTAACCAGAACAAAATATACAACATTCAAAAAAAAAGTGGAGCATCCGTTCCACAGCTGATGATGAACGGTCAGGACCTCGAATCTGGAGAAAGCTTGAAATTGCTCGGCGTCACGATTCTGTGGGAATGGATCGTGACATAAACACGTGTCGAACATCGCCAGGTCCGCCTCTGGGATACTGAGTTATCTTTTCACTGCAATGATTTCTTGCTCGGTATTTGACCGAAAAGAAAAGCAAATTTTACTTGTGATTAGTTTGTATATTATTATTATTATAACCTTGTTGCAAGGAATTTTTAAAAGAAAAGACATTCACTCATAGTCCCTTTTTTACCTAGTTACAATAGGTTCGTGAACAGTTGCAGGTTGTAACGTTCCGGAAACACTCGCACGGGGTGGGAATTCCACAGCTTTCCCACTCTGTAACGGAACGAATTCTGATGCAGAGAAGTTCGCGCCGTCGGGAGATGAACCACAAAATGGTGTGATCTGCCTGATTGTCTCGTGATGCGCATATAAACCGAATTGCACGGAAGAATACCACGAATCTCCGAAACTCCCGTGATAATATCTGTAAAACAGACAGAAGTCAGCTACGTGCCTTCGATATGATAGCGACTATATTCCCGACGTCAGCACCATGTCCCCAATCAGGCGGATCGCTCTTCTCTAGCAGCGCTGCGTTCGTTGAACTTCTGAATACGATTTACCAATGGGGATTATATAATCGAATGGAATTTGACGCTTCCTAAGCACAATACAAGAGTCTGTCATCAAACAGAACTTGGAACATAGAACTATTGTCCATGAATGACACTTGTATAAATGAGGCCAAATAATTCCTTATAATTAGTACTCGAATTGATTTAGTTTGTTGAGTCCCGGTGCATTTACCGGGAACGAGCGACGACGAAATATTTGTAAAATACATGAAAAAACGAACGAAATCGACTTATTTTCAAATTGATATATATTTTACAACGAATAACGAATAAACGACAACTCAATTAACTTTCAACGAAATACCAAAACTATTTTCACGAACGAAAACTAATATTGGCTTAAACGAACGAAAAAACAACACAAACGTTGACAAAACGAATGAAAAACTAACTAATTTACATAACAATGACAATTCAAAACAAAATAACAAAAATTGCAGTAACGAACACAAACAGTGCTGCCAAACATGCAGGTAATTACAAAATTATAAAGAATTAAGACTAACAATTATAACAACTAAGTAAATTTATAACAAAACAAATTATAACGAATTAAGACCAAAACTACAAATTTGAATTATTTAATAATAACGAGGCTGCGACATAGTTCTTAACTAGAATGAGCAAGTATTAACACCGGGGGCAAACGATTAGGGATTCTTAAAAGTTGAAAGAAATTCTTCAGTGGATCTAATCTAACCACAGTTCGTAAGATTATATTCGTTGCATACTGGAGTTCAATTACAATGTTTGATCAAAGGCTTCAAAAACAGCACTACGCGAGCTCGATAACATGCAAAATTGAGCGAGAAAACTTATAGGAGGCCCAGGCTTATAAGTTCAATCCTTTTTAGAACACAGATGGAACGCAATATGCCGGTCCTTGTTTTATAGATACTATCATTGACATTGCTAAAGTACACTCGGAAGTTACATTTTTCGTCATCAATTATTTACCCACGAAAGCCGCCAGTTCGATTATTGATTGTTTGATCGATTGGGGGCAGAACCCCAATTTTTTATTTAACTTAATGCAAGCTTAAATTAACTTCACATAAAACCTAGAGTAGTGGTTAAGACATTATTCAATTATTCAATCGAAAAGGAGAAGAAAACCAGGAAATTGAAGATTACTGGCCAATAGGGTACACCATCACACACTAAGGGTCAGGAAAACATGGGGAATCGTTCTTCAGTCGAACTACACGAGTATGGAATGCTCTGCCTGATCACATGTTCTCTCCTGGTTACAGTTTAGAAATGTCTGAGGCCATTAAAATAAATAAAAAGTTTCAACATAACAACAATATCTAATATTACAGGTGGTTCCAAGCGGCTACAATAATTAAAATATCTCGTAAATTATCTCACGATCGCATGTTGCATTTGTGAAGATCAATTACAACACACTCAACGAGGTTATCCCATTCTGTGATTGTAAATAACGGCGCCCCCTCGCACTGTGCTCTGACATTTGAGGGTACTTCAAAATTCCCTTTTATGCGGGCATTCGTGTAAAAAACACCAAACATTTTTTTAATTTTACTACTCCCAGGAAAGGCGGACCTATATCGCTGCGTCAGCGCTCTGAGATATTATTTTTTCGACCGGATCCATCAGCCAAGCTCCGAATGATGGTCAAGGATTTCTCCTAACCATTTCACGAAGCTTTTAGCTTAGTGGGTTGGTATTTCACCGGGCGACTGTGCTTTGGGACTTTATGTACCCATGCCAAGAAACACCAACCCAAACTGGACGTGTTCAATGTTTTATACACATTGAATGTGTTGTCGGGGGTCTATGACCAGACTATGTGTGACCTTCTTACTTTCCTAACTCTATTTTTCAAAACATATCTCGAAGTTATTAGAAGTGAATGGCCAAGTTTCTGAGAACCCCTTGTCCCTATGTCCCACCATTAGTTATAAGCAAATTACCCAAATCTAAACTTTTTTCCCTTCAATATTCTCACAGTAATCCGTTCACATTCCTTCTTCGCAGCTGTAGTCTGTGAACCCTGATTTAGTATTGTTAATTATACATTCCTCTGAAAATCATGTTCTCAAGTAAATACCACGGTAGGCTCCGCATTTGAATAAAACCTCACCATACAAACACGTCATAAACTTAATGGCTCTTATGGGTCTGTCAGGATTGTGCCACAAAGTAGCTCTCAGCAATTTGCTGTGACATTCAACATTTAGCGCGATACCACTCTGGTTAGGAGGTCCTTTCAAAGGTATTCTACATTGCAATAATTACCAAGTACGTGGATAAAGTTCATAAAAGGGGCTGTGGATGAGGTTAAGTTCATCGCGTTTGGGGTGTTTTTCAAACCTTTACCGTGTGTTTTATATGAATTATGCGAGGAAAAGCTGTATGAGCCGTATCTTATTAGTAACACTAAAAACACAGGATACATGAACATATTCGCCATTTGCCTTGAGCTTTCTTAATAAAATCAAGAAAGTTAATTAACACAGATCACATAATTGTGATTAACGGGCGCATGGTGTTAAATATTTTGGACAGCTTCTGTAGATAGATAAATAATCGGACGGACGGATTATAATAGGGAGCAAAAAAAAAAAACAGTTTTAATACATTCCATAATTATTAAGGAGATGTAAATATTATTATACAATCTTTTGGAGTAATTGTCGATCATTTATAAGACCAAAACAATCATACTATAATAAAGTAACAATATCCGAAGGCTCCTCATGCCAAAAAGTTTCCAAGGACACAATAAGAAAACTTCTGGCAATATAAAACTCATAACTTTCGGCGCAAAGGTACAACTATCAATTGAACCGATGTGCCACCGTGCATGACTGCATTAGTGTACGTGTTTCACCACATATCAAATTACCTGACCGACTGGCTCTACGACGATTTCTGTCCTGGCACTAATACAAGGGCCCTTCTTATTAATATTTACCAACAACATAATTCTGAAATCAATCAACCTTAAATATTTTATACGAGCCACAGTGATATTTTTTCCTCAGTTTACTTAAGATAATATTAGAAGCCACTCTCCGGTTATTAAACCTCGAAGCAGTTCATTCTCGCATGTCGCTGCGACGTTATTCACTTCTATTCAGTAGAAAGCAGTGCTTCTGCCACAAGGATCATTGAAAAGGTCAACCTTTGACAACTGTATAATGTCGTAGATGTTTGGTTAATTACGAAGTGCCATAGAAATTAATTAAAATACAATTTTATTATAGAGAGAGGGATTTATCTACATCCTTTGTGAGAGGGTAGCACGAAATGAGTCTTCTAAGAATAAGTTAACAAATTTGGAAACATGTTATAAAGCCATGACAAGTTAAAAAATCCCAACAATAAAAAGAATTGTCTAACAAAGAAAGTTGAGAGGAGAATTATGACGCTGAAAACAAATGAGGTCGAATACAGAAAGCAGGGCGGGTTTTTGTCCTTTGACCTCCGAAGCACATTTTGTATGCTTACGGTGGTTGGTTCCCTAAAATAAGAAGTTGACAAATGACGCCTTCATTTCACATTACCTTATAACATTGTTATATTTTGCTCTTATAATCCGTGAAGTTAGTGGGGAATGTCACCTTTATGTGATATCGGAAGATGCAGTGAAGCTAGATGTTCTTCACTTATTTCAAAAATCTAATGAAGAGAAAATGTTGTAGGATTCTTAATTTTTATTAAGATGACATATCTTTCAATAAGTCCCGTAAGTACTTAATTTCGAGTTTTTAAATAGATGCATAACAATTTTGGAAAATTTAACAAGCCTCAGGACTTGGTTAATAAGGCCAAGACCGGTTCCCGGTTGTAGTGCCGATGATGACGATAACAATTTTGTATTTAAATAAATCACAGAATAATTGAGATATCATCATCATCATCGTCACTACAGCCGGGAACCGGCCTTGGCCTTATTTAGCACGTCTCTCCACAGGTGTCCGGTCCTTATCCAAGACTTGTTAAATTGTCCATAATAATTTATTTTTCCGGATCTTTCTCAGGATGTCGCTGCATGCATTGGCTCACTACTTGACGGGTACCATCGTAGCTATCCAGTGGTTTCACGTGGAGACTGCATGTCAACTTGGATTGGGCAGGGACAAGGAGACGTTCCTGGGTTTCGCCGTGTTGAAAGTACAGACTTCACCCTGTATGTTTGCCCCCCCCCCCCCCCGCCTCTTTTTTTTTTTTTTTAGGTAGTAGGAAGGTGGAAACCTTCAAAAGACACCTGAACCGATCCAAAGGCATGCCGGATTCTTACCGACTCAAACTACCTCCCGTCAGCACATATTCCGTTGATCCCCGCGGAACTTTCTTTTAGATATTCCATCGCGGGACGGGACAGAGTTTACCTCTTACTCCGCTCGTCGCGTCGCAACTACTGCATTATGTCTCATAGAATATCAATTGTTACGAACCATGCTTGTTTGGATCTATTGTTACTCCTATCGGAGCAACGGGCCATTTCATGTTTTTCCAAAATTGTGCGTGCAGTCTCGAATCTCACGCACTCTGTGAGAACGCGTTCCGGATTTTCTATTTTGCCTTCACAGTACAAGCAGTATAGGTGATTGACATGCTTATACTTGTGCAAGTATTGCCGAAAGCATCCATGTCCCGTTATCAGCTGAGTCGGATGGTAGTTCAGCCCGCCATGTTTTCTTTTCACCCATGTTTCTATAACAGGTATCATTCCGTGGGACCATCTTCCTTTGGTCAAAGACTCCACCTTCGTTGCCATTCTTTCAGGCTTGAGAGCTCTAATTGTGACCGCATTCACCTGCGATTCTCTTGTGAGACCTCATGCAAATCAGTGGATTCCTTAGCTGCAACGTTATATGGTTTCCTTCCGCCAAAGACATTTACGGCATCTTTGGATACCGTTCGGAATGCGCAGCATACTTTTAATGATGTCAGCCTATGTGCTGAGTTTACTCCCCTGATGTATGACTTATACTGTGCGGCTCCCGCCCATAGGTGAGCTGCATACATTGTAATTAAATTGTTGACGTTGGTCCTCAGTTTCTTTATGTGGGACCGGGGTCCTTCAAGATTGGGTAGCAGTCTCCCCAAAACATTGCATACTCCTGCCGTTTTTTCTCTCGTTTTCCATAGGTTTTCTTTAAAGGTCAATCTGTTGTCGAGGGTAACACCAAGATATTTAATATAGGGACTGGATCTGATTGTTTGTCCTTTTATTTCCAAATCAAGATGTTCAACTTTTTGCGGCTGCTTATGAAAACTGCATCCGTCTTATGTGCGGCTAGTTTCACTCCAGCCATATCTAGTCAGAATTTAGTTCTCTAGACTGTATGAGAACAAATATTCTCCAGGTCATCTAGATATTTAGCTATGACCACTATCGCCAAATCATCTGCATACCCAATGATTCTAACTCCTTCTGGTACATTCCCTCGGGGCACGTCATCATACATGATATTCCATAACAGCGGACGTAATGCAGGTCCCTGTGGTACACCCGCTGTTATTTTATATTCCTGTGGTCCCTCATCAGTGTCACAGAGCAGTTTTCTGTCCGAGAAATAATTTTCTATTATACGCACCAAGTAGGGTGAGACTTGTAGATCGCCCAACGCTTCTAGAATCTGATTCCAGTTCACCGAGTTAAATCCATTTTTAACGTCTAATGTCTTGACGGCGCAATATTTTTGGGTTTTCCTGCTCATCGTGCTCCAGCTATCGCATTGCGAACGATGTCGCACACCACTGTTGTATACAATAGGGGATATATTCTTGGTGTTTTATTTTTGAGATTTCTTTGATCTCAGTTACGTAGGTTTGTAGTCGTTGTTGGCTATTTTATTTATAAAGGGTTAACAATGGTCTCTTACCTTACTGATTCTGGCGTTGGGGGACCACAAAAACACAACGATTTACCTTTAAGGTGTTTAACAAGTTTTGGGTGTGTGAATCGCTGGTGGTGGCTAATCGACTTGCCCCGTTGAGGTGGCGTTGGATGTTCTGTTTCCTATTCCTTCTTGGGATGGGGTCAATCATCACCTGGCGCGAGTAATCTATTGTTGGCGTCTTCTGTGGGCACCTTCCATGGAATACGATGCGCGAATATTTACACCTTTTCAGTTATTTCCCTCCCAAATGTATATACAAATAAACGTTTTGAGCCAATAATTGTTTTTATTAAATTCTTTGTTTTATTTAAACATTTTAAACACTCTGATTAGATGATTATTAGATTAGATACTTTAATTATTCCCTACTACTTTTTGCTACTTTCGTTTTGAAAAGTACTTTACAACACAGGACTACGCACAAGCATCAACCACCAAACACACGCGTTCGCAGACTCTATTTGACTGTATTGATTAGGAACGACCACCGAACAACACTTCTTCGTAGATTCGACAGACTCCTTCGATCACTAAAAACCAACTCCTTTCCTTTTACGATCGTTTGATCGCAGGAAAACCTTTTTTTCTTTTTCGCTAACACAAGGCAACGTGTTGCGATGATCGCACTCGAGATCCTTTGTATTAGGATCTTTTTGTGAGCCCGCGCATCCTTTGTCTGATCCTTAGGTATTTTACCTTGGATCGCCAACCGTCTGGAATCCCTTAAGTATTACCTGGGATTTCTAACAGTGCCCAGACTTCGCAATTTCCTTTCTACTGAGCATCGGCGCCAACGATATTTTTGTATGTTATGGGTATTGTTGTTCAGCGAGTGTTTTTACGATCGCCGTCCTTTGTTCCGTATAGGAAATGTTTCCTTGAATAGGATTTAAGGGAATGGTTGCGCCGTCCATTTTATGCTTTTTACCAACTTTACTTGAGAGTTGGTCATCTGGTCCGCAGATTTGGAACCAGGGGAATTTACGTGTTGAACATCTGGTTCGTATATTACGTTTTGGATTTATATTGAATTCAATATGGACAAATTGAACGTTCAGTTCAATTTGTTTGATATTGAATTTGATATGGGCAAATTAAACGTTGAGTTCAATTTGTTTGATATCAATTTTGGTATTGGCCCTTTTAGTGTATGGGGCAATGCTAGGGCTTGGGGAGTGCTTCATCCTTTTAGTGGATGAATTTGCGTGTATCGCAATTAATCGGTGGAGACTGTCTCCAAAGAGGTATATATTTATGGGTGGGTGGTTTTGGACGTAGCACCACAAATACTGCCTCAGCGGTTGATCCACCTTTCCGGAACTCACACTGCCATTAAGAGAGCCCCGATGTCCCCTCAGTGAATTGTTCCAGGCGAGTGACAATTACTCGTTCAAGCAGTTTCCCTTTTGTATCCAGCATGCAAAACGGGCGGCAGGTTGATGGCGCTTCTGGATTCTTGACTCCTTTTGGTATAAACAAGTCGCTGTTGTTTGCATCTTTGAGGAAAGTGTCCTGTTTGGAGGCTGGTTGTAAAGAAAGTGTTGAAGACTTCCGGCTTTTTCGTTAAAGCAGTCTTCATCACAGCGTTAGGAAATCCATCCACTCCCGGGGTCTTGTTGTTTTTTAAAGCCCCTTGCACCGAAGAGCACGTCTTCGGCGGTCACGGTAGATATTTCTCTTTCAGTGATGTTCAATTCCTCTTACACTCTCATCACCTTATCACACTGCGGGAAGAGGACAGTAACGATTCTAGTCATGTCACTTTACTCTTTTGCATTTGATTACTGTTGTTGTGTAGCCTTTTATGACTATCCTGTAGGAGCCGCCCCATGGATTTTTATTGAATTCATCCCTTAGCGAGCAGATTGCGTCATATATACTTTTGCGGATCACATTCCGCAGCTCCTTCCATTTGTTGACGAATTCCGCATGTAGCTGTTATGAAACAATTTGAAGTACTATTTGATCAACTATTGGGCAGCTTTTTGTACGTTCGATCTTTCCTTATTCTTTGCTCTTGCTTTCTCTTTCTCTCTCGCTCTTTTTCTCCCCCTCTCTCTCTCGCTCTTTTTATCTCTCTCTCTCCCCCTTTTCTCCCTCTCTCTCTCTCTCTCATTCTCTTCTTTTCTCTTGCTTTCTCTTCCCTTGCTTTCTCTTCTCTTGATTTCTGTCTTTCTCTGCTCTTGCTCTCTCTCTCTCTCTCTCTCTCTCTCTCTCTCTCTCTCTCTCTCTCTCTCTCTCTTGATCTTACTTTCTCTTTTGTAAATGACGTTTACGAGTGTCAAAAACCATTTATTTAAACGAATTATAAAATTAGTGCGAGTGTGATTGTTATAATTTTGGCATAAAAATAGGATTGTGACCTGTCAAATTTAGGCAATAATCTAGTTATCCAAAACGAACTTAAAGCCCAACAGCTCTAGTTGGGGAATAAAGTTGAAGTTGACCATCCTTTAATCATACTCGTCATTTCTATTACAAACCCAGATACTTGTTGTTTATGAATTCCCATTTATTTGCGGTAATCTACTTACGTCGTTCACTTGTTTATAATTTATGAATGTCTTTTGCTCCAAGGTTCATCGGTTATACAATATTATATTTAACAAGAGACTACGTGCCATCCGGTGATTTTCGTACGTAAACAAGTGCTGAGCACAATGAATTCCCACCACAGTCGCGAGTGATGCGGATTTTTCTCGTGACTTTTTTGTATGCCGCTTCCCTGCTTCAATCTAAATTAATTGTATTATGATGGCAAACATGCGACTTCGATGTGCTCCCCCTCATCGGAGTCACCACCAGACCCAATCCTAGTCACATTTATAAACAATCACTCATTAGCCAAGCGCTGAATTGGGGGCAGGCTGCTATAATTAACTGGGCCTGATGCTACCTCACGGTCTGCGTTTGTTAAGCAGAATTTTCTCCAATCCCGCCAACGCACACCTAAGTCTAAAAACGTGTCAAATATTTTTATTGCGTCTAAATAAATATATGGCATAAGATCTAAATGTGGACGGAAGGACGGATGAATGGAGGAGCGAAGTTTTGCATGTGTTGTGATAGTCACGAGTTTGTTGTTTCAAAATCAGCAGTGGATGTCCACTGAAATTTTTTGAACAGATCCAAATAATCAAAGAACAATGCTTGATTGGGTGTCTGGCCGTGACTTGAGAAAGGTGTGGTCGAGAATCTATACAAGAAGCTAGATCTCAAGCGTTTCGCGAACAGCGCTAAAGTTGCGCAGCTTAAGGCGTTAAATAGCATTCCTGTCGCGCAAATTTCTGGCAAACAATTGGTCCCCTTCTTCTGCCGGAAGACAGCCACAGTGCTCTTTCAAATTGGCGCATTGCATCGATGTACCGGAATAACAACAGCGTTCGTCATCAAAATAGACTTCCCAAGCGATTCGCTGTCGCGGCACAACAACAACTGGAAATTCTCGTTCTCGACAATTCGCAGTCAATCAATGTTTGCGTACATTTGTCTGTGAATTAATGTTAATCGATGTTCCGACGATTCCACTTTTGCTGGGAATGTACTCTTAACATGTGCCGCTCTAAACGACTTCCAATATAAGGTGTTTAGATCAGACATTGCTGAGATGGGTTCGTCATCGAAGCGCCTCAACAGCAATGAAATATGTATTTTTATTCGTTGAAATGAGACAAGGGCGGATATTGAAAGGTTATTATTTATGTTCTGGCCGTATTTAGATTAGAAACTTGGCTCTACAAGCCACTCAGCGGATATGAGCGAGGTAAGCCGACGGGGATAACCGGTTTAGGCCCATTTGCATTGAGTGGTTATAGTATAGAAGGGTTCGCTGTTAATTAATTTTTTTACACAATACATTTGATGGATTATATGCGAGCGACATGGTTTATTCATAGAATGCCTGACAAGAAAACAAGTGACGTGAGATTTATTGTTATAAGTTATCAAAAGGTGGCTCTAGTGATTGTTTTGAATCCGTTCGATGTAACCAACAGTTATAAGATTAAAACATCCCGCACACAACTTTTGGCGAGAAAATTGTTATAGCCAATATCCTTCGTGATGTAACGAAAAAAATCTAATTTGAATAATTTATTGATTAGCTAATGTGGTTATTCTTTCCCTATTGTTTTGGCATCGGTAGATTTAATAATCGTACTGTCGATTTCGATATTCATCCCAAGCATATGATGCCTTTAAAGGATTTCTTTAACATTGCTAATTACTGGGAGGAATGATAATCTCAAATAAAGAAAGAAACAAAGTAATAAAAAAAAGAAAAAAACAAAGCAATAAAATAACATCCTTTCTTTTGGAAATGAAGTGAATATTCGAAGCAAACGGAAAAATACTCAGTTCAGCGATAAGTTTTGCTTCGCCAATATGCATTTTGTTTTCGTTGAATCGATTACTCCTTGCGGACATTCCAACGCAAGGCTATATTGGTTTTTTATGTTAAGGTGTTGCAATGACTTCAGAGTTCTGCGTCAACCACTGCAACATCCTTAAGCTAAAGACGAAATTTATCTACTCTCACCAGCGGTAAATTTCACTCCGCTAATATCCATCTTGCTTTCGTACAATGGATTAGTTATTGCGGATCTTAGAATACATCCAAAAACCGAGGCTATATTGATATTTTAAACTAACTCCTTGCAATGACACGACAGTACCGCGTCGACCGGTGCAACATCCGTGAATTAAGATGCAACTTCTGTACATTTTCTAACGGGAAGTTTTACTCCACGGACCTTTGAATATATCCCAATATGTGGCGATATTTGCCACATGTTCATGTCCCGTTGCATTCCCACTGACTGTGGAGTAGGTACAAGATGAACTGTTTATCCTCCTTTATCAGCATCTATTGCCCATTGAGGAGCGTCTGTTGATTTAGCTATTTTCTCTCTTCATTTAGCTTTTATATCATCTATTTTAGGTGCAGTCAATTAGTTTACTACAATTATTAATATACGTTCAACATGTATTACCTATGATCGAATACCATTATTTGTATGATCAGTAGTAATTACTGCCTTACTTTTACTTTTATCTATCCCAATATTAGCTGGAACTATTACACTATACTACTTACAGATCGAAATTTTAATACATCATTTTTTGACCCGGCAGGAGAGGTATCCAATTCTATATCAACATTTAAGATTTAATGATTTAGCTGATTTAAGGTTTAATGATCTGTTGTTCATCATAAGCTATGACAGTGACATTCTCTTTTTGCTTGTGAATATTTCATATTGCATCCGTTTTACTCTCTTGTGTAACACACACTTTTCTACGAGGGTCGTTCAATAGGTGCTTGGAACATCCCAAGGATGCCGCTTATATATATGAAAATGGTTTATTTTTGTAAGCATCATTACTCACTCACTAGACAGGAAAAATTAAGTGTAAACAACATTTTAATAAGATCATCATCATCATCATCGGCACTACAACCGGGATCCAACCAGTTTGGCACTCCCAGGCTCCGTGCGTCCTAGTCCACGATAACCCTCCATCCCAGACGAGGTCTGCCACGCTGTCGCGTTCCATACATCCCACCACAAAGGGCTTTCCAGGTAGGCTCCTCTTCGCTCATTCGAGCTAGGTGTTCCGCCCACCGGAGTCTACCGAACTTGATTTTTCTTACAACGTTACCTTTAAGCTGTGCCAATATTTGCAAACAACGAAACCTGATATCCTGGCCCTAACAGAGACGCAGGTCGATTCGTCAACTGATTCGACATATCTTCGTTGCTCAGGATACGACATGCATTCGAGATTCCGTTTTAAAGGCGAAGTCTGCGTTTTCGCGCGGTACAATCTGGCTTGCCAGAGGATGGAGGCGTTGGAACCCAATAATATGGACATCATATGGTTGAGGGTCGTGCTGAAGAATTCCGTTAAATTCCTCTGTCGTCTTTACCGCTCTCCGAATGACGATCGACCGGCGACATTTTTCGATCATCTTTCACACACCGTCGACTGGATACAGATCAACCACCCAGCTTCTGAAATTGTTGTCCTTGGCGATTTTAATGTACACAATTCCGACTGGTTGTTACATTTTAACAGAACCGACGAGGCTGGGAGGCTGGCGGAGATGTTTGCTGTAGGCCACAACTTGACCCAACTCGTGGGGGAGCCAACGCGAGTGCCGGATGCCCGAGGCGATTATGCGAACACCCTGGATCTGTTTTTGACATCCGAACCGAGTATTTATACCGTAGAGGTTTCTGCACCACTGGGAAACTCAGATCACTGCTTGGTACCTGTCGCGCAAGCACTTGCATATCAAGCGAATAACCGGCCTAGGCAGCTTCGCCTTGTATGGAAGTATGGGGCTGCTAACTGGGACGATATGGGAGATTTCTTCGCATCCTCTCCATGGTCCGAGGTGTCCTTCGGAAACTCAGATGTTAACGCTTGCGCGGAGTCGGTGTCAGAGATTATTCTTCTTGGGATGGAGATGCATATTCCACATTCCATCAAACGAAGTTCGTCTGATAAACCCTGGTTTGACAAAAAATGCGAGCTGATTACAGCGGCAAAAAATAGAGCTTTTAAGCAATGGCGCTCCAATCCCGCCGATGTTAACAGCATGAATATTGTTAGAATCAAAAACGCGTGCAACCAGTCGATTGATACCGCGAAGAAGGCTCACAACGACAGGGTAATCAATAAGCTCCTTCGGCGCCCAACTGGTTCGCGCTCCTTCTGGCCAATGGCAAAGGCTGTTCGCGGTAACTTCGCATCCTCCTCTTTCCCTCCGTTGGTGACAGACAGCGGGACGTTAGTCACGAATTCAAAGGATTAAGCTAATGTGTTCGCGAATTTATTTTCCGCGAATTCAAACTTCGATCCCGATCTTTTGGAGCCACCTGTGATCTGGTCGGTACAGTCTTCCATGCGGGAAGTGAGATTTCGTCCGCGCACTATTCAACGCATTCTACGTGAACTGGATTGTAGGAAGGCAGCCGGCCCGGACGGAATACCAGCAATAGTCCGTGCTCCAGAACTATCGCCGGTTCTTGGCAGACTCTTCCGCTTATCTTATGCACGGAGGACCTTTCCTGCCTGCTGGAAAATCGATCGAGTTCAGCCAATCCCAAAGACCGGAAAAAAGTGTCTCCGACAAAATTACCGTCCGATAGCATTACTGTCCATTTTATCTAAGGTAATGGAAAAAATCATCAATACAGAGTTGGTTAAGTATTTGGAGTGCAACGGACTTCTGAATGATCGTCAATACGGATTCCGTGGCAGGCGGTCCATATATCGGTTATAACCGATATATGGACATCTGCGATTGAACGGCATGGTGAGTCAAGGTCGGTCGCATTAGATATCTCCAAGGCTTTTGACCGCGTCTGGCACGGGGCATTGCTGAGCAAACTTCGTTCATATGGACTTTCCCAACAGCTTTGCGACTGGACGAGGAGCTTCCTCGAGAATCGATCGACCCGAGTTGTTGTGGACGGCGAGTATTCAGATCTGTATCCTATTAATTCGGGGGTGCCCCAAGGTTCTATTTAGGCTCCAACCTTGTTCTTGCTTCACATAAATGATTTGTTGGAGACAACGGATAACAAAGTGTTCAGTTTTGTGGATGATAACGCTTGTTTCCTCCTTTTGGAGTGTTCGGCCGATTGGTGCATCTACGTCGCACCAGCTGAGATGTAGACAGATTGACTCTCTGAATCAGGATCTGGATAAAGTCCTGCAGTGGGGAAAGGCCAGTCTTGTCGACTTCAACGCAATAAGGACACAGTATACTTCATTCACAAAGAAAAGTGGATCATCGGTTCCACAGCTGATGATGAATGGCCGGGCCCTCGAGGCTGGGGAAAGTTTGAGATTGCTCGGCGTCACGGTCTGTGGGAATGTATCATGGCATAAACACGTATTGGGTATCGCCAGATCAGCCTCAGGAAAACTGAGCTATCTTTTTAGAGCCAAGAAATATTTTACTCCGTCCCAACTTCTTCTCCTATTTAAATCCCAAATTAGACCCGCGCTCGAATATTGCTCTCATGTTTGGAGCTCGGCTCCTAAACATACCCTCGACCTATTTGAGAGTGAACAAAGACGAGCGATCCGCCTGCTCGGGGACTCGGCGCTGACGTCGGGACTACAGTCGCTATCACATCGACGGCGCGTAGCCGACCTCTGTCTGTCTTACAGATATTATCACGGGTGCTGTTCTTCGGAGATTCTTGGCATTGTTCCACGCAATTCGGTTTATATGCGCTCCACAAAACAATCCGACGGATCGCACCCGTTTGTGGTTCATCTTCCGACGGCGCGAACATACCTGTATCAGAACTCGTTCCGTTACAGAGCGGGAAAGCTGTGGAACTGCCTTCCCACGCGAGTGTTACCGGAGCGTTACAACCTGCAACTGTTCAAAAAGAACTGCAACAGTTATTTGATGGCATCTCGGGGCGCTCACTCGACGCTATAGGTTCGCCTCTCCCGAGAGAAGTCTAATAAAAAAAAAAAAAAATACCACAAAACAGGCAAGAAGTAATGCTGAGTCCACCTGAGTCTCGATTAGGACTAAAATATTATTATAAATTTCTCTATTTATAAATTGCGCTGAGTAGTTGTTATCATCATCCCATATGTGCGCGTTAGTGTAAAAAAAAAATTCTCCCGGCCTCCTGGTGATGGTTTCCTTCCAGTCATTGGAACCAACCCTACCACCAAATGTAATGCTTTAAGTTATTGTAAAACGTTTGAATAATTTATTCCATTTCTCCTAAATTATAAATAGTATAAATAATTATACATGTATATATTTCACTGACCACAACACCTTTTTCATGTATATGGTCGTGTAACATCAGAGTTGTGAACTCCGGTATTAACACTTAATATTTTGGTTATTGGAAGATTTGTTTGGTTAAATTATTTATATTTTCTTATTGGTTAAATTATTTTATTTTGTTAGACCCCACGGTGGGCGCCAAAATGTAACACCCGAGCGTAACCGCAGATATTAACATTTATTATTTCGTTATTATGAAATTTTGGAGTTACTTACAGTGGGTCTTCTGGTTAGATGCCTGACTTCGTGGTGTTAGATTTAGAGTTGAAAGAAGTGGGTCTCCTGGTTAACTGGCTGACTTCGTGGTGTTGAGATTCGGAGTTGAAACTAGACTTTTTACTTTTTAAGTTATCACTTTATTTGATTTTAGTTTTTAAAAACTCATTTGCACTACCCTTTTTATACCAAATTATTGGCGAGTTGATGCAGATGATGCATTTTCCTCACCTAGAACGTGTAACCTATTCGGAGGTTATTCGCCTGTCATAAACCATTCGCAATATTCAATAATCATTTAATTTGATCTGCTAAAAATGCAGCGACAAAGAATTGAGCAATTACTTAATTGGTTTCCAATTATAGGGCATTGCCCGTGTGAGCCAATCGTACGATTAATTTCGCCTCACTGCTGTGTTCGCTATTTCGTCGAACTCAGCACTTTCCCGATGCTCAATTATTTCGTAGTCGCTGGCCTTTGACAATACCGCTCGTTTCATATATCTTGTATCACACTTGTAACAAATATGTATCTGTAATATGAAACCGTCGTGTGGAAAAAGTGGTTGAAATAATAAATACTACTTAAATTGGGAGATCAGTTAGCACTGAAAAGCTTCGCTTGAAAGGCATTAGAATTCGTAATATAGGTTTTAATCCAAAATATGAGAAATAAAAAAGGTAAAAACTTCACATCATCATCATCATCGGCACTACAACCGGGAACCGGTCTTGGCCTTATTACCAAGTCCTGAGGCTTGTTAAATTTTCCATAATGATTTATTTTGTCTGGGCAAGGTCATTAGTCTTCCGCCAGGGGCTCCCCGACGGGGAATCGAACCCCGGTCTCCCGGGTGACAGGCGGGTATACTAACCACTATACTATCTACTATCTACTAAAACTTCACATCAGTAGTTCGAAAATGGAGTGATAACTAATTTGCCGTGTAAAACACGTAAAATAAAATCAATAAAATTTTAATTATTCATTTCAGATGATGTCGACCGTCTAAAACCCGTCAAACGTGGATTCTTTCAATCAGTTTTATGTTGCTGGCGACGTAACCGAGCGAAAACCAATCAAAATGGGACACAGATCGATGGATCAACGACACCTCCACCACTACAGGACCAACAAAGGTACCTCCTACCTCAGGTTAGGCATTCGGACAAACATAAAAAATGCATGGTCATCGATTTGGACGAGACCCTAGTTCACAGTAGTTTTAAGGTGAGTTCAAACCCCTTTTAACAATAACTTATGTAATTTAGTTCGTACACGCCACGAAATGTAATATCCACATCAGTCGATAGTTTTCCAAGTACGGGTATTGATTGTCGATGTATGAAGCAGGTGTATTTTTAATGAACTGTAGGTGACCGCATTCCACTAATATCTGAGGGATTAAAGGGATGGTACAATCATTCTAGTAAAAGATACTCTTGCATAGTAAATTGTTCGTTTCGCAGACGTTTAAGAAAAATCTTTTAGTAGGATGACCTGAGTGGACCCTGCCTCCTGATCCTGGGTCAACCATTTTTTGTCCGAACATCCGTGGCAACCACTGTAGAAAATGGGACACCGTTTGAGGCCCATGTTTATAGTTTATATATTTTATAATAATTGAGTGTCTGTTCTATATATAGACTTAACATAGCGGGAGAGTGGGTAGATGAAAGAGAAAGCATTGACATACCTTGTTTACTAGTTTTTACTGCGATTTCTACATTGTAAACGCTAGGTTTTTTTCCTATAGTTATAGCATGCATAGCTGAAGGGATTATTATTACTTTGTTTTGTTATATACTTCACAAGCACACTAAAGGGCGTTCTTGATTCCCTGAAATCTCAAAGCGCATTATCGGTCGAAGAAAGGGAAAAAATAATGAAAGGAGATAGCGCTGATAGTCTCAAATTGCTAAAAATTGGGAGACACGTAATCAGGCAGAGCATTCCACGCATGATTCGCCTAAAGACTGATTCTCTGTTCCATATCCATACATCCGCAATTAATTGTTCAAGTGCACTTAGTAATGACTCATTGATTTCCATGAGACGCGGGCAAATATTTGGAGAAGTGTGAGACATTCATCATGTTCTGTAGAGGAAGAACCGTGATAGTTTAGCGATTTCACTTAAGTGTTCACTGATAACAAGAAGTTAATCATTCGCCACATTATGTTGAGCAAGAACCGTGATAGTTTAGCGATTTTAGTTAAGTGTTCATCGCCAACCACAAAAAAGGGTGGGGGGGGGGGGGGGGGGGGGGGGGGGACATAATCCAAATATTTTGATAAATAACCGAACTTTAAGAAATTCGTCATCGCGCAATCGGGTTCATTCTTGAAACTATGTCGACGTACGACTGATGACGGCATTTGGTAACATCAGGGGCATCGGTTTCCTTAATACGAATGTGTACGCCGTCAACCAGTATTTGGAAACAGCGAAATTTGATATCTTGTCCCAACTGAGACCCAGGTCGATTCGTCAACTGGTTCGACATATCTTCGTTGTTCAGGATACGATTTGCATTCGAGATTCCGTTTTAAGTGTGGAGTCTGCGTCTTCACGGGGTGCGACCTAATTTCCCAAAGGATGGAGGCGTTAGAACCCAATAACTCCTATATCATGTGGTTGAGTGTCGTGCTGAGGAATTCTGTTACATTTTTTTGTTGTCGTTGCCGCTCCCCAAATAACGATCGACCAGCGACATTTTTCGAACATCTTTCACGTACCGTCGACTGGATACAGGTCAACCACCCGACTTCTGAAATTGTCGTTCTAGGCGATTTTAATGTACACAATTCCGACTGTTTGGTGCATTCTAACAGAACCGATGAGGCTGGGAGGCTGGCGGAGATGTTCGTTGTTAGCCGCAATTCGGCTCAACTTATGGAGGAACTCACGCGAGTGCCGGACTCCTGGGCTGATTATACAAACACCCTGGATCTGTTTTTGACATCCCAGCCGAGCATTTGGTCTATGTTAGGGGGAACATAATGCAAATATTTGGATAAATAACCGAACTTTAAGAAATTCGTCGTCGCGTAAATTACCAACCGGAAGAATTACTGTCGTATGTTATCTAAGGAGATGGCAAAGGTCGTCAACGCCAAGTTAATTTAGTATTTGGATTGCAACGGATTTCTCAGTGATCGTCAATACGGATTTCGTGCCGGACGGTCTACGGGAGACCGTTTGACCCTTATAACCGATATATGAACATCTACGATTGAAGGGCATGGTGAGTCAAGAGGGGTTGCATTGGATATCCTACGACGTTGCTGAGCAAACTTCATTCATATGGACTATCTCAGCAGCTTTGCGACTGGACGAAGAGCTTCCCCGAAAATCGATCGATCCGGGTTGTTGTGGATGGCGAGGGTTCGGATCTGTATCCTGTTAGTTCGGGGGTGCCTCAAGGCTCTATTTTGGCTCCAACCTTGTTTTTGCTTCACATGAATGATTTGTTGGAGACAACGGTTAACAAAGTGGGCAGTTTTGCGGACAATAGTACGCTCGTTTCCTACTTTTCGAGAGTTAATGTGCTTTTACAAAGTAAGCCAAAATACACTACATTCTCCCACAGGTGAGAGAATTGTCTGGGCAATTATGAGAAATATTAAAAACTCCATCGGCTAGCACTCTTCACTGACAGGGGTAAATGCACTGTGTACTTTGCCCACAGACTGGCTCCGCTTAGAGTTCCGCTGTCAGGGCCATGCATAAGTAGGTCGTGAAGTTCGATTCCGCGGTGTTCGAAGATATACCAAATGTCGGGAAGGCGTTTGTCACCTGCAAAAAAAGTTTCAAACAATCCGAGTTTTTGATGCAACAGGTTGTTACCGAAGGCTACCAGCTTTAAGCTCCTGACCGGCGCAAGAAGTCATGCTGAAGCAGAAGATCATCTCGAAGAGGCGCCCGACTTCCACGTAGAAGTTGTGGGATATAAAAGAGCTCTACGACGTAATGGGACTGGATATAAGCTGGCAAAGAAAAATTAAAACTTGGGTCGAGAGCTGGGGCTTCATAAGCCATAAAAATAAAAAAAGAGATGCAATTTAGCCATTCTTGTTCTGCTAGGTGCGCTGTATTATGACTATATACGTATGATACGTTTAAATTCACGGCTTGCTCATAGATGGCGTTGGTGAATAAATATAAGTCTCTATGCCAATGTCATACTTTTATTTTTTATGAGCAGATGTCAGATGTCAATGTCAACAATAATCAGGACATATTGTTAGCAATTTCATACAACAACATACATTTTTCTCTTGGTAATCGTGTCTAGTTTTTTGTCTGGAAACTAGTATATCTGGCTTGCAACAAATTCTTGCAGAATGATTGGGTCAAACATCCAAATTATGCGCCTACGTGTCATAGGACAGGTTCAAAAGATCAGAAAATGGGTGTCGCAATAATTGAACGATAAGCAGATGGGCCGACGCCGAAACACAAGTGAAATCTTGCTTGCAAAATAAAAAAGAAAAAAAAAACTGTTTCCGCATCCGATTTTGACGTGATGAAAAATGGATATATTTCGATAACCCAAAATGCAAACCCGAAATGTAAAATTCTTTTTATTTCTAGGTTGGCACAACTGCCATTTCCTCTGACGTGAAGATTGGGCGCGATCTGTCATTTAGTTTGTTTACAATGTGCATTTGCCAGAATCGATTTCAGTTCTTGCCGCGAATTCCCTTTAAGGTCTTCTGTCTATAGAAAATGTCTGCCTCGATGTGATAATTTGAGTTTTGGAAAGAGAAAAAAGTCATACGGTGCCACATCAGGCAAATACTATGGTTGCTCGATGATATTTGTGAAGGTTTTGGTCAGAAATTCAAAATGAGGCATTTAAATGATCAATTCTCTGTATTTTTCGACAGAATGTATAGCATTCCAGAGCCAGTCCTTCGCATAATTTATTTTTTCCCTTGCTACTAAAAATATGTGTTTCTCTGACTAAAAAATAGCGGATTTAAATGTATATCCTTCCTCTAATATAATAGCATCATGGAGCCGTCGCCCAACTGGCAGAAATCTGGAAGACCGACTCCAACAGATTCGTGTAATAAATAATTGGCATAAGTCCTACTCGATTATAACACGATAATTAAAATCCACAAATGAAAGAAACCATTTAATGCAATTATTTATTTATTTATTTTCAGCCAATTCCAAATGCAGATTTCATAGTGCCGGTAGAAATAGATGGGACTATCCATCAGGTTTATGTTCTAAAACGACCCCATGTGGACGAATTTCTTCGTAAAATGGGAGAACTGTACGAGTGTGTACTGTTTACAGCATCACTAGCCAAATATGCAGATCCTGTTGCTGATCTGTTAGACAAGTGAGTTTATAAATAATTGAATTACTTACACAACAATTTGCCTAAACACATATATACGTTTTGTGTCTTTTAAGATGGGACGTGTTTCGTGCAAGACTGTTTAGGGAATCATGCGTTTATTACAGGGGAAATTATATTAAGGACCTTAACCGGTTAGGGCGGGATTTGCAAAAGATTGTTATAGTTGATAATTCACCAGCTAGCTATATCTTTCATCCGGATAATGCAGTGAGTATATACAACAATAAATCTAATAAAAATAATATATTAATTAAATATTTTTTTAGTTTGCTTACTTATTAATCAATTTGTAATTCGTTTTTATTAGAGATGCTGTTTACACTTTGAACTAACTACCATTTCATTATTCCACATGTAACTGGGTACAGTTCCTTTGTTCCTTATTAGACTGACTACTGTTAATTTATTTCACATCGAACTGACTACCGTTTTTTTGTTTTTGTGTTCCACATTGAACTCATTACCGCTTCTTTGTTTCATAGTGAACACAGTACAATTTCTTTGTTTCACATATAATTGACTATCGATCCCCCGTTCCACCTCGAAATGAAATGCGATTCTACATTCCGCATCCAATTAACTTGAGTTTTTTGTTCCACACATAATTGATTATCTTTTCTTTGTTTTACATCGGACTGACTACAAGTTTTTTTATTCCACTTTGATCTAAATCGTCATCATCATCGGCACTACAACCGGGATCCGGTCCTGCCCTCATTTAGTAAGTCTCCCACGGGTCCCGGTTTCGAGCCGATGTCAACCAGTTTGGCACTCCCAGGCTCCGTGCGTCCTAGTCCACGCCAACCCTCCATCGCAGACGTGGTCTGCCACGCTGTCGCGTTCCATACATCCCACCACAAAGGACTTTCCGGGTAGGTTCCTCTTCGCTCATTCGAGCTAGGTGTTCCGCCCACCGGACTTTTACCGAGCTTAATTTTTCTTACAACATTAGCTTCAAGGTAGATCGCGTATAACTCATGGTTGTAGAGTCTCCGGTATCGTCCTTCCTCGCATACAAGGCCAACAATTCTCCTTAAGACCTTCCTCTCAAACGCGGCTGAGAGTTCAGAGTGTCTTTTATTGAGCAGTCTCGGATCCACACATGAGTGGTGACAATAGTCCCTCTAGTTGTAACGCCAGGGTTACGGATTGCTTTCTCCAACGCCAGGTTGAAAAGGAGGCGGGCAGACCGTCCCCTTGTCGGAGTCCATTAAATATGTTTATTGGTTTGGACAGCAATCCCACTATTTTTACTTTACTAGTTATCATGGGTGAACATACAAAGTCGTATCAATTTGTTTGGAATGCCGAACTCTCTCATGGCATTTTATAGTTCTACCTTGGCTATGTTTTCGTAGGCGGCCTTAAAGATTATGATTAGATGATATAATGGAATCTTAAATTCCATACATTTTTCTATTGTCTGCCTAAGGGTGAATGTCGGATCAATCGCTGATTTGCCAGAGATAAAGTCATGCTGATATTGACCAATAATGACTTTAGCGTACGATGCTATACGATCTTGTAGGATAGAGGAGAGTACTCAGCAATGTTATGCCCTTATCGTTGCTGCACACACTGATATCTCCTTTCTTATGAATGAGGCAAATCATTCCACCGCCATCTCCTCTTGCACCCATACGCGCACCACGATCTCATGAACTGCGTGATTTGAGCTGCCTTTTAATGTTGGTGGCGGCAGCATTTGGTCTTGGTCTTGCATTGGTGGAGCATCCAATTCTTCTGTGAGCTGACAATTTAGCAATTCATTGAACTGCACTTCCCATTGCTCCAGAATGCCTTCAGCGTGGTGTATACTACGTCATACTGCAGATTATTTGGGACAACTTCCGCGCATGGTACGGACCTTGCTATCTATTTTCCTCTATCTCACAGACTAGATTTTTTCCCAGACACTTTTGTCTGTGAAGTCTTTTTTCAGATCTTCTGAGCTCTTTGTATATCTCCTCGCGTACCCGCGTCCTATGAGACTGCTGAATTGCCGGGTATGCAGCATTCTTACGTTCAGTAGCTAGTTTGCACTCATCATCAAACCAGTCCCTCCGGTCTGTACGACTACTGCCTAAGATGGAGTTTGCACTACTAATAACAGTATTCTTAAGGCGTGTCCATTTCTCTTCTACGCTCGGCATTCTGGACCCAGGACTTACTCTCCCCCCGTCGAGCTCTTCGAGGGCGAGTCTAAGCGCATGACCAAAGGTGTTACTGGTATTCTCATTGCGTAAGGCAGCCGTGTTGATTCGAACCTGATCCGCGGATGCAATACGTCTTCGTAAGGCAATCCGCGCTCGGAAAACTATACCAAGAAGATAATGATCCGAGTCGATGTTGGCACCTCGGTACGTTCGTACCGTCATCAGGCTCGATGAGGGGCGGTGATCTATCATCATCATCATCGGCACTACAACCGGGAACCGGTCTTGACCTTATTTAGCAAGTCCCGAGGCTTGTTAAATTTTCCATAATGATTTGTTTTTTTCGGGCAAGGTCATTAGTCTTGCGCCAGAGGCTCCCCGACGGGGAATCGAACCCCGGTCTTCCGCGTGACAGGCGGGTATACTAACCACTATACTATCGAGGAGCCGATCTATCAACACATGGTCAATTTGGTTGCGAGTGGCTCTATCAGGTGATACCCAGGTGGCTTTGTGGATATCTTTACGCGGAAACTTAGTACTCTCGACGTTCGTTGATGCTGCCAGTTCGATGATTCGTAGTCCATTGTCATTAGTGATCTCATGCAAACTATGGGAACCCGCGTAGTGCCCGTGTAGCGCCTCTAACAGATACACACACAATACACAAGCAAATAGTGAAGGACACCGACCGAAAATCGAATAAGAAAATGCACCAGAGCCGTATACTATAGCGATAACATATCAATTCACATCAGTGGAATATACTTGAGTTTAAAAATCGAATTCTAAACACGGCCAGTAGCCTGATGGGTTGCGCTTTGGTTCAATTTTTGGTGCTTTTAACTGTCATCGCGTCAGTTCGAATCACACGTTCTTCACTATCATTCCAAACGCTATAATAGGTGACTCACCGACGTGATCTGTACACACAGCACACACTTTCCCATAGTAAACAGAACTTCACGACACCATCACAAATTCCGCATAGAGCACCGGTACACTCGCCTGCTCCGACGTTCTCTCGCTCGCTCCGTTGTTCGCACACGAAGCTGATCGTAACAAAGTTACTGATCAGGGAGTAGTGTGGTGTTTCAAACAGATTCACACACAATATACAAGCAAATAGTGAAAAACACCGAACAAAAATCGAATAAGAAAATGCATCAGAGCCGTATGCCATAGCGATGTAACATAACAGTTCAACATCAGTTGAGTGTGCTTGAGTTTAGAAATTGAATTCGTACACACGGACAGTAGCCTGATGTGTCACGCATTGGTTCAATTTTTGGCGATTCTAACTGTCATAGCGTCAGTTCGAATCACACGTTCTTCACTATCATCTCAAACGCTATAATTGATGACTACGACGTGATCTGTACACACAGCACACACTTTCCCGTAGTAAACAGAACTTCACACACGATCATGACTTCCGCATAGAGCAACAGGGGCAGTCGCCAGCTCCGACGTTCTCTCGTTCGCTCCGTCGTTCGCACATGAAGCTGATCGTAACGAAGTTACTGAGAGGGGAGTAGTGTAGCGTCTCTAACAGATACACACACACTACACAAGCAAATAGTGAAGAACACCGAACGAGAATCGAATAAGAAAATACATCAGAGCCGTATACCATAGCGATAACATAACAATTCACATCAGTGGAATATAGTTGGGTTTAAAAATCGAATTCTAAACACGACCTGTAGCCTGATGGATTGTGCTTCGGTTCAATTTTTGGTGATTCTAACTGTCATAGCGTCAGTTCGAATCACACGTTCTTCACTATCATCTCAAACGCTATAGGTTTGCAGCAAGCCGACTCCTAATTTTGCCCATCACTAGAAGATGATCGGAGTCGCAATCTGTTCCTCTATATGATCTTACGTCAAGGATGTTCGAGTGGTGTCTTTTGTCTATGAGGAAGTGGTCTGTTTGGTTACGCGTTACGCCGTCGGGTGATATCCATGTGGGCTGTGTTTGAACATCGTGTTTTTCACTAGCAGATCTTTTGACGCTACCAACGTGATAATTCGAATTCCATTATCATTTGAAACGTCGTGTAGGCTTTCTTTACCTATGGTTTTTTGGAAGATATCTTCCTTTCCAATTTTCGCGTTGATGTCCCCGAGGAGGATTTTAACATCGAATTATGAGATCGAATCAAATACTTCCTCTAGGGTCTCGTAGAACGTATCCTTCGTTTCTATGTCGATAGATTCTGTTGGGGCGTGTACGTTTATGAATACATAATTGTACCATCGGCCCTGTATTTTTAGCACTGACATTCGGTCATTAATAAATTTCACATCTTTTACATGGGGCGTAATCTTCTTGCTTATGATGAAGGCGGTTCCGAGGTTATGTGTGTCTGTACCTGCACAGGCCAGTGTAAACCCGTTGGCTTCGATTACTTGATGTGGCAGTCGAACTTCCTGACGCGCGACGATATCCATTTTATGTTGTTTCGCGTTTTCTACGACCGTCTGTACCGCGCCTGTTTTATATCACGTTAGAACATTCCACATGCCGACGCGTATATTCCGCCTTTTTCCGTTTTTCCGCACATCTTCTTTTTGTCGAGTCGGTGTTTACCTGATGATTTGTTCCCTTATGGTAGTGTCGGCTCATCACACCTACGCCTACCGGGTTTTTGGTGAGATTGTTTTTTGTATATTGGTTATTCATTTTTGATCCCACGAGTCTTGGGGTTTCAAATAGTCCGCCATATTAGAGCCCCGATTTGATATGGTAAGTTCTGCTTATTGCTCTGATTCGGCCCGGTGTCAGAGAAGGGCCGTTATAATACCGCCGGTATACCCCTGGCTGCAAACCATCCAATGGGCATGGTGACGCGTACCACTCTGGATTAGGGGTGGCAGATCTTTGTGTGTTACTCCTCGCTACCCTGTCTGACATGGGTGATATGCATATGGTTCCGTCAGCATAGCCTAATTCATTATAATTTAAGCCCCCGCACCACGTCAAGGTTTTTACCAAGCGCTGAACTGACTACAAGATTTTATTCCACTTTGAACTGAATACTTTTCTTTAATTAGACGTCGAAGACTATGTTCCTTTGTTCCACATGAAACTGACCTGTCTTTTTCTTCCACTGACTACAATTTTTTTGTTCCACATTGAATTGATTATCGTTCCTTCGATGCACGTTGAATTAAAGACCTCAGTGAGGGGATTCGACTTCCACCATTTTAAAACACACTAAAAACAGTCCTGTTCCGCTTAATACACCTTGCAATCATCCACCTCGGGTTCAAACCCTTTAGGCTAAAAAACAAAATGGATTTTAGGCTAATTATTAGGGATTGCATTCATTTAAATCAATAAATAATAAAGTTAATCCCATTCATGAAATTAAAAAAAGACTACACTCCGGCAACGCTAGTTGGCACGCAGTCAGTAAACTGCTGAAATCCAAACTGCTATCACGGAATATAAAGCTGCGTGTCTATAGAACCATAATCATGCCGATTGTTCTATACGGATGCGAAACATGGGCTCTCACAAAACGGGAAGAAAACAAATTCCGCGTATTCGAGAATAAAGTTTTAAGGGGTATCTTTGGAGGTAACTATGACGAAGAGGCAGGACAATGGGGAAACTCCACAACCACGAATTGGAGGAGCTATACCGCAAACCAACAATGGTGAGAGTAATCAGGTCGCGAAGATTAATACGGGCCGGACGTGTGGCGCGAATGAGCAACGATAGGATCGTGCGTAGAATTCTTGACGGTAGACCAACGGGAAAGAGACCGGCAGAACGGCCGCGACGGAGATGGGAGGACAATGTTAGGTTTGACCTTGAGGAGATCGGATCGGGTGGGCAAGCGTGGAAGGAGAGTGCACAAGACAGGGAACGATGGCGGAGTCGAGTCGGTGAGGTTGTGGGGGTCAAGGAACTATTGTACCTGGACACGGGCACTTGATTCACTCCCTGCCCACTTAGAGTTCACCGAGGAGAAATGTTCGCCGAAAGGAATAGACGACAAAAGCGTACCAAATAGGTCACAAAAAAAAAAAACCAAACGAATAAAAATGAAAGCACACTTGGTGTAGTTTTAATGTTAATGTTTTTTTATTTAGACTAATTTTCATAACTACGTTTTCTTATTCAAACTAATTCTCACAACCACTTTTTTTCCTTGGTTTTGTTCCACTTATTGTCTCTGGACATTAACTATTTCAGGGCAGGGAATTTAAGGTTTAATGATTTGATGTCGCTCGAGTTTATGTAGATCCTTGTCATTCCGTATACATATACTTATATTTGATCTTTGACACTTGAATTCCGAACAAGACGCGCCACATCATTACAACTTTTACTATTCCTTCGGTTATTCTTTTTTCTAGGCACAATGTTGATTTCATGTTAGAAACTACTACATCTCTGCGCACAGCGCTCTTTACCGTGATTAATGTACGACTCCCGAACTCTACGACTGCGGCATGTGCGTGCAGTTGGGCGGTTAAAATCTGACTCCTCGTCGTGATGAGGGATAATTGAACAGAGAAAAACTGGAAGCGCGACGCCCCCGGTACGTCTGCCCTGTTTCGTGGTTGCGATCAGACTCTACGATGACCGTTTCACTCCACGTCCGTTAGCGGCCATCGTGATGGAATCCGATCTTCTCCTTGGTAATCACCAATGGGCGATCGAATTGGAGTTTTACCTGCGAAATTTCCCCTATGCCGTTGGTGGTCAGGTACAATACTCTTTGCTAGAAGTGCAGACATCGATCGATCCTGGACTTGTTCAAACAAAGGAACAAGCATTAGGACTGCCAGCATTGTTGTTGTAAATAAATCATAACGATTGCCGAAGGAAGAAATAGGTTTTAGTGTCTTAACCCCTTAATGCACATTTAAACGGTAAACGGTACACGTTGCCCGTATATGTCACGGAGGTGTGCATTAAGCGGTTAAGTAAACAGAAACACTATTTCGGGGTTCGTCGCTGGGATGCGCACTGTTTAGTTTAACCAATGCGACATGGGAGCATTTTGGTGTTTACCCAATCGCTCACGATAATGCCGTTGTAGGCTATAGAATTTTCGGTGACAATAGGTCGATCGAAGATTTGTTTGCCAAGGCAATGGCTAGGGTGGCTATAGTTAGGGTTCATGTGGTGGTACATGTGACATGGTCATGAGTGCGATTGTTTAAATAACAATCGTATTCATGTTTAATCCTATACTCGGTTGATGGCTGATAATTAGAAATTGGTTGCTCTGTTGGGAACCTGATGGATATGGGGGCAATGTTTGATTAGGAATTGGTAGAAGGGACACGATCATGGGCATAGTTGTTGGAATAGCAATCATAATCGTGTCCGATTCAATGATAGGAAAATTATCGGCTGCAGCTGTGTCAACAAGTACGCTGGTCGGCGTGTCTTCTTGGACCAACAGATTGTTGGAACAAGAACACGCTGAGATATTGGCGTATGTTTGGTGATTATGATTGCTGACGAGCTGAGACGATAGGGGATATGGTGGTTCGTATATTATGAACTGAATAGTCTAATGATATGTATGCATGCTAGGGTTTTGCGCTCAGGTGGTTTGCACATCTTTATTGCAGATGCGAAATGGGTATCTAGGTTAAGAGAAATGGGTGGTTCTTGGGAAATGCTTAAAGAACCCCCACAAGGTAATGAACTTCCGGGTTCCTACAGGCCAATAAATAGTAAATAGCAAATCTCATTCATGGGGATCGACTAATGTTGTGTAATTCCAATCGGTTGTTTTTTTATCTTTCCCATTTAATTAAGTTTTTTTCATTTGTCGTACGGAATGATGGTTAGATATATTTTTATCTAATACCATAGTATCTTCCCCTAATGAAATTACAAATGTTTAAAGATACTAATTTTTATTACTTAGATTATGTTTAATTCACTAATTTTACATATGTTCATTAATTTTTAATATATTTTCAGGTTCCTGTAAAATCCTGGTTTGATGACGTAACTGACTGTGAACTTTTGGAATTAATACCCCTCTTTGAGATGCTCAGCAAAGTGGATTCTGTATATAGTGTTTTGTGCAATTCAAATAATCTTCTAAGAAATCATATTCAGCAGCAATTACAACAATCACAGCCACAACCGCAACAACAGGTTCTCCAACAATTACAGTTGGTCCAACCGACATCAGCAACAACATCAATTATTACCCAACAACAGCCACAACAAGCTCAACAGCCAATTCAGATTGTACACTCACAACAACAACAGCAACAACTGCACCAGTCGCACCCACAAAATCAACACCAACAAATCGGTAGTCCGCCCAATTTAAATGATATCAACAAAAAAACGTAACAGTGGGAGATTATGTTTATTAATATTTAAGCTTACTACTGGTTTAAATATGTTCTTTTTTCTTATATTTGATTTTGTTTTGTTTTTAGAATACATAACAATATTTGTAATAATTTACAAGACAATATCACGACGAGATATGTGAGAGGAAGAAACCGACGATATGATATATACGGTATAATATTTGCATATGCGCCAAACTAAATATGACTAAACGCTTTAAACATAACAGGAAACCTTTATCCATAAATCCATTATCAATTAGATACATTCTGCAACATTTTTATGATATTGTTTTACATCTAATCACGCAATCAGTATGCAAGCTATGAAGTGGAGTATATTTTATAAAAATATACAAGAGAAAACAAAAAAAAATTATTATTGTAATACAAATTAACGAATATTTATTTTCTGTCCATAGATCAAAATGGACGACTGAATTCATTATAGTAAGTGAGACGAACAAACTGAAAGAAAAGAAAAATAAAACCAAGAAGAAAACAAATAATGTTAAAAAAAATATAATAAAAGAAGAGTTTAAAAAAAAAAACAAAAAACAAAAACAAAACTCAAATCCAAAATAATTGTCGAAATTTCGAAAACGAACTCCACTCCAGCCTAATGGCCATGAGGTATAACGCTCTAATTTAATTTCTATATTTTTAATAATGTTATTTAAATTTAGACGATATAATATTGTAATAATATACTTCTTATTTGTTTTTCTCCATTTTTGTTCTTCATTATTATTTTTTGTTGATGTATCAAGCACTTTAAGTGAAACGAAATTTTGAGGCAATGTCCATTTTTTATAGGAACTAAGTGAGTGTTTGCTATACAAAAGCTTGCGTCGAACTGTGATACTTTACGTCGCATGGTGACAATAAATAATTTTTTTTCTTCAATGTAGAGATGGTCAAATAGATGGCCATACCAAATGAATCTTTTTACGATGAAGGAAGATAAAGTCCAACAAACTTGCTATAAAAATGTATAATTTCAAACATCTTACGACCCTCTAGATGAATTATATGCCATTCAAGACCGAATAAGAACATTGAGAAAGAAATATAGAGGACGAACGAGTAAGCGAGTTTACGATATCAAAATTGCAGTACCGGATGGGAAGAATACATATTTCAAGGTCTCATATTGTCTCGGAGGTTTATATATCAAACGGCGGCAAATAAAAATTGTAACATTTAAAAAAAGAAAAACAAAGGTGACACCTTCATCTCAGGAATATAAGGCATGTTTAAAATTCTTTTTGTTTTAACAGGTATTGCCAATCAAATGAATTGATTCATACAGTTTTCAGTTAGACTAATAAATGCATTCTCTGTACAAAGGAATGTAAAAGGACGTTTTATTACTTCGACAGGAAATAATGTGGAATGTTACGTTTACCTCACCTGATTTTTTAAACATTTTTAAACCCTCAAATCTAATCAGTGCAGCCAACGCCAAGAAAACTTTCTTATTCAAATTAACAGCTGGGAGTCGGAATTGGTCCGTTGCTTTGAAGTCAAATATCAATATTTTCGATATATCTGTTAATAAATAATCTCTAGTTTGAGGCGCTTTAAATAGAAGAATCATTATTATAGGCATTAAAAACGTTTGAAGCGTCACAGAGCGGGGAATATGATACTGTGCACATGTTTGTCATTATAATTAACTACACAAAGACATTCTCTAATATGGCATGTTCACCCCAAAGGCATATAATAATATGGGGAATGGCGTCGAAAACTTAAATGTTGTTCATTTTTTCCAACACTTGTGAGCATGAAGCATTGGCAAATTTAGCCAGGAGGCGATACACGGTCGAGCAACGCAGTGAAATAAGGTAAACGTTGTACAAAAGTGGGTGTTACAAAAGCACTTCACACCTTACGTGATTTTTTCGATTGGTATAATTGGCCTATCTTATTGGTGAGGAATTTGTAGCGTCTCTAACAGATACACACACAATACACAAGCAAATAGTGAAGAACACCGAACGAAAATCGAATAAGAAAATACATCAGGGTCGTATACCATAGCGATAACATAACAATTCACATCAGTGGAAATACTTGCGTTTAAAAATCGAATTCTAAACACGGCCAGTAACCTGATGTGTTACGCTTCGGTTCAATTTTTGGCGATTCTAACTGTCATAGCGTCAGTTCGAATCACACGTTCTTCACTATCATTCCAAACGCTATAAACTCATGCACCCACAAAGAGTGACTGTATTATGTGGTTTTTGAGTTGGTGGCCTTATTGGTCTGTACATTTTCAAAAATAACCCCGAGTTCGCAGTTATCATGAATGGTGAACCCTATGGGGACACGATAAGGGACTTCTTGGCGCTAAAACTGGATTTGGCCCACATGCACTTCAACAGAACGGTGTCACTAACTACATACCGCATGAAACAATGGGCGATATACGTGAAAAGTCCCGTGGACGCATTACTCTCATGTGATCTGGTGGACACGTTGCCTAACGCCATTCAGAAGCTAAAAGCAGACATTGCATGCGTCAATATTTTGGGTGAGCAAATCTACCATAAGATCATTGAATATTTAGGTAAACGAGAGAGAGCGGAAAAGGGAAAAAGGAAGACGAAGAGATGAATAGACAAAGATCAGCAGAAAGACAACTGGTGCGCGAGACAGTATGGGAGAGGGAAACACTAAAAGCTAAAGGACGCATTTTGGAATATAACCAGTAGAATGACACTAATGGGTTTTGGTCAAAGAGAACTGCTTGATTTCTATAATGTTTCGCGACGAAACGACAGCTCTTTATTTTCGGTTCTCATTAGTGTTGTCGTTTTCAGTATGGGGCTGTTGGGGTAGTCACAGTCTACATCTGGTACCGTAAATGAAATGAGCTCTATAATGTTTTGAGACGAAATGACCCTCTTTATTTTCGGTTCGCGTTTGTATTGTAATTTTCACTATGGGTCTGTTAGGGTAGTCACAAGTCTACTTCTGGTACCGTAAATGAAATGAGCTCTATAATGTTTTGAGACGAAATTACCCTCTTTATTTTCGGTTCGCATTTGTATTGTAATTTTCAGTATGGGCCTGTTGGGGTATACTCACAAGTCTGTTTTTGGAACCGTGACGAATATTTATAAGATATTACCACAATTAGCATCGATTAATTAATTGAATAAAAAATTAATTATTCAAATCGGTTGAAATCTCACTGATTTATTCCGTGCTTTCATTGTAAAGGCCTTAAGGGAATACCCTTTAAATAGTATTGATGATTCTGCATTGAATTAATTGGTTTGGATTAGTTTACTTACTTAAGGGGGTATTCTGGTATAGAGAGTCAAATTAGAATGTTTTTTAGTATTGTGTTAAAAAAAACGAAAAATATTTGTATTACCGGATTTTTGGCCAATAATTTATTTATAACATACTTAACAAAAAATTTAAACAAAAATGTCGAAAATTTCCAAAATTCCAGGGTGGTGAAGTGCCCCCCACTTGAAACAAAAGCGTGCGTCCTGATTGACATGATTTTGACTCTTCTAATTATCTGCAAAAAAAAAATGGATGCTTAATCAGTGAAGGTGTTGTAATCGTCCCTACCTCGAAAAAATAAAGAAAAAAGTTTTCGCCAAATGGCAACTGTGAAAAAAATTTTGATTTTTCTCATTATTTTCTTCCGGTTATTAATTTTTCAAAAATAGTAAATTTTTTTTTTTAAAAGCTTGGTAGGGACTTTGTGAGGACAATGTTAGGTTTGACCTCGAGGAGATCGGATCGGGTGGTCAAACGTGGAAGGAGAGCGCACAGGACAGGGAACAATGGCGGAGTCGAGTCGGTGAGGTCATGAACTTCCGGCTTCCTACAGGCCAATAAATAATAATAATAAATATATAATAATTTCTAGGGACTTTAGAGCGTTATATCAAGAAGGTGTGTACCGAATTTCAAGTCAATCGGTTCATTAGAACTTGAGATATCGTACCAATCATCATCATCATCGTCGCCACTACAACCGGGATTCGGTCTTGGCCTTATTTAGCAAGTCTCTCCACCGGCATCCGGTCCATATCCGAGACTTGTTAAATTTTCCATAATAATTTGTTTTTCGGGGTAAGGCTATTAGCCATATATCGTGTCAATAGACTTGAAAAAAGTGGTTTCGAGAAAAACGCGTTTAAAAATTTCAGGGTATAGTAGATTCAAGTGACATAATATTGCGTTATACGTGTTGCTCGATAACCTTTTGCCAGCTTTCTGGCAACTTCATAATTCCAGGTTCGTAGAACTTCAGATCTTTATTGGCAAAAAACTGAATCAAGTGCGATTTCACAGCGTCATTGTCATTGAAAATTTTACCATCCGAAGAGTTTTGCAAAGATTGAACTAAATGGTAATCTGATGGAGCCAGGTCAGGGCTATATGGTGGATGTAACATCAATTCCCATTCAAGCTCCAATAATTTTTGACCAGTGACCAAAGATGTGTGTGGCCCAGCGTTGTCCTGATGAAAAATGACACATTTTTGATGGACCAACTCTGGCCGTTTTTCGTTGATCGCTGTATTAAATATGTCCGGTTGTTGACAGTACACATCCGAATTGATCGTTTGATTCCATGGAAGCAGCTCAAAATGCACCACACTTTACCAATCCCACCGAATTGAGAGCAAAATCTTTATTTGGTGAATATCAGCTTTCGAGGAGATTGTGCTGGCTCATCAAGCCTGGACCAAGATCGTTTCCGATTGACGTTACTGTAAACAACCCATTTTTCATCGCCAGTGATGATTGGATTCGAAAAATTGTCGGATTCATTTCGTCTAAGATGCAAATCGCGTCTTGATGCGCTTCGTTGAATAAATTTCTTTCAAATCATGTAGAACTCAAACATCAAGCTTTTTAACGAGTTTCATACGCTTTAAATATTTCTCAATCGCTGTATGTGACATATTTAACTTTTTTGCTATCTCTTGTATAGTTACGTGCCGATCTGACTCGATTGTGGCTTTAATTTGATAATCATCAAGCTCACCTGGTCGACCTGATTGTCGTTCATCTTTCAGTGAAAAACCTCCTGGACGAAATTTGTCAAACCAATTCCGCACTGTCTTTCTTTTAAAGCTTCATCATACACATCACGTAACTTGTTAGCAGCTTGCGCTGCGTTCCTTCCTTTACAGAAATACAAAAGTAAAATATGATGAAAATGTTTTTGCACTCCATATTAAAACTGACGCCAAACTAATACCTTTTCACAAAAATACGCGTAATTTGCTTCTAAAGCAAAGTAAGACTGACAGTTAACAAATGTCAAAAGGAAAAAAATACGCCATTGACAGAAGCCATTAAAAAATATGGCCAAGGACATCTATGTGTGAAATCGGCAATTATTTAGTTGCCAACCTGATATACGTATATACTACGCTTTAGTTTTATTGGGTTCAACTTTTGTTACTTTCTTAATATTTTTATTTAGCAGCAAAGGCCGGCTGTACTTTTGGCGAGGCCGCGACCTTTTGTGCTTACAATTTTATTGATTGTTATTATTTATTTATTTCAGAGTAAAAGGCCCACTTATGCGAGGCCGCAACCCTTTACTCTTATTGTTTAATTTTCTCTGAATTATTGACCTTGAAACCACTCTTTATATACCCAAACTCTGGGTGCGAAGAACGCAAACGATGCATACGCATTTGGACTTTGACCATTTACCTAGCCTGAGTCAGTTATATTGCTTACTTAGCATTTGCCACTTAACATGCCTGTGCCAAGTGTAACGGTGTATATCACTTGGTTGATATTTACACGCAAACTTTGACCATTTGACTAGCCCGAGTTAGTTATATTGCCTAATCAGCATTTGTAACTTAACTTGCCTGTGCCAGGTGCAACGGTGTATGTCATTTGTTTGATATTTGCACTCAAACGAGCCAACTGAAATACGATAGCCCTTGCCCAAGCCATTAGCATCGTACAATCGATTGGTGCTTTGACGTGACGCCTGGCGGTATTTTGTCGCTACGTCCATCTGGTCGGCGCTTCGATGGAAATTATGATAGACTGTGTGTCCATTATCATTGAAGACGCCAGCGGCGCCTCGGGCCAGATGTGGCACCTGGTCGTGGGTGTGGAGCGAAAGATGTGTTGGTAAAATGAAGCGTACAGCTTGGATGGTAGAAGTGTCTCGCGCCAGTGCAGTAATCCGATCGTGTGGCAAATGTGGTCTTGCTTGTACAATGGGCGCAATGGGCAAGAGTTACATTGATTGAGAGTTGGCAAAGTGTTGTTGCTTGTGCAATCATTGAAATGGGACAATCAATGGAAAGAATTATATTGAGGTAAATGCATTTTGTGCGTTAATTAGTTAACGGGGTGTTGTTTGATGTAGCGTGATGCAATAATATATACGAGGGCAGGTCAATTAGTCTTTAGAAAAAGATAATAAGATACCATTTTTTTGGGTGTGTTTTTATTTTTCAACACAATCTCCTAGTTCAATACACTTTGACAGATGTCCCTTCAACTTTTTTAATCCTTCAGAAAAGCATGATTGTGGTAATTGTCCGCGATGACCCCCTCATTTGATGTAAACCGTCCGATGACCCATTTTGTAAAATTTGAAAATAAAAAGAAGTCACTGGGGGCCAGTTCTGGGGGAATACGTTGGATGTTCTATCAATTCAAACCTCATTTCCAATTTTAGCCATTGAAACTGCGCACGTATGCACTCGCGCATTATCCTGGAGAAAGAGGACGTTTTTTCTGCAAATGAGGACGATTTGGTTTTATTTTCTCAATTAGCTGACCTAATAATGTGGTGTAAACATATTCACTTTATTAATTCGAAAATATTCACTTTATTATTCATCTTAGAACTAACTATTACTTTGAGCTGATTAATCACAAACAGTATATATATATATATATATATATATATATATATATATATATATATATATATATATATATATATATATATATATATCTTGTGACGCTTATGACAATCAGTACTAGAATATTCTAGAAAGTACTGGAAAACTGGAGACTATGAGCAGTAGAAAATACGAGGCTATAGAACGGACGGAAACGAAACGCCGAATCAGAATGAGGAAACGGTTATAAATACGTCGCACGCAGATCAGGGAGATAAGTAAGAAGTAAGCAGTCAAAGACGCGATAAGTAAAGAAGCGATGTATCAAAAAACGG
Source organism: Microdon myrmicae (assembly GCA_963931805.1). Classification (NCBI taxonomy): domain Eukaryota; kingdom Metazoa; phylum Arthropoda; class Insecta; order Diptera; family Syrphidae; genus Microdon; species Microdon myrmicae. Next base: position 108,750,392 of record OZ007501.1, read on the forward strand.
TTGTTATTAACAGACTAATAAAGTGTTTGCAAATAGAATCGATTTAACGGCTCTTATTTATTAAAATAATTAATCCAGCGAATCCTAGGCTCGCTACAATATATATATAACTAAGTTCTCGCTGTTTGTTTTATGAAAATCCAACTTTATTGTATAATACAAAAATGGTTACAAATAAATCATTCGAAGTATTGCCCATCGCTAGCTACAACTTTTTCCCACCTTTCTGGCAGAGCTCGAATACCGTTACGGTAAAAGTGTTCATCTTTTGAGTCTATTCACGAATCAAGTCATTTTTTGATGTCTTCATATGGGCGGAACCGCTGATCAGCCAGATTATGTGCCATCGAATGGAGCAAGTAATAATCGGATGGCGCAATATCTGGGGAATATGGCGGGTGGGGTAGGACTTCCCATTTGAGAGTTTCCAGGTAGGTTTTAACGGGTTTGGCAACGTGAGGCCGAGCGTTGTCACGCTGTAGAATCGCTTTTTCGTGCCTCCGCTCGTATTGTGGCTGTTTTTCGCACAGTGCTCGGCACAATTGCATCAATTGAAGTTGATACCGTTCCGCAGTGATGGTTTCGTTCGATTTCAACAGCTCATAATAAATAACACCGACCTGGTCGCACCAAATACACAGTATAACCTTCGTAGCGTGAATATTCTGCCGAGCCGACGACGTAGAAGCTTGACCGGGCAGTTCTTTCTTTGACTTTCTTTTCTTTGGGTTGCTGTAATGAATTCATTTTTCATCATTCGTCACGATGCTATAAAGAAAACCTTTCTTTTTTTTGCCGCTGGAGCAATTGTTCACAGCCAAAAAAAAAAACGCTCAAAAACGTCCCTTGGCTTCTAACCATAAGGAACCCAAGTTCCCTGTTTCTGAACCATTTCAACGCATGCATCATCATCATCATCGGCACTACAACCGGGAACCGGTCTTGGCCTTATTTAGCAAGTCCTGAGGCTTGTTAAATTTTCCATAATATGTTTTTTCCGGGCAAGGTCATTAGTCTTGCGCCAGAGGCTCCCCGACGGGGAATCGAACCCCGGTCTCCCGCGTGACAGGCGGGTATACTAACCACTATACTATCAAGGAGCCCATTTCAACGCATGCAATCGCTTGGAAATGACTTGGTGGGTAACTGTTAATGCTGATGAAAGTTCTTGTTGCGTTTGGCATGGATTCTCATCGAGCAATGCCTCCAATTCAGCATCTTCGAAGATTTTTGAGCTTCCTTCACGCGGACGGTCGTCAACATGGAAATCACCGTCTTTGAAGGGACGGAATCAATCACTGCACGTTATTTCACTTAGGGCAGCATCTCCGTAAATTTGATGGGGCCCCGATGCGCTTCGGCCGTCGTTTTCTTCGAATTGAAGAAGAAAATCAACACTTTAGGAAATGACGATTACTTAGCACAAAATCAGACATTACCACACAACCACAAGTATATGACATATATATATATATACGTATAAGTATATAAAATTATACTTATAAATACAAAAAATTAGAGAACAATTTCAGGCTGGTCACCTATTTCGTCTTCTTTTCATCATCAAATGAAAACTAGTTGCCTCGAATCAACTGAACATATCCATCGGAGATCCGGCAGACGACTATTGTTGGTGCTAAATACGAATTCGCTCGCTCGGTTGAATGCTATTTTGAAATCTGCTTTAAAGTGCATGTTTAGTCACCTAAGAATAAATAATTTATGGTAGTCAAATATTTTTAATACCAACAATGTCGCCATTTATGACAACACGTTATAACTTTTTTTTTAATACACTAATAAGCGCACAAAAGGGGATTTGGGAGTACCCTTAAATGTCAGAGCATTGTGGGAGCGGATTCCTGTGATGTTTCCTTGATAAACGCATTTCTGGTCAGTCGCGAATAAATAAGAGTTGACAATGAGAATTATAATTAGGCTATGTCGACTTAGACATCTGCGGCAGAATGATTCTCGTTATGACTTTCTCTCTCTCTCTCTCCCTCTCCCCACCCACGCCCGCACTGTATTTTAACAATTAAGACTATTTTAAACCCCGTTTAGTGTAAAGGGAAAGTTTGAGTAGAAGTATTCCCTGGCTAGCGTAAATGAATTTGTGCAATTACTTGTGGAGATTTTTAAAATTGTGAAACTAAAGAAAACATTTTTTTAATACTAACAATAATATAATTCTCACAGGAAAGGCCACCGCCTGAGATGGTATTAGGAAATTTTTAGAGCTGTTTTTGAATAATTGTAGATTATAAGGCCCCCGAAATCGTCGCCCCACGCGTCAGAAGAGAGTTTCATCGATTTCTTGTTCTGTAACAAAATAAAATTTTAAATATAAATGTGTTATTATTTCTGTTTTTTTTTTTGGCATAATTTTCCACATGTTCATTAATATTGTAAAACACATTTTCGATTATCATTAAATGAGATCTATAAAAAAGCTATTTCCTGGACCTGCTGTGTTTGGATTATAATTCGCCCATCATTTTATTATATTTTTCTATAAGATGAAATTGAATTTAATTCGTCGAATTGTTAGAATTAAAGGTAAAATCTTCCTTTGTTGAGTTATGAAAAAGGAAAAAACATTTGTATCCAATGAAGCTCTCTACATAGAGATCGTTTTTTAATAAAATTCAATCGACACATGCTTTTGGAATAAAACATAAATTCATATAAAAATGGATATTCTTTTTATTCACTAATAGTTAACTGAAAAGGACACCTACATATATACAATGTGCATGTATTGAAGTGAAGGGCATGCCGGCAAAGTAATTTATTGTAAATATTTATAATATACATACATATATATATACAAATATGTATACTTGTTTTTTAAATCTCGTTAGGTAAATTACACTATCCATGATATATATATATATATATATATATATATATATATATATATATATATATATATATATATATATATATATATATATATATATATATATATATATATTATCTTCGGGTATAGACACTTATCAGATAACATATAATTAATTTTTTACAGAAAGTAAACATATTTTATAAAAATGCAATTTTTTTAAATCATTAACTGAAAAGAATAGAACAGTACATATTAATATATATTTATATCTATTGTACTTGTACACTGAGAAACCTACCAATTGATGTCAAATAAAACACGAGAATATACAATAAGCTAAACAGATAAATTATACTTGAGCTTTTAGACCTATTCATGCTGCTTTATATAATTATGGTTTCTGAAATATTTTTTTCAGGTATCGATGAAGATTGGATTGGAGTTACAGGGAAGCGACTTTGGTTTTTGAAATTTTTATTCTCGGTTTTTTATTTTTGGTTCATGTTGCATACTTATAGTAGTACGGAATGATTTATTTGAGTGGGTACTTCTAACTATATTTTGTTTTACTTATGTGGTTTTGCACCGATTCACAGCCTTGGTCCTTAGTAAACCCTTCAAAAGTCATCCATTCCCAAGCTGGTGTAATTCAATTTGATATCACTACTCATCTTATATCTGGTTTGGGTTGATGAATTTGTGGTATTTCACGCCATTTTTGCTCTACGATTCATAGAAGAGATTACCTCCTACAACTGACCACACATTGGGCGACCTCACAACACTTGTCGGACCGCAATACCCAGATTTTAAGGTTAGTCATTTGCCATACTTTTACAGAAATCAATAATAAGTTTTTTGCTCAACCAACACAACATCACAGACAATTCAGTTTAACCTACGTAAGCCCAGTTCCGCATGTATCGCCACTCCTTTTTTGTTGTCTTTAAAGAACCTGAATATACATTGTAAATACAAGTATCGATATAATAAAATGATCGATATAAAACCCGCCTCACTAGTCATGATTTCAAGGAGGTTGTGATAAGCGTGCGATTCAGAAAATGTAGATTCAATTGATGTGTCTGTATTACTGTGGCGATTGGATACTAATTATACTATTTACTTTCATAAAGCTTGTTACGGGAACTAAAATTAATTTCAGGGCGCTTTGGTGGTCCTACATGGGCTGAGGATTTTTTTTTTAAGACGGTTTCATTGTAAAGCTAATTCCCTAATTAAACAAATTTGAAAATAAGAGGTTGGTGATGATTTTAAAGAAATTTATGTCACAAAACATTAATTTCAAAATGTGTTGCTAACAGAAAACAAAAAAGATATAGATAGAAACCCGTGACATTGATATCTAATCTAAAAGAGATCCTTATTGAAAGAAGAACCAAGATAAAGAAGTTTGACAAAATTGATTGTCGAAATAATATTTTTTTTACACAAACACGCGCATAAAAGGGGATTTTGGAGTACCCTTAAGTGTCAGAGCACAGTGCAAGCGGAAGCCTTGGACTGTTTCTGTTATGCGTTCGAAGCGTTCCTTTGAAATTCGGACAACTGCCTGATATATGTCGTGCAATCACATCCATCACAATTTAAGCCACTACTCATCCTAAACATCCGTGTGGCGTTTCTAATAAATTATACAAAGGCAGTCGTAGTCTTGAACACGGCACTAAAAAAGAATCGAAAAGAATAAAAAACACCAGCGTCATATACCAGAATTAACGTAGCAATCATAAAGCTTATATAACGACTTAGGACACCCTCGTGGACACGCAGCCGTGGTCTCATGTGACGGCGCTTTTCGCAACGCGTATTTGATTACCGGTGTTCCCCACTTCGCTAAAGACGATAGGCCTCCATAGAGGCTTTTGGAAAATAACCAACATAAAAGATCTTTGGTGTTTGGGTTCGAATCTGGTTCTTTACTACAGCACAAGATGCTATAGTTTCGGCAAGTATAGCAGTAGTGAGCTACCAACTGGGAAGATTTCCCTCCTTTCTATGATCAGAGATTGACTTTGCAAGTACCTATGTTATCGCCTGTACAGAGTGGTAGTAGTAGTAGTTGTTGTTGTTATTTCTTATACAATCAAATACATTCAAGTTTTACCATAAAACGACAGATACTATCGGCTTAACATAATGTTTGGGGATGCCACCTTTGTGATCAGGTTGCGTCCGCCGTGAGCAGCGTTGAGAATAACCGTTGTTGGCGATGCATCACGTCGACACGAATTCCCGGGAAAGACAAGGCAGTGGTGTTTCTGACCGCTTCGCTATACACATATAATAAGTTTAAGAGATCTCTCTTAAGTAGACATTTAAAAATCAAACAATTTTTGTATAACATTTTCATATTCAATAAAGACAACAATATACTTATTATTATTTAGGTCTTAAATTATATCGCAGCTTTCTTTTTTGTATCTCGTTCGCACCCTTACAGGCATCGCTAAGTTGAGTCGGCTATTTTTGCAATGTGAAGTTGCGGTCGTGATATCTCGACCTATAACACATAATGCAAAAAAGTTTGGGTCAGTTTCAAGATAAAGGTTGAAGCTATGAGCTGGAAAAATTTCAACAAAAAGAATTAAGTTTCGCTTTGGTGCACTTTTTAAAAAAAGAATGAAATACGTCGTTTTTTTTCGGACAAAAGGGAAGTATATTTTTAACGTTTGAGACTTGAAAACTCAGCTCATAAAAGACATGTAAACGAAATAATGTTCTAAGATTTAGGATGATTGAGTGCAGATTGATGTTTGAAAAAAAAAAAAACGTTTTGATAAAAACGCGATTAAAATTTTAAATGCAAATATCTTTGCTCTCATAATGACGTGTGTATATTTACAATACAGATAGCCCTCCTATAACACGATATATAGGTTATTAATAAATAAATGTCAAAATTCCTATTAAAATATAAGTTGCTCACTACATCTGGTAGTAAACTCAAGTATTTTGACAAAAAAAAATGGCGTTTTGAATTTTTGACCCTTTTTTTCGTTAGGTCGCATCAGAAAAAGGTTAAATATTAATGGATATTTATAATTTTATAATATAATTAATACGAGACATAAATACACATGTATAGAATATTATGTGAAAATTTTAGCCTGATTGGTTGAATACTTTTTTTCGCAATCACGTCAAGGAGGTCGAAAAACGATGTTTCGAGAAAAACGTGTTTAAAGGTTTTTTGTTAGAGTTTTGTGGAAGCAATGAATATTTGAGGTACGTATAACCTTTCTTGACGAAGGCCGAACTTCAACTGATCCAAAATAATGCCAGAGATACCTGAAAAATAGATGTTGTATTATAATGTAAATGTTAAATATCAGGAAACCGTTACGTACGGCAGCTGCTAACGTGCTCCGAAATGCCAGCTGTGTGCGCCTACTAAATAAAAATTGTTAATTCGCCAGTTGTGGTTCGCCAACTGGGAATAGCCAATAAAAGAGCAGGGACCGGAACAGCAAAGGTCACACTCGACGCACCGGAACTCGTATTCGTCTTCAATACCACTGACAAAATTGAATAAAAGAAGATGGCGAGATTGGAACTACACTTCTTGAATTTTATTATTCGTTTTCCAACCAGCATAAATTCAGTACATTTCTTACAGTCTATTACTCGTTTCACAATTTAAACAAAACAAAACTCAAATTCAGCAAAAACTTCATTAGAACACACAAAGCAAAAAGAAAAGGCAAAAAACTGTATTGTAAAGCCCCTTTATATGCAGTCTCGAACCGATAATTTTTTCGTTCTTTTTCTGGAACAGCAGATTTTACCGATCAACAAAACACCGCATTTCAACAGGAACTTTTCATAGGCCAAATGAACTGTTCTATAGAATCATTGCTTTGTCAATTCCCGCTGCTTAGGATGTCACCTTATTTTGAGTGCATTTGAATACCAGGGGAACACTTTAGCACGAACGACAACCTGTGCGACCGATCTCTGTTGCATACCTTCTGGTGGTAATGACTGCTACGAGGTGAGTTTGGAATGTGCTGATGGCAACTGACTTGATTTTAAATTTTCTCATTGGATGAACTGATTCATCTGGACGTTATTGTTGGCTGTTGCTGCCTAGTGCTGCAACAAAAATCTATTACATGTTTATCTATCTCGGCAATCTAAATAAGATGTTGTATACTATTTCTAATGGTATCTAGTATATAAAACAGGATTTTTTAGAAAGTCGATTTTTTGACAGAACCACACTGCCCCTTGAAATAATTTTTTTTTCTACATAAATGCACAAACAAGGGGATTTTGAAGTACCCCTAAATGTCAGAGTACAGTGCGAGCGGAAGGTGAGGACGTGTATAAGAAAAGGAGGTATCGATGTACATTGGTCTTAAATGCCTGGACATTACAACGAGGAGGAAACACATGATCAGGTAGAGTATTCCACATTCGTGTGGTTCGGCTAAGAATGACTATGTTTATATGTGCGCCTGAAGTCCACTTTCAATGTGAACTTGATCCGCATTCACAGATTGACGGCATTGAAGTCGACAAGATTGGCCTTTCCCCACTGCAGGCTCGATTCAGAGAGTCGATCGGGCTACATTTCAGCTGATGCGACGTTGACGCACTAATCGGCAGATCACAAATGAGGAAACAAGCGTACTATCATCCGCAAAATTGAACACTTCGTTATCCGTTGACTCCAACAAATCATTTATATGGAACAAAAACAAGGTTGGAGCCAAAATAGAGCCTTGAGGCACCCGGAATTAACAGGATACAGATCCGAAGACTCGCCGTCCACAATAACCCGGATCGATCGATTTTCAGGGAAGCTCTTCGTTCAGTCGCAAAGCTGCTGGGAAAGTCCTTATGAGCGAAGCTTACTCAGCAATGCCCCATGCCAGACGCGGTCAAAAGTCTTGGAGATATCCAATGCGACCGCTCTTGACTCACCATGCCCTTCAATCGTAGGTGTCCATATATCGGTTAGAAGGGTCAAAACGTCTCCCGTGGACCGCCTGCCACGGAATCCGTATTGACGATTATTCAGAAGTCCGTCGCATTCCATATATTTAATAATAATATTTAGTGCGTCGAGAAACATCCACAAAGTCTAAGTTTATTTGTGCGCTTGAAGTTTACTTTCAACGTGAATTGGTGTGGATTCTCAGATTGACGGGTACTGCGGGAAAATGTCTGAAGAGGTGGAACACATTCAGCAGGTTCAGTTGAACAACGACCATCAAAATACCTATAGAAAAGAGACAGACATGATACGTTGCGCCTATGTTCTAACGGCGGAATTGATCGACTTACAGCTGGCTCCCCAATAAGTTTCACTCCTCGTTTTTGCACCCTATCGAACACGTGTAGTGCAGTTTTGGATGCGCCTGAGCAAATATGGGAGATGAACTCCATTTTTGGACGAATATACGTCTTGTAAATAGTGGTCAGGTTGGATGGAGTGAGGTATTTTTTGCATCTCTTAACGAACCCCATACATTTGGCCGCACTTTTCGCAGCTTCAAATATGTGGTCGCTACATATAAGAGTCGAATTAATTCGAGTGGCGAGGGTTGATAGTTCCTTGGGTTAGTCGTTGGAAGTGCCGTTAATCAACAGTATATTTACTTTAGGGTTCGACTGTGACGACAAGAGCCAGCACTGAATTTTTAAGGCGTTGAATTCTATTCGGTTAGATAATCCGCATTGATATATCTTGTTGAAGTTGGAATTCAATATATTAAGCATAACATGCTAATTGGTAATAAGGTTCCAAGAGTTTGGTGGGGACTGTTCGTATGTGTATAAGAAACTCAACGTGCTATGATCAGCAAACGAGTGAATTAGGTTGTGGATAATGGACAAGATATCATTTATTAACATGAAAAAGAGAGTAGCGGGAGTACAGAACCTTAGAGAACACCTGCGTTAATTTGATGGGAGGCAGGTTTGACACTGCCAAGAACCACTCGGATTGAATGGCCAGAAAGATAGTCGCTTATCCACTCCATACGAATACAATTTTGACAAAAGGGCTGGAGGCCAGACTCTGCCGAAGGCTTTTGAAATATCCAATGCGACTACTTTGCTTTTACCAAGGTAGTGGATGGAATGGCTCCAATTTTTGGTAAGGTACCCCATCGGATCTCCTGTGGACCTGTTGCTACGAAAGCCGTATCGACGGTCATTGAGGAGGTCATTTGATTCCAGATATTTCGAAAGTTGACGGTTGATAAGTGATTACATTACCTTGAAGAGAATAGAAGTTAGTGTTATGTGTCGATAAGAAGAGAGGGACGATTTGTCACCCTTTTTAGGAATTGGCTGAATATTCGCTGACTTCCATCTATTTGGGAAACAGCCAATAAAAAAAGACAAATGGAAGTGGTTTAGCAAGTGAAGAGGAACATCTCTTCAAGAGAATTGGGGGAATGCCATCAGGACCAGTGGATTTGTTTGCGTTTAGCTCCTTCAGTCCGCGGGTAACAGTACGCGCTCGGAAGTGAATCTGGCTCATGGTGTGCTGTTTATGTTCAAGTTGAGGCGTAACTGATAAGGTATCAGGCAGCGTTGAGTTGGCGGCAAAACGTGCAGCAAGTAGATTCGCCTTCTCTATTGCACTGGTGACTGGTTTGTCATCGAAGCGTTAGTGACGGAAAGGATGAGGAGACGGAGTTTTGTATGATTTTCACAAATGCCCAGAAGTTTCTACTACCTGTGGGAGAGTGTAGTAATTTTTGTCTCGCTCTCTGGTCATGTAAGACGTTTGCGCGTTGAATTTGTGCATTGATTGTTAGATTAGATGTATAAGAGTTTCCTTTGTCTTGATAAAGAATGACCCAACAGCGCTGGTCTACTTTTTTATTTTACTGAAGCCATCTGGCAAACAAATGTGTACTATACAGAATTGGCCAAATTGAATTTTCTAATCACTGTAAACAACAAAATTCGCACTCAAATAACTAAATGTCCTAAAGATGGTTATGGCCAAAAATGCCAAACTTTCTGGTGGGATTGTGGGATGCCAAGTCTCAAGATATGAATAGAACCATTCGTATACCCTTCGATATATTCTAAAGAAGGATTTGGTCAAAAATGGCAAACGGATTTTGTCGGATGCCAAGTCTCAAGATATGAATAGAACCGTTCGTATACCCTTCGATATATTTCAAACAAGGATTTGGTCAAAAATGCCAAACGGATTTTGTAGGATGCCAAATCTCAAGATATGAATAGAGCCGTTCATATAACTTTCGATATATTCCAAAGAAGGATTTGGTCATAAATGCCAAACTTTGTAGTGCCCAGTCTCACGGTATGAATAGATCCGTTTGTATACCTTTTGATACATTACAATGAACGGTATGGTCAAAAATGACAAATTTTCTGGTGGAATTGTCGGATGCCAAGTCTCAAGGTATGAATAGAGCCGTTTGTATACATTTCAATACATTCCAAAGAAGGGTATGGTCAAAAATGCCAAACAAACGAGCTACCGCTCGTACAAGGGTGGGCTGAAAAGTTTTCGACCCAAAAAATATACGACATTTTTTCTTAAAATTTATTTTTATTTTTCTACATAGTCTCCTTGCAACTCTACACACTTCTCCCAGCGATGGTTCCATCTCTCTAACCCGAATAATAATGCTCGGCGTTTGTCTCTGCAAAATAACTGTTCACGAGGGTGATTACCTCCTCATTTGTCGAAAATCTCTGTCCTCCGAGCAGAATTTTTAGGTTAGGGAACAAAAAGAAGTCGCTTGGGGCTAGATCTGGTGAGTAAGGCGGATGGTCAAGCAGTTTTTTATTTATTTTATTTTTCTGCAAATGTGGCCGTTTTTGCGCAGTTGGCCAAGTAATGGTGCGTAGTAAGCTCCTGTAATAGTTTTTCCTTTTTGAAGATAATAGATTAAGATAACTCCATGACCATCCTAAAAAAACAGTCGCCATCATTTTCCCAGCCGAAAAAAAAGTGTTTGCTTTTTTTTTTGAGCCGATTCCTCTTTTACTGTGATTAATGATGGTGCAGAGTCTCCACACACAGAGTCCAACTCATTTTTGATTTGCGTAGACGTACTGCTTCTCAAAAACTAAAATTTAATGACAGCTCGATACTCAATTTTCTCCATTTTCACAAAAATACGCACATCGACTCGCTCAAACGACTGTCAAATAAAAACTACACGTCCAAAATGGTTGAAATTTTGGTGAGTGACTGTCAAAAGACGCACAACTACACTCACTAGATTTTTTGACAAGTGCTGTTATCTTCACGTTGAGGTCGGGAACTTTTCTGACCACCATCGTATACCATTCTCTGTATGTCTAAAATTAATATTAAGTTTAACATTAATAGGGGGTTTGCAACAACTATATGTTGTCCCAAGTTATGTAATGCTCCGGGCCGTGCTTTCCCGAAACGGCGGGAGAAGAGCCCGGAGTGTCGACGGTACAAATGAAAGACGCGAAAAGGTCAAGTTAAAACAGCGACACTTAACTTTATTCTTTGTGTATATTTAAAAGTACAAGGGTGATTTGAAATTGGTTGTTGAACGGCCAGAGGTTCGGATTTCGAAAAGAGACTGATCCCGAAATTGAAAAAGCACTCCCCTTTTATAGATTTTGGAGTTGACTTTTGTCAACTATTTTAATGTCAAAATTCCAAGAAATACACACAATGACTTAGTGCTTCGATTGGAATTTTGTTCTGGGAATTATTTAAAGGGTTTTGTTGGATAGATTCTGGGAAGGGAATCATGAAATGCGTTTTAAATTTAGCATTTCATGATGTTAGGATTTTTAGGAATTGAGTCAACGTATGATGAATTAACTTTTGGTTAAATTCGTTGTACATGTGACTCAATGTGGAATTTGGATAAATGGAAAGTTTGGGATTTGGGTTTATTATGTGGAATTTTGAATAAATGTGCGATAATTGGCTTTTGGTTTAATTTATCGCTCATTGATTCAATATGAAATTTGGGATTTTCGTTATAGGATTATGGATGATGTTGGGGATTTAGATAGGGGTAGCGATTTGGGATCGCTACAGTTATGTATTTCTGAAGCATTAATTCTGGTCTATCTTTCCTATCTTGTCTATGGTTTTTCGGACACGCTCTGCTTTAACAGTTGAATGTAGTTAAAATTCCTTTTATGTGCCCGTGGGAACTATGCAGATATTTTCGGTCACACTGCGACCAATTTCCACCTCTACTACAACATTAAAATGCTGGGTTAGAGTATTCAAGGGTTTCTAGTATGGTTCAGAAAATCAAAACCAATGTAAGGAAGTGACCTTCGAGTATAAGAAGGGAATGCTGAGGAGTCCGCACAGGGATTTATTGAAATAAACTAAATTCAAATTCGAGCGGCTGTAATGAGATGTTTTAAAATGGAAATGGTTTTTAATATCGTTCGGCGGAAAAAGTAACCGATATTTATTGTAACGGGTCAAGACCAATTCCTAACTGGGGCGTGCATTTACAAAGATTTTTTATTTTTTTATCAAACATAATCAATTATTTTCTGTCGCTAATTTTAAATAATTCCTTCAATCCTTTTGGGTTGCTAAAAATAAATAATTTGTAAAATGATAAATATAAATATTTTTATTATAAAAAAAAGAACACACTAAACTATATCTATATCGATTCAACAATCATAAACGACTTCGAAGGTGTTCCACTCGATGCATATCGCGATTACGAAAAAAAATGCGTAGTAATCATGTCCATGCACTCAACCATTAATAGAGAATTGAGTATATTGTTTTTTATAATTGAAAGGTGTGCCTAGAAAATATTGCGTAACTCTTATGAACCTGAACAAACTTTCGTATCTCCAATAAATTTACAATCGGTTTGCTTTAGGCATATTAACCGCCCAACTTTCGTGTATCGATTTACAAAATGTCACCTCATATCTATGAATCTATCTAAAATTTATACGCACTGTTTATTTATACTTCTTATTATTGGTAATCTATATATATAATTAAATTATTATTTATTGCCTTATATTGAGTGATAAATGAAAAATGCAGAGGAAACTGTTTAATAGGCGAACAAGTGAAACCGTGAAGTAAAAAAACTAAAATAAACTGTCTATAAATTTATTAAATATTACAAGTAAATGTAACAAATCCGACATGAATGTTATTATATCTCTAAATGTAATGGTGAAGCATAAATAAAAAACAATATTAAAAGTATGCATCAAATACAATACAATATGTGCTTATTTATATCATTTTTATCAAAACAATTATAACGCTTTTTAAATGACAAATGTAAAGAGAAAATCAATTTAATAAAAATGTAATGTAATGAATAAATATGTATATATATATACACTTATATTTTGAAAACATATATATATATAGATATATATTTGTAAGAAATAAAATCAAGTGTCTATATTATCATAAAACAAGACTTTAGTTTTAATCAACAAGCTTATGAAATAGAAATCGTATTTACTACGAAGGTGGTCGCAGAAGTGCCCAACCCAGCAATATTTGGAAAAAAATTGCTTTCTTCAGAGTCGATCTTCCTGTTCAGTTCATTGTCTTCTGTCGTGCACAAAGCACACAACTGAAGGCAGATAATCCCGAGCCTCCACGACCAAAATCCCGAGCCTCCACGAATCCAAAATTCCCTATAAGAATTCTGTTCCAAATATCATAAATCCCAATCACCAGCATACCTGAAACATTTCCCTGCTCAAGGGTAATTAATGCTTTCAACGCATTATCTAGGAATTCCTGTAAAGAATTCTTGTTTAGTGTAAATACTCACACTAGAATACGACCCTTGAGTTGCCTTAGATGCCATATACAATTGGCATAGATGTTATACAAACCGTCATTGTATAACCATCTAATTTGCTTCGCAATGACCCGCAGCTATTGATATAGCTGCAAGCACTTTACCCCGAAATGCTCCTTTGTTTGAATCTCCAAACAATCATCAAATCCGCGCATAGCCGCCGGATTGAATTCAATAGCATCAACAAATGCAAATAAAGATTCCGTTCCCTTACAACGACCAAAGATACAGTATACAAATTGTATGATGCATCCCAAACGCATTTCACGCCTAATGAGTTGCAGCTTATTTATTTAGCCGACCCTCATTACAGGCCGATGCCTTAGGTCGCTTCTCCCATTGCTTTTTCCCCCTCGTTTCAGGCTTCGTTTATCCTTTGCTCAAATGCATCGATAAACACTGTGATCTGTTCGATCACCCATACATGCGTACACCATGATCTTCATTACGAGATCTGGTTTTCCATTCCACTAAGAGAGACTTTACGTTTCTCTTGTGGTACGTAAACATATCCTTAGCCGAGAGGATATTCACCGCCACCGAATCGAGGGTGAATCAAGATCCAGATTCCAACCCTCGATGGAGTCAAAATTCAATCGCCGACCGAGTCGGTCGCGGCACCCTCCGCCGTACCTCGCGCCGGTACGGTGGTACACAATAAGTCACGTTTCAACCCCCAATGTAAAAGTCAAGTTCGTATCTCGTGAGTCGACAGAGTGAACAATAGTTTGGATGGAGTTTAAAATGTGTACTGCCAATTTTACTTTTATAATTATATAATCAGTGACCGTTTGTACTAAGTGTAAAGTAGATATAAATATTTGATACATATTATAGAGATATAACCGCTGTAGAAATGATAACCACAACATGCGCTCGTAAACAGTTATGCCCAAATAAACAGGAACGTCAAATAAAGTTAATGCTGCGTGTTTTATTCCTGGTGTGATCGGTTGGTGGTGGTGTTTTGAGTTGTTTGCGGCGAAACTCAGTTCTTTCGTATGAGGACGAACTAACCATTTATGGTGGAGGACGGAAGTGGATCAGCGCCGTACGCCAGTGCACAATACTTCCTCCACACAGGCCGAGTGTCATTGCAAGGCAATGTGGGTATAATCTCACCAATCAACAACAGATGCACCCAAAGTGGTTAAGTCTGTATTCCGCGACCACACCCCACCCACCTGCACGGTCAATACTGAATGGCAGACAGTCCAAACAAAAAATTTCGAAGGACCATAAGCAGCCACGCGACAAAGGCGGTCAACAGGCATAAGCCAAGAGCAATACTAGTTCCAGCAGTACTGAACATTCTGAGGCTCGAAAACTGAAACAACGTCGACCCAAGTCGAACCATAGCCAGTCGAACTCAACCGCTTCGGACGTGTCAGAGACTCCAAAGCAGATACATCGGTGACAGATGAACGGTCAATGGTGTACATTTTGCAGGCGACACAACCACACGGCGACAGTGTGCCGACAAAGAGCAAAATGGGAGAAGTCGGGAAACTCCCAGAGGTCGGGTCGGAATACCCCAACCCGACCGAACTAAAGTCACCAACTAATGAAACTCAACTTCCACCAACGAGAGTTCCAATTGTCCAGCTCCCATTAGACATTGGTTGTAGAAGCACTACACGGCTAATAGTGGACACTGGTGCGGAGATCAGCCTTATTAAGCTGAAGGCACTCCAATATGGAACCACATTGGACAGAGAAAAAGCAACTACCCTCCAAACGCTTTTTGGCAATGGCAAGTCTAGGGGCTATTGTAAGGGGATATTCAAATTACCTCAACAAATCTCCTGTAGTTTTCAGGTGATAGACTCCCTACCGGGAATATCAGCAGATGGGTTGTTAGGGAACGACTTCCTGTCTAGGATTTGTAAAGTTAATGGACCTGGAAACTGTTTGGAATTTTCGCAAACAAGATTAAATCCGGTAAGCTTTTCCATTTAGTTTACAAAAGACAGGAAGCAGATGTCAGGACATAAGGCGGCCAGCCGGGAACCCGTACCAAGGGAATCCAAAGAGGTCCAGACCGCGGTCGGTAGTATACCCGATACAAAATTGTTATATATGTTTAACAATTAGTGATTGATAATACCCTTCACAACAATGCAATTGCTATGTTACGGTTGCAAATCTTTGTATATTTATAATTGGATATTTTATAAAGTTAAAACGACTTACGCCAAGGTGATGTCACACCTCTTCGTAGGCGGTTGTAGATCGGACCGTGGAGCGGTTGATGTTGCTGGTCCCTGGGGTGCACGTTGCAGGGGGGTGTTGAGTTCTTGACTCCCGCTGTTCAGTTGGCTAGTCTGTTGATGGTGTTGATTTTGATAATTATTAATCCTGATTTTTGTAATGACTTGCAGTGGCATCGGTGCGATTGCACTTCGGATACTTATGTGTCCAACTGTTACAGTAATTCTTGCGAGATTAGATTATTGTTATTATTTTCCTCCTGATATCTCCAGCCTTCTGTTCTAGCTGTTTGTTTGATATCGAATGAATATTTTTTTTTTTGCCGTTGACGTTTCTATTTCTTATTCAGCGCCAACGCTTTTTAAAATTATTTTTACTCCCAAGTAGTTCGACTATCCGATCCGATCTCCTCGAGGTCCAACCTAACATTGCCCTCCCATCTCCATCGCGGCCGCCCTGTCGGTCTCTTTCCCGTTGGCTAACCGTCAAGAATACTATGGACGGTCCTATCGTTGCCCATTCGCGCCGCATATCCGGCCCATCTTAATCTTTGCGACGTGATTACTTTCACTATTGTTGGTTTGCGGTATAGCTCTTCCAATTCGTGGTTGTGGAGTTTCCTCCATTGTCCTGCCTCCTCGTCATTTTTGCTGCCAAAGATATCCCTTAGGACTTTATTCTCGAATACGCGGAATTTGTTTTCTTCCCGTTTTGTGAGAGACCATGTTTCACATCCGTATAGAATAATCGGCATGATTATGGTTCTATAGACATGGTGCTTTATATTACGTGATAGCCGTTTGGATTTCAGCAGTTTATTGACTGCATGCCAACTAGCGTTGCCGGAGTGTAGTCTTTTGTTAATTTCCTTCAACATTTCGTTATTGGCCGTCAGTATTGTTCCCAGATATTGAAATTCTTTGACACTTTCAAACATCTTGCCCCTGAAGTTTATGTGTGTTCTCTGAGGTCCACATGCTCTCGCCACAATCATGTATTTCGTTTTGTCTTCATTTATTTCTAGGCCCACCTCTTCTGCCGCTTGCATGATGATTTCACAGTTTTTACTAACAGTTTCTAGATTATCGCCCAAACCGGCAATGTCATCCGCATGTGCGAGCACTTGTGTGACCACGTACAGGAATGATCCGGCCATGTCGTCGTCTTGTACCTTCCTGATGACATAATCGAGCACAAGGTTAAAGAGACATGGTGAGAGGCCATCTCCCTGTTTTAGTCCGTCCCGGATTTCAAATGGTTCTGAGAGGTGGTTTTCTATTCTAACTCGCCCTTTAATTTCGTTCATGCAGATTTGAATGAGGGCGGCATATTTTTTCGGGATTCCCAGCACAACTACAATATGGTAAAGTCTTTGCCTTGCGACTGAGTCGTAGGCTTCTTTAAAGTCAACGAACAAATTATGCAAATTAGCTACTTGACGATTTTTCTTTCCTTTGCAGGTAGAGAGGGGAAATTTGCGGAAATTAGTGGGTGTTGGGCGAGGTCTGTAACACTTTACTGTTCCTTCGTCTTGGGTGAATGACCATGTTTCACCCATGGTGATGAAGAGATTTAAGCACTTCACCAATTAGTCGATTGAAATATACCCACCTAATGGCTGGTGTGTTTATTTGTGGTTGATGGGTGCGCACGTTGAGCAGGTTATCAAAGTACTGCTTACATCTTGTGACGATCTTGTTTGTTTCTGTGAGCAGACAGCCCTTTGCGTCTCGAATTAAATTGGCTCTCCATCGGTAGACATTTTTAATTGAGTTTATGCCGGCATGCATACCTCTGATGTTCTTCGCTCTGGAATTTTCTAGGATTTCTTCGATCCGCCACACTTCCATTGGCGTTCTTTTTTTTGGGTTTTAAAAGTCTCATGGTCTCTTTCCAAATCGTGGCGTATCTTTCTGTGTTGACTTCATCATATCTTTGTAAGTGTATCACTCTGAGGCATTTACGTTGTTCGATCTTCGGCACTCATGGTCAAACCAAGGTTTTGACCTAATTGTTTTCTTAAATCCTAATACCTTTTGGGCTGTTGTTTGATTACGTTTCTGATCGATGCCCATTCCGTGTCCACATTATCGGTTTCCTTTTCCTTACTACGCCCTTTCTCTAGGATGCTAAATCTATTTGTTAGTTCGTCTTGATGTTCAGCCCTTTTACGCAGGTCTTTTAGTTTATCAGTGTCGAACTTTTTGCTCGTCTCTTGTGACTGGCCATTTCGGCTTGCTGCGAATAGCCTCCTAATATTGCCTACTACTAGAGTATGATCGGAGACGAAAGCTGCCCCTCTATATGATCTCATGTCAAGGATGTTCGTCTGGTGGGTTTTGTCTATGAGGAAGTGGTATATTTGAATACACGTTACGCCGTCGGGTGATATTCATGTGACTTTATGAATTGGCTTTTGCTTGAAAATCGTACTTTTCACTACCAGATCTTCTGACGCTGCGAACGTGATAATTCGAATTCCATTATCATTTGAAACGTCGTGGAAGCTTTCTTTACCTATAGTTGGTTGAAAGATATCTACTTTTACAAATTTTCTGGGTGAATAACCCATTCTGGAGAGTAGTCTCCAGATACATATCATTGCGATAGAATGCTCCCGAAATAAGATTATTTTCACTGCACATTACCCTCGCAGTGTGATTAGGATTAATTTTGATAATGAAGTTGTCTATCCTGTTTAGTCCTAATTTGTCATATAGGATTTTATTGGGGTAGAACTTTTTATGTTGCAATTCTGGGGTTCTGTACATTCCGAGGCAAGAACGCAAACATTGGAATCTCACAAACATACCAAGGTATCTAACTACAGTTTTTACTTGTAGGGGAAGATTATTACTTCTTACAATGGACATTTTTTTCCAATTCCGGACAGTTTCTGTTTTCTGATCTTTGATTTCCAGGCGTCGCAAAAACGTTTGATTCTATTGAAGTCATCTTGCAGAAGTCTGTTGATGACATCAATCTTTTCTCCAGATCTATACACCACAATGGCGTCGGCGTATGCAACGGCATGGCTGAGAAAACCTACTAGATCACTAGTGCAAATGTTAAACCAAGCGGGGAAATTCACTCCTCCCCGCTGCAAGGCATTTTTGAAGTGAAAGTTCTTGTTGGATGTTATATCTCCATATTTCACCACAAACTGTTTAGCCATTATCATATTGTACATAATGTATAACAAATATTCGGGCATACCTAGATTTGATAACTTATATACAAGCCCTTCTATCCATACGGTATCGAAGTCCTTTTCAAAGTCAGCCAAACAGGCCCCTTTGCATTGGACCTTGGCCTTGTTCCACTATATGTCGGGAAAAAGTTTTGTCGCGGCATGAACGGTGTCGTGTTTCGATCTAAAAGCGAACTGCTTGTTCGGAATAATACCGTTTTCATTACACCAGTTTATCAATGCTTTATTTATGGTTTCCTCGAATACCTCGCTGATGTTTGGAAGCAAACTAATCGAGCGAAAATTGTCTGGATTGCTCCCGTCTTTCCCCTTTTTGGGGACAGAATGCAGTTTTCCAACGGGTTGGATAATTTGAATTATTTAGAGCGTTGTTGAATAAAACAGGTAAACATTCACTGCTTCAATGGGCAAGTGCTTTAGAACAATGTTTGGAATACTATCTATTCCAGAAGATTTCTTGTTTTTAATAGATCTAAGGATGTTCGTAAGTTCACCTTCGTGCACAGATATACTTGTGTTTAGATTTTTTTGTTTTTTTGTTTTTAGACTTCTCTCGGGAGAGGCGAACCTATAGCGCCAAGTGGGCGCCCCGAGATGCCACCAAATAAGTGTTGCAGTTCTTTTTAAACAGTTGCAGGTTGTAACGCTCCGGGAACACTCACGTGGGAAGGGAGTTCCACAGGTTCCCCGCTCTGTAACGGAACGAGTTCTGATGTAGGGATGTTCGCGCCTTCGGGAGATGAACCGCAAACTGGTGCAATCCTTCGGATTGTCTTGTGGGGCGCACATAAGCTGAATTGCGCGGAACAATACCAAGAATCTCCGAAGAACAGCACCCGTGATAATATCTGTAAAACCGACAGAGGTCGGATACGCGCCTTCGATGTGATAGCGACTGTAGTCCCGACGTCAACGCCGAGTCCCCGATCAAGCGAATCGCTCGTCTCTGTATGCTTTCAAGTAGGTCGAGGGTATGTTTAGGAGCTGAGCTCCAAACATGAGAGCAATATTCGAGCGCGGGTCTAATTTGGGATTTATATAGGAGAAATTGGGGCGGAGTAAAATATTTCTTGGCTCTAAAAAGATAGCTCAGTTTTCCTGAGGCTGACCTGGCGATACTCGACACGTGTTTATGCCATGACATATTCCCACAGACCGTGACGCCAAGCACTTTCAAACTTTCTCCAGCCTCGAGCTCTCGGCCATTCATCATCAGCTGTGGAACCGATGATCCACTTTTCTTTGTGAATGTTGTATATTGTGTCTTCGCTGCATTGTCTACGAGATTGGCCCTTCCCCACTGCAGGGCCCTATCTAGATCCTGATTCAAAGAGTCAATCTGTCTACATCTCAGCCGGTGTGACGATGATGCACCAATCGGCCGATCACTCGAAAAGGAGGAAACAAGCGTACTATCATACGCAAAACTGAACACTTTGTTATCCGGTTTCTCCAACAAATCATTTATGTGAAGCAAGAACAAGGTTGGAGCAAAAATAGAACCTAGGGGCACCCCCGAATTAACAGGACACAGATCCGAACACTCGCTGTCCACAACAACCCGGATCGATCGATTTTTAAGGAAGCTCCTCGTCCAGTCCCAAAGCTGTTGGGAAAGTCCATATGAACGAAGTTTGCTCAGCAATGCCCCATGACAGACGCGGTCAAAAGCCTTGGAGATATCCAATGCGACCGCCCTTGACTCACCATGCCATTCAATTGCAGATGTCCATATATCGGTTATAAGTGTCAAAAGGTCACCCGTGGGCCGCCTGCCATGGAATCCGTATTGACGATCATTAAGAAGTCCGTTGCACTCCAAATACTTAACTAACTCTGTATTGATGACTTTTTCCATTACCTTAGATAAAATAGACAGTAATGCTATCGGACTGTAATTTTGTGGGAGACACGTTTTTCCCGTCTTTGGGATTGGCTGAACTCGAGCGATTCCGGCAGGCAGGAAAGGTCCTTTGTGCATAAGATAAGCGGAAGAGTCTGCCAAGAACCGGCGATAGTTCTGGAGCACACTTCTTAAGGACTATTGCTGGTATTCCGTCCGGGCCGGTTGCCTTCCTACAATCCAGTTCACGTAGAATACGTTGAATAGTGCGCGGACGAGATCTTACATCCCGTATGGTAGACTATACGGACGATATCACAGGTGGCTCCAAAAGACCGGGATCGAAGTTTGAATTCGCGGAAAATAAATTCGCGAACACATTAGCTTGAATTCTTGACTAACGTCCCGCTGTCTGTCACCAACGGAGGGAAAGAGGAGAATGCGAAGTTACCGCTGATAGCCTTTACCATTAGCCAGAAGGAGCGCGAACCAGTTGGGCACCGAAGGAGCTTATTGATTACCCTGTCGTTGTGAGCCTTCTTCGCGGTATCAATCGACTGGTTGCACGCGTTTCTGATTCTAACAAAATTCGTTCTGCTAACATCGGTGGGATTGGAGCGCCATTGCTTAAAAGCTTTATTTTTTCCCGCTGTAATCAGCTCGCATTTTTTATTAAACCAAGGTTTATCAGACGAACTTCGTTTGATGGAATGTGGAATATACATCTCCATCCCCAGAAGAATAATCTCTGATACCGACTCCGAGCAAGCGTCAACATCGGAGTTTCCGAAGCACACCTCGGACCATGGAAAGGATGCGAAGAAATCTCGCAAATCGTCCCAGTTAGCAGCCCCATACTTCCACGCATGGCGAAGCTGCCTAGGCCGGTTATTCGATTGATGTGCAAGTGCTTGCGCGACAGATACCAAGCAGTGATCTGAGTTTCCCAATGGCGCAGAAACCTCTACGGTATAAACACTCGGTTCGGATGTCAAAAGCAGATCCAGGGTGTTCGCATAATCGCCTCGGGCATCCGGCACTCGCGTTGGTTCCCCCACGAGTTGAGTCAAGTTGTGGCCTACAGCAAACATCTCCGCCAGCCCCCCGGCCTCGTCGGTTCTGTTAGAATTGAACAACCAGCCGGAATTGTGCACATTAAAATCGCTAAGGACAACAATTTCAGAAGCTGGGTGGTTGATCTGTATCCAGTCGACGGTATGTGAAAGATGTTCAAAAAATGTCACCGGTCGATCGTCATTCGGGGAGCGGTAAACACAACAAAGAAATTTAACGGAATTCCTCAGCACGACCCTCAACCATATGATGTCCATATTATTGGGTTCCAACGCCTCCATCCTCTGGCAAGCCAGATCGGACCGCACGAAGACGCAGACTCCGCCCTTAAAACGGAATCTCGAATGTAAGTCGTATCCTGAGCAACGAAGATATGTCGAATCAGTTGACGAATCGACCTGGGTCTCAGTTAGGGCGTTTACATTCGTATTGGTGAAACCGATGCCCCTGATGTTACAAAATGCCGTCGACAGTCGAGTGTGTACAGAGCCTCGAGAGCGAGCCCGGTTATGCGATGACGAACCTCTTAAAGTTCCATTATATATCATGATATCTGCATGATGTTCCCCCTGACATAGTCCCTCCCCCGGAGATCCGAATGGGAGACTAGTTTACCTCCGGAATTCTTTATATCAGAAGGTGCCATCATGACTTAGCTCCGTGTGAGTCCGGGTCAACACCGTCGAAGATTTCTCTCTTGGGACCGACTACCACCTAACCAACCTTTTCTCGAACCGGTACATCAGCCAAGCTCTGAAAGATGGCCAGGGATTTCTCCCGACCATTTCACGGAGCCTAAAGCGTGATGGGGTGGTATTTCACCGGGCGCACAGAGCGTTGGGACCCCGACTACCACTCGGCCGTTAGTCGCCTCTTACGACAAGCTGGCATATCTGTGAGTATATTCTAACGCCCTACTCACAGGGCAATAGAATTCCAGTACTGCCGTATGATAGTAATCATCATGCCATTGAAATGCACATGTATTTTGCTGACGACTCTACCCTTGGCTTTGCAACATCGCACGAGGTCCCAAAATTGAATTTTAGGGAAACGGATTGGTGCCATTTCCAGTGTTGCGCTGCCGGAAAGTAGAGGAGTTGTACCTTCTCTTCTATATTCCTAACAATAGGACTCTTTCTAATGAGGACACAAGAGTTTTTTGATAAATGATTTTGAAATCCCTCCTCAGGAATGTAAAGACACTGATGACCCAATAGTTTCGGAATAGCACCAACAATTATTGGAAACAAAGGGCTGAAAGTATTGTAAAACAAGATGGGAGGAATATGTTCCCAAAAATCAATAAACAATTTAAGCCACGTGACTTTGTTACTATCCCGAAACTACCAGCATCATCTCAGTCACTCCTCGCCGAAGCCGGCATCAATATCAGCAATGACAAAATTGTTATAGACGGTGGGGTAGACAAAATTAATCTGGCAGGCTCTTATTTTGAGGCGATTCATATTATAGACATCCCAAGCAGCAGAACCGGTGAAGGTAATGATGGTCTGTTGAGATTTCGTAATATCGAAATGCCAACTCCCCTAAGATTTAATGAGAGATTAAAAGCGGAGGAACTGACAACAGAACAGACTATAGTCGACCTGGCATACGTATTTAGTAAGTTGAATAACAAGAAGTCAAGCGGTTTGGATAACACTCCGAACATCGTACTCAAGCATATTCCAGTTGAACTCATACGAGCGGATTGTATAATCTCAATAATCTTTTAAATAACTACTACTTGCCGACTCATTGGAAAACAGTGAAGGTATATCCAATAATAAAAAAAAGAAAGACCCTTCTGATCCTTCTAGCTATAGGCCTATTAATCTCCTGCTTAATATCGGGAAGATCCTTGAGGTAATTATTAGTAAATCAATATTACACGAATGTAAACAAAAGGAGATTATACGGCAGAACCGGTTCGGTTTTAAAAGAAACCATTCGGAAGTTCACGCTGTCACGAAATTGGTCTCGGATATCAATTAGAATCTAAACGCAAAAAGAAGTACAGCTGCCCGTCGTGTAGATATAGAGAAAGCTTTCTACACTGTTTGGATCGATGGAGTAATATATAAACTCATACAACATGAATTTCCCCCACATCTAATAAAGATGATCACGTCAATGATCTACGACAAAAAATTCGTCGTAACAGATAGAATATTGTTATGTTTTAATAAATGAGAAGTCTTTATGATTCGTTTTGTATTTTATGGTATGCTTTATATTTTAGGTAACTTTTAATCTAACTATAAAAGTGGGCAGCGCTAGCCATGAAGTTTGTCCGAATGACATAGATCGTTTACACTGGGTGGCACTTCATGTATTATGACAGATACAATAGATTGTTCGCACTAGGTGGCACTTCATATATCATGACAGATACAATAGAAT
Organism: Microdon myrmicae; assembly: GCA_963931805.1. Taxonomy (NCBI): domain Eukaryota; kingdom Metazoa; phylum Arthropoda; class Insecta; order Diptera; family Syrphidae; genus Microdon; species Microdon myrmicae. The sequence continues at coordinate 108,774,811 of OZ007501.1, forward strand.
GTTTACGCTAGGTGGCACTTTATGTATCATGACATCTCCCTTTTATAATATTATAATTTCTGATTTTCACTTTGAATTACCAAATATAGTTTCAGTATATTTTCAGACTTAGAAACTAATTATGCACTAGAACTTACTATTTATAATCTTTGAGATACGACGGTTGTTTTGAAACTCTACCAGATCTTGTTACTTGATTTTGATTAGTTGTTTGCAAAGTCTGAACTCGCTTGTTCAGTACTTACATGAGTTACATTTGGGATCGGTTGAGTTACATTTGGAATCGCGTTTTTTGACACATTTTTATTACAGTCATATTCCGTCGTCTTTTCATATAAGTATACACGATTTCTTTCAAGTTTTCGACCGTTTGAGATTTGCACTTCGTATGACCTTGGTCTATCACAAATTTTTGTTACAACAGCTGGTTCTAATGGTTTACCTTCCTCTTTTCGAACATAAACATTTTCATTTAATTTCAAAGGATTCAAATTGTGACTTTTTCTATCATACAAGAGTTTCTGTTCATTTTGTCGCTTTATCAATTGTTGTCTAACTAACTCATTCTTTTCCCTCTCATTTCTTTTTACATTTATCGGCCAAATTCCACGCGTTTTATAACCAAATAGCAATTCATTCGGCGATTTTATTTCGTTTGAGATCGGAGTGTTTCTATACTCTAACAATGCAAGTGTCGGATCTCTATTGCTATGTTCTATCTTTTTAAACATACTTTTTACTGTACCAACATGACGTTCAACCATACCATTCGATTGAGGATAATTTGGACTCGACGTTACATGTTCAAAATTCCACGATTTTGCAAAGTTTTGCATGTCTCTATTTACAAAATGGGTACCATTATCAGAAATTGCTTTTTTAGGAATTCCAAATCTTGCAAAAATTGACTTTAATTTTGACACAATTGTTGAACCTAACATGTTTTCCAATTTTGCAACTTCCACATACTTGCTGAAATAATCTATAACTAAAAGCCAATGGCTGTTTTTGAATTCAAATAAATCCATACCAATTGTTTCCCATGGAGCAATCGGGACTTCATGTGGTAACAAGGGTTGTTGAACATTTGCTTTTTTGAAACGCATACAAGATACGCAACTTTTTACAATGTTTTCAATGTGCTGATTAATAAATGGCCAATACAAAATTTCTCTAGCACGGTTTTTACACTTTTCAATACCAAGATGACAGTAATGAATTAAATTTAACATCTTTTTTCGCAAGTTTTTTGGAACTACAATTCTGTTTCCCTTAAAAATTAAACCTTCAATTACACACAATTCATCAGCGTATGTGTGATACGGTTTTAATACTTCAGGTATCTTTTTGTTTTTTGGACGTTCCATGTTTGTGATGGCTTTAATTTTTTTATCGTCCATTTTGATGCCATCTTTTGAAAAAATGTGACCAACATATTTCACTTAATCAGCTCCAAAGATACATTTTTTTAAGTTGAACGTGATACCCCATTCTTCTGCTCTTTGCAAAACTTTTTTAACTCTTTCATTATGTTCTTTTTCATTTTTACCCCAAACCATGAGATCATCGATATAAATTACAACACCTTCAATGTCTCCAAAGATCATTTGAAATACCATTTGAAAATTTTCTGACGCTGAAGTTATGCCATAAGGCATGCGCAAAAATCTGTACCTTCCATACGGTGTATTAAATACTTCTAAAAAGGAACTTTTATGAGTTAATTTTATCTGCCAAAATGCTTTGTCTTCATCCAGTATCGTAAAAACCTTGGCATCAGGCATTCTAGAGCACAGCTCTTCAAAACTTGGAATCTTAAAAAGTTCCCCTTTTATATTGTGATTCAAATAGGTCGGATCAAGGCAAATTCTCAACGAACCATCTGGTTTTCTAACAATTACAAATTGATTTACCCAGTCTGAAGGACCTTGTACTTTTTTAATAATTCCTGACCTTTCCATTTTATCTAGTTCTTTTTTTAAGGGATCCATTAGCGCAATTGGAACCTTTCTGCACGGCAAAACTTTCGGTTCTGTGTTTTCTTGCAGTCTAATATCATATTCAAAATCTTTAATACAACCTATTCCAGAAAAAACGTTTGTGTATTTTTTAACAAATTCATTTTTTAAGCTACTTTTTTCTTGTTTTTCTTCAACAATGTCAACTCTTTGTACAAGTTTGAGCTTTTTCAATGTAGGTGAGCCAATAACAGTTGGTACATTTGAGTTACCGTCAACCACAACAAATTCCAAAATCGATGGGTGTCGATTTTCAAATTTGCATGTCAAGTAATACTTTCCCAAAACTGGAATTCGACTTCCTCCATATGCTTTTAAAACTGCATCAAATTTTTTAAGTTCTGGCTCATCGGTGCACACTTTATTCAGACTTTCCAGTGAAATCACGTTTCTGTGTGCGCCGGTGTCCAATTTTACATTTACTTTGTACTCATTTTTAATCTGAATCTTTTCGCACCAGTCTTCATTTTGTTGTGAAAGAAGAATGTTTCCAATGAACAATAACTCTACTTCAAAAATTTCATTTTGATTTTGAATTAAATTTACCTTTTGAACTTTACATGCTTGTGCGAAGTGATTCATTCTACTGCACCTTGTACACTGCTTTCCCCACGCCGGACACTGATTCATGGGATGAAACTTTAGGCAGCGATGACACGGCTTTCGAGTTGACTGATGTGCTGCCATTTGTTGGCACTGCTGCGTATTGCTTGGCTGCTTCCCCTTCTTTCTCTGCTTCTGTTGGTTTGTCGATGCTTTTATCACATTCACTTTTGACTCAGCTCCCAATGTTTTGAGTTGTGTTTGTGATAGCTCGGCTGCTTTACAGATGTTTATGCACTTTTCCTGGTTCAGATCGTCCTCTCGCAACAATCTTGTTTTCAGGTCCTGGTCATGCACACCACAGATCACACTGTCTTTTATGAGGCTGTCACGGAGATCACCGAAACCACATACACTGCTCAGCTTTCTCAATTCGGTGATGAAAAGGTTTCACCTGGTTGCTGCTTTCGTGTGAAAAAAATGTGACGATCCACACTTTCATTTGCTTTGGGCGTGCAAAAGTTTTCGAAAGCATCAATCACAGTTTGTAGCACTTTTTTCTCATCGTCCGTCAGGCCAAACGTGTCGAATCGGTCCAACGCTCCCTCTCCTATCACGTGAAGGAGAACTGCAACTTGTCGTTCTGCGGGCTTCGTATCGAGTCCTGTTGCCTTCAGGTAGAGCTCGAAACGTTGTCTCCATTTGCGCCAATTTTCTTTGAGGTTTCCTTCAAACGAGAGGGCGGCGGGTGGCCGCACGGACGACTCCATCGCAGCGTTTTGGTCCTCCACGTCTTTTTCTTGAGCCTGGTTTCCCGCTGGGTTTTTTCCTTGGTCGAGTTATTAGTTTTCAATGAGAGCAGGAGGATTTTGAGGGATCTCTAATGGATTCTCGACTTGATTCTCCTCGTTGCGTATCTACTAGTGGCGGCGTACTGTCGTCGTCGGTTTCGCCACGTGCCGAGAATCTGGGCATATCAACTGCATCCTCCTTTTTTTAACACTTTTTAACCGGCTGCGCCATTTTATGTTTTAATAAATGAGAAGTCTTTATGATTCGTTTTGTATTTTATGGTATGCTTTATATTTTAGGTAACTTTTAATCTAACTATAAAAGTGGGCAGCGCTAGCCATGAACTTTGTCCGAATGACATAGATCGTTTACACTGGGTGGCACTTCCTGTATTATGACAGATACAATAGATTGTTCGCACTAGGTGGCACTTCATATATCATGACAGATACAATAGAATGTTTACGCTAGGTGGCACTTCATGTATCATGACAAATATCTACAACGACAAGAGTTTTTAATGTCATAAATGGTAGTACCTGCACCGTACCTTTTTAATATACACCCATCTGATGTGCTAAGAGAATTGGAAAATTCAATAGCTTTCGCTGGCGACGTTACGCTGTACGCAAGAGGTGCAAAAATCGAGGAAATTCAAAGAAAACTCCAGAACAAATTCGACAGGTTCCAAGAATTTGGTGCCGAATGGAAACTTAGCATCAACTATGCAAAATGTGAAACCATACTGTTCCGCACCCGAATAAGACACGGAAACTCAGACTTGAGACGTAATCGGAAGAGTTTCAAAATAATGAATGCGGATGCCATTCGGATCGAGTCAAAGAATGTGGTTAAATATCTGGGTGATCATGTGGACGCATTTTTTCACTACGGTGAGCATATAAATGAACAGTTGAAGAGGGCAAGAGCGACATTTATCCCCTCAAGAACCGTTTCTATTCGAACCATCTTAAATCCGATGCGAAGATCATTTGCTACCAAGTGTCCAATTTTGACATATGCGTGTGCAGTATGGTGGAAAATAAATCCATTGAATGTGGAAGAGCTAAGAATATTTGAAGGAAAATGCCTTAGGGCCTGCCTACAGATGTACAGAAGCGAACATTCCAACTTTCGTCACTACATTTCCAATCAGAGAGTGTATGATGGATCCGGAGTGTTCAGAATTGATAACACAATTCAGACCCTTGTGAGAAATCACTTCGTTCGCTCGGCAAATGTGAAAGGCAATGAGCTAATCTAAGATTGTTCTATCCTAACTCCGTGTATTTCAGAAATACATTGGAACGTGGATACATACCTCCTGAAGCATTTTTATACTTGGATGATCATAGCTACCTATCAGATCCCACAAACGTACCAATTGTATATCATGTGGCAAGACGAGCAATTGATAAAACAATTAAGTATGTGGCAACTAGCATGGGAGATGGAAATACCATCCTAAGATACTGCGTGAGGATACCTGAAAAAGACAAAACTAATTTCGAAAGTCTCAATAGAAAAAAAGACTGGTGGCCCGACTGGGCTGAGACTGGCTGATAAACTTTCGGGAGCAGGTCCTCCTGCATGGAATCCGTTCGTTCGATTGGCAGTCAAAGGACTGGTGATCGGCGAGGCGGAGGACGTGTAGCAGGACCTGATCCACAGGACCATAACTTTTGTTGGTATTAGATAGACTTAAGCTAGGCTTCGTTAATTTAGTATTAGTTAGATTTAAGTTCTACTAGGTTTAAGTAGTTTTATTATAAATAAAAAATATATATACGACAATTAATCACGTTCGCAGCATCAAAAGATCTGTAAGTGAAAAGCCCGATGTTCAAGCACAAGCAAATTCATAAAGCCACATGGATATCATCCGACGGCGTAACGCGTAACCAAATAGACCACTTCCTCATAGACAAAAGACACCACTCGAATATCCTTGACGTAAGATCATATAGAGGAGCGGATTGCGACTCCGATCATCTTCTAGTGATGGGCAAAATCGGGAGTCGCGTCGCAGCAATCCCACATGGGCAGTCACAGGAGACCAGCAAAAAGTTCGACATTGATAAACTAAAGGACCTGCGCAAAAGGGCTGAATATCAAGAAGAACTAACGAATAGGTTTAGCATCCTAAAGATTGGGAGCAGGGAGGAAGAGGAAGCCAATAGTGTGGACACTAAATGGACATCGATCAGAGACACAATCAAACAAACAGCCCAAAAGGTATTAGGATTTAAGAAAACAATTAAGTCTAAACCTTGGTTTGGCGATGAGTGCCGAAAAAATCTTAGAAAATCCCAGAGCAAAGAACATCAGAGGTATGTATGTCGGCATAAACTCAAATATGTACTGAGGGAGAGCCAAAATAATTCGAGACGCAAACTGGCTGTCGGGTAACAGAAACAAACAATATCGTGACAAGATGGAAGCAACACTTCGAAAACCTGCATAATGTGCGCACCCATCAACCACAAATAGACGCATACAGCTCACTCTCAGATCCCAGAGCCATCTTTCAACGAAGTTGTAGACGCAATAAATCGATTGAAAAACAACAAAGCTCCCGGAGTCGACTGCATACGGACAGAGCTTGTGAAGCATGGAGGAGAGGCAACCACTCGAAAGATCCACCAACTCATCAAAACAATATGGAATAAGGAAGTCACTCCGGGAGAACGGAAAACCTCAATAGTCGGCCCCATTTTCAAAAAAGGCGACAGATCTGACTGCGAAAATGACAGAGGAATACCATTGTTCCCAACCACATACAAAATATTAATGAATGCCATACTGACGAGAATCACGCCGTACGCAGAAGAAATGCTGGGAGACTACCAATGCGGATTCCATAGAAACCGGTCAACAACCGACCAAATGTTCACAATAAGGCAACTGCTGGAAAAGAAGTGGGAATACGGGGAGACGGTTCACCAACTGTTCATTGATTTCAAAAAAGCCTACGAGTCAGCCGCAAGGCAAAGACTCTATCATATTGTAGTTGAGCTGGGAACCCCGAAAAAATATGCAGCCTTCATTCAAATCTGCATGAACGAAAAAAAGGGCGAGTTTGAATAGAAAACCAACTCTCAGGACCATTTGAATTCCGGGACGGACTAAAACAGGGAGATGGCCTCTCACCATGTCTCTTTAACCTTGTCCTCGAGTATGTCATTAGAAAGGTACAAGATGACAACATGGCCGGATCATCCCTGAACGGGTTCACACGCCGTTTTGGGCGACAATCTAGAAACTGTGGATAAAAACAGTGAAATCATCATGCAAGCAGGAGAAGAGGTGGGCCTAGAAATAAATGAAGACAAAACAAAATACATGATAACGACGGGAGCAGGTGGAACTCAGGGAACACGTCAGAGGCAAGATATTGGAAAAAGTTAAAGAAATTAAATATCAGGGAACGGTACTGACGGCCAATAACGAAATGTCGAAGGAAATGAACAAAAGACTACACTCCGGCAACGCTAGTTGGCACGCAGTCAGTAAACTGATGAAATCCAAACGGCTATCACGGAACATAAAGCTCCGCGTCTATAGATCCATAATCATACCGATTGTTCTATACGGATGCGAAACACGGGCTCTCACAAAACGGAAAGAAAACAAATTCTGCGTATTCGAGAATAAAGTTTTAAGGGGTATCTTTGGAGGTAAATAGACGAGAAGGCAGCACAATGGAGGAAACTCCACAACCACGAATTGGAAGAGCTATACCGCAAACCTACAATAGTGAGAGTAATCAAGTCGCGAAGATTAAGAAGGGCCGGACATGTAGCGTGTATGGTCAACGATAGGACCGTGCGTAGAATTCTTTACGGTGGAACAACGGGAAAGACACCGGTAGGAAGGCCGCGGCGGAGATGAGAGGACTGTGGGTAGTTTCTATTTGGCATCAACACGGATGCGGGTTCAACAGAAATGCCACCGATATTACGCTGTCAAAATGTCCCACAAGAAAAATCAAACGCACTGAATTAATTTTAATGTTCCTTTAATTGATCTTTTGATGACACAGTTTCTTTAGTTATTATTTTTGTTTACAATGTTCACTTAAAATCACATGGATGTATACTGAGATGCAGCAACAATACTTTCGAATAAAACAAAACAAAGTTACGCAAGTGATCAAAGAACTATAGAACTGGCGAGAGGTCTCTCATATTATTACTTGATTCGTTCTCCACAACACTGGCTACTAATTGAATTTAAATAATTTGAATTTAATCAATGACGTCGCGCGATAAATAAACGACATACATAGACCGTACGAAAACTCTCGACTCTAGAATCAAGTATCTTGACCGTGTTAAGACCGAACTGGTTACTTGGTAACGCGGCTGGTAAAAATGTGACGCTAAGCGGATGCGACTGTCCGCTGTGGCGATAGAAATCTGACTCGAAGATAATATCCATATCTGCCAGATTCAACGGTGCGGATTACATTGGTGTGGGAGGATTCTATATGTGTCCGTATAGGACAAGTACGTTGCCCCTTCAGCCTGTATATCGACAACGACGAAAATGCACCTAAATAAACATGGGCTGGTGCAATGAATTGGTATTATAGAGATATGCGATGGCGAAAAATCGCCGAACGGAGAAATAGGTTTCTGTGTCTTAAATAAACAGTATTAGGTATTAGGGGCTGCAGGCGTCGTTGAGATAAGCGATGGCGAAAAATCGCCGAAGGAAGAGATAGGTTGTGTCTTAAATAAACAGAAGCGCTATTTCGAGGGCCATAAATCTTTGATGACCTGCGCCTGAGAACGAAATAGGTTTTTGCTTTAAGATACAGAGCATCGTTAGGTATGATCTGGGGTATGATTGTCTAACGTCAATCATATTAGTGCCCAAATCCCATGATCGGTAGATAACCAATAAGGGAAATTGGTCGCAAATGTTGCGAATCTTGGGATTGGGGCGATATTCATTCATGAACCGTAGCAAGAATACCGGCTACAGCTATGTCAACAATTACGCTGGCCAGCGAGTATTTATCTTTTATAATTGCTAACAAGCTGAGCCGATTGTATGGCATGGTCCATGTATGAATGAAATAACTTGTTTGATGTGCATGCTTCTTTCAGGTGTGATACTGCAGGGGAGCTTACGTTGCTCCTAATTGCAGGTAAGTACTATGGGTTTGGAAGGTGGTTAATTTAAGAGGATGGGCGGTTCTTTGGGAATGTATTAAAGAACCGCCCCAGGACAATGTTAGGTTTGACCTTGAGGAGATCGTGTTACGTGATGCCCTCGCCTACCGCCAGTGCCCCACCGAGGAGGAGTGAAATTTAAATGGAAATACTATTCTACATACATTAGATAAATAGTTCTACATACATAAATTAAATTAGAAGCAAGAATGAATAAATCTAGATAAAGTATTAATAGTTAACTTTATAGGAAACATAAATGAATACGTTCCACAATGTTTAATTGAATACGAGCAGATGCACGAGCCTGCGTCCTTAAGTTGGGGTATTGTCGAAAGGACAGTTGGATCGAGTTTCTTTTCGAAGAAGTAGTGAGGTGGCTGGAGAGAGAGAGGGAGAGAGTGTCTTGAGAGTCTGTAAAAGAAGAAAGAAAAAAGAGAATGAAGTAAACCTCCGTCCATGAAGGACGAGTTTTAATTTTTGTGTTTAATTTTTAAGTAAAAATTCCATGAGTGAATGTTTAGTTATGTTAATGTATAGTGCCTTTTAAATTGTTTTTATTCTTAATTAGTCCACGAAGGACTCCCATTTTTGTTGTTGAATTAAAATTAAAGTTTTAGTTTATAAAAGTTATACATGTGTTTCATGTGGAACGAGGACTTGTATGTGTTTGGTAACCACAATTTGGAGATCTCTATGGCTGGAATTGGGGGTAAGATTTGTGCATAGTACAAATTGGTTATAGCTACAACGGGGGTGTTGCAACGGGTCCGGCGTAGTGCAGGTTTCCCCTTCCGGAAACTGTACTTGGCAACTACCGAACGACACATACCACAATTGCATGGAGAGGCGGTTTTTCTATTGCGAGGAGTGGCACCGTGACCCGTGGTCACAGATAACAGCTATTGAATTTGTATCAAGTAATACCACAACGGGCACTACAGATTTTCCGTCACATAGCACTCTTATTTAGCAGACTTGCCACACAAATAATAGACTGGCATTGCGGACTCCCCATTACAACAATGAATTATCTGACGGACTAACTATACGAATGACTTATACAACGGACTGGCACTGAGGACGGGAACTCAGCAACCCCATCCCATTGCAAAAGCTTCTACAACAATCTGGCGCTGGGAAATTCTTATACACCATTGTGGGGGTATAAGTGTAGATGTGCCGACGTACGGCACGTATTCCTTATATCTCCCATCGATCCGTGGGAAGAATTCGATCGAATAATCACGTCCGAAAAGAGTTGCTCGTAACCCCAGGTTTGTCGTATAGCCATTCGTCTCTCAAAGTGCGGCATCGATTTTTGTTCATCTTTATTGAGGAATGTGTAATTGTAAACATTTATGGGACGCACGTCCACTTCCTGGTTGTACCGAATCCGATGCGCATATTGGACGACATCTCCTTCGAGTGGATAGATAAATAAACGATTGAAGTCTAATTCGAAGAAGTGAGTTAAGACACCAAAGTAATCAATAAAAAAGATAACAGATAGCACTGCCAGCAAGCGTTTTAATTTATTGAAAATATTCACTAGTGAGAACATTCCGATGCGGTCACACAACACATAACTCTACAACTAAAATTCGGATGTCCGCGGACGAGCGTGTGCATGAGCATGCCCACGCGGCGTTAGTTCGCGACACCACCTCCCTTGGGTAAACACGTTAATCGACTGACTTGAAAAGGGAAGAAATTGGATACAACCAAAAGAGAACATACTTCTGCTCTCTCACTGCCACATCCTTCGATGTGTGGTAGGTTACATCGGTAAACTGATGATGGAAGAGAGCGGGACAATAAGAGAACAGAAACATGCTGTACGATTATCTTGGGGTGGATTTGGTTGTATGTGCATGAATCAATGTAGTTCTGAGCGGAACCCATTGACCTGATTCGGTAGTATGGTGGGTTCAGTGTACATTGATCCATACGAAGACAGAACTGAGAAAGAGAGGAGAATTAAGCTGATGATATTCACCTGCAAAAAGAGAACATTGATCCCGAGCGAATGAAGTGTCTGGAGAAAAGCCGAAGTAACGCTAGGGAAATATTATCACGTGATTCAATCGAATGTGATGATAAATTTCCCAAGCGGATCTGCAATGATGCGACAACTTCGTCCGGCTGGATTTGGTTGTCGCTAATCGACATGGACACGAGTTGCTGTAGCGATTCTAACAAATACACACAATTCACAAGCAAGCAAAAATAGTGAAGAACACCGAACGAAAAAAATCGAATAAGAAAAATACATCAGAACCGTATACCAAGCGATAAAATAAAAATTATTCACACCAGTGGAATATACCCGAGTTTGGAAATAAAATTCTAAACTCGGTCAGTAGCCTGGTGTGTAACGCTTAAGGTAAAATTTTTTTCGTGATTCGAGCTGTCATAGCGTCAGTTCGAATCACACGATTTTCTTCACTATTATTTCAAACGCTATAATTGGTGACCCCGACGTGATCTTGTACACGCAGCATTCACTTCCCATAGTAAAGCAGAACTTCACACACGGTCACGACTTCCGCATAGAGCCCAGCCTCCGACGTTTTCTCGTTTCTCTCTCGTTCGTCCGTCGTCCGCATACGAATCTGATCGTAACGAAGTTACTGCGGCGGGAGTGTGTAGCGATTCTAACAAATACACACAATTCACAAGCAAGCAAAAATAGTGAAGAACACCGAACGAAAAAAATCGAATAAGAAAAATACATCAGAACCGTATACCAAGCGATAAAATAAAAATTATTCACACCAGTGGAATATACCCGAGTTTGGAAATAAAATTCTAAACTCGGTCAGTAGCCTGGTGTGTAACGCTTAAGGTAAAATTTTTTTCGTGATTCGAGCTGTCATAGCGTCAGTTCGAATCACACGATTTTCTTCACTATTATTTCAAACGCTATATTGCCGTATGGCAAAAAAGGTAAGCTAAGCTCATTTATGCATTGTCTCCGTGGTACAATGAGTTTATCTATGTGTCCTTGGTGGAAACATGCTTTGCAGGTGAACAGGTAAATAGGGGGAAATGGGGTTGATTTGACGCACTGAAAGGCGGTCGAAATTAGGTAGGAAATGTTGGTTGGAATTGTGGGTTGTTTCTCATGTAGAATAGAGAAACCCCCCACACCATCATTATATATCACACAGGCGCACCAGCCTTTTAATGCCACAACACTATATATTTTTATATCACACTGGCGCTGCAAAATATTATATGCCACAAACGGCACCATCATTTGCACGCCACAAGTGGCGCTGGGGATTTATTTAATTATAAGAACGCCACACGCCCTGCGGACAGGATCACACTATTTTTAAAAACTTTACACTGGCGCTGCTGACAGGATATCCAACATAAAAAACGTTACAATCGGATCAGATGGTCAAGCATGGAAGGAGAGTGCACAAGACAGGGAATGATGGCGGAGTCGAGTCGGTGAGGTCATGAACTTCCGGGTTCCTACAGGCCAATAAATAATAATAATAATATACGACAATTCATCATAATCATCGGCGCTACAACTGGGATGCGTCTTGGCCTTATTTAACAAGTGTGAAGCCTGTTAAATTTTCCATAATAATTTGTTTTTCCGTGCAAGGTTATTAGCCTTGCGCCATATACAAGAATTGAGTAGGTTTTTTTGTTACTTTTTCCTCAAATAATATTAAAAAAAAAACACAATACAGTACATTGTTTAAACAATTTGTAGGGATAAGGAAAAACAAAACAATTTGATAAGTATTGCGTGCCACTACGGCCTTATACATTAAAACAACAAGATATTGTAGCGAGCTTGGGGTTCGCTGGATTGATTATTTCTAGCAAATAAGAGCCGTTAAATCGATTCTTAATTAATATCACACTTTATTGATTAGTTAATAACAACCGTACTTCAACGATTTTCTTCCTTATCGCTTGCTTTGCTTTTTCTGTCTGTCACCATCAGCTGTCTCCACCTCTTTTTATCGTTTCTCACATTCTCATTTCGTTTCCGTCCGTTCCATAATCTTGGATGTTCTAGTCTCCAGTTTTCCAGTACTTTATAGAATATCCCAGTGCTTGTATTGGACTTTCCCGAATATTCCAGTACTGACTGTCATATGCGTCACACTACCCTCCACCTAGATTAATTCGTCCCGAACTAAGTTCACTGGTCTTCTGGGTTAACAAAAGTCGCCAATCGGTCACGATGTACCACTTTCATTTTGGCGTTCGGTCTTCGCTGAATCCTATAGACAACGTCGTTAATCCTTGTGAGGACCTTATACGGTCCTTCCCAATGTTGCTGCAACTTCGGGGATCTTCCTCTTTGCCGGTGAGGGTTGTAGAGCCACACGTTATCGCATGCATTAAATCCGAGTGCGTTGGATCGAACGTCGTACCTTGTTTTCATCCTGTCATTTGATATCTTGATTTGCTTTCGAACCAAATGACGAATCTCGTCGAGGCGATTTCTCCATTCGGCTACGTAGTCTTCGGTCCTATCTATGGCGTCTGGAGGTATTCCGAATCGCAGATCGGCTGGTAATCGAATCTCTCGTCCAAATATGATTCTTGCTGGAGAATGGCCTGTCGTCTCGTGATTAGCCGATTTATAACTCATGAGAAAGGTTTGTACATATTTGTCCCAGTCTCGTTGGTGATCAGTGACGACCTTCGATAAGTGTTCTTTCATTGTTCGGTTGAACCTTTCGACCATTCCGTCTGACTGCGGATGTAAGGGTGTGGTCCTGGTTTTCCTTACGCCCAGTGCCGCACAGATGCCTTGAAATATCTGTGATTCGAAATTTCGGCCTTGATCGGAATGCAGCTCACAGGGAACTCCATATCTGCTGATCCAATTATTGATTAGCTGCTCAATGACGGTTGTTGCTTCTTGGTTTGGAATTGGAAGGACTTCTACCCACTTGCTGAAGTAATCCATGATAACTAACATGTATTTGTTGTTGTCGTTTGTTTTTGGGAACGGTCCTGAGATATCAATCGCAATTCGCTCGAAAGGAGCACCCACGTTGTACTGCTTCATAGCGCTCCTTGGTTTTGCCGTTGGTCCTTTGGTCGCAGTGCAAGCTGTGCACTTCCTACACCAAGACTCGACGTCATCTCTCATGTGAAGCCAGTAAAAACGAGATCGCACTTTTGAAAGTGTCTTATTAACTCCCAAATGTCCACCGGAGGCCCCGTCGTGCATTTCTGTTAGTACATCCTTCACTTTTGATGGTGGGACTAGAATCTGCATTCGATGGGATTTTCCGTCCGCGGCTTCCCATTTACGCTTAAGAATACCATCTTCCACCAGCAAGGAATTCCATTGTGCCCAATAAGCTTTAAATGTTCCACTCTTGTCGGAAATATCGTTCCAAGTCGGCCGCTCGTTCTTTCCTTTGTGTTTCAGGATTAGCGACATATCTTCATCCTGAAGTTGAGCTGCGCGTATAGCCTCATTCATCCACCCACCTAGTACTTCTACTTGTACATTTCCCTGGTCGTACACCTCTTCTTTCTCTTCCGCTTTATGACAATGTTTAAAATCTGGCTTACATCGTCTTCTTGATATAACATCAGCGTTATTATGCACCTTCCCTTGTTGAATTGAACTTATCATTGGTACGGGTGCACATTCTGTGGTTAACTCTCCCTTTCTTATTGCGACCGGCTCTTCGGACGCATTTAGTACTCTGACAGGTACAATGTGTTTTTTCACCTCAGGTTGTTCCGTTGATAGTCTCCTCTTATGACAAGCGCATGAACAACAATTCTCACTCGATGTTTCATTCATTCGTCGACGTTTCCTACAGTCAACAGAGATGTGGCCGACTCCACCGCATGTCCAGCACATCATAACAGGTCTCGGGGTTCTCCGTTGTACATGCCCGATTCTTTGGCAGGAATGTTCCTGGACGGACATTTCTCGGACTCTATATGTACTCCTGGTAGCCAGTTTAGCAGATTCATATGCCAATGCGAACGCCAGTATTTCGTTAGTCGCCTTCTTTCCCGCTAAACGGACGGCTTGTTGCAAGTCCCGATCTTGGAGTGCGTTTGTGAATGCATCCATTGCTACCTCGTTCAGGAATTCCTTAGTCATATTTGAATAAGACAAGTTTGCCAATCGCTCAATGTCTGCCTGCAATTGTTGAAGATTTTCTCCAGGTTTCTGCATTCTGCTTCGTAGTTGCATGCGGTAGACCTGCTGCATGTGGTTGTCTCCATACCTAGCTTCAAGGCCGTCTCTTACCGCTTGGAAATCTGTTTGCTTCTCTGCTGGTATGGTTTGTAGCAATTCTGCAGCTGCCCCGCGGAATGACAAGATTAGTGATGTTGACTTTTGCTCACCCGACCACTTATTATAATTGGCCGCGGCGTCAAACTGACGTATAAATACGGAGAAGGGTCCCGTTCCATCGAAGGTTGGCGGTTGCATCCTTGTATCTTTGTAGTCATGTTGATTGCTAGGCGATGTCTTATTTCTCTCAACACACTCAAGTCTCTTTTCGATTCGTGTTATTTCATCGGCGACTTTCTTGAATTCAGCTTCGTTTTTTAGATCTAGATTTTCTACTTCGTTTCGAATTTCTTCCTTAAAGTGTTGAAAATTACATTTCATCCACTGCGTTTGGGCATCCAACTTTGCATTCACATCTGCAGCTGGCGCGTCCAATTTTGAATTTTGTGCGTCGAATTTTGAATTTTGGGCATCCAACTTTGCATTAACATCTGCAGCTTGCGCGTCGAATTTTGAATTTTGGGCATCCAACTTTGCTTTAACATCTGCAGCTTGCGTATCCAATTTTGAATTAATATCTGTTGCTTGCGCATCGAATTTTATCATCATCATCCTGAACATCTCCGAAATGTCCAACTGTGGCGAACTCTTCTCCGTTACATTGGCACCATCTTGACTCGCTGTTTCTTCTCCATCCGGACAGTCTGGCGCAATCGCAAAAACATATGTGTCAACATCAATACCCTCTTCCTCCATTGCTGCTTGTAGACGCTGTCGAAGAATTTGCTTCTGTCCTCTGCTATCCAGATTCCGGTCCTGCAGTTCCTTCTTCAACTCAGGAACGCGAAGATCCTCCAAATGTCGATCTGTCATCGTCACAATACACTTCCACATACTTATTTATTTCACCAATAATTAATCCCACTTCTGACACCAATTATGGCGAGCTTAGGGTTTGCTGGATTAATTATTTTTAATAAATAAGAGCCGTTAAATCGATTTTGAATTAATATAACACTTAATTAGTCCGTTAATAACAACTGTTACTTATACCGTACACTTAACGATTTCTTTACTTATCGCTTTCGTACTTATCGCGTCTTTTACTTCTTACATATCGCTTGCTTCACTTTCTTACTTATTACTCCTCTACTTGTCTCCATGAGCTGTGTGCGGCGTATTTATATCGTTTCCTCCCATTCTGATTCGATGTTTCATTTCCGTCTGTTCCATAATCTTGAATGTTCTATTATTCATAGTCTCCAGTTTTCCAGTACTTTATAGAATATTCTAGTACTTTGTTTTAGACTTTCTCGAATATTCTAGTACTGATTGTCATATGCGTCATAATATGTTTGACAAATGTCATAGCAACCAAATAAAAAAAATATAAGGGCTGGTTCACAACAAACGTTCCCTATCTATACATTTGTATTGTAGCGAGCTTAGGGTTCGCTGGATTAATTATTTTGAATAAATAAGAGCCGTTAAATCGATTCTGAATTAATGTGACATTTTATTAGTCCGTTAATAACAACCGTTATTTTTTACCGTACACAACGATTTCATCGCTTATCGCTTCTGTAATTATCGCGTATTTTACTGCTTACTCCTTACTCATTACTTATTACTTCCGCACTTATGGCTTGCTTCACTTTCTACTTCTTACTCGAGACTTTCGCTTCCGCACGTATCGCTTGCTTCACTGCCTTACTTATGACTCCCCCCCCCCCCCCCCCCCATGGTCTGTGTGCGACGTATTTATACCGTTCCCTCATTCTGATTCGGCGTTTCGTTTCCGCTCGTTCCATAATCTCGACTTTTCTATTCCAGTTTTCCAGTACTTCCTAAAATAATCTAGTACTTTGTTTCGGACTTTCTCGAAGATTCCAGTACTGATTGTCATATCCGTCACAGTATCTTGACGCTCACTTCACACCAGTATACTTGATACACAGGTGCACAGGAACATTTTGTTTGCCGCGTATTATAACTAATTATTTTTTATTACTTTGGGTGCATATATACCCGAATACACATTCTTTGCTTTAATGATTGCACTCACTTCGCTTTCATCTTCACCGGTCGATGGACAATTTTGTAATACCTACGAGTGGTATTGTGTTATTTTCAAATTACGATGGGGTTTTAATATTGTGACGCATATGACAATCCGTACTAGAATATTCTAGAGAGTCCGAAACAGAGTACTAGAATATTCTATAAAGTAATGTAAAACTGAAGACTAGGAACTGTAGAACATTCAAGGCATTGGAACGGACGGAAACGAAACGCTGAAACAGTATAAATACGCCGCACACAGAGCATAATGATGAGTAAGAAGTAGAACGTGAAACAAGCGATAAGTCTCAAGTTAGAAGTAAGAAGGAAAATACGCGATAAGTACGGAAGCGATAAGTCAAGAAATCGTTGTATACGGTAAACGTGACGGTTGTGATTAACGGACTAATAAAGTGTTATATTAATTCAAAAATCAATTTAACGGCTCTTATTTATTCAAAAATAATTAATCCAGCGAACCCTAAGCTCGCTACAATATATTACTTCATTATTCGCTTTTTAAACAGTGCTTGAAGATATAAAATATACTTATAATTATAACTTTTATGTCCAATGTGTGACTCGTAAGCTACTTTATTTACTCAAACCTATTTCACATAACAAAAGGCAAAACAAAATTAAATTAGATCGAATATGCCTGAAAAATCAGATTGATTTTAATGAAATGAAATGGCATGGACTATTATTAAAATTTAATATTATAATAAGCTTTTAATTCTATTGATGGCAGTTCTCTCTATTGTGAACGGACGGGTAATGACAGCTGTGCTATTGTAAACATGGGCTTATTGTCATAATACAAATAGATACACTCCCGATATCTGTACATTCTGCTGATCCTTCATACAGGAAAAAGTTATTTTTGAACATTTTTATTAGAGTTTGATCGTTTACAAGTGGATTATCGCGGGAAACACCTCCATACTCTATATTATAGAATGTCCTCATTTCATAGTCATATTTGCTACTGAAAACAATAATCCAATTGGCGCTCACTGCGCATTATAAGGTAAAAGACTTGTTTTTGTTCGATGATAAGAATTAAATATGTAAACGTTATCAGGCGAAGATGCAGCCTTTCGTGTTGTACCACAGCGGCAGTGAAATACAAGTTAAATGTGACGAAGAGCTCGGACCAGTGATACGTATGTGTGCAACCAAGGACGAAGTGTTCTTGGTGAGCAATGGAAAAGCATTTAGCGGGTCGATTCCAAAACACACAGAGGGCGATACACTACACCTGGAGGTGATGCTTGAGAATGTTGTGGATATGGATATCAGGGAGGACACATTTTATGTCGTGGATGATGAAGGCTTTGTTCGAACAAAAACCGACACTGGTCCGTGGACAGAAATCTCATTTGACCCACCAGAAGTTGGTGAGGAAAGAATAAAAATTTCTCGAGTGAAATGTAACTCATTGGGTGCAATATTTATCACTAACAGTCGGCAAGTTTATGTCATAGGAAAGTGCGGCGATCTTTTCGACTGCCACACACCGATTTGCCTGCGATCGTTTGGTGGTCCTGTAGTGGATGTGAGTGCTGGAAATGATTATTTCCTTCTGGTCACTGAACGCGAATATTCCGACGATGATGGTGTGCATTTTGGCCGAAGTCTTTTCAATCACGAGACTTCACTTACCAGCCGCGAAAGTGATTGCTTGGAGGATAATATTCTAGAAATTCTTCGTCTGGGTTATAAGTTGTTATCAACAGAGGTGCACTCGTTTGGAATATCAAACAATGGAGTTCTGGGGACTGGTGACCATATTATGCGACCAGGAGTTTTTAGTGTGTTAAATCTTTCTCAAATCGGTGTTTGTTCGGTATCAACTGGGATCGAACATTCTATCGCACGGACAATCGATGGACGGTTGTTTCACTGGGGACGAAATTCTCGCCAGCAGCTGCAAAACGGACAAAGGGAATACAGTGCCCCACACGAGTTCAAATTCGGTTCAGATTCTACGGATTCGTCGGAATCACGGATTCTAGAGGCCTGCTGTGGAGACTACCGGACCATTGTTGTGATGCTCAATGGCTCCTATGTAGAGAATGGATGTGGCAATTTGTCCAAGAAACAGCTTTTTGAAACACTTGTTGTGTCGCATGAAGCACGAAACATTCCATTGATTGTTACAGCTGGACCTTTTACGTTGTGCAACCGCAGAAAACTCCAGTTCAACTATTTTCCATACCTATCATCGTTGCAGCATTGTCTGCACTTGTGTCAACGTGATATTGCTAAAACGATCTCCAACCGACTCTGGCAGAAGCTCTCACCCCCACTGAAAGACATCGTCCAAAGCTATATACAGTTGGTGTACGTTCTAGTCGCATGCTGTCAGTCGTTGCAGAATTTCTATCGTGGAGATACGTCCTTTGATGAGTTAGTCTGGTTTCGTAACGCTAAAGAGGTCATAACTGTCTTTGAGGAATATACAAAACTTTACTGCGATTTGAGAGCTGTGAATTTCTCCTCGCAGGTAATCGATCCAACTGGTTATGATCAAGAACGAGGATCTCGGTTCCGACGACCTTTTGAACAGATATCGAATTTCGTGACAATATTGGAGACATTGTCCCGTAACCAAACAGCCGAAGAGCCCACCAACGAGCTCAATGAGAAATTATTATTGTGGAAACAGTTTGCTCAACAACATCGTGTCGCCCTCGAGCTGGCCGACAGCACTCATAATTTCTGGCAGTGTAACGAACGGAATCCCAAATTGCGGCCCTATAAGGTGAAGGGCCGACGCGTCATCCTTGCGCCTACAGCGACTCCGATCAAGTGGTATCGCGGTGCAAATAACTTATACATCCTTTTCTCCGATTGCTTGTGCCAGTATGGGGGATCAACTTTGGAGATGTATCCTTTAGTAACAATTTGGGTCAAAAAAGAGGAGGGATTCAAGCTGAAGATCACTACTCCAGAAAAGACATTTATTCTAGACGCAAAGGATGCCGACAACAAAGTGCTTTGGTACGACCAATTGGAGAATAGCATTATGTCAGCGTTAGGTCGTCCAGGCGGAAAAATTTCAGATGTCCGGACAACAGCATATGTATTCAGTCAACGACACCCGAAGTACCCGAAGGTTCATGCTTACGGAATGTGGAGGAATGGCGTTATGCATGGCAAATGCTATCTGGAATATCCTGATGGTAGATTTTATTTTGGCGATGTTCGAAATGGTGAAATTGAAGGCTATGGTAAGATGGTTCTGCCATCAATTGGAATGTATGAAGGCAACTTTAAAGCCGGCAAGTTCCACGGTCATGGATGCTTTGAAATGAAAGACAACGAAGTTTATGATGGTAATTTTCGTGAGGGGCTGTGCCATGGACACGGCATGTTCAGGTCGAATGTGTACACGTATGTCGGTGAATTTGAAGCGAATGCCAAGAGTGGTTATGGTGTATTGGACGACATGATAAGTGGTAATAAGTATATGGGAATGTTTACGGATAATAAGCGTACGGGAGCGGGTGTATGCATCACCATGAATGGCGACTACTTTGAAGGCATATTTGCTAATGACGAATTATCAGGCGTTGGTATAGCGATCTTTGAAAACGGGTCATACTACGAAGGACATCTTACAATGGATGGACCCGCCGGCAAGGGCGTGTACTATATGCCTGATCCTGTTAATGACGGGGTAAGTAAATATTTTGGTACACCTAAGTCAGTAGGTTTAAAATACTTCGAGGGAAGAAGTAGTAGTTTACACTAATATTTTGAATTTGCGCTTGGGTATAATTTTTGTCCTTATGCAATGCAGAAAACACTTTTTTCTTTTATATGCCTCAAGTCAAAGCTCAAAGATGGATAGATGATAGTGTAAGGGTTAGGACAGGGAAGGACGGGACGGGGTGTAGGGTATTGGTATGAGTGCGGATTGTAAGAGTGTTGATGGTGAGAAGGAAGGTGCCAAGAGGGGTAAGAGAGAAGACGAAGTTTAAGAGCGGAAGAGGTGAGATTGAAATCAAAGAAGGTGTAGCAGAAGTTTGCCTACCGCAGCCTACGCAGGCGGTGAGAAGGAAGGCGCCAAGAGGGGTAAGAGATAAGACGAAGTTTAAGAGTGGAAGAGGAGAGATTGAAATCAAAGAAGGTGTAGTAGAAGTTTGCCTACCGCAGCCTACGCAGGCGGTGAGAAGGAAGGTCCAAGAGGGGTAAGAGAGAAGACGAAGTTTAAGAGCGGAAGAGGTGAGATTGAAATGAAAGAAGGTGTAGTAGAAGTTAACATACCGCAGCCTACGTGAAATGGGTTCGCTAGAGCCGTAAGAAGTGTAATGGGCGGGTAAATAGAAGAGGTGAGAGTTCTGCAGGTTACGAGGGTTAGTGTAAAGTGTAATGAATGAAGACCAGGCTAGGACAGTTGATTGAACCTGAGCGAAGACGGTGGATGACGAGGATGTCGGCATGAATTCTGCGTTCTTCTAGTGTGTGAAGGTTACTTAGATGGAGACGGCTTGTGTATGGGGGAAGAGTCCGAGGATTTTCCCAATTCAATCCTCGGAGGGGAAAATGCGAAAAACGACGTTGCACTCTTTCGATCCTGCGAATATGGGACGCGTAGTAAGGAGACCAGACCTGACTAGCGTGTTCTAGCATGGGACGGACAAAAGCTATGCAGAGCGATCGGGAAACGTAGGGATTAGAGAATTCTTTCGACCAGCGTTTCACAAACCCAAGGGCAGGGTTGGTCTTGAGGATAATGTCATCAATATGTGGGATGAAGTTAAGCTCCCTATCGATGAGATGCCCATGTAACGAATTGTGCAGGTGATATCTGTTGGTTTAGTAGGAAATATGAGCGTGGCGGAGAAGGGAGGCGTTTACGGGAGGAGCTGATAGTGTGGAATTTGACAATATTCAGGTCGAGGCAGTTGTTATGGTACCAAGTTGAAAATCTGTCGAGATCCATTTGGAGAAGTGAGGAGTCGAGAGGAAAGCGGATCGTTTTGTAGAGTTTAGTGTCGTCCACTGGAGTCTATATAATTAATAGTAAGAATGAATAGGAAGAAAAGAATTGGAGAGGGTGGATCTAAATCTGACACGGTAGGTTCAATCGTTAAAATAGGAAGAAGTCCACTTAATCAGTAAGGGTTCGAAGCCAAGGGAGGATAGCTTAACGAGGATGAGGTTGCGTGAAATTTGGTCGAAGGCCTTGCTGAAATCGGTTGTGATTACATCGACTTCGTTGCCATTCTCTAAGGCACGGAGAGTGTGGGATGAGAATTCCATTAAATTGGTGGTGGTCGACTTACCCGTAAGAAAACCATGTTGGGTGAGATGATGGATTTGCAACGGAACCATAACGCGGTGTAAAGAATACCTTCGAACAGTTTTAGATTATGTGACCGTTTGGCGATGGAATGGTAGTTACTTATATCGTTTTTTGGCCCCTCTTTATGTATGGGGCTGACAAAAGAGGATTTCCAAATATTTGGGAAGACACCTTGTGTAAGGGATAGATTGAATAACTTTGATAACAGGAGAGAAAGAGAAGAGGAACATTATTTAAAAGGACAGCCGGAAGCCCACCAGGTCCAGTGCTGAACTCGTCTTTAAGCAGGTTTAATTTTTCTGCAACTAGGCGACGCTGGATAATTTGGGAGATGAAGGGGCCAAGGGAGAATTCGGGCAGGTTTTTGAAGTGAAAGCGGTTAGGCTCGAAAGAGTTGTCCGTGAAGGATTTTTTTTTTAGAAAGAAGCGAAAAGATTGGCAGTAGTTTGTGGGTCAGTTGAAATAATTGAGTCATAGGAAATGGAGTTGGGATAGGCGTCAGATTTATGTTTATAGTTGCTAAAGTGGAAAAAAGATTTGGGGGCATTTATCAGGTTGTTTTGTGTTTTTGTGAGATAATTGTAGTAAAGCGAGTTGTAAAGCTCGGTGGATTTATAAAAGGAACCGAGAAAGTTGGAGTAGTTCAGGGAAGAGTGTGTTCTTAGGAAAATGTTCCATAAATTATCCCTCTTGTTCCGAAGAGTACGCAGTTTGTGGTTGCATCATGGAGGCAATTATACCGATGTCTTATATAGAAAACAAGGGACATATAGGGAAATAGCATTGTATATTTCCTTATAGAAAACGGCAGTAGATTCTTCTACCTCTATATGATCAAAGCGAAATGCTATTTTGCTAAGATGCTCAATTAAAAGGCAAAAGTTAGATTTGCGGAAGTTGTAGGAAAAGGTGCCGCTGGGTGGTGAGGGTTGGGCTACGCAGTCACGACATAGAGAAGCGGGAGGAGGTAATTGTCAATGGTTGAGAAGGCGTGGGGACTAAGGGTAACTGAGGAATTATATATCGTAAACACAAGGTCAAGTTGTCTCCCCATATGATTTGGGACATTACTTATTTGACGTAGGTTTGAGCCGGTGAGATCATCTATAAAGAGACATTCCTTGGTACTTATGGAGTTTGATATGTCTAACACCGACCATTAGAGATGGGGGGCAACGATAACGTCTAGGGAAGTACTTAACTCGGTTAGGTGATCAACCGCTGCTATTGCGAGTTCGTATGACACGATAGGTCGTGAAGAAGGTATATAGAAATAAATGACGTATAAAGATTTTGGTTGATGGTCGATTTTTATTGCGACATAGTCAAAATTGGGAAAAGAAGAAATGGCAATAAGAGATGAGGTGAGTCTGTTTTAGATGGAAGGCAGCACACCACGGCAAGGGGAATCAGGACATAGCCGATGAACATCGGCTTAGAGTGAAATATGCTAAAACGGTTAGAATTTGGGAGAGGGGATGGTTTATAATTTGACATGGGATAGGATTTATTTGCTAAAATTTTGGTTGATTTGGAAAGAGGGGTGGAGATGTGGCTGGATTTAGGGAGAGTTCATGTAATTAAGAATAAACTGATAACACTGGTGGGCCTTAGCAGTATGCTTGGCTACAACATACAATAAAAAAGATTCACAGAACTTAGAAATGTTTTATTTATATTTTTAGAAAGTATAGAAAAAAAGGAAATTTTATTGAATTCTAAATTGTAAAACTCTGCTGTGAATGGTTACATTGCGAATGAAAATTTCACGAAGTGGCGCGTCTAACGGGACGTATTTGTTTCAAAATATAGGAAAGAAACTACGAACATAGTTCAGGGGGCATACTGTATATGCATTCATATATAGAGAGAAGGCTGGGTATGCATTCGCAGGGGGTGGGGATTTAAGGGACGAGTTATGATTGCGATGGTGGGTGCGGCGGAAGGACAATGAAGCGAATTGGTATTGTGGGAAGATTTAGGAAGGGGAGCATGGCTATTATCAAGTACTCAGGATTTTGGAGAAAAGGACAGGTGTTTAGTTGATTTGTTGGGGTTGCTATTGTATCCTTAGGTAGTCTTTATTGTTCGGGAAGAAAATCCAATCGTATCTGCAGGGAAGATCTATGCGGAAACAGGGTCTGTTTTTGGAGACGGGAAGCAAGTGGCATTCTTTTATCTGATATCAGAATATGGATGCTTTCGATGGTACTTACGGTATAAACCGATGGTGTTCGTATTATTATTATTACTTAGAAATCCGGAAGTCCATGATCCCAGTGATTCGGCTACGTCACCGTTCCCTGTCCTGTGCAATCTCCTTCCACGCTTTGCCCTCTGATCCGATCTCTCCAGGTGGCGCCTTACATTGTTTTCTCCGCCGCGGTCTTCCCAATGGTCTCTTTTCCATTGGTCTCCCGACAAGAATTCTACGTACAGTTCTGTTGATGCCCATTCGCTACATGCCCGGCCCATCTTAATCTTCGCGACCTGATTATTATTATTATTATAATTATGTATTATCCTTCATAGTTTGGCCCCGCGTAATAAAAAAATCTATATCATCATAACTATCTCACACATTCACATTTGTAGGAATAATGTTTGTATTAGGAGGACGAGATCAAAAACACAGACCCTAGATCTATAGAAGTAACTACTCTATGAGTATCCACTCATAGAATGTCTGATATTTAACACCACCCGAGCGACAGTGGGGGGACATATGGGGCGGACGGTTACTCCTATAGATTTTTTTTCGTTTCGATAGGAAGGTGGACATCTTAAAAAAATACCTCTGGGCCGATCCAGAGGAATGCCGGGTTTTTAGTGACTAAAACCGTCTCTCACCAGCACATATTCCAGTTGATCCGACGGAACTTTCGTTTAGCTATTCCATCGCGGGGCGGGACGGAGTGTACAAGTTATTCCGGTCGTCGCGTTGCAACTGCTGCATTATGTCTTATCGAATATCATTTGTTACGGACTTTGCTTGTTTGGAACTTAGTGTGTATTCTGTTACCCCTGTTGACATACTTATACTTGTGCAACTATTGCCGAAAGCATCCAAGTCCCTATATCAGCTGAGTCAGGTGGTAGTTCAGCACGCCATGTTTTATTTTCACCCATGTTTCTATAACAGGTATCATTGTGTGAGTGTATCTTCCTTTGGTAGAAGAATCCCACCTTCGTTGCCATTCTCCTAGGCGTGAGAGCTCTAATTGTGACCACATTCGCCGGTGCTTCTCTTGTGAGACCTCATGCAAAGTAGTGGTTTCCCCCGGCAAAAACATTTATGGCATATTCGGATACCGTTCGGAATGCGCAGCATACTCTTAATGATGCTAGACTATGTGCTGAGTTTACTCCTCTCATGTATGACTTATACTGTGCGGCTACCACCCATATGTGAGCTGCATACATTATAATGAAGTTGTTGATGCTGGTTATCAGTTTCCTTGTGTTGGTCCAGGGTCCTTCAAGATTGGGTAGCAGTCTCGCCAAAAGATTGCATAGTCTTGCCGTCTTTTCACTCGTTTTCCGCAGGTTTTCTTTAAAGGTCAACCTTTTGTCGAGTATAGCACCAAGATATTTAATATAGTGACTGGATCTGACTGCTTGTCCTTTTATTTCCAAATCAAAATGTTCAACTTTCTTGCGGCTGCTTAATAAAACTGCCTCCGCCTTATGTGCGGTTAGTTTCAGTCCGGCCATATCTAGCCATCGTTTAATGCTCTGGGTTGTGTGGGAACAAATATTCTCCAGGTCACCTAGATCTTTAGCTACGGCCATTATCGCCAAATCATACCCTGCATACCCAATGATTCCTACTCCTCTTGGTACATTTTCCCCGAGCACACCATTGTGGGGGTTTCGACAAACCCCACGGTTCGCTTTCCTAAAAAACCCTCATAACTTGCACCCAATCTCCTAATTTCTCTAATGCAATCGCATTAGCAGCTTAAATGCCTCACACATTAAAGAGATCAAATCTGTGATCCAAAAAAGCCCCTGGAAAAGAAAACTTACTTTTCATGCATCACTTCGCATATAATTCTCCGTAAGATTTCTTTCTTAACTTTTCAGGCAGAACCCCCATTATTACAACCCAACTCCCATTGTTTCCAACCAACGCATTAGCATGGGCACCTGAAAACATTCCCTTCCCAAGGATAGTTAATATTTTCAATCCATTACCTGGAAATTCCTGCAAAGAATTTTTCCTACATGGGCATTCATACATTATCAATGGATCTCTACATTAGCGACCCAAAAACCGAATTTCCAATTAGTGTAGATATTCACACTATAGTTCGATCCTGCCGTCGCCAGAGATGTCATGCATAATTGACACAGATGGTATACACAACCGTCATTGTGTATCCATCTAAATTACTTTCCGAAGACTTGCAACTATTGATTCAGTTGCAAGCACTTCTCGCGGAAATATTTCTTTGTTTGAATCTTCAAACAATCACCGACGTCACGCTTTACCGTCGGATTGGATTCAATAGCATAAACATATGCAAACAAAAGAATCCGATTCTTCCAGTCGGCAGAGAGACGATATACGATCTCTATTGTATAATTTATCGCAAACCCTTTTAGCATCTAATGAGTGGCTGCTATTTAGACAGCTGACCCTCATTACTGAAAGATGCCTTAGATCGTTTCCCCTTTGTTATTTTTCCCTCGTCGTAGGTTCCGTTTATCCTTGGCTAAACGCATCGATGAACACGGTGATGTGTACGAACACACACACACACACCACCGCGTCCCAGAAATCGCCTTCCATTGGTCACTGGTCAAAGGAAATTTCATTTCCTTTTCACCACACCACCAAAAACTCACCCCAAACGATTGAATATCGTTGAGTCATTTTTCATCCGCTGACCGTAACGTTGCGTACACGCGTGCTGTACCCCGAGTCGTGGCTAGTGTTGAGTCGAATACGGTAATTTTAATTATAATCGATTAGTGTAATTCAAGTCCGTTGCCTGTAATTGAGGGTACTTAGAATCGGTCTTCTGTAATCACCAAATTCAAGAAATAATAAACTAACTCGAGCGTTTCATTCATTTAACTGTCTTGTGGCGGAGTTTTACCCCTTATGTTGGTGAACAAACGTGGCTGCGTTTCGTTCTTTTGTTCGGCGGAACAGTTAGTCTTTGTGTTAGTGATGAAGTGGGTTGGTAGTAGAACTCTCGCCCATGCAAGCGTCGCGTCTACCTACCCCACACCATCACAAATGATATTCCATAAAAGTAGATCTAATACAGTCCCCTGGAGTACACCCGCTGTTATTTTATATTCCTGTGATCCCTCATCAGTGTCATAGAGCACTCTAGAGATAGTTTGCTATTATACGCACCAGGTAGGATGAGATTTGTAGATCGTCCAACGCTTCTTGAATCCGATTCCAGTTCACCGAGTTAAATCCATTTTTAACGTCGTGTCACCACGGCGTAACAGTTTTGGGTTCTTCTGAGCTATCGTGCTCCAACTAACGCATTGCGAACGATGTCGCACACCACAGATAGTGTCTTACCGGTTGATCCACCTTTCTGGAACCCATATTGCCATTCAGAAAGCCCCGATGTCCCTTCAGTGAATTGTTCCAGGCGAGTGGCAATTACTCTGTAGCGTTAAGCAAGGATAGTGAAGAAGGTGAATTGAACACACGATGAAACGATTGAAAAGCGAAGCAGTGAAGCATCAGACTACTGACCGTGTTTTAGAATTTGATTTCCAAACTCGAGTATATTCCACTGGTGTGAATTATTTTTATTTATCGCTTGGTATACGGTTCTGGTGTATTTTTCTTATTCGATTTTTTCGTTCGGTGTTCTTCACTATTTTTGCTTAACGCTACAACTCCCTCAAGCAGTATTCCTGTTGTGTCCAGCATGCACAACGGGCTAAAGGATGATGGCGATTCTGGATTCTTGACTCTTTTTGGTATAAGCACAAGTCGCTGTTTTTTTCCATCTTCGAGGAAAGTATCCTGTTTGGAGGCAGGTTGTAAAGAGAGTGCCGAAGACTTCCAGCTTTTTTGTTAAAGTAGTCTTCCCCACAGCGTTAGGACTTCCATCCACTCCCGGGGTCTTGTTGTTTTTTAACGACCCTTGCAGCGAAGAGCAACTCTTCGGTGGTCACTGGAGGTATTACTCTTTAAGTGATGTTCCATTCGTCTTGCGCTCTCATCACCTCATCATACTGCAGGGAGAGAACAACGACCCTAACCATGTCACGTTTACTCTTTTGCATTTGACTACTATTGTTCTGTAGTATTTTCATGACTATCAATTAGGCGTTGCACTGTGGGTTGTTATCTAATTCATTCCTTAGGGAGCAGAACGCGTTATATTTACTTTTGCGGATCACATTTCTCAACTCTCCGTTTGGTGACGAATTTCACATGAAGCTGTGGGTAAGTGTTACGGTTTCTTGCCCTTTGTCGTAAGCGTTATAACCTGTTGTACTCCACTCGCACATGGGCAACTGGGTTCCATCAATACACTGGTTTGATAGCCCCTGCTAGTTGTCTTTGTCGTGACATAGAAGCATCGCATGCATTAGTTAGCCACATTATGTTTTTTCCAGCCTGCCTGTTCGGCTCTGCATTGAATTGTTCGATTTGGTCTTCTAGTATATAATAAGCAGTTCCCCATCGAAGTCCTTCACTTTCCGCCCACTTTTCTGGGCTTTATTCGCCAATCTGCCAGTGATGAATCCCCTGTGTAGTAATATTTCGTAGATCACGACTTGGTGGTGACTATGGGTGTAGGTGCCCAAAACTCACCACTCCATACTTCTTGCCAACATGGAGCTGGCAAACGTGATATCGATTTTGGACCGGCCTCTCTCGTTTATGAAGGTGTCCTCAGCGCCATCATTAAGTTGCACTACATCTAGGACTGCGAAGGCGTCGGGTAGTGCCTGGCCTCTGTTGTTGGTCGTGGTGCTTCTCCATTCTACCGCCCAAGCGTTGAAATCTCTAGAAATTATAAGGGGGCTCTTAGTTCTAGCTTCTTGTGTTACTCTGTCTATTTCTCACCTCGGTGGAGCGTAACAACTGTAGAAATGAATTTCTTTGATCCTAGCATGAGCGAATCCTTCGTACCACAGGATACTTCTGTGTTCTATGAGGGAATTACCAGTTGTCCAGATGGCCGTTGTTCCGCTGTCGTCTTCTTGCCATGTAATTGTGCCAGTGCTAGGCATCCTATACTCGTCATTGATGAGTACCACGACGGCATCACATTTCTTAACCGTCTGGGAAAGGTGATCCTGTGCGGCTCCACAATTGCTTAGGTTAATTTGAATGGACTTAAACCTGTCCATTTTATTCAGAAGATTGTCCATCGCATTTTGAAATGCTCGGCATTTGTAACTTCCTGTTTGTAACTTACCGCCTTCGCACACTGATTCTCAGAGCATGCAAGTTTTTATCGCTTGTTTTAACGGGCTCAGGTGGCTTTTTTAGACCACTTTGCACTTCTTTATTATAGAGGCAGCTTATGCTCTCGACAATTCTCGCAGCATGCATTCGGGTTGTGCTTGACAGCCCATAACTTTGTGGTCTTTTCCTCCGCATATCAGGCCGTTGTCCGAATGATCTTTTTCGGATTTACAGGAATTCGCCACGTGCCTATATTGCGAGCATGTGAAACATTGTGTGGGTGTGATGTGTTCTTTTAGCCTGCATCTCACCCATCCGACCTGTAGGAAATAGGTGGCCAGCAAGATACTATTTTTTTTTCTTGGTAGGCGGATCATGGAGCCTGCGTGCTATCTGGTTCCCTTCTTAAGCTCTTTACCGCTTCCTTTGGGATCGCGTTCAGTGCTGGGAACTGTATAGCGATCGCTATTAGGATTTCCTCTACCGTAGTAACCTCATCTATATCACGACATTCGATCGTGGTTTCCTGTGTCACTATTTTCACACTTGTATCTTTCTTTAATACTTGGACTTTTGCTTTCAGGGCTTACTGGTGGCTTTTGGTCGGCGTTTCAGTGCTAGCAGCACTTTGCCGCCTCAATGGCTGAGTTGGTAAGGAGGTTGTGTCTTGCGCTTGATTGTGCAAACGTAGGTTCCACTGACGGCTTTTGCTGTTGTGCAGTTCGGCTAAATTACCGAGTGGAAGGTAGGGTCCCAAAGCCCACCCATCTGGTGAAATACTACCCCATTAAGGTATAGGCTTCGTAGAATGGTTGGGAGAAATACTTTAGCATCTTTCGGAGCTTGCCTTTTTTTTTTTTTTTTTTTTTTTATTATTATTATTATTATTATTACTATTATTATTATTATTATTATTATTATTATTATTATTATTATTATTATTATTATTATTATTATTATTATTAGACTTCTCTCGGGAGAGGCCAACCTATAGCGCCGAGCAATTTCAAGCTTTCTCATGCCTCGAGGGCCCGGCCATTCATTATCAGCTGTGGAACCGATGATCCACTTTTCTTTGTGAATGTTGTATATTGTGTCTTCGCTGCATTGAAGTCGACGAGATTGGTCCTTCCCCACTGCAGTACACTATCTAGATCCTGATTCAGAGAGTTAATCTGTCTACATCTCAGCTGATGCGACGCAGATGCACCAATCGGTCGAACACTCGAAAAGGAGGAAACAAGCGTACTATCATCCGCAAAACTGAACACTTTGTTATCCGTTGTCTCCAACAAATCAGTTAATGTGAAGCAAGAACAAGGTTGGAGCCAAAATAGGGACCCCCGAATTAACAGGATACAGATCCGAACTCTCGCCGTCCACAACAACCCGGATCGATCGATTCTCGAGGAAGCTCTTCGTCCAGTCACAAAGCTGTTGAGAAAGTCCATATGAACGAAGTTTGCTCAGCAATGCCCCATGCCAGACGCGGTCAAAAGCCTTGGAGACATCCAATGCAACCGCCCTTGACTCACCATGTCGTTCAATCGCAGATGTCCATATATCGGTTATAAGTGTCAAAAGGTCTCCCGCGGACCGTCTGCCACGGAATCCGTATTGACGATCTTTCAGAAGTCCGTTGCACTTCAAATAGTTAACTAACTCTGTATTGATGACGAGGTGGCTCCAAAAGGCCGGGATCGAGGTTTGAATTCGCGGAAAATAAATTCGCGAACACATTAGCTTTATCCTTTGAATTCGTGACTAACGTCCCGCTGCCCGTCACCAACGGAGGAAAAGAGGAGGATGCGAAGTTACCGCTGACAGCCTTTGCCATTGACCAGAAGGAGCGCGAACCAGTTGGGCACCGATGGAGCTTATTGATCACCCTGTCGTTGTGAGCCTTCTTCGCGGTATCAATCGCCTGGTTGCATACGTTTCTGATTCTAACAAAATTCGCTCTGTTAACATCGGTGCTGTAATCAGCTCGCATTTTCTATCAAACCAAGGTTTATCAGACGAATTTCGTTTGATGGAATGTGGAATATACATCTCCATCCCCAGAAGAATAATCTCTGCTACCGACTCCGCGCAAGCGTTAACATCGGAATTTCCAAAGCACACGTCGGACCATGGAAATGATGCCAAGAAATTTCGCAAATCGTCTCAGTTAGCAGCCCCATACTTCCATATATGGCGAACCTGCCTAGGCCGGTTATTCGTTTGATATGCAAGTGCTTGCACGACAGATACCAAGCTGTGATCTGAGTTTCCCAGTGGCACAGAAACCTCTACGGTATAAATACTCGGTTCGGATGTCAAAAACAGATCCGTTTCCAGTAGTTGCCTTATTGTGAACATTTGGTCGCTTGTTGACCGGTTCCTACGGAATCCGCATAGCTAGTCTCCTAATATGTCTTCTGCGTACGGTGTGATTCTCGCCAGTATGACATTTGTTAGTATTTTGTATGTGGTTGGGAGCAATGATATTCCTCTGTAATTTTCGCAGTAAGATCTGTCACCTTTTTTGAAAATGGGGACGACTATTGAGGTTTTTCATTCTTCCGGAATGACTTTCTTATCCCATATTGTTTTAATCAGTTGGAGGATCTTTCGAGCGGTTGCCTCTCCATGCTTCACAAGCTCTGCCGGTATGCAGTCGACTCCGGGAGCTTTGTTGCTTTTCAATCGATTTATTGCGTCTACAACTTCGTCGAAAGAGGGCTCTGGTATCTGAGGCTCGGCTGTATGTACGTCTGGTGCGTTTATTTGTGGTTGATGGGTGCGCACATTGAGCAGGTTTTCAAAGTACTGCTTCCATCTTGTCACGATATTGTTTGTTTCTGTCACCAGACAGCCGTTTGTGTCTCGGATTATTTTAACCGCGTGTAGACGAGGATATATTTTTTCTCTATTTAAGGCTGTGGGATTACAGTGCTAATTGCTATGATGATTTCCTTTTTATTTTTCGATTATTCTTTTGGTGGTGTGTTTTTGTTGGGAACGCCACAGGGTGGGTGCTGAAATAAGAGTTTATCAATCCAATAAGTTAAATCTCCCTCACCATACTAATTACTCCTATCCTTTTCAAGGACATCTTTACCGAGGACTCAACTAAGTCGCTTGTCGTGGGAAATGTTATGAAAGGAAATTTGAGTGGCACATGGACAGATGTACAAATCTTGTTGGGCACGTTTTCGACTAATCGGAGTTTTCCCAAATTTCCTAAGTAAACATGGCAATTCTATCAGGAACCTTTACTTACCTTTACCTTCAAATAGGTCTATAGGTGAACATGTCGTAGATTGCTCACGAAAATGGCGCAGTCTGTTCAGCAATTTTGAAGAGCATATCTTAGGCGTAGGAAAGACGCCAACCAAAACTGCACCAGATGAGTTGTGGAGTCGCTTAGCTGTCTTTCTAAACAATCAAAGAAACCGCGATAAACTGAAGGACCTCGAGCAACTTTCTTCGAATCACAGCTATTTCGCAAGGAACATATCAATGGGTTACTCAACGAGCTTCGACAAGGTCAGTCTAAAGTCCACAAGTAGTTTAATGGTACCTTCTGTGAAAAACAGTTGCTCAGACCTCTCCGATGATGGGTTACCACAAAAATCCCGAAGTCAAGAGACCCTTTTCGAAGATTGGGATTGTGTGTATTCTGACATATCTTCCAATGGAGAAACTTCGTTAACCCACAGCACTATGCAGGCGCAAATTGAGTACATAACAAACAGTTCAATCACTTCCGTTAGTACTCGTGCATCGATAGATAGCGCATCCACTATAA
This sequence comes from Microdon myrmicae, assembly GCA_963931805.1. Taxonomy (NCBI): domain Eukaryota; kingdom Metazoa; phylum Arthropoda; class Insecta; order Diptera; family Syrphidae; genus Microdon; species Microdon myrmicae. The sequence continues at coordinate 108,808,170 of OZ007501.1, forward strand.
GTAACACTATTTCAAACAACTTAGATTTTGTTCCTAACTTTGGACTGCATTCATTGACCAATGCCGACGTGACAGCAATAAAGGAATATCTTAGTCAAGCCTTCAAGGATCCGCATCATCCGTTTCATGTGTTAAATGAAAGAATCGCTAATTGCTTTAATATATCGTATGGGTGTTGGAAAGTTAAACCGATACCCATTCTGGTCAAGCAAGCAATGAAGGAATGGGAGTCCGTTTCGGAAAGGGTGTACCGATTTATAAGAAAGTTATTTCCCGCTCTTCCGCTGGATTTTTCTACCCCGGAGGATTCCAAAGAAGTTGTGTCTTATGTGAGCCTGCTCTATCCAATCCTGCTCTCCGAAGGAATATACTCAACACTGTTCGTACTTTACGCGAATAAATTCAGCCGCAAGGATGAAGTTTATCGACAGAACCTGCTACTCGTAGACAAACTTTCGGATAAGGAATTGATGCAACGACTCGGTTTGGATGAGTAAGGTTGATTGTCTAGGTTCTCAAACGATGTGATTGAATCCGGTCTATTTCAGGTCGAACCTATCAGTTGTTTCCAATAAATATTTCCAAGAAGCGATATCTACTCTGCAACAGGTACAAAAGAAGTATAGCCCCAAAGCGATGCTGTCTGTGATCGAAAGCGCAGTCCAGTTAGTCACCGACGCCCATAAACATGCGACGAACGAAAACCCTGTGATATTAGCTGCCGACGGTATGATGCCGTTGGCACTTTTTCTTGTTCTCCGAGCGGCAGTGCCGCATCTAGGAGCTGAATTAGCCTTGTTAGACGATTTGGTTGGCGGTATGAGTTTCCAATCCGAAATGTCCGGTCTCGCGGGGTACTGCTACACCACCATTAAGGTAACGTTCTACATATAATACTTTTGTATCCTAGATTAATGTCATCTCATTTCAGGCGGCCTACGAACACATTATATCGAATTCGTTTCCGAAGTCATAGTTTCGAATACAACGCGATTTGTCTGTAACCAAATTATTCACGCTTAGTTTTACTTGTCTCGTAAGGACATGCTTATTGTATTTTCTGTTCTCCTAATGTAATCTGTAAATACAGCTGATGGTCGTTGTACGATAAAGAGTAAAATTTTGTAGTTTAAGTGCAAAGTGTATCTTTAAAACTAGCTGTTAAACTGTTCATGCTCAGCTGTAGAATATTAAACGATTACAAGAACATCTTGTAAGTTGTTAACCAACAAGGACTCGTGAGTTCATGGCATTGGAAAACGAAAGAGGTGACATACAGGGCAAAGTATCGGCTTTCAACTTGGAAAACGCCAGAACGATCCTTGTCCCTATTCAATCCAAGTTGACATGCAGTCTCCGCATGACACCCCTGGACAGCTACTTTGGCACACGCCAAGTAGTGAACCAATGCATGCAGCGACATCCTGAGAAAGGTTGGCGCAAGGCTAATAACCTTGCCCGGGAAAACAAATTATTATGGATAATTTAACAAGTCTCGGATAAGGACCGGATACCGATGGAGAGACTTGCTAAATAAGGCCAAGACCGGATCCCGGCTGTAGTTCCGATGATGATGATGATGATTGATTAGGAATGTAAGAAATGGTAAACCTGATTTAGGTAATTGCTTGAGATATATGTTTTTAATGCCATCAAAACCAATCGACTTTCTCGGTTGCAACTGTTTCAGCACTTAGCGATTTCTGTTCGTGTTAAAAATACGGCTGGAGAACGCTCGCAGTTTTAGCAAGGTGGTAAGAAACAGTGTGGTTCTTCTTCAATGCCAGAGCGAGGAAATCAAGGAAGATGTCGCCACACCCATTGGAGGAGCACCAACTACCTACACTGATGTAGTTCGCACCGTACCAACCGTTCGCACGAAAGGAAGAGAATTCCCCACATGTCTCGTGGAAGATCACACTGCACCTATCCATGTGCACAGCGGAAGAAGGGAACATGGGCCCATCACCGGGCCGGTGAAATCAAGCAAATATCTGCCACGTTTCACTGAAGGAGCATAGATTACCCAAACCGAGGTAATCCGCACCGTACTAGCCGCCCACGCGAAAGGAAGAGGATCCTCCACATGTCCCGTGGGAGATCAAACTGCACTTGCCCACGTGCACAGCAAAAGAGGAGAACTAGAACGCGTAACAAGAGCGGTGAAATCGAGGATGGAGCTGGCGTGCCCTGATGGAGGGCAAACAATCATAACAGCAATTTTACTATCCATACAAGGACAGCTTGCTGCGTTTGAGAAAAAAAAGGAAATAATTGAACAAAACGTGACGGAACATGTGGGCCGAATAGATAATATCTACGAGCCCCGTTTCCAGATAACTAAATATACTAGTCACAATCAATCGGTAAGGCAATGTCTGTAGTGTGCGACATCGCTCGAAATGCGATAGCTGGAGCACGATGGCTAGGTGGTACAAAAAATATTGCGCGGTGGTGACGCTAGACATTAAAAATGAGTTTAACTCGGTGAATTGGAATCGGATTCTAGAAGCGTTGCGGGATCTACAAGTCTCACCCTACTTGGTGCGTATACTAGCAAACTCTCTATCGGATAGAAGACTGCTGTATGATACAGATGAGGGACCACAGGAATTTAAAATAACAGCGGGCATACCTCAGGGATCTGTATTAGGTCCAGTGTTGTCGAATATAATGCTTGATGCTGTGCTCAGGGTCAGTGTACCGGAAGGGGTTAGAATCATTGTGTACGCAGATGGTTTGGCAATATTGGCCGTAACTAAACATATAGATGACCTGGAGAATATTTGCTCCCAAGCAATCCAGAGCATTAAATGCTGGCTAGATATAGCCGAACTGAAACTAGCTGGACATAAGACGGAGGCAGTTTTAATAAGCACCCACAAGAAAGTTGAACACCTCGATTTGGAAATAGAAGGACAAATAATCAGACCCAGTCCCTATATTAAATACCTTGGTGTTATACTCGACAACACGTTGAACTTCGAGGAACACCCGAGGAAAACGAGTGAAAAAACGGCAAGAGTATGCAAAGATTTGGCGAGACTGCTACCCAATGTTGGAGGACCCCGGCCCCACATAAGGAAACTCATAACCATTGTCAACACCTCCATTATAATGTATGCAGCTCACATATGGGCGGGAGTCGCACAGTATAAGTCGTACGTGAGGGGAGTGAACTCAGCGCATATGCTGGCATCATTAAGAGTATGTTGTGCATTCCGAACGGTATCCGAAGATGCCATAAATATTCGGGCCGAGAGGACGCCACCTGGCATCGCAGCTAAAGAAAACACTGCATTGCATAAGGTCTCCCAAGAGAATCGTCGGAGAATGCGGTCACAATTAGAGCCCTCAAGCTTAAGAGAATGGCAACGAAGGTGGGATTCTTCCACGAAAGGAAGATGGACCCACACCCTGATACGTGATATAGAAACATGGGTGAACAGAGAACATGGCGGGCTGAATTACCACTTGACTCAGCTAATATCAGGACATGGATGGTTTCGGCAATAATTGCAAAAGTATAAGCATGTGAATCACCCATACTGCTTGTATTGCGAAGGTAAAATAGAAAATGCGGAACACGTACTCACAGAGTGCGTGAGATTCGAGACCGCACGAACGATTTTGGAGAGTCATATGAGACGGACAGTTACCCCGGCAGGAGTAATAGAATACATGCTGAGTACAAGACAGGCATGGTCCGTAACAAATGGTATTCTGTGAAATGATGCACCAGTTGTGACGCGACGAGCAGAGTAACATGTAAACTCCGTCCCGCCCGCGATGGAATATCTAAAAGAAAGTTCCGCGGGGTTCAACGGGAATATTAGCCTGGCGGGAGGTGGTTTTAGTCGGTAAAAACCCGGCATGCCTCTGGATCGGTCCCGAGGTATCTTTTGAAGATTTCCACCTTCCTACCGAAACCAAAAAAAAAAAAAAAAAAACTAGTCACAATCTTCACCTCGGCTGAGTAAACCCTTAAAATTATTGCTGTGAATGTAAATTCACTAATCCCCATGGAAAGAAGCGATAATCTGAGCAATCTGCTGGAAGCTGAACGCCTGGACGTGCTTTTGGCTAATGAAACTAAGCTAAACCAAAGACACAAGTTGGGCTACAAAAATTCTAAAGTTATAAGACGAGATCGTCCAAACTCCACTCAAGGGGGTGGAGTCGCTATCCTAATCAAAAATGGCCTACAACGCAAGGTCGTGTACAGCACAAATATAAACACGTTTCAGGTGCTGGAAGCCTGCCTTATGAATATTCCTTTGAAAAGTCAAAGGCATCTATATGTAGTCTCTGTTTACGCTCTGGAACCTCCTCAGTGCACACAGTTTATCAATGAGCTTGTTACGTTTTTCGGAAGTCTTAAGTTAGACTCGGAAAATAATTACTTCTTTATGGCAAGAGATTTCAATGTATACTGCTTGTGGTAATTTTATCTCAAACACAAGATGCAATGGTTTGTTCGACTGGTGGGAATCAAACGCCATCGAACATAAACTAGAATTGTACTCTACAAGTGCGGCATCTTATCCAAGAGGAAATTCTTTCTTGGATTTACTTTTGTTGGACGAACGAATATATTTATTAGCCATGGATCTAACTACTCGAAACTGTCTTCGTCCAATCGAGTACGATGGTGATCATTACGGACTTGGCGCCGTAATCAATGTTCCACACGAACACTCACTACTTGAGTAGTATGGCCAGATACATTTTTTTAACTTAACACTGGTCGCGCTTTCTTCGGTTAATGAAAATAGAATTTCGCTCCACCAGAGTAGATCCACCGACTGACAGCAATCTTCATAATGATGAAATTGATCATTATCTCTTGACGATAACAACATTGTTACTAATACAATGAATCGATCTATTCCACAAATAACTCATATGGAGGGACGTATAAACCGATTCAGAAACCCAACGATTGACGCTCTGTATAGACAAAAGAGCATTTTGCTCCCGAACCCGAAACTGTTTTATACACTGTTTAGTTTAATTCCCAGGAAATAAAAACGACTAAGTTATTAATCAAAAACCTTTGAAAACTGATCAATGACAATTACAGATCAGTAATTAACGCAGACTGGAATAACAGAATTCAAGTCATTAAAACTAGTGAACCAAACATGTTCCCACAACTAAATAAAGTCTTTCGAAGGAAAGATTATAATGGTATTCCATGTCTACGAGTCCCACGGACTCCCGAGAACTGTGAAACTCTGTTGAACGCAGGACTTACCCAGAACTCATCAACTCCAACGAAGAGTTAATAATAATCGAGGATCCACAAAAGAAAGCGAACTTAATTGGTGCTTGTTTGGAGGCAGTGTATAGAGTAAAGGAGTCTGTTCATTCTAACCGCGACTTGGAAAATCATCCTCATCATCGGCACTACAACCGGGATCCGGTTTTGGCTTTACTTACCAAATATCTCCACCGGTCCCGATTTCGAGCTGATGTCATCCAGTTTGGCACTCCCAGGCTCTGGGCGTCCTGGTCTACGCCATCCCTCCATCGCAGACAAGGTGTGCCGCGCTGTCTCCTTCCATACATCCTGCCACAAAGGACTTTCCGTGTAGGCTTGTGGGGGTTGAGATAGGTATGCCGATACACGGGCATGGATTCACTTATGTCCCCAACGATTGTTCACGGAATAAAACACAATTTACGGTTAGAGTTTCAACTTAAAAATTTTATTCGTTATTGATATTAAGAAACTTAATTTAAAATTTGCTTTAATTATTAAATCAGATTACTGTTTAAATGTCGATATTACACTTTTTACACAAATGGATGTAAGACACTGATGTGTAAGTTTGTTACAATTTATGTACTAAGAATTTACACGAACTTCTCCTTTTAAAAGAACAATGTAATCTATAAAAATTATTATTTTCTGGACACCGAGATGTAAGTTGATCGTGGACTCTGTACTCCTTGACTCGACTGCGTTAAGAGAAAAATAACTCGCGATACGTGTACACACTTCAGTGATTAATAATCGACTGCTTAAAATTCTCGAAATTAATTTTTGTGGTGAGAGCGGCGACGTGACCTACCACTGTGATGATTCAATAGTGACTAACTCTACTTAGGGGTGAAATTCATATTTCATTCCACACACAGGACAACCAAAAGAGACCACGCCTCTGCTCTCTCAACCTCACGCCCGTCAAAGTGTGAGTAACTTTTGTTAATAGGGAAATTGACGGACATGGAGAATGAGAGAACACAAAACATGATATGCTGTGATCTCGGGGTAGCTTTGGTTGTGTGTGTTGGTATCAGATGCAGCTACTGACATGACCTACTGACCCAGTGGTACGGCTATGGTGTAGTTAGAGCGCATTGAATCATGGAAAGACAGAAAAGCGAAGGAGAGGAAAACCTAGCTGATGTCACTCCCCTGCAAAAAGAGATCATTGATCCCAAGCGAATGGATGATCTGAGGGGAAGTCAATAGGACGCCGCTGATGCTTGGGAAATAATCAGCGTGAGAGCCAGACCCTAAGACGCTGAAATAACCCCAGCGATTTTGCTATGATGCAACAGCGTCGCTCGTTTAGACTTGTTATGTTATTTGTATAACAAATAAATTTAAAAGTTAATATAATTTTGTTTTTATATATTATTAATATATTTTATTTGATTTTAATTTTAAATATATATAGTAAGGAAGGACTTACTTGGGTTTGTACCGTGAGTTGGACCGTTGAGCGGTCGTTGGTGAAGTTGTCAGTGGCTCGTTGCAGGGGCCGTTGGATTGTCGCTCCCCTGATCACCTCTCAACCTCCCAAATCTCAGGGCTGTCCGTTTGCCAGGGATTATTCAGTTCAGTTATAAAGTAATCAAATTCGTTATATTGTTCGTAATACGAGACTCATGATTCTGCTGCTTTAGATACTTTGATTTTCGCAGTGTAATTATTCGGAGATTGACGGCGAATTGTCATTTATTTATTTTTTTCCGTTGATGTAATTTTTTATTATTATTATTATTTTTTTTTATTAATTTCTCCGCCAAGTAGAATTTGCATAAAGTAGTTTATGCAAATTAGCTACTTGGCGCGTTATTCTCCTTTTACAGGTAAAGAGGGGAATCGAAGGGGGATTAGTGGATTCTGGGGGGACCTGGACTCAATGTCGGTCCGTAACAGACTTGTTGTTGCTAACCGACATTATGAGATTTCCGATGGGAAACTCATGGTTAGCAAGAATGGGGTTGCCGTATGACAAGAATGTAGCTAAACTCAATTATGCATTATTTGCATGGGATAATGAGCTTAGCTATACGTCCGTTTAACATGTTTTACAGGGGAATAACATATGAGGGAAATGGATATGTATGACGCGCTGAAAGCGGTCGAAATTAGGTGGAAATGTTGGTTGAGGTTGTGGGTTGGTTCTCATGTAGAATAGAGAAACCCCCACAGGCTCCTCTTCGCTCATTCGAGCTAGGTGTCCCACCCACCGGAGTCTACCGATCTTGATTTTTCTTACAACATTAGCTTCAAGGTAGATTGCGTACAACTCATGGTTGTAGCGTCCGGAATCGTCCTCCCTCACATACGGGGCCAACAATGCTCCTTAAGACCTTCCTCTCGAACGCGGCTAAGAGTTCAGAGTGTCTTTTATTAAGCACCCAGGTCTCGGATGCATACATGAGTGCTGGTAAGACCATGGTCTTGTACAGTAGTAGCTTGGATGCTCTGGATAAAGTTCGGGATTTAAGAGCCTTGATAGACCATAGTAGGCCTTTGTTGGATTTGATCAGCCGTTCGCGTATTTCTTCTTCTATATTGTTATCGGCTGATACTATTGACCCAAGGTAGTTAAATGATTGCACTACTTCAAATGGGTGCTCCACTACCCTGATAGTTTGACCAACGTTAGGTCTTCTCTTCGCAGAAGTTGCCACCATGTACTTAGTTTTTCCTTCATTAATGTGCGGTCCCAGTTTTTGTGCCGCTTGCCCGATCTGCGTTAAAGTCTATAAATCGATGATATAATGGAATCTTAAATTTCAGACATTTTTCCATCGGCTACCTAAGGGTAAATCCTAGTTTTGGCGCCTATTATTGACTGTCGATGAAACTCCATTATATGCCCGAAACAAAAATACAGTCAAAACAGTGGGCTGCAAAGAGGAAATCGGCTCCAAAAAAAAAGCAACAACTGTATTGTACAGCCGAATGGGATTGTGGGGTTAGAGGTTGGGTGCGCTGGCGTACGGCACTGGATTCACTCCTAACCACCATCGTCGCCGAAACAAAGTTCCACCGATTAACAAATTGAAAATTGTCACACACCGAACACCGCGGCAAAATGTTAACAGTCAAAAGAAGTAGACGCTGTAAGTCCGAGAATTTAAAACACACTGTGGTAACTAAATTTTCTCTTATTTTACTTTAATGTTATTCGTTAATGTAAATCTTAGGCCAATGAATATATTTATATTAAACGAAACGAAGGTGGCTTTAATTATTTAGCGATACTAATTTCAAAGAAAATAAACCCGATCGACTCTGCAAAGAGATATGACATGTGTGCCTTGCACCGTACCGGTGCACCCGGTACGGCGGATGATGTCGCGACCGCCGCGAATGGTGGTTGTAATAAGACTCCCTGATTCAATCCTCGTTTTGGGGTGAGTTTGATGGTGTGGTGAAAAGGAAATGAAATTTCCTTTGACCAGTGACCAATGGAAAGCGATCTCAGTGACGCGGTGGTGTATGTGTGTGTTCGTGTACATCACCGTGTTCATCGATGCGTTTTGCCTGAAACGAGGAAAAAAAGAACAATGGTCAAACGACCTACGGCATCTTTCGGTAATGAGGGTCAGCTGTCTAAATAGCAGCCACTCATTAGATGCTAAAAGGGATTGCGATAATTCATATAATCGAATCATAGTGTGAATATCTACACTAATTGGAAATTCGGTTTTTGGGTCGCTAATGCAGAGATGCTTGGTAATGTATGAATGCCCTTGTAGACGCAATTCTTTTTAGGAATTCTATGTAATGCTTGTATGCATTAATGTCCTTGGAGAAGGAAATATTTCCAGGTACCAATGCGATTGCATTGGCGGTAGACAACGGGAGTTGAGTTGCGGATAAGGAGGGTTTTTTAGGTAAGTGGGCCGTGGGGTTTGATGGAACCACCACAGGATCTACCGATTATGTGGATGTCATCTGCGGAGGCAAGTATCTGGCTGTACTTGGTGACAATAGTCCCTCTAGTTGTAACGCCAGAGTCACGGATTGCTTTCTCCATCGCCAGGTTGAAGAGGAGGCAGGCCAGACCGCCCCCTTGTCGGAATCCATTAAAGATGTTTATTGGTTTGGACACCAACCCTGCTATTTTTACTTGACTAGTTACGTTGGTCATGGACAACCTACAAAGTCGTGTCAATTTGTTAGGGGCGGAGCTTTTCGTGGACAGTGTTCGGCGGAACAATCGGAGACGCGTTGGGGATAGGAGTGAATCAGTGTCCGTACCGACACACATACTTCCTACGCCACAATAATAGTCCCTCTAGTTGTAACGACAGAGTCACGGATTGCTTTCTCCGACACCAGGTTGAAGAGGAGGCAGGCCAGACCGTCTCCTTGTCTGAGTCCATTAAAGATGTTTATTGGTTTGGACACCAATTCCTCTATTTTTACTTCACTAATTACGTTGGTCATGGACAACCTACAAAGTCGTATCATCTGTGGGGATTGCCGAACTCTCTCATGGCATTATATAGTTCTACCCTGGATATGCTGTTGTAGGCGGCCTTAAAGTCTATAAATAGATGATATAATGGAATCTTAAATTCCAGACATTTTTCCATCGCCTGCCTAAGGGTGAATATCTGATCAATTGCTGATTTGCCTGGGATGAAGCCACACTGATATTGACCAATGATGGCTTTAGCATATGGGGCTATCCGATCTTGTAGGATAGTGGAGAGTATCTTATATGCGGTACTCAGCAATGTTATATCCTTATAGTTGCTGCACAGTGTGATATCTCCCTTCTTATGTATGGGGCAAATTTTACCACCACGCCAATCTTCCGGCATCTCCCCTTGCTCCCACACGTGCACCACGATCTCATGAATTGCGTGATGTAACGCTGTCCCTCCTTGTTTGATTAGCTCAGCTGGTATGCCATTAGCGCCGGGGTCTTTCTTTGATTTCAGCTGTCTTATGGCTTTTAATGTTTCCTCAATGCTTGGTGGCGGTAGCATTTGGTCTTGATCTTGCATTGGTGGAGCATCCAATTCTTCTGTGAGCTGACCATTTAGCAATTCATTGAAGTGCACCTCCCATCGCTCCAGAATGCCTTCAGGATCGGTGATCAGATTAGCCTCTTTATCCTTGCAGTAAGTGCAGCGTGATGTGTACCGTATCATACTGCGGATTATTTGTTAGAACTTCCGCGCCTGGTGCGGATCTCCCTCTCTACTTTTCTCTATTTCACAGACAAGGTTTTTTTCCCAGGCACTTTTCTTTTGTCTGTGAAGTCTTTTTTCAGATCTTCTGAGCTCTTTGTATTTCTACTCGCGTACCCGCGCCCTATGAGATTGTTGCATTGCCCGGTATGCAGCATTCTTACGTTCAGTCGCTAGTTTGCACTCATCATCAAACCAGTTACTCCGATCTCTACGACTACTAAGATGGAGATGGCAATACTAATGACTGTATTCTTAAGGCGTGTCCATTTCTCTTCTACGCTCGGCATTCTGGACCCAGGACTTACTCTCCCTCCGTCGAGCTCTTCGAGAGCGAGTCTAAGCGCATGGCCAAATGTGTTACTGGTATTCTCATTGCGTAAGGCAACCGTGTTGATTCGAACCTGATCCGCGGATGCAATACGTCTCCGTAAGGCAATCCGCGCTCGGAAAACTATACCAACAAGATTGTGATCCGCGTCGACGTTGGCACCTCGGTACGTTCGTACCGTCATCAGGCTCGAAGAGTGGCGGCGATCTATCAGCACGTGGTCAATTTGGTTGCGAGTGGCTCCATCAGGTGATACCCAGGTGGCTTTGTGGATATCTTTACGCGGAAACCTGGTACTCGCAACGATCAAGTTTTCGATGCTGCCAGTTCGATGAGTCGTAGTCCATTGTCATTAGTGTTCTCATGCAAACTATGGGGACCTGCGTAGTGCCTGAAAACCGGCTCCCGACCTATCTTCGCATTCAAATCACCAAGAACGATTTTCACATCGTTTCGTGGGCAGGCATTGAGGGTCCGTTCGACGTTCTCGTAGTATTCTTCTTTTTTGTCCTCAGGGGACCCCCCTGTAGGTCTGTGAACGAGGCTTATGTTCTTAGTCTTGCCTCGCACGCGAAAAGTGCATAGCCTTTCGTTTATTGCATTAAAGCCGATAATTGGCAGGCTTCAGTTTTTGGCTGACTAGAAAGCCTACCCCGAGCACATGGTGTTTTGCATGACAGCTGTATTAAATGTCATACTCGTTTCTTTGAATAACACCACTCCCCGTCCATCTTATTTCTTGTAGTGCTGTTATGTCAGCCTTATATTCGGACAGGGCATCGGCTAGCTGCTGTGCAGCTCGAGTTCTGTATAGTGAGCACGTAGGTTATTTGGTGTGACGAAGCCGTGACTATTATCACGTGTGTCGTCGAAGTATGCACTGTTAGCTGAGTTAAAAACAACTATTGGCTCGTTGAAATTGTTTAATTTATTGCGAACCTCTTAACTAATTATTGCATTAGATTCCGGTTCGCCATCCTCGAGAGTGAGCTTGCGGTTATTTTCAAAGGTCTCTCCGATGGTGTTTGCTTTATTGGCATCATTATTGACAACAAGATCGTTGTACATGATTGGTCCAGTGATACGAGAGGTGCCACATATCTTTTTAACATTTTTATAAATGTTCTGGTCCATCTGAATACCCTTCAGTTTGTCTTCCAATTGTGGGTGCGATTGTTTTGGATTCTTTGTTTTATCAGTGTGCCAATATTGTGAATAATGGCTCGCAATAATGGCTCCCTTTGCGTAAAGCGGTGACGATATCTCATTCTGCAGAGCTTTTTACGCTCCTGGATGAGACGAAGAGTGAGGTCGTCAAGGGGAATCTGATAAGTCTTTTCACGTTTGTACTTCGGGACATGAGTCTCAGAAGTTCCAAGTAGAATCTCGTGAAGTCGAGTTGCAGCGTTATTTATCTCAACCGTCGTTAGGTTCCTGTCAGTGGGGAGAGAGAGTTGGTACAGTTTTTCGTTCAATGTAATATTGAAGTTGTCCCAATTTGTGCGCCCATAATCGGGTATGTATTTGACATGAGCCCGGGATGCTCGATAGCCGCGGATGAACATGGTCACAGCGTTGTGGTCAGATACACCCGTCGATACTTGGGGAGGGGTGATTTGGGGAAGTAAGTCTTTGGACACAATAAATATGTCCAGGATGGAGTTGCCTCGGGTACCAACCGTAGGTGCGACTATTTCGAAGTTGAGGGCATACGAGTTTTCGGTGTACCATTGGAATAACTTTGTGCCATTTGGGCAAGAGACGGAGTTGTTCCAGCGGAGATGCCTAGAGTTGAAATCGCCGCCTATGATGAATAGTGTATGTCTCGAGGACGTTATTAATTTGCCGATAATGGGGCCATTATTGGTTTTATGCGAGTGGTATACGGAGCATATGTTCACTCTACCATTATTAGCTAGGTGCAGTTTAACCCCGGAGACCTCTATGAACTCGAAACGTGGGACGTCAATAGCTTCATGGCGAAGTTCGCTATTAACTAGAATACAGGTGCCACCTCCGTTGATGGTGAAACCGCCAGTGAGGGTTCGATCTCTTCGAATCATTGAATAGTTTGGGAAACTGGGACGGTGACATGGATGCAACCTAGTTTCGGTTACAAGAACCACGTCCGCCCGGTTATACTTTATGAAGTCAGAGACTATCGCGCGCTTTTATAACGAAACAAGGGAGTTGACATTTATAAGGATAACTTTAATTTTGAGTTCCATTTTGAAGCATATGTCTTACATATGCCGTGAAAAGGAGTGCATCCCTCTCAGCCTCAGTTGTTAGTTTTTCATATCGGGGTCGAATATGCTCAATCGCGCGAGAGAGACTAAGTAGTTTTTCGAGCATTGAGGGTTGCCCCTTCGGAGGCTTTTGTGCCACCGCTTGGATTTGTGGCCTGTTAGCGGATACTTAGGAACTTGAATATATTTTTGGGGGGGAGGTGATGGGGTTTCCATATTCTTTGTTTGGTTCCTTTTAACCTTATCGGCGAATGTAAATCCATTTTGGATGAAATTTTGTGTGGCATGTTTTCCGAAGTTTGACTTGGCTACTTGTTTAGCTCGAGTCTCCTTGGTTCTGTGGACTATCTCTTTATATTTCGGGCAGTTCCTGTAGGTGGCTGGATGTCCTTTCTTACCGCAGTTGCAGCAAGTTGGCAACGTAATTTCATCCTGCACATTTGTTGTGGGATCGTATTTTGCTGGCGGAAGTTCGCATTTGCCAATGTCGTGGGATTTTCCACAATGAACGCAACGGCGATCTATGTTGCAGTTCCGGAAGACATGCCCGAAACGCTGGCAACGTCGGCATTGTTATGAAATACCTCATTGTTATGAAATACCTCGAAGACAACTTGTTGGTGAAGAGTTGGAAGCGACTTTGTCCGTATTATGGAGTCTATGTCGGTTCCTGGGGCAGGGTGAAGCTGCCATATGTTCACCTTGCTGTATTTTTGCGGTGTGATGTTCACAAACCGTTGTGGGGGAGAGAATTTTTTGACGTCAGTGAATTTGACGTTAGGAAATGTTGTCTCAAGGGCAATTACGATGTCGTCCTTTTCCCAACAGGCAGCGACTCGTTTTAAGAGGATGATCCTCGATTTTTCGTCGGCCGGGGTGAATGTGTAATAATTCACCTCCTTGGCCTTCAGGGTGTCGTTAACCTTACAGAACGTCTATTGATCGTAGGTTACGATTTTATTGAGGCTTGGACTCAAGGTCTTTGCCTTAAAGTTCGAGATTCCTTGTCGGTTCATACCACCGACGAATTCCTTTAGGTTGAGGTCTCGTGCAAAGACCCCAGGTTGCTGCTTCTTTTTTAAAGCAGATGGGTCGGCCGTGACCGCTGTTTGTGTGGCCTTTGGGTTTGGGGCGGTCTTTGGTTTTGGGGTTGTGGATGATGCTGCCTTTGCTGTGCCCGATTCTTCCAAAGGGGGGACATTTTGCGCAGTAGGGTGTACCGAGAGGTTTGCCACAGTTTTATTAGCCGAAGCCGGGGATATTATTGGCATACAGCCGGTGGCAGCACGTTTACTGGAGGGACTTCCCTCGCAGTGTAATGTTGCCCGAAGGGTTTTCCGTTTTTCACCACGAACAGGAGTAGGCGTGAAGTGAGAAGTATTGGGGGTGGGGACACGCGAGCAACTCTCGTCGGCAGAGAAATGAAAGTCGCTGTAGAGGGTTGTCATTTCGCGTTCGATTCCCATCTTTGAGTCAGGGGTTTTTAGGCTTGGGTTGGAGCGGGTCGGGGGTGATGTAGCTTTTAGTGCTACATTCTCTTTCTTGAGAACAGCAATCCTGGCTGCCGCGGCGGCGGGTTCTGTCCTCAATGTCTCCAGAAGAACCATCAAATCCTGACCGGACTGAGAGTTCACGTCCTCAGTCGAGCAGAAATACATGGGGATACGGGTAGCAAGTGACACAAATTAACGATAACGAGTGTATATAAACAACAAAACAACCAGTAGAGAAAGAAAGATAAAGCTATATATAATATCCACAAAGTTTACATCAAAGAAAACGAGATAAAAAGGTAAAAGGAACAACCAAGGAAGAAAATCAAATTAAGAATTCATTTAAAATTCGATAACTGCGACAACCTGGAAACAATTAAGAAATTAGCAGACACCCTAGAAATGTAATTAGGTCTAAGATAGAATGTAGTGTAAGAAGTTTATAAATGTGAAAGTAATGCTAAATTATAAAATTATAAAGGAAATGATAAATTATAAAATGTCTAAAATGTCACCCGGTTCCGGATCTGATGCTGTATATTAAAGTTGTTATTTCTTATTATAAGAACACTTCACAATTACTTTTATTTTTTTTTGTCACTGGTTGGTGCATTGACTTCAATACATGAATTTGTACTGACTGATGACTGATCATGAAATAAAAAAAAAAAAAAAAAAAAAAAAAAAAAAAAATTGGTGGCGTGAGGGCCAACTTTAGCGAGACAAGGACAGATATGTCCGTCATCGTGTCTCTGACTTCTGGTCATCTTGCGATAACCAGAATCACCCACATCCGTGAGGATGTAGGGCTCGATCTCGCGATATCTGAAAAGAAAAGAATAAGTGGGGGTATCCAAGGATAGTGTGGACAGTGTTAGTCCAGGTGTTCTCTAACTACTTGTATAGAGGGATGGTGGGAAAGAAATCATACAAGACCGGTAGGTCTTGGGTGCGGTAGTAAACGCAGATCACGTCTTTGGCGTCTGATAATCTGCGCTTTGGTCGGTGTGTATGTTTGTGTTTGTGCCGTCTTGTACTGTGCGTTGGTGTGTGTGGTTTGTTAATAGTAGACCCTATGGGATGAATCCAGGAATCCTCTATTATAGAGGAGAATGTTGTTGGGAAGGGTGCTTTCTTCAGTTTTGTACTGAAGAAGAGATTGTGGGGGTTTGATTCGAAGAGATCGAGAGAGAGAAGGGTCAAGAACGCAAGAGTCCCGTACAAGTGGGTTCTCGCTGTTCTGAATGCTTTCGAGGTACTTGTATGCGTATAGGTGAGAGTTGGGGTAATGGCGACATATTGTGGAATCAGAAATCTATCAGAAGGTCCCATCTTTCGTTGGTTATCATTCACTGTTTTTTAAGATTCTCATAGATATGTCGAAGGCTCATTAATCTCTCTTCCAAAAACTCAATTCAGTTTGCTTTAATTTGGAACTTATTCGGTAGGGAAGAGTCCATAATGACATTCAAGTCCGGAAGCAAAATCAGGTTTTCAAAACAATTGTTTGGCTGAATTTTATTGTCGTTATATCAAAAAGCAAGGCAGTAAACGTAAACATTGATAGCTAGCCGTTCGGGCATTCACTTAAAAACTCTTATACTGCACAGAGTAAGCGATGACCGGCTGCGAGCGAATTATTTCAATTGGCGCCTGTTGTAACTTCTGTGATCGGAATCTTTCCGGTTGGGTCAATCTTGCCAATTTATTGCGACGTCTTGGATCAATAACGATGTTTTCGGATTCAGGAGCTTTAGTAGGGACAGGAGGTGGTCCATAAGTATGATCAGGAGGTAAATAGGTTTGGTCCGGTGGTCCGTATGTATTATCCGGCTGCACAGCTGGTGGCAAGTAAGCATTGTCCGGTTTGGTTGTTGTTGGCAGTTCGAAAGGAACGTCTGGTGTTACTCCAGCTGGTGGATATGGCGTATGAGCAGCAGAAGAACTAGGTACAACTTCTTGCCTGGCAAAGAAGCGATTATTCGACGAAACCGCTTGACTGCGAGATCTAATAGGGTCTGCAGTACAGACTGCAATGATTAATAAAACTACAACCGAGGAAAAAATTGTAGACATGTTGATTGACATGACTTCTTGCTGTCAACTGTTTAATGATTGACTGCTCACCAAAACTTTATATACCCATTCGATAGATACTAAACGTACATGTAATACCAATTGTGTGCTGCCTAAAACGGAAGTCTACGTGCTTGCATTTTGTCTGACATTCGGCAATTTACACACTCAGTTTGTCTCTGGTGACAATTTACTTGAAGGCAATGGGTTTGAGGTCAAGTGCATTGCAGATTTAGGCGCCACATGTTTGTTTTTGTATTTTTTTGGTTGTTTTGCAATCAATTTGGTTGTTATAAAATCCCGCTTCGTCAATGGGGAAGTCATCATTCCAGTGGTGTTCGTCCAACTTATCGATACTAAGAAGAAGCAATGGCGAAGTTAGTTTCAATCATATGTGCTGTTATAGTTCTAGTTGCGGTAGCCGCTGAACCACCGCGGCGTCTCAATTCACGTTTTAGAAATAGGCCACGTCATTTTGCTCGACAAGAACTGGCACCGAATTCAACTCCTTATCCGGCAGCGGGTATAACTCCAAAAACACCATTCGAATTTTCCAACGATGAGTCAAATAGACAACTAGATGTCGCATTTGGAGTGCCGGACCAGACTTATGGACCACCAGATCAAACATACGGTCCTCCGAGGGCAGAAGAACCATCACCTGATGCAGAAATATTTGATGAGGTGGAGAGTTTGGAACCAGAAGCAGAACGTATCATCTCAACCCGTGGAAGTCCACAAGCCCTACAGAAAATTCGTCAACCCAGCCAACGACTGACACGACGCGGTCGATTGAATAATTTGCCCCTGGTAGAACCAGCTAACCAATTAGCTGTAGACTTACAACCGGAGCCTGTTTTGTTACGGGAGGGAACTTTCATATACTATTTTCCTAACTAGATATGGATAGAGTTCATTTGTAAAACACTTTTTCGCACTAATTAATAAATCGACATGTGAATTCACTTAATTGATTATTTTGGGAAAGAAAACTGGTTTTAGCCAAATCTGACGATTCTGTTATTCTTGGAGTGTCCTAACAGTCTAGAAATTGCCTAAAATTTGATCTGTTCAGGGGATCTGAATTTGTTAACATTTCGATGTAGACATTGACATGTGTTGGTACTTATTTGAAGACGTTTCAACTAGCAATCACGATCGTTAAAGTTCTGATTAAAGTTTAGGGCAGTGGAGACCTATGGTATATTTGTAGAACTATGTTTGTGGTTTACGAGAAGTGTTTCAGAAGTCAATGGCACACCAATCGCTTCATTCTTTTTTTTGTATATACTTCTTGATCTACATACTACTAGACTTTTTTAGAATGTACTTCTTATATTGTGCTTCCTTATTGGATCGATTTCATCTTGCTATGATGGATACGCGGTCCTATTTGTTCAAAAAATTCATTTAAAAGTCGCTGTTGCCACCTAAATGGCTGAGTTGGAGAATAAATAATTATTGTCGAGTTTTTTTTTTACACAAACGCGCACACAAAGGGCATTTTGGAGTACCCTTAAATGTCAGAGCACAGCGCGAGCGGGAGGAGAGGAAGTGGATAAGGAAGGGAGGTATCGATGTACATTGGTCCTAAATGCCTGGACATTACAACGACGAGGAAACACATGATCAGGTAGAGTATATCGTTCGGCTAAAGAATGACTCTCTATATTTATTTGTGTCCCTGAAGTTGACTTTCAACGTGAGTTGATGCGCATTCTCAGATTGACGGGTATCGCGGCAAAATGTCTGAGGAGGCGAAACACATTGAGCAAGTTCAGTTGAGCAACGACCTTGATAATACCTATAGAAAAGAGATAGACACGGTACGTTGCGCCTATGTTTTAACGATGGAATTGATCGACTCACAGCTGGGTCCCCAATAAGTTTCACTCTTCGTTTTTGTATGCTATCGAGCATGTGTAGCGCACTTTTGGATGCATCTGATCAAATATGGGAGGTGAACTTCATTTTGGAACGAATATACGCCTTGTAAATAATGGCCAGGTTGGATGGAGTGAAGTATCTCTTGCATCTCTTAAGGAACCCCGTGCATTTGACCGCACTTTCTGCAGCTTCAAAAATGTCGTCGCTCCAATTAAGAGTCGAATTAATTCGAGTGCCGAGGATTGATAGTTCCTTGGCTTCGTCGATGCAAGTGCCGTTCATCGACAGTGTATTTACTTTGGGGTTCGCCTTTGACGAAAGGAGACAGCACTGAGTTTTTAAGGCATTACACTCTATTCGGTTAGATGATTCCCATTGATATATTTTGTTGAGGTCGAAATTCAGTGTAAGCATAAACTGCTGATGCTGAGGACGATTCCGGAGACGCTACAACCATGAGTTGTACGCAATCTACCTTGAAGCTAATGTTGTAAAAAAAATCAAGCCCGGTAGACTCCAGTGAGCGGGATACCTAGCTTGAATGAGCGAAGAGGAGACTGCCCGGAAAGTCCTTTGTGGCAGAATGTATGGGAGGAGACAGTGCGGCAGACCTTGTCTGCGATGGAGGGATGGCGAAGACCAGGATACCCAGAGCCTGGAAGTGCCAAACTGGATGACATCGGCTCGAAATCGGGACCGGTGGAGTGATTTGTTAAATAAGGTCAAGACCGGATCCCAGTTGTAGTGTCGATGACGATGATGATAACCCGCTGATTGGTATTGACGTTTGAAAAGTTTGGTCGGAAATGTTCGTATGAGATGAGAAACTCAATGTGCTATCATCAGCAAACGAGGAGTAGATTGGGTTGTGGGTAATGGACAAGAGATCATTTATAAAGATGAGGAAGAGGGTGAGTGAGAGTACAGAACCTTGGGGAAGAGCTGCATTAATTTGATGAAAAGCAGATTTGACACCACCAAGAACCCCTTGGATTGAACGGCCAGAAAGATAGTCTCTTATCCATTGAATCAGGGAATTATCCACTCCATATAAATGCAATTTTGACAAAAGGGCTGGTGGAATGGAATGGCTCCACTTTTCGGTATGGTATCATATATATGCCATCAAATATCCTGTGGACCTGTTGCTACGAAAGCCATATTGGCGGTCATTGAGGAGGTCATTTGATTCCAGATATTTCGAAAGTTGACGGTTAATCAGCGATTCCATTATCTTCGAGAAAATAGAAATTAGGGTTATGGGCCGATAATATGTCGCCGTTTTTGGGACTTGGCTGAATGTTCGCTAACTTCCATCTATTTGGGAAACGGCCAATAGAAAAAGACAAATGGAAGTGTTTCCGCAGTGGTTTAGCGAGTGAAGGGGAATATCTCATCAAGAGAATTGGGGGAATGCCATCAGGACCGGCGGATTTGTGTGCGCTTAGCTCCTTGAGTGTGCGGACAACAGTACGCGTTCGGAAGCGAATCTGGCTGATAGTGTGTTCCTTATGTTCAAGTTGAGGTGAGGCAGCGTTGAGTTGGCTGCAAAGACCTTCCCAGTTGGCTTTCTCGTAGAACCATACTGTTCTTTTAGGAGCTTTTTCATTAACGTTACTGTTGGTTAGAGGAAATATAGCTGACACGACACAGTGGTCTGAAGTGCCCAAGGGCGAAGAAACTTCAATCAGCTGAGTTAAATTATTTGACTTTGCAAAGAGCTGAACATACTGACCTTCAGATGTTGTGTGGCCGGAGTAGCGAAGCCACTGTTATATAATTTTAACAATTGAAATGATATAATATAATATTTATAAACGAGAGATATAAGGACGAGAGATACAAGGAACCGACTTACTTGTGTGGACCGTGGAGCGGTCCTTGATTGTTGACCGGTATTTTGGGTGCAGGGGGCGTTGCTGCTTGAGACCCCCTGTTCAGCTGGCTAGTCTGTTTGCATCTTGGTATCGTTATTTCTTGTCCACTCGCGCTGTTTTTGTGTAAGGGTTTTGTTGTGTTCGGCACTCGCGGTACGATCGCGATCCCGTACGTATATATTTTTGTGTTCTCGCTAGAACAATTTTATTTTCACTACTTAATTAGTTTTTTCGCCGTTTTTCGTTTTTTTTATTTTATTCGGCGCCAACGCCGTTTTTTTAAATTATTTTTCCTGCCATGTAGAATTTGCATAAAGTAGTTTATGCAAATTAGCTACTTGGCGATAATTCTTATTTAAAGGTACAGAGGGGAAAGTGGTGGGGATTAGTATTGGGCGAGGGCATGTACACTAGGTCCGTAACACCACTGAAAGTTATGCACATTGAAATCATCCGCAATAACGAATTCCGTGTGTGGATTTAGGGTCAAGTTCCTATTATTAGAATCAGATAGAGCATTTAATTCGTTAAGGGATGTGTTTCTCTCCAAGTTTGGGTCTCTGTAAAGAAAGCAGCAATGTATGATATGCTTACGAACGTGAAATTTTAGCTACGAGAAATTAAATTGTGGATTGGAGCAGAGCCCGTATTGTGGTAGAAGCTGATAAGCAATATCACTTCGTATGTATGTAGCTAGACCACGATGCGGAAAGAACAAATGCACTAAATTATAATTGGATATAGTAAAATCAGAAATATCTTCATCAGTTATTACCTGAGTCTTGCCAAGTGCAAAGATAGTTGGTTTTTGGTTACAGACGTGGGCAGGCACAGAGGAAAAATTGCATCTTAGGCCACGAATGTTGCAAAGATCGACGTGAAATTCCCGTTCCATTGAAATGACGACACAGAAAACCAATACCGCCTCAGAAAAGGAAGCAAGTTGGACCCGGCGATAGATAAGCGAAAGCAACCACCACAGGCGTTACGCCCTTGTAGTATCTGCCCCACAAGACCCCTGCCGAAATCCAGGCCACATCCCTTTCGTGACGAATATTACGCCACTCAAAACACCAAAAACCCTCCAAAGATTATCAATCAATCGAGAGTATCGATGCCTGAGGGACGCAACAGAGGTGCGAAAAAGAGGCAAATCAGACACAAGGAAAGGAAAGGGTTTCCCACACTGTACGCTTCCACACAATTTTCACACTACGGAGCGAATCCCATATATATCACTGCACTACACTTGGACGCGTTCGTGGTGATCCGTTTGTTTACTTCGGATCCCACAGAGGACTTAACTCGCGAACCGATAGTGTATGTTGTGTTTACTTTAGATACCCTAAACATCATCATCATCGGCACTACAACCGGAATCCGGTCTTGGCCTTACTTAGCAAGTTTCTCCACCGGTATCCGGTCCTTATCCGAGACTTGTTAAATTGTCCATAATAATTTATTTTTACGGGTAAGGTTATTAGCCTTGTGCCAACCTCTCTCAGGATAAGGGAAAAGATACCCTAAATGGTAAGATAATATTGTATTATCCGAAGTACGCGTGCGTCAAAAGATTATCGATGAATTAGAAAAGGATTCATTGCAAGGAACTTGAGGCAAGTTGATGACAAATAATACTGATTAATTTATCTCATCGCAGCAGAGTTCCAGTCATTTGAAATCCGGGACGGACTAAAACAGGGGGTTGGTCTCTCAGCGTGTCTTTTTAACCTTGTGCTCGAGTACGTCATCAGAAAGGTACAAGACGACAACATGGCCGGATCATCTCTGAACGGGGTCACACAAGTGCTCGCATATGCGGATGACATCGCCATTCTGGGTGATAATCTAGAAACTGTAAGTTAAAACAGTGAAATCATAATGCAAGCAGCAGAAGAGGTGGACCTATAAATAAATGTAGATAAAACAAAATACATGATTACGGCGAGAGCGGGTGGACCTCAGGGAACACATATAAACACCAGAGGCAAAATATTTGAAAAAGTTAAAGAATTTAAATATCTGGGAATGACACTGGCGGCCAGTATCGAAATGTCGAATGAAACAAAAGACTACACTCCGGCAACGCTAGTTGGCACGCAATCAGTAAACTGCTGAAATCCAAACTGCTATCACGTAACATAAAGCTCCGTGTCTATAGAACCATAACCATGCCGATTGCTCTATACGGATGCGAAACATGGGCTCTCACAAAACGGGAAGAAAACAAATTCCGCGTATTCGAGAATAAAGTTTTAAGGCGTATCTTTGGAGGTAATTATGACGAGGAGGCAGGACAATGGAGGAAACTCCACAACATCGAATTGGAAGAGCTATACCGCAAACCTATAATAGTGAGAGTAATCAAGTCGCAAAGATTAAGTTGGGCAGAACATGTAACGCGAATGGGCAGCGATAGGACCGTGCGTCGAATTCTTTACGGTAGACCAACGGGAAAGAGACCGGTAGGACGGCCGCGACGGAGATGGGAGGATAATGTTAGGTTTGACCTTGAAGAGGTCGGATCAGGTGGTCAAGGGCTAAGCACTACTTCAACAACAATAACTTGCTTGACTCAATCAACTTAATACAGTCCGCGAATAGCACACAAAAATACAGGAAAAAGCAGGAAGATCGGGTCTTAAAACTCACCCGCCAAGGGAAATACGGCATTACTAAAACTATATGCTCCGTGATGGGGCTGGAAGAAGTCGTTTGACCACTATCGGGTGGTGGACCCGATCGAGAAAAAAATAGCCCGTTAAGACGCCATTTCAGTGCTCTAGGTTCGTCTTTCATGAAAAAAGGAATATAAAAACAAACTGACTTATCAAATAATCGTCATACTTTAAAAAATACTCAGTGTAAAGGGATATGCCAATAGATTGCTTAACTTTCTTCTTGTTTGGCTGGTCCTTCAGTCAACTATGAACTTGGACCTAAACTAATTCCCCTTCAGTTAGACTTTTCATTAAGTCCACGTTCGCATGCACAGTGGGTTCAAATTACTTGACACTTGAGGACTTCATCGCTCTAGGTTGTGGATAGAACACTAGTAACCATCCGGCACAAAACGTCGTTTGATAACGAAGTTCAAAGGATCGGGGAACTCCGGTTTTTTGTTGGCTCTGTCGGCTGAGAGAAGCGCCCAGACTTCATTTCAGCCGATACAATCACTTATTCGAAAGTGAAGATTTCAGTATACCGTCATCGGCAAAACGGAATATTTTGTTAGGTTGATACTAGCAAATGATTAGTGTGTTAAGCACATATATGGCAGAGCTGGCGCCACTATAGAATCTTGTGGTACTCCGGCATTACAACGAACTATTCCCGAAGTCGCGCTGTCCACAACAACCGCACAGTTGCTACAAATGTATCGGGGTTCCCAATAGGAACTTTACAACATTGAATTTAATTTGTGAACGCAGAATTGCACTAATCATCGAATTGTCACTGTAAATTATACAGTAAACTCAACATTTTCATCATGGTTAAGTACATGAACGAACAACGTCTGAAAATTATAAAAATTTACTACCGACATTTGGAGTCGGTGGCCGCAACTTTAAGAGCGTTAACTCCAATTTTCGGTCGTAATTTTCGCCATAGTAGACAGGCAATGATAAGTTTAGTGCAAACATTTGAGTCTACAAATTCGTTGTGTGATGTTGCCGTGCCAGTGAGACAACGGGTTGGTCGAAGTGTCGAAAATATCGCTGCCGTTCAGGCTTCCGTAGCAAACGATCCAAATCAGTCAATTCCACGGCGTTCCCAAGAATTGGGCATCGCCCAAACCACTTTATGGCGAATTTTGCGTATGGATCTTGGTTTACACCCATACACGATCAAGCTGACTCAAGAATTGAAGCCGTTGAACCATTTGAAGCGACGTACGTTCTCCGATTGGGCTCTGGAAAAGATGCGCCAAGATGATGAATTTCATCGCAAAATCATCTTCAGTGACGAAGCTCATTTTTGGCTCAATGGGTTCGTCAATAAGCAAAACATGCGTTATTGGTCGGGTGAAAATCTACATGTGCTTCATGAATCGTCCACAAAAAATAACTGTTTGGTGCGGTTTGCATGCCGGCGGCCATATGTTTTCGTCGACGATAACGATCGTCACGTTACTGTGAATGGCCATCGTTATCGCGCCATGATTACCGATTATTTTTGGCTCGAATTTGGAAGATATGGACTTGGGCGACATGTGGTTTCAACAGGACGGTGCCACAAGCCACACAGCACACGATACAATCGATTTATTGAAGAGTAAGTTTGATGAGCGTGTTATCTCAAGAAATGGGCTAGTCGGATGGCCGCCTCGTTCATGCGATTTATCGTCTTTAGACTATTTTCTTTGGGGCTACGTCAAGTCATTGGTCTATGCCAACAAGCCGACGGCGTTGGAAGAGCTCAGAGCCAACATTGAACGCAAAATAGCGGCCGTTTCGGCCGAAATGTGTGGCCGAGTCATCGAACATTGGGTTCAATGAATCGACCACTGCAAACGTACCCGCGGTGGCCATATGAACGAAGTCGAGTTCCATTCGTTTTAATTTTACATAAATGTTTTGATTTTACTTCAAGCCGATAATAAAGTTTTTGAAATATTTCAAATGGCTTGCGTTTTATTTAAAAAAAAAGTTGTCAAGTCGCTATTGGAAAACCCGATAGAAATGTGAATAAATGTTTTGTGCGTCAATTTTATGTTTTGTAAAATGTAGAAATGCGTAATTTGAAAATTAAGTTGTATGAGAATTTGAAAATTTAATTGTAATTTGAATATTTAAACAATGTGGTGGGGGAGTTACTACGTAGCAAACCTCGCCTCGCACGAAGCTGGGTGTCATTCTTGGGAGACGAATGACACGCCGAAGGTTGAACCAGGGTGGCGATTCTCCCGAACGCCACCACCCATCTTCCTATCATATGAGGTAAAAGCTCCCATCTAGGACATACAACCTAAATTAAAAACAAGTATCGTGGTAGTTCGTTGAATGCCACTACTTACCTTACAGGTGAAAAAGGGTAATCGTGTCCTAGAATACCCCAGCATGTACTTACCTTCTGTGCTGTGCCTGCAAAAACGAAGAAGTCATAAAGCATTGGTTCACGTTGATCAGCAACAAATGGTAATGCAGTAAAACCTATGTGATCGCACTATCCGCAAAACAAAATTGCCCGGTCGTGTCGGTTGCCGAACATCCGACCAAGCGAGGCACGGCACCAGCACAGCATATCCTCGGTACGTCATGTGCACAAAGCCACCGGTCGATTGTATCGATCGGCATTGGCATGCTCGGGCAAGAGGACACCTCGTAACCAAGCAAGTGTAGCATTAACGAGATGCTGTCTGGATGTCTGATGATGAGAACATCCAACGTTTCCCCCATGCACCAATACCGCCCTGACGCAGCAGTTTCGGCAGGGATTCCTGGCCGAAGCTGTTAGCTGTCTGTGCATGTTTACTGCGGAACGGCGCAGATACTGTGCCCAGCAGTATCAATAGAGTAAACATTTCAACCCTTGTCTTTTATGGAGATGCTCGCACCTGTTGCAAATGTATAAGGGGATCTTTGCTGTGTCTGCATATTCGCGGACGCACACGATGAGTAGAAAGAGCAACCATCGTGTGTACATTCTAACCCCTTTCGCGATGGATCTGAATGAAGAACGAATGAGTTACCATATTTGGTCATGGAAGCGGTGATCAAATGTGCGGATTGGAATAGCGTCGAAAAAACGAAAAAGGGTTCTAAGTTAGTCCTGATTGTCTCATCGGTGGTGGTTGATCGTAATTGAAATAAAATCAGCGGTGCAAACGGAAATCACATTCCATGTCAATTGAAATTATATTTTGAAAAAAAATCTGTAGTGCAAACGGAACTTACACTCTATGTTAATTGAGACTATATTTCGAATGTGAACTGAAATTATATTGTGAAATAATATCTGCGATGCAAACGGAAATTACATACTATGTTAATTGCAATTATATGTTTTGAAGGTGAATTGAAATTATATTTTGAAATAAAATCTGTAGTGCAAACGGAACTTACAGTCTTTGTTAATTGAAATTATATGTTTTGAGTGTGAACTGAAGTTATATTTTGAATAATATATGCGGTACGCCCTGAAATTATATTATATGTCAATCTAAAGCGAATAAACGATGAATGCAGTACTGGCAAGATAGTCAGCATTTAATTTAATCAAAATTCAACAGCTGGTCCTGACGACGTCGTGAAGGTTTTGGTGTAAACCCACACCAGTATTCAATCATCAGGCGTTACAAAATGTTGGTGGCCTTGTTATTGTTGTTGTTGGGATGATGGTGGGTTGTTTGTAATTTATTAAAACATGGAAATGAGAAAAACTAAAAATAGAGAAAAAATGTGTATTTTTCCCTCCTCTTTCTTTAGGCTTTGTCATTACAGAAAAGGGGTAATAGGGGAGGAAAGGGAGGGTAGGGCCGCCCCATTATGTGTGACGACTTTACACTCCAAAGTGCCTGTCCACAATAGGGCTTTAGACGGTTATTGAATTACCGTCTTTTCCCCTATTTTGATGGCGGAGTGTGTCGTACATTTTTGACGGTGTGAATAATGGCGGAAAGTCTCAGCCGCGCACATAATCCGGCTAGTACCTCCTTCACAATAGTGAAGTGGTTTTGTGGGGTAGGAAGTATGTGCACCGGCGTACGGCGCTGATTAACTTCCTCCTCCATCATAATTACTAATAGTTCCGCAAATGTTCCGCCAAGCACTAGGAAAACTGTTCACCGAAAGAAACGAATGTTGGGGGATTACCTTTCTTTTTGAAAACGTTTTATTGGGCAGCAGCACAGGAAACACGCTTTAGCAATGAAATGCGTCTAGTTTTGAATTTAATTTACTTTTAAATTTTGAAAATCAAACAGTTAATGAAATTTATGACTTGTTTATTGTTTGTCTTTTACATTTTTGTATAATTTATACGTTTTCA
This sequence comes from Microdon myrmicae, assembly GCA_963931805.1. NCBI lineage: Eukaryota > Metazoa > Arthropoda > Insecta > Diptera > Syrphidae > Microdon > Microdon myrmicae. The sequence goes on from OZ007501.1 coordinate 108,835,528, forward strand.
CAAAAGCTATTGAACACTTCGTATAAACTTATGGATATTGTTTTATCAAAGAGACTATTGTATACCGATTTTTTTTGCCGCACTATATGTTTTCAATAATAAACAATTTGGGATCAATAAATTTACGTTATTTCATAGATTCACGGATAAATTTACGTGGAAAAATAAACTAAAACTTCCTAGAGTTGCAAAATAAAACACACACGACTCCGGGATATATTCGCGTGTTACTGTTTAGGCTTCTCCGCTGGAGGCGCGGAGAGCGGGAGTGACCCGTGCGACCAGCGTGGTCGACGGATGGAATCAGACTCAAACGATCGTCATCTCATGCAGAGATGATTTCGCTAAGGAAGAAAAAGGAAGAGAGAGTAAAACGTTTCTCTTAAGGGTGTAACTAGTGGCGCAGTGGTATATGTGCGCGATCGAACAGATTCAATGTTGTTGCATGTGTTCGAAAACAAGGACAATAGGGAAAAATGACCACATGCGCCGCTGGTAATGCGGGTCATTGTTTACACGATGCCTCGTCGCTATTTTCGACGTTAGGAGAAAAGGGTGCTAAAAGCAAATTGAATGTTTATGGCATCTCTGGCTGCAATAGAAACCGGGTTCATATTTGCATTAGGAAATGCTGGAGAATTTGGTTTCAGCGTCTATTGCGCTAATTATATGCAGCTGCTTGGGTTGTTTGTTGCTAAGACAAACAAAAAAGGTTGCCAGGCAATGTATATGAAAAGGTATATGGCGCGTCTGGGAAAATAGACGGCGCGATATTTATGGTATTTGTCTGGTACCGAATTGGTTCAGAATACCAAATAAGCAAACAAAGAAATCTTATGAAAAATTGTATGCGAAGGGATGCATGAAGGTAAGTTTTCTTTATAGGGATTTTAGGGTTATAATAATTGGGTCTGTTTGATGCGTGAAGCATCTAAGATGCTAATGCGAATTGCATTAGCGAAAGCTGGTGCAGACCCGGGTTATGGTTATGGGGGTTTTTTCAGGAAGGCGAGCCGTGGGATCTGGCGGAATCGCCACAGTTTCCTTTCACCGCATTCAAGGTACGACTGGCGTAGGCAATAGGTGGGGCTTTGCCTATTTCGCCTTGAGATAACATGACTCTGAGTGGTTCTTTTCTTGCATCCGTGGTCAGACTAAAGGGGTTTAGTATGGTTTGGGGTAGACACGTTGGTGGCACAACCAGCATTCGTTTTTTCTGTCTCAAAGGCCTGCTAGCATTTGTCAGGCCATGTAAATTTCTAAGATGTGTAAATTCACCTGACGACTTGCCATCTGAGAACAGAGGTTTAATGTGTTGGAGGTGTTTCCTCCGAAGATTTGTTCTCGGATACGAGATCATTCGATTCCTCATTAGAGGTGAGTCCCGTTGACGTATTAACTCGCAACTCCAGGGGAATTATGGAATGTTGCCTGGGTGAGAGCAACTCCACTGCCCAATTACCCCTTGTGATTGCCCTGGTTTGTTCTAGAGTTTCCGCTTATAGTTTTGCGCCTATAGTTTTGGCCCCTGCCTTAAAAATTTCCATTTAGACTAATTTAGTTGCTGCTCTCGATTCGATACCGAAGTGAGGCCTAAGTCTGACCGCTCTGCTCTGAAAGATTTCGCCCTCCGAAGGGTTTGTTTGTGAGCGCTCTACTAACGCTTTTCCTTTTTAAGCCTACGGGATACGGTCTTGATGGGGCAACGGGGTCAGGCGCTGTTTCGCTGCCCTCTCCTGTGTGGGTAAAGTGCCCAGGTGAATACCGAACGCGGTCTGGACCTTCCCAGGTCCCTTGGTACGGTCCCCGTTTGGCTGCCTTATGCTCGTCCCGTCAAGTCTTATTATTTACAAAGTCAAAGGAAAAACTTTCGGGAATTGTGGTTGTTCGGAGAAACTCCAAACAACCACCCTATCCATTGACTTTGCAGTTTTCGATAGGAAGTCGTTGCCCAACACCCCGTCTTCCGATAACCTCGTCAAGGAGTCCATCAGTTGGAAGCTGCAGGGAATTTATTGGTGCATTTTTAAATTCCCATATCAACATTCCCTAGACTTCCCCCTGCCAAAAAGCATGTATCGGGTGGAGTGCCTTCAGCTTCAAGAGGATGATCTCAGCGCCGGTCACCACGATTAAACGCGTAGTGTTTCTACCGCCAGTGTCCAAAGAGAGTTGGACAATCGGAACTTTGATTGGCGAAAGCTGAGAACGAAATCGAGTTCCATTCATAAATGTTTTGATTGTACTTCAAGCCGATGATAAAGTTTTTGAAATATCTCAAATGATTTGCGTTTTATTTAAAAAAAAAAATTGTCAAGTCCCTATTGGAAAACCCTATATAAGAAGGCGGTGAAATGCCTTGAAGATATCGAATACGACTGCTTTCGACTCACAATGTTTTTGAATTGCAGATGTTCAGATGCAAGGAACAAAGTCGAAAAGGTTTCCTATGGATCGCCTGTTGAGGAATCTTGAGGCGTTTGTAACAGTTACAAACGAATACGCAAATTATAATGAAAATAGAAAAAGGAAATAGAACACTAGAGTCGAGAATAATAAGCTTATCTCCTATATGCGGTAGTTAGTGTCACGAATTAATGCTCCGCTTCTCACGAGTTTCTATGTTGGTTCCATTCCCCGACGCTATAATCCATACTGGGTATCATTTACGAGTCTTTTACATACCAAATATTTAATCAATTTGGTATTGATTACTATTTTCATCACACTGGGCCTATTGCTAATCTTGCGGGAGTTGCTTTTCCCCTTTCTTTTGGCATTGATCGAATTTGAGTGGTTTTCCAAGATACAGGAACCAGAGATATGCAGAAAACCTGGTAAGAACAATCGATCGCTGTGTTGGTCAGTTTTTATATAGCTATAGCTTGGACTATAGCTGGTACTTCGTTGGAACCGGTAGCTTTCTTGGAATAGAGCGAAAGAAAAATCCGCTGAGCAGTACGTGGACGACATTATACTTTCGGTATTAAAAATTGTACTGGCGTTACCAGAGGCGTCTCTAAAATATCAGCATTTAGAATTAGAGAGAAGGAAGAGGAACAAAAATTTTTGTCAATAGTCTTACTTTTAACCAGAATAGAAATGTGAACCAGTTGGGTGGTCCAGTAATCGACATAAACCTTCTTTGCGTCTTAATTCTTTTGGTTGCATGCTAACAAAATCTAACAAAGTTCATTCTCTTGATCTCCGTTGGCATAGAAGTGACCACGGGTTAAAAGCTCTGTTTTTGGCCGTCATGCTTTGTTCACATTTTATCGGATGGATTTTGTTTTATCCAGAGTCGAATGTAAACTTCCCTACTGAACAGTATAATTTCGGAGACTTACTCTTTCAGACGTTAACAATAGACTGTCTAGAGAAGATCTCTGACCAAAAAAAGGACGCAAAGAAATCCCGTAAATCGCTTCACTTGGTAGAGCCGTGCTTCCGTATCCTCCGACGATTTTTGGGGCAGCTTCGCTATATTCTAAGTCACCTTCTGGATATCATTCTCGTTTTTTCTTTTGTAATTCGACATGTTTTGTAGTTCCTCGACCGCCTGCTTTTGTTTAGTTTGAAATATGTGTACTTTCCATTTTGTAGAACATAGTATAAACAAGATCAATATTTTCACGCGTACAACTAACTAATTTCTTTAACAGTTTAAAGATTTGCTGTTGTGCATTGACTGAAGGGAATGTTACTCGTTGGGGAGCGTGGTGCTGTAAGTGGTAAAGGTTTGGAACTCCTTGGTTGCGAATCATCTGGCGGAGGATTAAAATTTTTCATGTAGTCGCCGTGCGGTTGGCAAAGTGGCAAGCTATCGACTAATGCTTTTTTAGGATTCGTGTGAAACATTTGTTTTAGGAGGTGGAAGTTTCTCTGTTCGCGGAATTTCTCACTACAGCGACTTTGATAGTACCAGATAATTTAACATAATTTTTTTCTCCCGATTTTTTTTTTTTTTGGGTAATAGTGTTCCATTTGTAATCCCAATCTCGTTCAGTGTAGGGTTTGCTGTTGTACTTCCGCTGGAGAGAATTGATGCTGTTGGTTTCCATATCATAGATGGCGAGGGGTGTCGTTATGGGTAAATAATGTCGTTGGTGGAATACCGTGAGTTACGAGAGGATATTGATAAAACTTAGTCCGAAAACGGCTTACATGATTAGGATCAGTTCTATATGTTTCAACATAAGCGGGATCCACGTACGTCCGGGGCAGGGTGTAAAAAGGAGCTGGAGCATTCATCATTATTGAAGGTCCGCTGTGGCTGTTGTATGGAATTTGTAGCCGTGCTGTCATGTGGATTGGACAATTTTAAGTTGTGAAGGTCTGGCAGAGGCGGCGCATGAACAGACACCTTCTCTAAGTTTGTTGCAGTGGAACGTTGTGGTGGAGTTCCATTTAACTCAATGTAAAACCCTTTGATGAGTTCGATAACTTGAGGTTTCGCGGAGCAACACTGGTACCACGTAGTGGAGTATCTGTATACGTGGGCACATTCAGGCTTTGGGGTATTGACTTTGATATTTTCAGCATTCAAGACTTTTGAGTTGGAGTACGGCTGTGGTGGTGTAGTTAGATTTTTACGAGGTTATATAAACCTTAGTTTTCCTTTTTTGCTTAGCAAGAAGTTGCGAGCTAGATAATCTTGTCCGTGACTCTTGTTTGGTTTATGAAGGGCAGGGGAATCGGCTTGGTAAGCGGTCACGCTGGACCTTGTAGTCAGTACAGCCATGATTGAGCAAAAAGTACATATGTCTGTTGCTCAACGGATTAATATAAAATTTTTAAGAAATGGAGGCGTTAAATCTTTGGGAATTTTTTCTCGATTGAAGGCACAGTTTGGTGATGATACACTGTACGAGTGAAAAAACAGCAAGAGTATGCCAAGTTTTGGCGAGAGTGCTACTCTATGTTGAAGGACTCCGGCCCCACATAAGGAAAGTGATAACCAGTGTCCACACCTCCATTAAAATGTATGCAGCTCACATATGAGCAGGAGCCGTACAGTAGAAGTCATACATGAGGGGACTGAACTCAGCACATAGGCTGGCATCATTAAGAGTATGCTGCGCATTCCGAATGGTATCCGAAGATGCCAGAAATGTTTGGCCGGGAGGACACCACTTGCAGCTAAAGAATAAGGTTTTAATCGGTAAAAATCCGGCATGCCTCTTGTTCGGTCCAGAGGTACCTTTTGAAGAGTTCTACCCACCTACCGAAACCAAAAATAAAAAAAACACTGTCTCATATACATGTGTATATGGGCCAGAGAATTTAATAGTGGGCGGGAATGTACCGAAAACGAAAGTCATGATCGACGTCTGAGGACAAGTCGTACAGATGACAACATCCGTGCCGTTCGAGAGCTTATTGAAAGTAAGCAGTGATTGCGGCTTACTACTCTCAGTTGTTACAGTCGGCAAAAGCCGCATATCGAAACAAAAGACGGGGTATGCCCATTCGAGATGTCATCCTCCTTCATGACAACGCCAGGTTTCACACCGCGTCCTTGACAAGGGATACATTAGAAGAAATGGGCATTTTGTTCGCATCCCTGAAGGAATTGTGGCGTTTCTAACAGATACACACAATATGCAAGCAAATAGTGAAGAACACAGAAAGGAAATTCGAATAAGTAAAGCATCAGAGCCGTATACCATAGCGATAACATAACAATTCCACACCAGTTGAGTGTACTTGAGTTTAGAAATCGAATTAGTACACGCGGCAGTGACCGGATGCGTTGAGAATTGGTAACATTTTTAGTGATTCTAACCGCCATAGCGTCAGTTCGAATCACACGTTCTTTACTATCGTCGCAAACGCTATAGAATCACTTGGAGGTAAAAGACTCGAAGGTAATGAAGAAGTCGAGGAGCACGTGCGCAATTGACTAACAACTCGCCCTAAATCTTTCTACGAATAAGGGATATCAAAGCTTCCAAATTGATGGCAAACGTGTGCCGATCACATAGGAGACTATATTGAAAAATGTTGATAGTATAGTTAGTGTGTAACATTATTCAATAAATGTATAAAAAAAAATTACCGTTTATATTAGATTCACCTTTGTAGGTTTTTTTAATTTTTTTTTTAATTTTTTTTAATTTAACTTCTCTCGGGAGAGGCGAACCTATAGCGCCGAGTGGGCACCCCGAGATGCCATCAAGTAACTTTTTGAGCAGTTGCAGGTTGTAACGCTCCGCGAACACTCACGTGGGAAGGGAGTTCCACAGCTTCCCCGCTCTGTAACGGAACGACTTCGCGCCGTCGGCTTGATACCATTGACCGATTAGTGGAATGGCGACCGATCGAGTCCTTGTGGCAGGGGCTTTCTGGGGTCGTTGATTCAGAACTTGTTTCCTCCATGCTATTTTCGGGGCAGTGTTCATCATAAAATAGTTCTTATTGAACATAAGCCTCGTTCGTTAGTTCCTTGTACTCTGGAATCATTCTATTGATATATATATATAGATCCATGAATAGATTGTCAATGTCTTTTGCTATCACAAATGCTTCCGGAATGAAGTTGTTTTTTAAGAGAAAAACGAAATATCGTTGTTTGATGTCGTAAACCTGGTCACTAAATTGGTCTTTTGTTTCTTCAATCAAATCGTCCGGGAAGGACGCCAACGCTCTTGATAGAAGTTTTAACGATGTCGTTTGAAATCTCACAGATAGAATAAAAAATTAGCTACTTATTGAAGGGATAGTAAACATATGTCTCCGTACGTCTCTTAGTTTATTGATCGTATTAGAATCTAAGACAAGCTTTTGGTCCATTCTCGAAGACCAGCAAAAGAAAGCAGTCGGTTTGTGCGAAAGGAAATGGGAAATTTTGAAGCTTCGGCTTTCGATTGAAACCCATGTTAAGGAGATGTTGTTGTACTGTGAAGTAGTGCGATAGATCAACGAGATAATGGTGTAACGATTTGCTATAGGTTGCAGGGAACTGTCAAACCATCGGAACTGAACTTGAGAACTAACTTTAATAAAAATACTGGAATCTGCATGCCAACTGCAATCAGTGGGTATAATTGAACCGCTGCGTCTGCTTAATGATATGTGCACACATTTCGATCGATTGTGCCTAGGAAGAGCTTTTCCTGGTCAGGAGTAGCAGCAAATCTGTTCACCCATTGGGATGGACGTGATGATGGGGCTCTTTGCATCTTTCCTTAATTTTAGTCGCACGAACACACTTTCCCACTTACCATCTTTCATTGGTATTCTCTCCTTAATTGTAAAGGTCTGGCTTTCACTAGAACCCAGGAAATCAAGTCAAAGTGGGTCATTCTCCGACCAGCAAGATGATACTAACTCTTAATAAATGGTCTTGATATTAAACGCATGAATATTAGCTCGGTCCTGATCGCAAATAGTAGTTCTGGAAGAGCGGAAGGCGTTTTTGAGCTTCTGGAAACCTTTTCAGTGGACTGTAGTAAAGATTTAAAAAATTGAAATTTTTCAGTACTAGCTGGTCAAAAGATGGCCTGAAAATAGATTGAAATCTGCAAATAGACAAATACCCTCAAAATGGGGTTCAGGTGTTGCATACATTTTCTCTTCTTTTATAGTCCTCATTAGTAAACGGTACAAATTATTCCTGTCGTCTTTGTGTGTGCACGCGATTTTGTTTCGACTGTGCATCGCCATGGTGATGCGTCGCTAAAACCTCTCCTGTTGGTAAGTTCTGGCCGCTTCTGGTCAACGCTAGCTTGAGCAATCAAAGTAGATGATCGAATTTAGCGTTTGACCACATTGAAGTGACTCATAGTAGATGATTATTTTTCAGTCCCACCGAATGTACAGCGACACCTCATCTTTGAATCCCTTCATTGCGCTTTGATCCATGAGCCCTTTGACACCGATTTTCTTGTGGGACGAATTTCTCATCTACAGTCGTCATTCATTTAAGAAATTGCCTGAGATTATTCCGTTTCAGCAAGATTACGCAAATGAAAATTTAATCCATTATGTTCTTTTGCGTCAATTCGTCTGGCTTCAAAACATCGAACGTTTTTCTGAATCCAGATTTATGGTAACCTGCCGATCTAATGCAATCATTTCCATGTTTTTATTGACATTTTTGACGATGGATCTACCCGTGCGAGGTTCCCCATTAAAATCCAAAATATCACGACGGAAACTAAAATTACGCGAAATTAGATGTGACAGTATTGGAACCATAAACACAATTTGGCCCCCGGCTTACATTTTCGCCTTTAAATAAACTGAATTTGTCTTTGTTCACTTTCATATGTTGTACCCTATCATTGGCGACTGACTAGACCAATCAGAAAACTATCAAGCTTTTTCTTTTTCAAGTACAGAATGTCATTTTTCCAACTAACACAAGTCTAAAATTATGTGATCCATACTTTACAAGATGTATATCAATATAGGAATCTAGCGAGAAATTAATGGATTTTCCAAAACTAATCTTATTATAGTCATTTTGGTCATTTTGCGAAAAAAGCTATTTCGTTTTCCTCAGCCTTAATTTTATTACGAGTATAATGTCTTTCCAATCCAGAATTATAGCGTCAACGTTTCAAAATAAACCAAATTTACTGTTAATTTTAATTGTTGACAGACCAGTTTGAAACGTCCGTATTGATACGAGGGTTGCCTTTTATATTTCGGGATTAGAGAACAAAAACAAATATTGATCATCGAAAATCACTTTATTGTTTTTCAAAATATTCCCCATGAAGATCTATACACTTTTGCATGCGCTTGAACCAATTGTCGAAGCACTTTTGCCACTCTGATTGAGGTATCTCCAACACATGCATTCTGAATGCAGCAACCGCTTCTTCAGGTGTCGAAAAACGTTGACCTCTCAGTTTGTTTTTTCCGTACGGGAATAAAAAGAAGTCATTCGGTGCCAAGTCAGGACTATACGGCGGATGACCCATCAAATCGATGTTTTGGGTGCTCAAAAATGCAGTTGTCGCAGCCGATGTGTGAGAGCTCGCATTGTCGTGGTGAAGAGTGATCCGTCTTCGGCGGTTGGTTTTCCTGATTTCTTGGAAGACAACTGGCAAACAAATGGCTGTGTACCACTCAGAATTGACTGTTCTGCGTTGTTCTAATGGTACGGTTGCGACATGTCCAGTTTTTCCGAAAAAACAGGCGACCATTTGCTTGGAAGTGCTTCATGCGCGAACAACTTTTGTTGGATTTGGCTCATCTTGGAACACCCAGACAGTCGACTGCTGTTTACTTTCGGGCTCATACGCGTAAATCCACGATTCATCACCTGTCACGATGTCATAGACGTGTTTCGAAGCACCGCGACCATATTTTTTGAGCATTTCTTTCGACCAATTGACACGAGCCTTTTTTTGGGCGATTGACAAATTGTGTGGGATGCAACGCGAACAAATTTTTTTGACAGTCAAATGTTTATGCAATATTGAATGTATGCTGGTCCCACTAACGCCTAAGGTTGTCTCAATCTCACGATAGGTCACATGACGATCTTCCAATATCAGTTCGCGCACAGCATCAGTGGTTTTCGGAACAACAACTGATTTTGGACGACCTTCACGAAATTCATCTTGGAGTGAACTACGACCACGATTGAATTCACCATACCATCGATAAACACTGGTCCTTGATGGAGCTTCATCGCCAAAAATTGAATTAAGTTCATCCATGCACTGTTGCTGAGTTAATCCACGCCGATAGTTGTAAAAAATAATCGCACGAAAATGTTGACGATTTAATTCCATTTTTGGGCCGAGATGAATCTTTTAAGTTACTGTAAACAACACAAATAGCGCTCGTATGTCAAAACGTTCTGAGTGCGTATAACCTCAAAAATGTCCAACTTTACGACAGAGCTGTCAATTGCCAATAGTTGTAGATATACACTATAAGGACATTGAAAACTACTTTTGTGATATTTTAAAGCACATTACATTATGGAATTGAATGTTATTCGGCGAAGATACTACTGTTGTTTCAAAGACAGTGCCCGAAAAAATCCACTGTGGATAAGTGTGTTACTACAAAACTTAGTAGACTATTTAAAATTGTCAGTGAATCGAAAGTTTGATGACTTGTACATGCACCCGTGCATCCGTTTCGAATTTATTTTGTCTCACCTAAACCTAAGGCAACCTACATGCATATTTCCTATTAATTCGTGTCAAGCAACTCATAATGTCTGAAATTTAATTTAGGATCGCGTGAATTACTAAGTGTTGTGATGTTATGGTGTTTTATATTTCAATTTTTCCTTTGAGTTTTCCGCTTGACTTCTTTTTCTCACACCGTTTCCTATTTTCACTCGATTTCTTGATCGAATTTGTTAGTCATACACCTTGGCTACTGGGGTGGTTAATCACAAGCTGTTTTTAATATTCTCATACCTAAGCCTGATCCTATGATTTCAATATTTACCTTGGAACTCAACTTTCGAAATCAAAATACTCGCGGTTTCATGTAAACCCAAACGACACTAAATGCATGGGTAAGCATATTATTGTGGCCAGTCACGTAAGTCATTGACTTATGCTCACGTTTCCTTAAATGGCACACGTCACCTTCCAACAGGTGTAGTATGGGACTCCGCTATGAATGCATAGAAGCGTGAAACCTATAATCGACGGGGGTGAATTACCGAGGACAGACGTGCAATGGCACCTTTTTTTAAATTGTCTTTTATCCTTGTTTGTCAGTTCACTAACTTTGGATGTGGTAATTTCTAAATATTGTAAATGTCTAATAACCATTATTTCAAAAATCTGTATAAAGTGATTTTGGGAAATTTCTTTGGGATTCTTTAACTGTTGTAATACACAATAAAAGATAATAGACAGATGTGCCTAATAGGAAATCGAATTAAATTTATTGATTGGCATTTGTGGCATAGAAATAAGTTGATTTCTGGTAAGTGGTGTGCTACGAAAACCTATTTCAAATAATAAAGGAATAAACGAATAGGATTTTTGAAAATTGAAAATTGTTATTATTTTTCAATTTCTTATATTTTCATGACTTTTCGCGTATTATATTTTTAGGAGATTCAGAAAACAAAAAAGAAATTACAATAATATCACTCTCTGCTGAAAAGATACTGTTAATATTACTATTTATTGGCCTGTAGAAACCCGGAAGTTCAGGACCCCGCCGCCTCGACTCCGCCGTCGTTCCCTGTCCTGTGCATTCTCCATCCGCTCTTGATCACCCAATCCGATCTCCGTAAGGTCAAATCTAACATTGTCCTCCCATCTCCGTCGCGGCCATCCTGTCGGTCTTTTTCTCGTTGGTCTACCGTCAAGAATTCTACGCACGGTTCTATCGTTGCCCATTCGCGACACATGTCCGGCCCATCTTAATCTTCGCGACCTGATTACTTTCATATTTACCTACAAAGAGACCCCTTAAAATTTTATTCTCGAATACGCGGAATTTGTTTTTTTTTCGTTTTGTGAGAGCTGTAGCGTTATTTGGTCCTTAGTGTTGGGTCCTTACCTTACCTGCTGGGGCAGGACTGTTCTGGATGCACACGTCGCGCGGGTCCTTATTATCATGTGGGGCCCTCGTCGTATATCTCTTTGTTACACTCAAAGTTTTTCCGTTCACCAAAACGCACTTGAAAATAAAACAATCTTTTCTCTTTAACTTGGTTTATTTATACTAAGGCCGTAACTGTACTTTAACTTAGGTTATTTGTAATCATGTTTTAACATTGTTTATTTATAATGATGCTTTAACTTTACACACCGACTTAAACCACTGACTTTCCGTAACGTCGACAATTCTTTTTTCTTTTGTACCAGCAAGGTAACCCGAGCTTTATTGATTTTAATCAGGTCAATGATTGCAACTCAACTCTTTTTCACAATTCTCCAGGGAGATGAATTGAATTAATTTAAAAAAAAGATTTAATAGAAAAATGGAAAAACAACTTCGGAATATTACCAACTCAACCCGACACCTCGGCGTACGCGAACTCTCTCCTCAACCGTCTCGGTTAATCGTCTTGAACCAACTCCATTATCTCACCGTCTCGGTCGAGATTCCAAAACCAACTCTGTTTAAGACTTTTAACCCACTCCATCAATTTTCGTTTTTTCATCGGACGAAAACTTTTCTTACCCTGCAGATAAAGGATTTACCTTTCTTTGTCTTTCCCAAATTTGGGATCGAAAGAGGAAACACAAAAGAACAATTAACAAAGAATCTTGCCGAGGAGCATTTACGATCCTTTGTGTCGATCGGCGATAAACGTACATATAGTTCGTTTTATGGCGCGAGTTGTTTGTTTTAACCTGATTTGGTTAAAACGGAAAACGACGCTGATTGTGTTAATGGTTTTCGGTAACCATATTTCTAGATGACCATAAAATTGCTGGCGCGCATTTTATGATTTTCAATGATTTTGTTTGGAGAAAGACATCTGGTCCGCACATTTGGATCCTAGGGGATTTTTGTGGCGAACCTCTGGTTTCAATATCCTATCTAAGTTTTCAACGTGGGCAAATTGAATGTTTAGTTCAATTTGTTTGGTATTGCATTAATGTGGGACCATTTGATGCATGCGGTAATGCTATGGCTTGGGGAGTGTCTCATCCTTTAAGTGGATGTTATTGTCGTGTATCGCAATTAGTGGTGGAGATTGGCTCCGAAGCGGTAAGTATTATGGGATGGGTGGTTGTGGCCGTAACAGAGCCCATGTTTTGCATCCGTATAGAACAATCGGCATGATTATGGTTTTATAAAGACGGAGCTTTATATTACTTGATAGCAGTTTGGATTTCAGCAGTTTACTGACTGCGTGCGAGCTAACGTTGCCGGAATTTGTTAATTTCCTTTGATATTTCCTCACTGGTCGTTAGTATTGTTCCCAGATATTTAAACTCTTTAACTTTTTCAAATATCTTGCTCCTGACATTTATATGTGTTCCCTGAGATTCACCTGCTCGCGCCGTAATCATATATTTTGTTTTATCTTAATTAGTTTCTAGGCCCACCTCTTATGCCGCTTGGATGATGATTTCACAGTTTTTACTTACAGTTTCTAGATTATCGCCCAGAACGCCGATGCCATCCGCATATGCGAGCACTTGTGCAACCCCGTTCAGGGATGATCTGACCATGTTGTCGTCTTGTACCTTTCTGAAGACATACTCCAGCACAAGGTTAATAAGATATGGTGAGATGCCATCACCTCTTTTACTCCGCCCTGGATTTCAAATGATTCTGAGAGATGGTTTTCTATTCTAACTCCCCCTTTATTTTCGTTCATGCAGATTTGAATGAGGGCGGCATATTTTTTCGGGGCTCCTAGCTCAACTACAATATGGTAAAGTCTTTGTCTTGCGACTGAATCCTAAGCCTTTTTGAAGTTAACGAAAAGTTGATGAACCGTTTCTCCGTACTCCCACTTCTTTTCCAGTAGTTGCCTTATTGTGAACATTTGGCCGCTTGTTGACCGGTTCCTACGGAATCCGCATTGGTAGTCTCCCAATATGTCTTCTGCGTGCCGTGTGATTCTCGCTAGTATGAGATTTGTTAGTATTTTGTATGTGGTTGGGAGCAATGATATTCCTCTGTGATTTTTGCAGTCAGATCTGTCACCTTTTTTGAAAATGGGGATAACTATTGAAGTTTTCCATTCTTCTGGAGTGACTTTATGGGGGTTCTCTATACTACATGGTGAACCAACCCACAATTCCAACTTAATTTCGACCGCCTACAGCGCGTCACAGTATCCCCTATCCCACCGTTCAACTATTTTACCTGTAAAAGAAAGCATAGCTGAATTCATTATTCTATGCAGATAATGCAGAATTGAATTCAGCAACCTTTTTGCCATACAGCAACTCCATTTTTGCTAGGCCATGAGATTTACACCGGAAATCACATCATGTCAGTTAGCAACAACAAGCCAAATCAAATGACGCTGTTGCATAACCATGCAACGACTGGGGTAATTCCAAATTATTCGAGTTTGGTTCTCATGATAAATTACCCTAGCCAATTTGGCGTCACTTCGGTATTTCCGCAGATCATCCATTCGCTTGGGATCAATGATCTCTTTTCGCAGGTGAATAGCACCAGCTAAATTTTCCTCTCCGTCTCAATTTTACCTTCCCACGGTTCAATGCACTCTGGGGTCATCACATTCACCGAAAGAGGTCAATGGGTTATCATCAGAACTGCATTGATTCATGCACACACAACCAAATCCACCCCGAGATCATAGTGCTTTGTGTTTCTGTTCTCTCATTCTCCCACCTTCGTCGACTATCGAATTAACCGATGTATTCACCACATATCGACGGGCGTGGCAATGAGAGAGCAGAAGTATGATCTCTATTGGTTGTCCTGTGTGCAAAAATAAAAATAATCCATCTTCATCCTTAATTTAAGTCAGTTGCCAGCGCTCTAAATAATTGTATTTCGTGTGGGTTTAACCAGAGTCGCTAATCAACTACAAGAGAGCACAGACATACTGTTTTAGTCTGCTCTGGAATTGTCTCAATTTTAAATAACTTCTTACGTGTAGAGTTGTACATTTGCCACGAAAAGTCGGTCATAATTATCTCCAAGATAACGGTTAAATTTGATTAATTTATTGGTGCATGTCAAATCATTGTATGATAAAAGGAACAACTTAATTTGTAAAATTGGGCATCGTTTCTCATGCGCCAAATACAAATGAATGAGCCACCATACGTGTAACATTTTGAAAGTGTAAATGCTATGCCATTGTAAACAATCAAAAAGAATAATAATAGTGAATAATAAAAAAACTATAAAATTTGAATCAAAATAAAATTAATTTCAATCAGTACCAGTTGAGGTTTTTGTGTTTTTATTTCTTCATTCTTGTCTGCGTCGAAACATTGTTGGGGATTTAAGGAATCCGTGTCGGGCCAGACACCCCAACTTATAACCCCACAACTTCCTTATCCCATATTGTTTTGATGAGTTGTTGGGTCCTCCATGCTTTATAAGCTCTGCCGGTGTGCAATCGACTCCGACAGCCTTGTTGCCTTTCAATCGATTTATTGCGTCTTCAACTTCCTTTAAAGAGGGCTCTGGGATCTGAGGCTCGGGTGTATGTATGTCTGGTGCGTTTATTTGTGGTTGATGGGTGCGCACGTTGAGCAGGTTTTCTAAGTATTGCTTCCATATTGTCACGATATTGTTTGTTTCTCTGACCAGACAGCCGTTTGCGTTTCGAATTATTTTGCCTCTCCTTCGGTACCCATTTCTAATTGAATTTTTGTCGGCATACATACCTCAGATGTTCTTTGCTCTGGCATTTCCTAGGATATTTTAGATTCGAGTCTTCTCCCGTTCGCGTTTTTTGCGTTTGAAAATGGTCGCGTTTCTTTCTGCATTGACTTTGTGGGGTGGAAGTAATGTACCGGCACGGTACTTGGTTCACTTCCATTCCCGTCGTCTATTGTTCTCGCGCTAAGGAATGTGACACTAAACAAAATTTCGCGACGCAGGAAACAAGTTCAAAATACAGAGTGGACACAGCACAGGAACAATGAAACAAACACTCTCAGGAACGGCAGCACAGAAAATCAGAACACTGATTTATTGTTTAACTAATTATTAATGTTATTTTATTGAAAAAAAGAAGGTATATATTTATTTTAATATTGTAGTTAAAATAACCACGCACTGAGACTCGACCGGTTAAAAATTATGGTGAAAATTTGTACACACAGCGAATATAATATTTGACACGGCGGTTGCAAACACTACACTCCGGGTATTATCGGTATTATCGCTCCCGCCCGCGGAACGGGAGCGGAAATCCGCACGACTATTGTCGCTGGCAGATGGAAAAGGACTCACCGATATCCTCTCCACTAAGGATATGTTGTACCTACCACAAGAGATACGTAAGGCCTCTCTTTGTGGAACAGAGAACCAGATCTCGTAATGCAGATCATGGTGGTATGTGTGTGATCGTACCCATCACCGTGTTTATCCATGCGGTGAAACAAAGGAAAAACGAGATGCATTGTTTTACTCATGCGCGGACGTCATGAGAAACGAAGCGAACAAAAAAAGGAAGATGAAAAAAAGGCATTATGGTGTGCATTGCAGTTGAATAAATAAACCGCTAGTCATCCGGGAAATGGTTTAAAAGCAAATTGGATGTTTATGGCATCTCTGGCTGCAGTAGAAACCGGGTTCGTGTGTGCATAAGGAAATGTTAGAGAATTTGGTTTCAGCGTCTATCGCGCTAATTTTATGCAGCTGCTAGGGTTGTTTATTGTGGTGAGAAAAGATCGCCAGCCGATGTGTATGAAAAGGGATTTGTTGTACACATGAATGAGGCTGGGAATAGGCGACGCAATGATAATTATCCCTGACTGGGATGGTTACACGATACGTGAACCGGGGTTTTTCTTTTCAGGATAATTTATGATAAGGAAAGTAAGAACTCTTACAGAGGATTTGTAAGCGAAGGAATGCTTGAAAAGGTAAGAATTCTTTTGCAGAAGCTTTACGATTATAGCTTTGCTCCAATTAATGCGTGTAGCATTTTCAGGTGCCTAATGCGATTGCATTGGCAAAAACGTATGCGTCTAGGGATGAGGTAATGGGGGGTTTTAGGTAATTGTACCGTGAGGTTTGGCGGAACCGTCACAACTTCATCATATCTTTGTAAACGGATCACCCTGTGGTGTTTAAGTTCTTCGATCTTCACCGTGCACTCATCGTCAAACCAAAGCTTGGACTTAGTTGTTTTCTTCAATCCTAATACCTTTTGGACTGTTTGTTTCATTGCGTCTCTGATCGATGCCTATTTAGTGCCCAGTTTCTTCTTCCCCACTACTTCCATTCTCTAGGATGCTAAATCTATTCGTTAGTTCGTCTTGATGTTCAGCCCTTTTACGTAGGTCTTTTAGTTTATCAATGTCGAACTTTTTACTCGTCTCCCGTGACTTCCCATGTGGGTTTGCTGCGAGCCGACTTCTCATTTTGCCCATCACTAGAAGGTGATCGGAGTCGCAATCTGCTCCTCTATATGATCTTACGTCAAAGATATTCGAGTGGTGTCTTTTGTCTCTGAGGAAGTGGTCTATTTCGTTACGCGCTACGCCGTCGGGTAATATCCATGTGGCTTTATGGATTTGCTTGTGCTTGAACATCGTGTTTTTCACTACCAGATCTTTTGACGCTGCGAACGTGATAATTCGAATTCCATTATCATTTGAAACGTCGTGTAGGCTTTCTTTATATAGTTGGTTGGAAGATATCTTCCTTTCCAATTTTTGCGGTCTTCGATGAGGATTGTAACGTCGAATGATAAGATCCCATCAAATACTTCCTCCAGGGTCTCGTAGAACGTGTCCTTCGTTTCTTCGTCGGTAGATTCTGTTGGGGCGTGCACGTTTATAAATACATAATTGTACCATGGTCGGCATTCGGTCATTAATAATTTTCACATCTTTTACATGGGGCGTATTCTTCTTGTTTCTGATGAAGCCGGTTCCGAGGTTATGTGTACGAGGGTTGCCTCTTATGTTTCGGGATTTGGCAACCCTAGTGTTGCAATCCCGCAATTGACAGCTCTGTCGTAAAGTTGGACATTTTTGACGTTATACACACTCAGAACGTTTTGACATACGAGCGCTATTTGTGTTGTTTACAGTAACTTAAAAGATTCATCTCGGCCCAAAAATGGAATTAAATCGTCAACATTTTCGTGCGATTATTTTTTACAACTTTCGGCGTGGATTAACTCAGCAACAGTGCATGGATGAACTTAATTCAATTTTTGGCGATGAAGCTGCATCAAGGACCAGTGTTTATCGATGGTATGGTGAATACAATCGTGGTCGTAGTTCACTCCAAGATGAATTTCGTGAAGGTCGTCCAAAATCAGTTGTTGTTCCGAAAACCATTGATGCTGTGCGCGAACTGATATTGGAAGATCGTCATGTGACCTATCGTGAGATTGAGACAACCTTAGGCGTTAGTGGGACCAGCATACATTCAATATTGCATAAACATTTGACTGTCAAAAAAATTTGTTCGCGTTGGATCCCACAGAATTTGTCAATCGCCCAAAAAAAGGCTCGTGTCAATTGGTCGAAAGAAATGCTCAAAAAATACGGTCGCGGTGCTTCGAAACACGTCTATGACATCGTGACAGGTGATGAATCGTGGATTTACGCGTATGAGCCCGAAAGTAAACAGCAGTCGACTATCTGGGTGTTTCAAGATGTGCCAAATCCAACAAAAGTTGTTCGCGCACGAAGCACTTCCAAGCAAATGGTCGCCTGTTTTTTCGGAAAAACTGGACATGTCGCAACCGTACCACTAGAACAAGGCAGAACAGTCAATTCTGAGTGGTACACAACCATTTGTTTGCCAGTTGTCTTCCAAGAAATCAGGAAAACCAACCGCCGAAGACGGATCACTCTTCACCACGACAATGCGAGCTCTCACACATCGGCTGCGACAACTGCATTTTTGAGAACCCAAAACATCGATTTGATGGGTCATCCGCCGTATAGTCCTGACTTGGCACCGAATGACTTCTTTTTATTCCCGTACGTAAAAAACAAACTGGTCAACGTTTTTCGACATCTGAAGAAGCGGTTGCTGCATTCAGAATGCATGTGTTGGAGATACCTCAATCAGAGTGGCAAAAGTGCTTCGACAACTGGTTCAAACGCATGCAAAAGTGTATAGATCTTCATGGGGAATATTTTGAAAAACAATAAAGTGATTTTCGATGATCAATATTTGTTTTTGTTCTCTAATCCCGAAATATAAAAGGCAGCCCTCGTATCAGTGCCTCCACACGACAGTGTAAACCCGTTGGTTTCGATTACTTGATGTAGGAGTCTGACTTCTTGAAGCGCGACGATATCCATTTTGTATTGTTTCCGCGTTTTCTATGACCGCTTGTATCGCACCTGTTTTATACAACGTTTGAACATTCCACGGGTCGATGGGTATATCCAACTTTTTCTGTTTTTCCCTACGTCTTCTTTTTGTGGAGTCGGTGTTTTCTTCATGATTTTTTCCCTTATGGTAGTGTCGGCTCATTACACCTACGCCTACTGGTTTGTTCGTGAGATTGTTTTATGTATATTGATTATTCATTTTTGTTCCCACGAGTCTTGGGATTTCAAATAGTTCGTCATATCAGAGCCCTGCTTTGATATGGTAACGTCTGTTTACTGCTCTGATTCGACCCGGGGTCAGAGAGGCGCCGTTATAATACAGCCGGCACACCCCTGGCTGCAAACCATCCAATGCGCACGGTGACGCGTAACACCCTGGATTAGGGGTGGTAGATCTTTCTCTGTAACTCCTCGCTAGCCTGTCTAACATGGGTGCCCCTACTGGAAGCAAATGCTTCCGGCAGCATATCCTGAGTGATTCATTGTAGTTTAAGCCCCCACACAACGTCAACATTTCTACCAAAGGAGGCGACTGAAAAGATAATCAATGAATATTATTTACAAACATTTCAACACGTTGTTTTCCAAATGACGGTTTTCTGAGCTGAGGACAGTTATTCTACGGATCTGTTGTACTGATTTTAGTAAATCTTGGTGCGTTTTGTTCATTAACTTGTACTATATGTAAATTCATCTCAATCTGGTCAAAAAATCAATAAAAAATTTGTTTTTGCGCTTTTTACACGTATCCACTATTTCGGTTCTGGCTTTAATATCTTGTTAATAACTAGTGATGAATTCGTATGCACGAATATTTAATCATCATGATCATCGGCACTACAACCGGGATCCGGTCTTGGCCTTATTTAGCAAGTCTCGAGACTTGTTAAATTTTCCATAATAATTTATTTTTACGGGCACGGTTATTAGCCTTGCGCCAACCTTTCTCAGGATGACGAATCTTTAATATGTCATCTAATTCGTTTATTTTAACTGTACAAAGGAATAAATTATCTCTCTAAAGAATACAAAAAACCGAAATTAAAAAAAAAATATTTTGTTCTCGAAGAATAGAAACGTTTAATGGTATTACCTAATAAAAGACTTAAGAAAATATTTCTTGGAAATTTCCGTTTTTTTTTTTGGCTGCATATATTAAGACTTCTTAATATTACAAGATGGTAAGATGCGATTATTTGTGAAGAGTGGAAAAAATTGCTTTCCAGCCATTAACAGACAGAACATTAAAATCTGAACGCTGTTGGAAAATGTTCTATAAAAAACATGTAGCGAAAAAATTCGGTCTTTCGCATTTTTTTTCTTTATTTTATATATACAGGGCAGTTCATAGATTTTGTTTGACTGCCATTTTGATTTGGATGACATGTATGAGTTGGCATTTGACAGGTACAGAAATTAAACAGCTAATGTCGCAATTGTATTGTATTGTAAACACATTTATTTGCACAAAAATACAGAATAGAGGTTTTACAATATTAGACTAAATGGTAAGCCTATTTCAACAAGGTTGATTTTGATGTAAGATGTAATTTACTGGCTCTGCACAAACACTCTAAGTTATTCTACGTGTACATTTGTTTTGTTTATTATGTAATTATTTTACTTTTCGTTGTACAGCAATTTTTATTGTTTTTACTTTAAACAAAAAAGTTACAAATTGTATCAGAAAAAAAAGAAAACTTGAATTTAATTACATTATTGTAGTTTTTGATTTTTTTTGTTTGTTTTTGTTTATTTTGTAGCGAGCTTAGGGTTCGCTGGATTAATTATTTTTAATAAATAAGAGCCGTTAAATCGATTTTGAATTAATATAACACTTTATTAGTCCGTCATTAACAACCGTTACTTTTACCGTACACTTAACGATTTCTTGACATCGCTTCCGTACTTATCACGTCTTTTACTGCTTACTTCTTACTTTTTACTTCTTACTTCTTAGTTATCGCTTGCTTCACTTTCTACTTCTTACTCATCCCCATGATCTGTGTGCGACGTATTTATAGCGTTTCCTCATTCTGATTCAGCGTTTCGTTTCCGCCCATTCCACAGCCTTGAATGTTCTATTGTTCATAGTCTCCAGTTTTTCAGTACTTTCTAGAATATTCTAGTACTTTGTTTCGGACTTTGTCAAATATTCTAGTACTGATTGTCATATGCGTCACAATATATTTAACGGGGGGTTAAGCAGCAGTAGTGTGACGGAGCGTTAAATAGCAGCTGTTAGGCCTGTTGCACATTTACGTGCACACAAAAATATAAAATTAAATATAGGTATTGTGTACTCATGGTTATTCTTTCTAGCCATTTCACGTTTGCAACAGTTGGCAGCCGTCAGTTTGTGGGTTAGGCGTCATCAGTAGTCATTATTCAGTTGTCATTAACAACAGCCGTATTCAATCGTCGTAAGCAGCAGCTGTATTCAGTCGTCGCGTTACGTGACCGTATAACGTAGTTTACATTTTCATATATCATGTTATTTTTCTGTTTCTAAAATTATATTTGTATGTATTAGTTGTACAACTTTGCTTCCGCCGTTTTTTTTTCCCGAAATTCGAAGCTTTATTGTAAAAAACTGGTTATACATTTATGATTCAAAGTATTGTCCATCGCTGGCCACTACTTTCTCCCATTTTTCGGGCAGCATACGAATCCCGCGTTGAAAAACTGGTCATCTTTTGAATCGATCCACGAATCGGTCCAATTTTTTACTTCTTCATAAGACCGGAAGTGCTTGTCAGCCAGGCCGTGTGCCATTGATCGAAACAAGTGATAGTCCGAGGGAGCAACGTCTGGAGAATACGGCGGGTGGGGTAGGACTTCCCATTTCAAAGTTTCCAAGTATGTCTTGACCACTTTCGCAACATGGGGTCGAGCATTGTCATGCTGTAAAATCATTTTATCATGTCTCTCGTTGTATTGCGGCCGTTTGTCTTTCAATGCTCGGCTCAAACGCATTAATTGCGTTCGATAACGATCGCCTGTGATCGTTTCAGTCGGTTTTAACAACTCATAATACACTACGCCGAGCCGGTCCCACCAAATGCTGAGCATGACCTTGGAACCGTGGATATTCGGTTTGGCCGTCGACGTGGAAGCATGGTCGGGATATCCCCATGATTTTTTGCGCTTGGGATTATCCTAATGAACCCATTTTTCGTCCCCAGTCACAATGCGATGCAGAAATCCCTTCCGTCTTTGCCTTGCAAGCAGCTGTTCACAAACACACAAACGCCGTTCAACATCTCTCGGATTCAACTCGTACGGCACCCAATTTTCTTGTTTCTGAATCATTCCCATGACTTTCAGGCGTTTTGAAATGGCTTGTTGCGTCACTCCCAATGATCCTGCCAATTCTTGTTGCGTTCGACACGAGTCTTGATCAAGTAATGCCCCCAATTCTGCATCTTCGAAAACCTTCTCTCTTTTACCGCCATGTTGGTCTTCGACGTTAAAATCACCGTTCTTGAAGCGTTGAATCCACCCTCGGCACGTTCTTTCACTAATAGCGGCCTCAGCATAGGTATTTGAGAGCATTCGATGGGCCTTAGCCGTAGATTTCTTCATATTAAAGCAGAAAATTAAAACCTCCCGCAAATGACGAGAATTTGGTTCGTAAGCTGACATGTTTAATCGAGAATAACTTTCTGACGCAGACACAAATCGACTAATATTTCGATGGCGTTATGTATATAACTACCTAAGCTTATTGTATGACATCTATGATCGATTTATTTCAACTACCACTTACCGCTACAGCCATCTGTTGCAAAGCGGCGGAAGCAAAGTTGTACACCGAATACTATATTCTATATCTTAAAATAAACATATATCTGAAACAAACCACGAAATCCCATGAATTGTAATAAATGCAAAAAAAAGAAACAGTATAAAGATGATTTGTATTCAAGAACTACCTGCCTGGTGTGCCTCATGAAAGAACCCATGTACACACATACATGTGTACTACCAACGATCTTCTCCCCAAACGATTGAATATCGTCGAGTCCATTTTCATCTGCCGACCACGCTGGTCGCGCGAGCTTCCGCTGTCCGTAGCGCTGCGAACGCGTACAATCCGGAGTGAGTGTTGCATAATACAAGTAGTCGCAACATAATCAATTAAAAGTAATTTTTCGTGTGTAAATCAGTATAATGCCATACAGTAGAGTACATCGTCTTACGTTCTTTTGTGCATCCGTTTAATCGTCAGTGTAATCAGAATCCGTTTTCGAGTAAAATAATTGTGAACCATTTGCAAACAGTTTAATTAAATAAAAGAACCTTTTTATACAGACAATCAAACCGTGTTTTATTTTACCTACTCCTGGTGGACGATTTGTTGCGAAGTTTTGTTCCCTGGCCCTGTTTTCGTTAGGGTTTTAGCGGCGAAAGTGTTAGTGGGACGAGGTAGAACTCACACCCATGCCGGTGCCACGATCTCGTCCCCCAACAGTGGTTGAAAATAGTATCCGATGGTGACATTGTACCATTCCAACACCCACCAATTCGCCATTCAATGCGAGTTAAAATCAACACTCTTCACCTATTGTTGATTTTGTATCTGTCAAAATAACGCTACCCCAAAAATTATTATACGTCGTCTGTTTCTATATCCCACCTCCCCTGCCTATTGAATCGCACGAACTAGAAACTAATGCTATTGTTACGTACCAGAAACACCCACCCCAACATACATACCGGGCCAAGCCCCATTATACTTCGGATCATTTAAGGTGAATTCCTTTCGAGTTGATTAATGTTAAATTAATTTAATTAAGCAGCATCGCTAAAGAATGAAACCATACAGTCCAGCCGTACATCTAAGAACAAAACTCTATGGCGGCACCGTTTCTCTTAATCCTTCCAAAGGAAACGTTGTAGTGTTCTACAAAGCCCTACCATTTCCCTCCTCTATATATCATCATCATCGGCACTACAACCGGAAAATGGTCTTGGCCTTATTTAGCAAGTCCTGAGGCCTGTTAAATTTTTCATAATGATTTGTTTTTTCCGGGCAAGGTCATTAGTCTTGCGCCAGAGGCTCCCCGACGGGGAATCGAACCACGGTCTCCCGCATGACCGGCGGGTATACTAACCACTATACTATCGAGGATATATATTACCCTTAAATATTATCCCTATACACATCCACCTACTATATCATCCATCCATTTCCAAACTAACATTCAATCCAATGTTAGACAAATTGAACCAAATGTTCAATTATTCAATTCCAAGAAATTCCTAAAATCCAAACATCACAATGCAAACAAACCCTGTAATCACGTGATAACGAACCAAAAGTCCATTTGGTTCGCATACACACAATTTATATAAGTAGATCAAAATTCCTGCAATCTTTATTTCCATTCATATGCATTCTAATCATCTGGCTTATGTTCTAAAAATAGATTTCCTATCCTTTTATTTTCTATTTCCTTATCCTGTAGATAATAATCTTATCTCGGGGGCATTCTATCCCAATGATATGTATCCTGAAAGTACTCTCCAGAGTGGGTTTATTCCACCAGAAGCATTCCTCTTCTTGGATAGAAAAAGTCTTACTCAAAACATGCATGGAGGGTCTGTAGTGGTTTACAAACCCTACCACTTCCCTCTCCTACACATATTTCATTTATCAAATTCCCGATACATAATAATACATTTCATCATCATCATCATCCTCATCATCGGCACTACAATCGGGATCCAGTTTTGGCCTTATTTAGCAAGTCTCTCCACGGGTCACGATTTCGAGCCGATGTCATCCAGCTGGCGCTCCCAAGCTCTGGGCGTCTCGCTGTCGCCTTCCATACATCCTGCCCCAAAGGATTTTCCGTTCAGGCTCCTCATCGCCCATTCGAGCTAGGCGTCCCGCCCACCAGAGTCTGCCGAGCTTAATTTGTCTTACAACGTTAGCTTCAAGGTAGATTGCGTTCAACTCATGGTTGTAGCGTCTCCGGGAATCGTGCTCCCTCAGACACGGGGCCAACAATTCTCTTTAAGGCCTTTCTCTCGAACGTGGCTAAGAATTCAGAGTGTCTTTTATTGACGATCCAGGTCTCGGATCCATACATGAGTACTTCTAAGACCATGGTCTTGTACAGTAATAGCTTGGATGTTCTGGATAAACTTCGGGATTTAAAGAGCCTTGATAGACCATAGTAGGCTCTGTTGGATTTGACCATCCATCCGCGTATTTCTTCCTCCATATTGTTATCGGCTGCTACTATTGACCCAAGGTAGTTAAAGGATTGCACTACTTCAAACTTGTACTCCGCTACCCTGATAGTTTGATCAACTTAGGTCTTCTCTTCGCAGAAGTTGCCACCATTCACTTACCTTTTCCTTCATTAATGTACACTCCCCGTTTTTGTGTCGCCTTCTCGATCTGGGTGAAGGAGTCCTATATAGCCGAATCGGATCTAGCGATGATGTCGATGTCATCTGCGTAGGCAAGTATTTGGCTAGATTTGGTGACAATAGTCCCTCTAGTTGTAATTCCAGAGTCACGGATTGCTTTCTTCAACGCATGGTTGAAGAGGAGGCAGGCCAGACCGTCCCATTGTCGGAGTCCATTAAAGATGTTTATTGGTTTGGACAGCAATCCCACTATTTTTACTTGACTAGTTACGTTGGTTATGGTCAACCTACAAAGTCGTATCAATTTGTTTGGAATGCCGAACTCTCTCATGGCATTATATAGGTGATACGCAGGTGGCTTTGTGGATATCTTTAAGTGGAAACTTGGTACTCGGAAGGACCAAGTTCCTTGATGCTGCCAGTGCGATGTCCCGTACTCTATTGTTATTAGTGTTCTCATGCTAACTATGGGAACCTGAAAATCGGCTCCTGACTTGTTTTGGCATTCAAATCACCAAGGACAATTTTCACATCGTATCTTGGGTAGGCATTGAGGGCCCGTTCGACGTTCTCGTAGAATTCTTCTTCTTTGGCGTCAGGCGTCGTTGGCACCTCGGTCCGTTCGTACCGTCATCAGAGTCGAGGAGTGGCGGCGATCTATCAACACGTGGTCAATTTGGTTGCGAGTGGCTCCATCAGGTGATACCCAGGTAGCTTTGTGGATATCGTTACGCGGAAACCTGGTACTTGCAACGACCAAGTTTTTCGATGCTGCCAGTTCGATGACTCGTAATCCATTGTCATTAGTGTTCTCATACAAACGGTGGGTGCCTGTGTAATGCCCGAAAACCGGCTCCCGACCTATTTCCGCATTCAAATCACCAAGAACGATTTTCACATCGAATCTTGGGCAGGCATTGAGGGCCCGTTTGACGTTCTCGTAGAATTCTTCTTCTTTGTCGTCAGACGACTCCTCTGTAGGTCCGTGAACGTTTATGAGGCCTATGTTCTTCAACTTGGCTTACGCGCGAATAGTGTATAGCCTTTCGTCTATTACATTAAAGCCGATAATGGCAGGCTTCAGTTTTTGGCTGACTAGAGAGTCTACCCCGAGCACTTGGTGTTTTGCATGATAGGTATAATAAATGTCATACTCGTTGTTTTGAATAACACCACACCCCGTCCATATTATTTCTTGTAATGCTGCTATGTCAGCCTTAAAATCGGTCAGGGGATCGGCTAGCTCCTGTGCAGCTCGATCTCTGTAATTCTCAATTCTGAAAATTCTCAAATCGTTTAGACATTTTCGTTTCCGTGGTCGTCGTCGTGTATCCGTTTGTTTTTTCGGGCAAGATTGTTAGTCTTGCGCCAATTTTTCTCAGGATGTCGCTGCATACATCGGTTCACTATTTGGCGGCTGCCAAAGTAGCTGTCCAGGGTTTTTTTTTTTTTTTTGGTTTCGGTAGGAAGGTGGAAATCTTGAAAAGATACTTCTGGACCGATCCAGAGGCATGCCGGGATTTTACCGATTAAAACCACCTCCCGCCAGGCACATATTCCCGTTGATCCTCGCGGAACTTTCTTTCAGACATTCGAACGCGGGGCGGGACGGAGTTTACCTGCTACTCCGCTCGTCGGGTCGCAACTGCTGCATTACTTCACAGAGAATACCATTTGTTATGGACCATTCCTGTTTTGAACTAAGCATGTATTCTATTACTCCTCCCGGAGTAACTGTCAGTCTCATATGTCTCTCCTATCCAGGGGTGTCACGTGGAGACTGCATGGCAACTCGGATTGAACAGGGACAAGGATCGTCCTGGCCGTCGCCGGGTTCAAAGCAATCAGTGATTTTGCCCTGTATGTATATGATATTGATATGGTCCGTTGTTTGTGGTTATCCAGATCGATTCGTCAGTGATCTAGGTGCTGCATTACGTCGAACGTATCTGGAGAGTATGTGGGGGTAGATGTATGTAGCCAACGTATGGCACAGGATTCACTGAACACCCCCGACAATTAGAAAGTAGTTCTTGCAGTTAACTATTTGAAATGTATACATATATATAAAGAATATATTATATACATATATATAAAGGCGAGCTGTCCGATTAAAGAATTTGAAGTTATCTCTTAAATATAAAATCCAATATATTTGCTTCCAAATTGAAATATTCACACACACTTAACTGAATTTGTTTGTTAGATGTCACATTTATTTATTTTTCTTTATTTAATATTCTTTTATCAATTCGCGTTTCAGTGTTTATTCGCTCCGATTGAAAATATGTTTTTGCGGAAATTTATTGTAATTGGTAATCAATTATCAAAGAAAAAAAACTATTCACTATGCTTTTTGACGCGACGCGACCTTACATCCTCGTGATCGAATAGCGACTGGCTCAATTTAGGGTGGAAATCGTAATTTCTGCTTTTTACACATTGATCTGCCAATGGTAATCATGCTCTCTTGTGTGTTCCCCAACTCACCACACTCATCCAGGTCGAAACGTACTTGTGTATTCGTTCGACGTCGATGGGCGTAGCCAGAATGGAGAAATCAAAAGGGAAAGCACAATAACCCAGGGTGGATCTGGCTAGGTGTGTGTGCGTCAATGCCGTGTATACGGCTGGTCTACTGACCTAGTGACTATCACTTAGGTCAACGCACTATAGCAAGACAGAAATACGAGAGAGAGGGCAAACATAGTTAAGGTTATTCACCAGCAAAAAGAGATCATTGGTCCCAAGCGAATGGGTGATCTGGGAAAAATCAATAGGACGCCGCATCGGCTGGGGATATAATTCCATTCTGTGGAATGTCCAATAATACCCAAGCCTATGGACTATGACGTAACCGCGTCGCTTGGTTTGGCTTGGTTGTTGCTAACCAATACGAATGGAATTTCCGGTGGAAATCCCATGGTTAGCGCAATAGTGTTGCCGTATGTTGTTGATTGTAGCTAAACTCAATTATGCATTATCTGCATAGAAAAATGAGTTTAGCTATGCGTCCCTTTGACATGTCCTGCTGGTAAATACCTATCAAGGGAAATGGGTAGGTATTGGTTGGAATTGTGGGCTGTTTCTCCTATAGGATAGAGAAACCCCTACAGTACTCCCCCGCCAGTGACATAGTCACGAAATCATGGTAGGTCGGAAGGAGTAGTTTGATGGTTGTCGGAAGGAAGTTAGATTGGAGGTGGATTAGGAGGATTTTTTGATTGCCCGAGGAGACGTGCTCGGCTTCGGGTGAGTGGAGGTTGAGGTGGTTGGCGAATGTTGGCAGAGTCGGTTGTTGACTGAGGATCTGGAGCTGACGCCTCGAAGAAACAAGGTTTGAGTCTCTCAACACTGACTGTGGATCGTTTTCCTCGAATATCAATCTCGAAGACACGATCGCTGATGCGGTTGGAGATTCTGAAGGGACCGTCATACCGAGGGTCCAAAGGTTTTTTAACCTTATCCACCCTGACAAAGACGTGCGTGCAGCTGTGCAGTTCAGGGTGAACGAAAAGTTTTTTAGAACCATGCCTGGTCACGGGCGATGCTCTAACCTTACGAAGAAGGTCGCGGAGGTGGCCCACATCCTGCAACTGGTTATGTGGCGTATCACCATCCACGAACAGTTCGCCTGGTAGTAGGAGGTTGGTGCCATAGGTGAGTTCCGCAGCGGAAGCACCTAGGTCCTCCTTAAAACTAGTCCTCAGACCGAGGAGTACGGTAGGTAGAGCGTCAAACCATTTAGTGTCGTTATGACACATGAGGGAAGCCTTGAGAGACCGATGCCAGCGTTCGATCATCCCGTTGGATTCGGGGTGATAGGCGGTCGTGCGACTTCGTTGGCATCCGAGGAGATCCGTCAGCTGCCCGAAGATCGTTGCCTCGAATTGCGGCCCTCGATCTGTAGTAATGGTGGCAGGTACGCCGAAACGTGTGACCCAGGTCGAATAGAAGGCCTTGGCGACTGATTCAGCAGTTACTGCTCTGAGAGGAATCGCCTCTGGCCATCGCGTGTAGCGATCCATCATAGTGAGGATGTACGAAAATCCTCTCGATGGAGTAAGCGGTCCCACTATGTCAATATGGACATGGGCGAAGCGTGCCGTGGGTAGCTTAAATTGTGCAGGTTCTAATACATTATGCCGCGCTACTTTGCAGCGCTGGCATTGGAGGCAAGCGCGGGCCCAGGTGGTGAGGTCTTTGCTCATTCGGGGCCAAATGAATTTCTTACGGACGGCAGCACCGGTTGCGCGGCCGCTGGGGTGGGCTGGATCATGGTAGACCTGGAACACGCCCCTACGAAGCTTCTCGGGAATATAGGGCCCGGCGGTTCCAGTTGAAACATCGCACCAGATTTCGCCCAAAGGATCGCGGAGGGTGATTTTGCGTAGCTCGAGTGCTGTATCAGCAGTTAGAAGTGATTCGAGCTGGCTGTCCTCCTGTTGGGCCAGGGCTAGGTCGACGTTGTTCAGAGTGGCGCGCAAGTGAATCGTATCGATTCGAGAAAAGGCGTCCGCCGAGATGTTTTGTGGACCAGAGATATGTTTAATCTCGGTAGTGTATTGGCCTATGAGGTCGAGTTGACGTTCTTGTCGGGGGGAAGCATTTCCCGACTTTTTCCGGAACGCAAAGACCAGAGGTTTGTGGTCTGTATACACGGAGAGCGAGCGACCCTCTACCATATGACGAAAATATTTAATGGCGCTATAGATCGCCAGTAATTCCCGGTCATAGGCGCTGTATCGCCGCTCTGTGGGACTCAGTTTCCTGGAAAAGAAACCGAGCGGTTCCGGTTGGCCTTCAAAATCTTGTTGTAGAACTGCTCCGATTGCGGAATCCGATGCATCGCATTGGATAGACAAAACCGCTCCCTCTAAGGGATATCGGAGTAGGGTGGCGTTAGCCAGTTGCTCCTTGGACAGTTGGAACGCACGGTCCGAAGCTTCTGTCCATGGAATTGGGCGCTTGTCGTTGCGCTTCGCTCCTTTTAGAAATTCAGTCAGAGGAGCCTGGGTTTGGGCGGCGTCTTTAAGGGTGGGTCTGTAAAAATTGAGCATGCCGAGGAAACGTCGGAGCTCGCTTATGTTGGTTGGGCGTGGATATTGGATGAGGGCCTCCACACGGTCTGGAAGTGGGCGAATGCCCTGATCGTCAACAATGTAGCCCAGATATGTGATTTGCTCTTTGGCATATTGACACTTATCTGGGTTAATGACAAGACCAAATTCGCGGAGGCGCTCGAGGACCTGTCGTAAATGGCGCTTGTGTTCAACGTGGTCTCGTGAGGCGATGAGAATGTCATCGAGATAAGCATGACAGCAATTGAGACCACGTAAAGCCGAGTCGATGTATCTCTGGAATGTCTGCGCGGCATTCCTGAGACCGAAAGTCATTACTTTGAACTCGAAGAGTCCGAAAGGAGTAATGACTGCCGTTTTTGGGATGTCTTCAGGTGCCACCGGGATTTGGTGGTAAGCCCTGGTGAGATCCAGGGTGGTGAAGACTTTGCACCCTCGTAATTTATATGAAAAATCATATAGGTGTGCAATGGGGTATCTGTCGGGGACTGTTGCTGCATTCAGCAGTCTGTAATCCCCGCATGGGCGCCACTCCCCCGAACGTTTCTTAACTAAATGGAGTGGGCTTGCCCAAGGACTGTCTGATGGTTGACAGATACCTTGTGCTATCATTTCATCGAACTCGGCGCGTGCCGCGCGTAGTTTTTCTGGAGCCAGGCGACGTGCGCGTTGGCTTACTGGAGGGCCCCGTGTCTCGATGTGATGAAACACATTCGCCTTATGTCGTCGCTGGTTAGGTAGAGGAATTGTCGTATTGACAAATTCCTGTACCATAGCTTGGATAGGGTCTGTACACGGTGTGGCCCTGGGTATTACCGCTGGAGATGCCGACAAGGGCAAGGAAGGTGCGGTGTGGGCTACTAGCCTGTTGTGTGTCGAATCGACCAACAGATTGGGGTTCATTAACATCAGCAATCACAAACTGGTGTGTGATTGGATGTCGGAGACCCAGATGGAGTGTCAGCTTTTTCCTTCCGTACGTGCGTATCGGAGGATTATTAGCTGCTGACAACTGTAAGGCGGTGGGCACGCGGTTGCGTGGGGCGAACGATCGCGGAAGGACCGAAATATCAGCGCCGGTATCGACGGTAAAATTGATTTTCAGTCTCGAGTCCCTGATCGTAAGGCGTCTTATGGATGCGGTGCCGGCCGGTTGCGCAGGGGTGTCGGTCGGCAAAATTAGTTTAAAGACTGACGCCGGTTGTTGGTTGGTCGAGTCCAACCGCAGGGTGCCCTACAATTAGTTGTACGGTCTCCGTACCGTTGGTGGTTGGCGCACCACGCGCGTGTGACGGCATTGTTGGGCGGATTTTGCCTATTGGCAGGTTCGTCACGAGAAGGCCGTGGAGGTGGGCGACGAAAAGAAATCCGCTGGGATGTATTTTGTGGAGGTTGCGCCCGGTTCATTGGGCGGTTCGGCGCGCTTCGTTGTGTGTTTTGGAACCTCGCGCAAACTTGATCCAATTCGCGGCGGAATGAGGCCTGAAGCGCGAGTAGGTCAGCCGTAGTGACCTGAGTAGGAGGGTTGTCTGGCTGGGAATCGCCGATAATACGGTCGAGGGTTTGTTGGGTTGGGTTCGGATTAAGGCCAGTGTGCCTTCTAGAGGATGAGGAGGGTAGCTGAGTCGAAACTACCAGAGCGGTTCGAGGTGCAGTTTGAGACGACTGAGGGTGCCGTGTAGGCAGTGCGGCATGTTGACTAACCGCCGCGACTTGATATGGTGGTAGCTCAGACTGTGGGTTCAAGGTTTCCATAATCGAATCAGCCACCTTTGATAAATAGCCCAAACTTTGATTAGGTTGGGCCATTAATGCCGAGCGGGCATGTTGAGGTAAATTCCTCAGAAAATGTGGCCTAATTAGATCATCCGAGATCCTGGTCCCCGCTATCGAGCGTAAATGAGTCAGGAAAAGGGATGGTCTAATACCTGAAAAATTTGTCTCGCTTGCCAATCGCTGTAGTCTGATGCTGGTGGGTTGGTCCAAAGCGTTAAGGAGACTCTCCCGCATGCTGCTGTAGGGATCAGGGCCCGGTGACCTGATCGCCTGCGCAACATGCATTCGCTGTGTCCCATCCAGAACCCGCAACAATTCTACAGCACGATGTTCTCCATCGTGGATGTTAGCGAACCGGAAAAAACGGTCGGCTATGGCAAACCAAAGCTCTGGATCCTCCTCGTCGAACGGAGGGAGCTTTACGCTCTGGGCAAGGGATGGCAATTCGTCGCTAGAAGCGTCGTGGAAAGCGGGGGATTGAGGTCGGGCTTGCGCCTGCTGGGATGTACCGGCTCGTGTGGTAGGCATTGTGGTGCCTAAGTGTAAAGAGAAGCCGCGATTGGGAAGGTTGAGAGGAGACGCGTTGTGTCTGTGGATGAAACAAAAGGGTCGCAAAGGAGTACGTGGAGTCGAGAAAGATTGAGTGAGAGTCGCGTGAAGCTAATTGGAGTCGTATGGAGTCAAAAATAGGTCGCGTCAAGTCGAGTCAGATGCTACGAAAACGTGCAGGGCTGTATTGTTACTCAATGGAATTTAAAATTACTTGATATAAAATATTTAACTGGGAAGTTACTTTCCTTCCAATGTAAAATTATTTATAATGTTTATTAACAATTGAGCTATATTAATACTCAGTTCGTTCCCTTTTGGAAAGTATGATTTAGAATAATGTTAGTTTGTTTGAAAATAATTTAACAGTGTTGTGCTTTGTCTTTTTTGTTTTGATTTGCAATAAATTGAATTTAATAATTTACCTTTTTTTTTGTTTATGTTAATATAAATGTATTGCTCGTAAAATATTTGGTACAACGGAACATGAAATGACCAACAATGCTTGAACTTTTGAGCTTAATTAACTATGACACTGTTTCTAAATTAGGATCTTAAAGCTAACATTTAATCAAATAATTTATACGATTTAAATTTAAATTTTATGTTTGGTGGCTCAGGCGGAGCTCACCCAAAGAAGAAATAACACTTGAAAAATAAATTAAAACGGAGAGAAAAAACCTGAGATCCAGCGCTGCGTTTTAAAGGTGGGCGGTATTTGGTTGGCGTCGCCGTTGCGCTTGCTGAAAAGATGGTGTCAGTCCGGGACTTCTGATGATGTTGCGGTAATGGCAAAGCTGCGTTGGGGCTCTACTTGCCCTTTCAGCGTCTTTTAATTTATTTTCCGTTTTAGTTTTTCGTCGAGAAAACTTTTTCTTTTTTTTTGAATTTTGTTGATGAAATTTTATTAAATTGTCTTTTTGTTGGCGGTTTATTTTGGATATTTCCAATT
This sequence comes from Microdon myrmicae, assembly GCA_963931805.1. Lineage (NCBI taxonomy): Eukaryota > Metazoa > Arthropoda > Insecta > Diptera > Syrphidae > Microdon > Microdon myrmicae. The sequence goes on from OZ007501.1 coordinate 108,869,190, forward strand.
TGTTTTAAAATCAAAATGGTAGTGATTAGTTTAATTGCTTTCTGTTGTTAACATTTTTATTGAGAAAATAAATTTTCTTATTTTAGCACTTTTTTTTTGAATTAGTTCAATGTTGAATGTTATCTTTTGGTTTTGTTTGATTCATTTAAATTTTTGGTTGAAGAGTTTTTTGTTAAATTTATCAGAAGGTTTTTTGTTTAAGCACTTTTTCTTTGATTTTTAATAATTCTGGATTTTTGTTGCTTTTGGTTTTTTGAGTTGAAATATTCTTTATTGTCTTTTTTTTAAATAATTGATTTTGTTTATTTGCACTGAAGTTTATTTAGTTGGGTATTTTTCACATTGGTATTTCGAAAATTTCATTGTCTTTTTTTAAATTATTTTCCCACTTTAATTTTTTGAAATTTTTTTAATTGATTTTGAATTTTTTGTTTAAAAATGTCCCTTTTTGGCACTGTCTATTGGTTTTTGTTGGCTGTTTATTTTGCTTTAAATTAACTTTGTAATTATTGTTTTTGATTTTGTTGAAGGTTGCGTGCTTTTTTTTCGGGTTCACCACTGTGGGGGTAGATGTATGTAGCCAACGTATGGCACAGGATTCACTGAACACCCCCGACAATTAGAAAGTAGTTCTTGCAGTTAACTATTTGAAATGTATACATATATATAAAGAATATATTATATACATATATATAAAGGCGAGCTGTCCGATTAAAGAATTTGAAGTTATCTCTTAAATATAAAATCCAATATATTTGCTTCCAAATTGAAATATTCACACACACTTAACTGAATTTGTTTGTTAGATGTCACATTTATTTATTTTTCTTTATTTAATATTCTTTTATCAATTCGCGTTTCAGTGTTTATTCGCTCCGATTGAAAATATGTTTTTGCGGAAATTTATTGTAATTGGTAATCAATTATCAAAGAAAAAAAACTATTCACTATGCTTTTTGACGCGACGCGACCTTACATCCTCGTGATCGAATAGCGACTGGCTCAATTTAGGGTGGAAATCGTAATTTCTGCTTTTTACACATTGATCTGCCAATGGTAATCATGCTCTCTTGTGTGTTCCCCAACTCACCACACTCATCCAGGTCGAAACGTACTTGTGTATTCGTTCGACGTCGATGGGCGTAGCCAGAATGGAGAAATCAAAAGGGAAAGCACAATAACCCAGGGTGGATCTGGCTAGGTGTGTGTGCGTCAATGCCGTGTATACGGCTGGTCTACTGACCTAGTGACTATCGCTTAGGTCAACGCACTATAGCAAGACAGAAATACGAGAGAGAGGGCAAACATAGTTAAGGTTATTCACCAGCAAAAAGAGATCATTGGTCCCAAGCGAATGGGTGATCTGGGAAAAATCAATAGGACGCCGTATCGGCTGGGGATATAATTCCATTCTGTGGAATGTCCAATAATACCCAAGCCTATGGACTATGACGTAACCGCGTCGCTTGGTTTGGCTTGGTTGTTGCTAACCAATACGAATGGAATTTCCGGTGGAAATCCCATGGTTAGCGCAATAGTGTTGCCGTATGTTGTTGATTGTAGCTAAACTCAATTATGCATTATCTGCATAGAAAAATGAGTTTAGCTATGCGTCCCTTTGACATGTCCTGCTGGTAAATACCTATCAAGGGAAATGGGTAGGTATTGGTTGGAATTGTGGGCTGTTTCTCCTATAGGATAGAGAAACCCCTACAAGTACATTAAGGTTAATGAAATTGAACACATTTGGAGCACTCCAGAGTACCAAGGGGAAGTGGAAAAATAGACAGAGTTAATCGCTTAGTGTTGGCGATTATAGGGAAACTTTTAACGAAAGAGCCAGATAGCTGGTACAAGTTTGTGTCGAGGGTCTAGAAGGCGTAAACTCTCACGTCCATGTCTCGCCAAGAAAATACCCGTTTGCATTAGTGTTTGGCATCAAGATGAAAGCTGAATGTAACGATCGCATTATTCAAATTCCTGAACAGGAGATGTATAATAATTTTGATAATGAAAGGCAGTAGTTGCGCCAGAGGGCAAGAGATGAAATTCAACGTGCGCAGTCGTCCTACAAGAAGTAGTGCGATAACAAGTGGGGAGTTGAATGCGGATATTATGATATTTCATCGTTATATATAGACGGTATTTGCAACTTGGTGATTTATTTGGGCTCAACCAGTCTTAGCAGTTCGCTTTTACAAAAATGAATTGCTGTTTAAGTTTAGTGGTACAATTTAATATAAAAATGATGCCTCTGTTCTCCTGTAAGAAGTGTTTCCTTATACGAGTACAATTTCCCGCCACATGATACACTAAGGAGGTCTCTCCGCGCATAGGTGATTTGTTTTTGACTCATTGCGTAAGTTTTTGGTCCTCATTATGCACATACACATGCTAAGAAATCATAGAACACCGCCTTTGTGCCTTTACTCTCCCACATACTGAGGCGACTTTAATGTCTTTGATAAATTGCCAAATTTGTACGTTTGCGGAGTTTACTGAATCGCCTGAAAACGTTTGCGAAATAAGTTCTTATTAAGGACTTTTATATTGAATATGCTTACAGACCCATATTCGTTGGCATTTCAGTGAATTGTTCAGTACTAATGATAAATTGAAGGTTTCGTTATGTTGGGGTTAACCGGGTGTTAAAATATTTATCTTCAAAAGTGGTACAACCTCGTTTCCAAGATCTTTTGTGAGTGACGATTTAAATGTCAGTATTGTGGTGTTTTCATTCCCCATTTCTAGTTCTTGTTATCCCGAACGCATTTTTTTGGATACTTCATCATTTTAATGACTTGCGATTTCTCTTCTGAAAGAGGCCGTGTGTCGCATCTGCCATTATTTACAATTTCACAGTTGCCTGTGTGTGAATGTAAGGATGTTTCAACACAGGGATTTTGCTTGACATCCAGGGACGAAGGGCTTTATGTGCGAAATTGTTAATATCAAAGGATTCATTTTATGATGATGCAAAGGATTTATTTATTTATTCCTCCGAAGTATTTTTTACTTATGGGATTTTGCAGTGTAGATTCGCAAGGTGACACATATATTAACGAAATCGTTTCAAATACTTTAATTTACATATGTTTGTTATTAGGGGATTTCGACTCATTTAGCGCCTAATTTGGGTAAATAAACAATCATGGCAACCAATTAGGAAAAGAGTATTTGGTATAAGGTGCAACATTCATCTTCGCAGAGGAAAAGCGTCTACGAGTGTATGAATTTGTAATGTTCAACAGTGAAACTTGACGAAATGGAACAGTCGTTTGCGGGTGTTTTTACGTATTTATTTATTAAGGTTAAATATAAGCCTTAGAAACATTTACATTTTGATTGTACTTTAAATTTCGGGGTGAAGTTTGGTTTATATTAATTCATATCCTAAAGATTGAGCACAATCAGGACAGTTGTGGTTAATTGACACCGTGCGCATACTAAGTGGATTTTGTAGCAAAAAGTTTAAAAAAAATTAAAGCACAGTACGGGAAGGGGGGAGAGGATAAGAGAAAGAAATTTCGAATCACAAAGGTTTTGAATACTTGGGTAATATAATGACGACACAACAAACAAGCAGGTAGAATATTCCATATATCTGCAATTCGTATAAAGAACAGGTTGCCTGAGGGAGTTGTTAACGTGGGTTTCGGAGTAACATACATAGTTCTTCTAAAACCAATTATTGGTGACTTTCGATATTATTTCCGTGTAGGGGATCCAAGCAGTTCCATTCTCTGCAAGGTTATAACTAAAACATTACATATATTGAGGTGTGTAAATTGAACCTCCACTAATAGTCGGCAAGTGAGATACTCCTGCATCATAGCATGGTCTTCGTGAAATGGTTGGGGGAATTCGATGACCATATTTTGGAGCCCAACTGACAAACCGCTCGAACAAATTGGAGTAATTGATAATTATCGTCGTTCTTGGTGACTTTAACCTCCCCCATCTCCAATTGTCACTGGCAGATGATCACTCCACAACCACCGAGAAACGTCTTTTTATTGACGGTCTCACCGACTCTAAGCAATGTCCTAAATCATAAGGGTAGACAATTGGACCTCGTGTTTATAACGGACCCCTATAATTCGTCGGTGCTCCTCGATAGGATAGTGGTTAGTATACCCGCCTGGCGCGTGGGAGACCGGGATTCGATTCCCCGTCGGGGAGCCTTTGGCGCAAGACTAATGACCTTGCCCGGAAAAAACAAATCATTATGGAAAATTTAACAAGCCTCAGGACTTGCTAAATAAGGCCAAGAGCGGTTCCTGGTTGTAGTGCCGATGATGATGATGATAATTCCTCAGTTGCCCTAGCCCACACGTCCTCTAAACCATTGACAACTTTCACACCCCCCCCCCCCCCCGCTTCTTTTATCTCTACATCGTGATCACTTCGCCCAACCCTCTCCAACTCATGACAGTTTTTCCTACAACTTCCGCCGCGGCAACGTTCGTCTTCTGAAAGAGCATCTTAGCAAAATCACATTTCACTTTGATCATCTGGAATCAGCTACTGCCACCCACTACAAAGAGATATACCACGCCCTATCCTTATATGCCCCTTATTCTCGACTTAGGTCTTCGGCTTTATCGCCTCCATGGTACAATCGCACAGTTCGCACTCTTCGTAACAAGAGTAATAACTTGTGGAACATTTTCCAAAGGACGCGTTCCTCCCTAGACTACTCCAACTATCTCGGTTCCTTTTATAAATGCACCGGGATTTACAACTCCCTCTATTTCAACTGCATCTAAAAGACACAAAACAACTTGATCAACGACCTCAAATCTTTTTTCCGCTTTATTAATTACAAACGGAAATCCGACGCCTATCCCAACTCTCTTTCCTATGACACGATTACCCCAACCAACCCCCAAACTATTGTCAACCTGTTTGCTACTTTCTTCAAAAAATCCTTCACGGACATCTCTTTCGAGCCCAACCCGTCTTACTTCAAAGACCTCCCCGAATTCTCCACTGGCTCTTTGTTATATAATTAACTTGAGTTAATAACCCCCCGGTTTACCGTTAACCCTTACATAGGATGGAAAATGGCAAAGGCGATTGATTTCCATACACATACAGGTAGTCAATTAACAGTGAATTTAGGACAAATTGTAATCGAAAAAGGATTATGAGTTGGTAAGGGGCTGATATGGTAAAAATATAGAGAAGAGTAAGATTTGAGCGCGAGTTATTTTGTGCTGTTCCTGGAGAAAATATTTTCAAACGAAAAGACCTTTTATTATTTTCCTCCTCTGAGCAGCTCGTGTATTCGAGTCCGTAGTCAGACAGGATCTCTTGTGTTACATTTGGAACTTAACTTTATTTATATATTTCGAATCTATTAATATCTTAAATCTATTAGGTAAAACAAGTTTTGAAGTACCTGTGTTTCTATTATTAAAATACAGTGGTTCACGTTTTCTTTTGTTCGCGTTTTGGGAATGACATTAAGTTGAACAGATTTTGAAGTATCTGTGTTTTATGTTTTGATTGTTACCTATCTTATATTTTAGGGGTGTTAACTCCCCCCCTGTTTAAAGCTACAATGTCCTCATTGTTCAATTTTTGTAGTTCTATTAGTTTTTATTAAAAAGTTTCTGGGAGTTGGAATTTATTTTTGTTAATTTGTATTCGTTGTATCTCTTACATTCTTTGTTGATTACAATTATGGTCATTACGCATGATAATAATATGCCTATAATTATAAATGTAGTGGGGACTGGTTTTTTCTCCATATTGTTCTTAAAGTGTCTAGGTTTCCAAATGTGTTATCTCAGTTCGAGTATAATATATTGTCAATTTCGATTTCTATTTTATTGTCATTAATTATATATTCTTGTATTCTTTCTTGCAGATTTACATATTCTGTATTATCGATAGTTACATTGTCTATGAATGAATGTTTATCTTTTTACAAATAGGATGTTATAGTTTCTGTCGTTATTTTTGTCAATCCATGAAAGGTATCTAACGCTAAATTTTTATATCTTAGTATTTTTGGGTATTTATAAACTGAAAATTTACGCTATTTTTCCTGTGAACAGATATGTCTGTGACCGCGTTAGGGGCGTGAACTATCTTTTTGCACTCTAAATTTGATTCTAAGATTTCTCGTATTTCATATAATGTTACTTCGTCACAGTGTATTGCGTTAGTATGATTTGGGTTTATGACTTTTTTTATGGTGTTAATAAGTTCATATAAATCGCTAATTTTAATATGTGATCTCCTATATCCGTCAAATATATTTTTACTCTCTGTCTTATCTTCATTCGAGAATTCAATGTATATTTGGTTTTTGAAATGATTTACTGGTTTAGATGTACTTTTTATTTTATAAGTTGGGGAGCAGTCTACGGAGTGAATAGAGGACGTGTTAGAGTTATTGAGTTGCTGCCTGCTGAGTGCTTCTGCAACGACATTCTCCTTGCCAGGTTTGTAAATTATCTTAGCTCCATATTCCTCGATTTTATTTTTCCACCTTTTGATTTTTGTGTTTGTATTTTTGTTCGAGACCGCATAAATTAAAGATTGGTGATCTGTGTATATTGTCAAATCCGATACGCCTTGTATATAAAGGCTGAGTTTGATCAGAGCGAATATTATTGCTAACAGTTCCTTCACGTTAGTTGCATAATTTTGTTCCGTTTCGCTAAGGGATCTCGACACGAAAGTAATAGGTTTTCCTCCTTGTGACAAAACTGCACCAATTGCGATATTAGAAGCATCAGTGGTCAATTCGCAGGGTTTTGAGTAGTCAGGTTGGGATAATTCCAGACATTCCTCTAAATGTTGTTTTAGTTCCGTAAAGGATTTTCTTTCTTCTTCATTAAGATTGAGTTTGTAGTTAGAGCTTGTTTTTTGTGATGTCATTTGATCTGTTTTTAGTAAGTTTGTGAGGAGTTTTGCTATCGTTGCGTAACTCTTCACAAATTTTCTGTAATATCCGGCTAGGCCGAGGAAACTCCGTAATTGCTTCAAGTTTGTTGGCTCGGGATATTTTCTTATACTCTCAATTTTCTCGGGGTCGGTTTTTATTGATTTATGGCTGATAATATAGCCCAGGAATTTTACGTAGGGCTTGAAAAAGTGGGATTTCTCTTCAGATATTGTTAAATTCGCGTTATATAATGCATCAAAAATTTGTCGAAGATGGTTCATATGTTCATCTTTGTCTTTAGAAAATACGATGATATCGTCGATATACACGTAGCAAAATTTTGTGACAAATGGTTGTAAAATATCATCCACGCAACGTTGAAAGTTCGCGGGTGCATCCCTTAACCCAAATGCTAACCTATTATATTCATAGAGAGCGCCATTTAAGGCGAATGCTGTTTTTTCCCTGTCCTTCTCATCTATTAGGATTTGGTGAAAACCGGACTCCAAATCGATCGTTGAGAATACTTTAGCCTCACCTAGATTTTGTATAGTGTGGGTTATGTTAGGCATGGGGTACCTGTCGTTAATTGTTTGTTCGTTTAGTTTTTTGTAATCATTTACCAATCTACTTTTTGGTGTACCATCGTCATTAACTCCCTTTTTCGAAACTACCCAGATAGGTGAGCAATACGGTGATCTGGATGGGCGAATGATGTCCCGCCTTAGTAGTTCTTCTATTTCTTTATTCACAAAGTCTTGGTCGGCAATACGATATGGATATTGTTTTGTCCAAATTGGTTCTTCGGTTTTTGTTCTTATGGTTGCTACTATATTAGTGGTGTAAGGGAGGTTCTTGTCTACTCGTCTATTCCTATTCATTAATGTATTTATTTCTTCCCTGAATTCTTGCCCTTCAATCTTATAGTTAAGTTTTTGATTCGTGTTAGCTTCTCCCGATGTTTTTAATATCATTGTATTGAAGTTTATTTCTGCATTTAATTCCCTTAATCCTTCTAAACTGATTAAGAGGTCGAATTCTCTTAATTCTTGTAATTCGAAAAACTGTAATTTTTTTCCTAGTATATGTATATATCTTTTGTTTTCTATGACTCCCATGGATTGTTTTTGACTGAATTGGCACAATTTTAATTGGACTGCTTAAATCTATATTTTGTCTACAATAATTTTGGATTGCTCCCGAGTCTATTAAAATGTTATATGTTTTGTTATTTTCACAATTTTTTAATTCTAACCTAGGTAAACCATTATTTTGGCTAAAAAAAGATTCTTTAGTAGTATTAGTTTCAGGGAATCGATTGTTGACTCCTGTTCCACGTTGTTCATTCGTTGGGGCTGTTCTTGTTGGCGTTGATTCCTGAATAAGTTTGGTTGTCTTGTTGTGCTGTGTATGGAACTATCTACTTCCATCGGCTCTGGTTTGGGGAAATTTGTGTTCTGTAGATTCTGTCTGCATGATCCGAAACCGTTGGCGTAAGTTCCTTTGGGATTGTTGACTGTTGTAACCTCTTGGATCTTGTTGGTATTTCTTGAATTGGTATCGTCTATCATGGTATGTATTGTCGTACTGTTGTCGTCTCTCTTGGTGTTGTTGCTTTTTTTTTTTTTGGCTGGAATTGTCTGTCCTAGTACTGTTGTCTAGTTCCGTACTCAGGTCGTCTATCCTGGTGTTGTTGTTGTCTGTATGTGGGGTTCCATTCTCGTACTCGTAGATTTGGGGCTATATTATTGTATCGCGAGTCGTGATGAACTGTGAGAGCTATTCCGTATGCTTCTGCTAACGAGTTGCATTTGTGTGCGTATAATGTTTGGCTGGCTGTTCCGCTATTTAGGCCATTTGAAAAAATTTTCACAGCTTTTTGTTCGGCTTCTCTTAGAAATGCTTTCCTGGTGTCTTCGTTTCGATGCTGTGTTTGGATTTTTGCGATGACCAGGTTTTGGGCTCTGTTTACATCGTCGTAGTATTGAGTTAGATCTTTGCCTCCTTGTTTTATTTGTGTCATCTCTGTTTTCAGTACATGCAGAGGTCTGTTATCGCTGTATGTGAAGTCTAGGCGATCCAGGATTGCGTCGAAGTTAAATTTAGTGTTGTTGTTTACTAGGGCTAATGCCGCTTCACCCACAATCTTATTTCTGATCATTAGCAGGCCTTCGCAGTACTTCGTGTGTCCTTTGTGAGCCTCACATGCCTCCATTAGTGTCGTTGCTGCTCTCCTCCAAGTGGTGTATTCACCTTCTGTTCCACTGAACCTTGGTAAAGATTTAAATGCGTCCAGATTGATGTCTTCCGGGTGGCCGTACTTGAACTCTAAGTCTTGATGTTCCTCCAAATTTGTTGTTATTGCGGGTTGTTTGTTAATTTCCAATGTCTGCTGGTTCATTAAATTAGCCATCATTTAAATTTGTTGTTTCATGACGGTTAGTTCTGCCTTCATTGGGATGTTGTCTGGCTCCATGTTTTGCATCTCTTCGGTTTCTGAGTCGCTGGATACTTTATCTGCGGGCTTTCTTAAGGGATTACTTTTTGACTTACCCCGTTTTATTTTCATCTGCTCCTTATCTTCTCTGGTTTGATTTCTCTATTATTCTTTTCACTGAATGATTTTTTTGTCGTCTCTGGGCTTGATTTCTCTATTTTTCACTGAATTATATTTTTTTTATGTCGTCTCTGGGCTTGATTTCTCTATTATTTTTTTACTGAATGATTAAATAAATACGTCGCTGGACGTTGTTCTTTTGGAAGATTTCCTTGCACCGAGTCTTTCCTGAACGATGGAGTATCTATGGATACTCTTTGGTTTTTTTAAACACTCCACAGTGTTGGTCCGTTACCCTAATCAAATTTTGTAGGAAAGAAAAACGATTGGCAGGATCGCCAGCTATTTTGTGCTGTTCCTGGATAAAATATTTTCAAACGAAAAGACCTTTGTCTTTGTTTATTAAGAAACTATGTTTCCTTTTATTATTTTCCTCCTCTGAGCAGCTCGTGTATTCGAGTCCGTAGTCAGACAGGATCTCTTGTGTTACATTTGGAACTTAACTTTATTTATATATTTCGAATCTATTAATATCTTAAATCTATTAGGTAAAACAGGTTTTGAAGTACCTGTGTTACTATTATTAAAAAACAGTGGTTCACGTTTTCTTTTGTTCGTGTTTTGGGAATGACATTAAGTTGAACAGATTTTGAAGTATCTGTGTTTTATGTTTTGGTTGTAACCTATCTTATATTTTAGGGGTGTTAACTGGCGCAGCCGATGAAGTTCGTTCGTGCAAGTGTTCCTTGGTTGTCCGGTGTAGATGTGTTGCTGAACTAAAGATTTGTTGATTATAAATGAAAAAAAAGATGTGTTGCTGGACTAAAGATTTGTTAATTATAAATTGATTCTCTGTTATAGACGAAGGTTCACGAAAATTATTAATAGTATATAAATTATGGAATAAATAAATACAGCGTAACTGTAAAATTGGCAATCTTAGGTCGCGGCATGGAAGGAGAAGAAGAAGAAACGAAACGTCAACGTAATCCAAGATTCGATCGGGGTAAGTAACAAAAGGCAACATTTTAAAAATATATATATATAAATTTGGCACATATAGCGGTAACATATTTCATCTCTCGACCTATTCAGCGTCACCTAGTAGAAGAAGAGCTAAACCTTCTTAAAGACGAATTTGGCCCCGCCCCAGATGGACTTCCCACTGTCTTGTCAAAAAAATGTTACTCTCTCTTTCTCTCCCAGTCTCAGAGACTTTCAATCTGTCTTTCACACCAGACGTTTTCCCTAGCATTTGGAAATCGTCCTTTGTAATCGCCATACATAAAAAGGGACCCAAACATGATATTAGTAACTACCGTCCTATTGCCAAATATTCCAAAACTGTTCGAAGGTATTTTTTACAATGCCTTATCTTTTCGGTGTAAATCCATTATCTCACAAAATCAACATGGTTTCCTTTCGAGAAGGTCGACCACCACCAATCTGGCTGAGTTCTCATCCCATACTCTCCTTGCCTTAGAGAATGGCAGCGAAGTCGATGTAATCACAACCGATTTCAGCAGACCCTTCGACAAAATCTCTCATAATCTCATTCTCTTTAAGCTATCCTCCCTTGGGTTCGAACCCCTATTGATTAAGTGAATATCGTGCTATCTTAAAGCTCGAAGCTATCGTGTCAGATACAGATCCCCCTTTCAATTTTCGGTTTCAGCTCTATTGGAGTACGCCATTTCGAAGCTTGTTGACTGGTTTGCATGACAAACTCGTAAACCCACGGCTCTGCATCAGTTATAAGGCGTTTTATGAATAAGGCGTCGCAATTCACTCGTTGTAGCATGTCTTCAGCGACCTTTCCAATTAATAAACAGTGAACTTAAATTTATGTTCACTGGTGACCCTAACGAAGCTACCAGAAATGTTTTCAGCCGAACTGGGCAACCATGTGTACCCTATATCACTATGTGGCCGTAAGCATTCCATATCTTGCCGACCATAAACCCATTTTCTTTTTCTGCATTTATTTCTGATGTACACACTTGTCAAAGTAAAGGTGTCCACATGTACCTTCGGTTTCTGTATATTGACGAAAAGAGAGGTCTTTGAACATATGTTGTTTTAAGATCTGTAAAATTGTAATACTCTGTCGAACTTGGAATTTTAAATGGGTTATTGTTTTACTTTCGTTTTACTTGTATTTGGTTCTCGTCAAACAGTCTCACTGTAAGGCAAATTTCAATGTGAAGTGCATGTTCTAGTATTTGTATTTCATTCTCATTGAAAAATAAGTCTTAAATTTGGTGTTAAATTTCCCTTTTTCATTCGAGTAGTGGTTTACATATATCGTTATAGTTCACCCGTTTTCCTGATCTCCTAATGACAACAGGGTGCTTGTACAACCAGAATCTGCTCAATGCCAAAAGTGTTACGAACAATATCCTAGTTCCCAGAGGTTGTTAAAATAGTAGAAAACTTATTCTTTTCTCTTTAATTTTTTTTGTTGAGTCTCTTTCTGATTAGTCCCTTTCTATGAATTCTAACAACTAATAGAGCTTACATCAACTTTTGCCTCGGCACGTTGTACTTCACAACCTTGTTTATCCGTTTACGGAAGTCACTTGAACCCCCAAGTTCTCAAATACATAGGAAATACTAAATCAATTAATAACTTATCGAACTTGCTACTTGCCCAACTTCGTGCCTCTGTTGTTGTCACGTCCACACAAAATGAATATTATTAATTTATGGAGAATATCGCCTTAAGTTTTGGTCAGAAGTATCAGCAGTTCGTTGTCATTTGTCGATAGCTATATAAACAGTTGCTCAAAATTCATCAAACATCAGTCAGTTGCCTCCTCAAGCCTCAACATAAGATACATAATGGCGATTCTAGGACTTGTTCGAATCATTCTTCTAATAGTTCTGGTGTCCGTTTGCATCGCCGAGCCACCCCGCCGGAGATTTAAAACAAATAGGTTTTTAGCGCGACAAGAAACTGATACTGCGCCGCCTGTTCTACGAGCACCTTATCCCGCAGCTGGACTTAGGCCAAGGATTCCTTTCGAATTACCCACAGAAACAACAACTGCCAGCACTCTCGAGGAAACGTCAACAGCAACGGATATTCCATCGACTACATTGAGTTCTGGAACAGAGGAATCGACAAATGATAACACTGAGTCGGTTATCTCTATAGCGGTGTCCTATGATGGGGACAACACACTGGCTGCGGAAGTACCGCCCTCGATAGTCTTCGCACCTAAAGTTCGACCGCTTGAAGGGGTAGAAAGTGAACCGGTCGAGGTAATTCTGGCGGAACCGGTCTATTTAGAGGAAGAGTTGATAGATGATGCTGATATCGACTGAAGTTGCTGTTTATAGTTTTTCAAAAATGTTTGGTAAAATATTTTATTAACATAGAGGATTTAACGTTAGCCAGTAACGTATATAACGTAATTTTGTTTTTAATTTTATTTACCTTTTTTGTGAATAAATACTAGTGATAAAGATGATTTTCGAATATGCGAAACTGTGGTGTTATGTAAATCTAATTAATCAAAATACACTTGAATCCTGGACCGCTTTCTAGTTGGCAGGTTCTATAAGTGGCGTCACACCATCTCCTAAGCATAATCTAGTAAAGATTTTTATAGTTTTCTAATCATCTTTGTTATGGTTCCTACAACCAAAGAGTCCCTGCGGAAAGGACGAATGATGAGTCAAGACGATAAGGAAAGGAATATCTAGAGATAATTTATGTATTATTTTATGATTTCTTCGTTAGATGAAAGAAACAATCTGTTCGAAAAATATCCTTGTAGTTTTCTGATTTTTCTATTCAGTCGTCAGTTATATAGTGTCCAACGTGGAAGTTATAAAGAGAAAATTCCAATCAAGTATTTTATTCAAAATGCAAGTCAGGCGACTAATACTGTGAGTAATTTTGGTTTCATCAAATCTATTCCGGTGTTTTCGTTGTTTAAGATGCGCCTTGCATGTCTTGACAACAAAAATTGGCTTCGTATTCTTAATAATGGAAAGTATACCACCGTCACATCAGTAGTTGTAACACAGCCAGTTAGTTTAGGATCGACCACAAAAGTTTTAAGCTGGGGTCAAAAAGGTGCTCAATATATAATGTGCTTATTTTTTCTTTTTTTTATTATTATATTTCTCTCAGCAAGGAGTCACTAACGAAAGAAAAAAGAAAAGGTGAGTACGTTCTTGTTTGACTATTAATTATTGTGCGCACGCAAAAATCTACGTGCAACAGGACTATCGTTTGGGATCTTCTTTTCCATTGGAATGTGGAAAAGGAATTTCGTGATAGAATAAACTGTTTTGCCATGTAGAAATAGTGTCGTCTACCCATGTTTTGCTGTTGCCAACCAGCAGGACTGATTCATGCTTTCAGGTAGGGAAATCTATATTGGGGATTTACAGAATCGGCTTTCTCTTAGATAAAAACAGATGCGAATCGGTTTATGATTCGGGAGGGTTTTAATTATGTAACACGGTTAGAGCTTATAATTATTGTTACTTTGATGTTTTCCATTCGGTGCGGAGGTTTGAAAAAAGTAACTGTCGAATTAAACAAGAACAAATTACGAAAATACGAAAGCAATCGCATTTGTTGCGGTATGTAGGGACAAAATAGAGAAGTGAGCGTAGTCGCGTTGCAACCTTGGTAATTAAATGGGCTTAAGAGCTCAGTTTTGGCCCAAGGCTAATAATCTTGCCCGTAAAAATAAATTCTTATGGAAAATTTAACAAGCCTCAAGATTTGCTAAATAATGACAAGACCAGATCCCAGTTGTAGTGCCGATGATGATGACGAGGAGCTCAGTTTAGACGCTTTTAAATTTGAGTGAAGATGATTAAAAATTAAATAGGAATGAGGCTTTTGAAAAAGACATGAGATTGGCACGGGGCGAAGCCAAGTTATGTTTGTCACATTGTGGGCCCCGGTGTCAGTATACAAAAAAAAATGGAAGTAATAAATATTTTATTTGTATTCTTGTTAACATTGCTGAACTTCGAATTGCAAGTTCACATAAAACATTGACAAGTTACGGATTACGTTCATTTACTCTTAAGTATATTTATAAAAAACAATCACTCGAAGTAAGATCCGCGTTCCGTGAAGACCATTCAATGTCTCCCATTCGTTATATAAGTTTCCCAGCAAACTTCTGAGCAGGTTTCATTCGGCTTCATTTCTTGTGTCTGTTGAATTTGATACACTTTGAGATGCACATCGTGATCCGAAATTTTTCGTAAAGTGGTCCCCTTAATATTTTAAGCTAGGTTTCTTTTGCCAGTCAATTATTGTTAATTTTTGAAGCCAATTCATTAACATGCGTTACACGTTACATGTTACACTTTGTACACTTTGATGTCTTCGCTGACTTCGGGCGGCCTTCGATCACTGTTACTTACTGTTTATCTGGTTGCCCGAAACGTCGTGAATATACTTTGCGCTTGGTTTGATTAATGTCTTGCAAAAGTGGTTCTTTTCCGATTTCATTATACGAGGGTGTGCTGAAAAGTTTCCGACCTCAACGTGAAGATAATAGCACTCGCCAATAAAAGCTAGTGAATGTAATTGTGCATCTCTTGACAGTTACTCACCAAAATTTCGGCCATTTTGGACGCGTAGTTTTCATTTGACAGTTGTCTGAGTGAGCCGACGCGATCGTTTATGTGAAAATGGACAAAATTGGGTATCGAGCTGTCATTAAATTTTTGTTTTTGAAAGGCAATACTACGCAAAACAAAGATGACTTGGAATATGTGTATGGGGACTCTGCACCATCATTTACCACAGTGAAAATTTGGGCAGCTGAATTTAAACGTGGCCGTGAGAGCTTGGGAGACGATGGACGTTCGGGACATCCAAAAACTGCTACAACTGAAGATAACATCGGTAAAGTTCACCAAATGGTGCTAGACGATGGCCGAATGAGAGTGAGAGAGATAGCAGAGGCTATGAAAATGTCCAAAGAATATGTTTGTCACATATTAAATCAAGATTTAGGCATGAGAAAGCTGTCCACGCGTTGGGTGCCGCGTTTACTCACGTTAAACCAAAGACCTGTTCTGTTGGCCCGTTTTAGGCGCGATAATTTTGAGTTTTGTATATAGCTGTATAGCTTCCACAAAACTAACTTTCGCCTTCTAAATGAGCATCTTAGCAAAATAGCATTTCGTTTTGATCATTTGGGGATAGAAGAAGCTACTGTCAATCTCTATAAGGAGATCTACTACGCCATCGCCCTAAATGTCCCCAATTCTCGACACAGGTCATCGGTTTCATCGCCCCCATGGTACAACCGCACACTCCGCACTCTTCGGAACAAGAGTAATAGCTTGTGGAACATTTTCCTAAGAACGCGTCCCCCTTAGACTACTCCAACTATCTCGGTTCCTTTTATAAATACACCGTGCTTTATAACTCCCTCTATTTCAACTACATCTCAAAAACAAAATCCAACTTGATCAACGATCCCAAATCTTTTTTCCACTTTATAAATTACGAACGGAAATCCGACGCGTTTCTTAACTCCCTTTCCTATGACACGACTATTTCAAGCGACCCCTAAACTATTGTCAACCTATCTGCTACTTTCTTCAAAAAATCCCTCACGGTCATCTCTTTTGAGCTTAACCCGTCTTACTTCAAAGACCTGCCCGAATCCGCCTCTTCATTTCTCACATTATTCAACATCACCTAGTTGAGGAAAACTTAAACTTACTTAAAGACGAGTTTCGCCCTGGACCTGTTGGACATCCGGCTGTCCTTTTAAAAAAATGTTGCTCTTCTCTCTCTCTCCCGCTGTCAAAGATCTTCAATCTATCCCTTACAAAAGGTGTCCTCCCTAGTATTTGGAAATTGTCCTATGTCACTCCTATACATAAAAAGGGACCAGAAAATGATATCAGCAACTACCGTCCCATCGCCAAACTGTCTCACATCCCTAAACTGTTGGAAGGGATTCTTTACAACGCGTTATCCTTCCGATGTAAATCCATCATCTCACCCAACCAGCATGGTTTCCTTTCAGGTAGGCCGACCACCACCAATCTAGTGGCGTTCTCATCCTATACTTTCCGTACTTTAGAGAATGGCAACGGAGCCGATGTAATCACCACCGATTTCAGCAAGGCCAAAATGACAAAATATCCCATAATCTTATCATTTTAAGCTGTGTTGGTTTCGAACTGCTATTGATTAAGTTGTTATCTTCCTATCTGAAAGCTCGAACCTACCGTGTCAGATTCAGATCTTCCCTTTCCAATCCTTTTCTTCCCATGTCAGGGAGGTAGACTGTGGGTGGGACATGGTCAGGAGGGGAAAGAGAGGAGACGAAGTTTGAGAGCAGTAGAGGTAAATTTAAATCGAAGGAGTTAAGGTAAGAGTTTGCCCATCCCTACGTTCGCGAAATGGGTTCATTACAGCCTTAAACATCTGATGGGTGGGCAAATAGAAGAGTCGAGGGTTTCGCAGATTTCTGGGATTAGTGGAAAATGTGATGGAGGATAGCAGGCTTGGGCAGTTGATTGAACATGAGAGTAGACGGTGGATGAAGAGGATGTCGGCATGAATTCTGCTCTCTTCAAGTGCGTTAAGGTTAATTAGGTGAAGACGGCTCGTATATGGGGGTGGAATCAGAGGATTTTCCCAATTCAATCCTCGGAGGACAAAACGCAAAAAACGACGGTGCACGCTTTCGACCTTGAGCATTTGGGACTTATCTAAATACACCCACTATCCGGGATCTCTGTCTCCCTTTTTGTTTACTTAGATAACAGGCCTGTTCGTAACTCAAGGAATATCGCGAACTAAGCTAAATAAATAAGTAAACAATAAGTAAATAAACCCAGTAATCAACTCGTCAAACACCCCCCCCCCCACCCCCCCCCCACACACACACACTCACATAGTAATGAAAAGACTACACAACAACAGTAGTCAAATGCAAAAAGTAAAACTGACATATCCAGAATCGTTGCTGTCCTTTTTCCATAGTGTGATGCGGTGCTGAGAGTGCAAGAGGAGTGGAGTATCACTGAAGGAGAGCTGCCTCCCATGACCACTGAAGAGGTGCTCTTGGCTGCATGGGTTGTCAAAAAAACAGGACCGCGGGACTGGATGGTATCCCTAACGCTGTAGTGAGGACTGCTCTAACAAAACAGCCGGAAGTCTCCTGCGGTCTCTTCACAACCTGCCTTCAAATAGGACAATTTCCTAAACGATGGGAAAAAACAACGGCCTGTGCTTATACTGTGGTATTTCTTGTACCAACACCGAAGAGTAATTCATTCCTAACAAGCGCAAAAGAGAATCCTCGTCACTCGCTGGTAACCAAACAAGAAATTAAACACCGGCTACAGTCAAGGAATTCTTTATTGTTATTAATTAATAAATAAAACTTAACCGGAACTAAGGAACATCTCTTGATAAAAATACTGTTTTTAGGAATTAAATTTTCAATGTACTTTTATTTTATTAATAAACGGAATTAAAATTTTCGTGTACTTTAAGAAGTACGGAGAATTCACATTAATTACTAACTATAGTCTATACACTTATATTTTATTAGCAAACGGAATTAAACTTTTCATATATTTCTAGGAATTACAATACTGTCTGACAATACCGAAGACCGGCGCACTCACTCCACTGGTAGTTGTTTTCTGACTCTTTATTTAACGTGGAGGCACGACTTGCCTCCACGGAATCCGTATCACGATTAATTATGTCAACTGAAGCGACAGAATACCAAAATTTCCATCCATCGCTTCGGTAACCATATAAGGGATGATCTTAGAAGATGATCACCGAAAGGATGTGCACACACACAGATGCGGTTACCTCGCACCCTCATGCTGTGCATGAGCAAGCCGACCGTGGATATAATAATTCCATAAGGGGAACATTAGCTGGCATGGTTGCAGCTGGTGCCATTATCTCGACATAGAGATTAAGGTGTTTACACGATCAGCGACTGCGTAAAGCATTTATGCTGATCATGCACATCTTGGCGGCATCTCCACGTAGTCGAATTCTCGATGGTAATTTTCCATTTATGAGAACTCGAATTCCTTGGGCGGTCAGCCGCATGCCTTAATGTATTTGTCGGTCGGATGACCGACCGATGTGGGCATGTATACAAAAGGAAAAGATGAAACATCTCCTGCACGTGTGCGGCTGACGCGTAAGGGTTATTTTGATGATATGGTTCGGACAATGTTGGTTGCTTGGTGTATGTCGCATGTTATACTTTCCTACTAGGAAATCTGATGATGCAACATACACCCGACGAATTACTTTCTAGCACACGATGCCCGTGAGGAGAATGTCACTTGTGGTTCGTGCTATTGAATTAGCGAAAATATGGTTTAGGACACACTTTAGGTGGGTGACACAAAGGTAAGTACATGCTTAATTGCTAGGCAAGCAATCAGTACTTGTTTTAACGGTTTTCGGCCGCTCTAGATGGAAGTTTTTAAATGGTTAATGGGAAGATCATTAGTGGCGTTCTACGGAACCGCCACAATACCAAAAGGAGTCAAGAATCCAGAAGCGACGTCGTCTTATCGCCCGTTGTGCATGCTGGACAGGACAGGAAAACTGCTTGAGCGAGTAATTGCCACTCGCCTGGAAGAATTCACTGAGGAAACATCGAGGCTCTTTGAATGGCAGTACGGGTTCCGGAAATGTAGATCAAACGGTAAGGCACTAGCGGTGGTGTGCGACATCGCTTGCAATGCGATCGCTGGAGAACAATGGCGAGGTGGTACCAAAAAATATTGTGCGGTGATGACGATAGATGTTAAAAACGCGTGTTTAATTCGGTGAATTGGAATCGGATTCCAGAAGCGTTGGGCGATCTACAAGTCTCACCCTAGTTGGTGCGTATATTAGCAAACTATCTCTCGGATAGAAGACTGCTCTATGACACAGATGAGCGACCACAGGAATATAAAATAACAGCGGATGTACCTCAGGGATCTGCATTAGGTCCGCTGTTATGGAATATCATGTATGATGGTGTGCTCAGGGTCAATGTACCAGAAGGGGTTAGAATAATTGTGTACGCAGATGATTTGGCAATAGTGGCCGTAGCTAAACATCTAGATGACCTGGAGAATATTTGCTCCAAAGCAATCCAGAGCATTAAATGCTGGCTAGATATGGCCTGGACATAAGACGGAGGCAGTTTTAACAGGCAGCCGCAAGAAAGTTGAACACTTTGATTTGGAAATAGAAGGACAAATAATCGAATCCAATCCCTATATTAAATATCTTGGTGTTATACTCGACAGCAGGTTGATCTTCAAAGAACACCTGAGGAAAACGAGTGAAAAAACGGCAAGAGTATGCAAAGTTTTGGCGAGACTGATACCCAATGTTGGAGAACCCCGGCCCCACATAAGGAAACTCATAACCAGTGTTAACACCTCCATTATAATGTATGCAGTTCACATATGGGCAGGAGCTGCACAGTATAAGTCGTACATGAGGGGAGTGAACTCAGCGCATAGGCTTCCGAACGGTATCCGAAGGTGCCATAAATGTTTTGTCCGGGAGGACACCACCTGACATTGCAACTGAAGAAAACGCTGTATTGCATAAGGTCTCCCAAGAGAAACGTCGGAGAATGCGGTCACAATTAGAGCTCTCAAGCTTAAGAGAATGGCAATGAAGGTGGGATTCTTCGACCTAAGGAAGATGGACCTGTGGCGGTTGAAGTTAGAATGCCAAGGCAGGGGCGCTGGTTCACTTCACCGCCAACAATGTCTGCGCAAAAATCCTCTTCCCAAAACAAACTAACAAGCACCAGTCGAAATGGAAAATAAAAGACACAGAGTGATTTTGATGTTAATGTTTTTTTATTGTTTTGTTTATGGTGTAACACGTTGCTGTATAATTGTTTATTCCAAATTATAAGAACTCTTTTGTTAACTAGACATGATCCACAGCTTTGGAAATTATTAATTTTTCTAAATATAAAATCGTTGTACAGCGAAAAAGAAAACAACACAAATAGTCACACAAAGATATACCAGACACCGCCTTAACGCCAATTTCACGAGAACATGTAACGAACGAGATTTTCTCCAGACACAGCTATTGCAATACTGATTTTTTGTCGATACTCGGGTAGGAACATTTGTAGTGCTCCAAGAAGCCCTACTGTTTTCCTTCACATTACATTTCCACCCACATTACATTTCCACCCACATTACATTTGCTTCCCACCTATAAGAAAATCCATTTGATATTCCAAACATAACATTGTAACCAAATCGAACTAAACGTTCAAATTCTCATTTATTGAATTCACATTTATTTATTCAATTTAATGCCTTTGTTCGATTCAATTTCCTAAAATCAAACAGCATAATGCATTATTTTCTCAGGTATGCTAAAAGCAATTAGCACCTAAAAAACCTAGAAGATCCAAAACCTAAAAGTGCATGTGTCCAAACAATGGCATATCTATTCGATACGCCGACACACAATTCTTGCAATAATAAACGTCCAAACGTATACCAGATGTTTTATGACTAGCTAATAGACACGGATTCCGAGATCCTAAACTAACAATCAATTTCCACGGATCTTGTGCTACCTATTTGAAATGCACGAAAATTCTTGTTTGCATTAGCCAGATGGCTAATACAAATAAAAACCCCAATAAAGGATCAAACGATAAGTGGCGATGCATCTTGACCTTCAAAGAAGATAAAGATATTTGAGGATTTGAATTTTCGGGAGTTGAAGAAGTCGCTTGACGGAGTCTGGGTGTAGCGCGCGTGAGGAGAAGACCTCCTCAAAAAATAATATAAGTTTAATGTAAATTAGTATTTTTAAACTAAAAATAAAATCAGTTGTAGAAAGAAACTGACGTGTTTGTTTTTGCGAGTGTTTAGCGTGTTTAGTACGCGGAAAGTGAAAGAAGAGATCGACACATCCATGAAGGACAACTACGGTAGCCCACTCTTCCCGGGGAACCGGAAGCACGGTGGTGCACCCAAAATAGTACATTAAATTGGTGGCAGCGATGCGGAAGATCCCCTACCAACGAAACAACAATTTTCGAAGAAGTGAAAAGTGCACAAGTGACAGTGGATTAATTTAAAATTCCCTACCTGTGTGGTTTGTGAACTTGAATAACGAGAGCACTGGAGGGATAGATTCTCAAATATCCCCTACCAACACAAAAAAGTGACAGTGAGTTAATTAAAAAAAAAAAAAATCCCCTACTAGTACAACAAAACCGTTAAAAAAAAAAAAACTGACTCAGATGGGATACTCAAAGATCCTAGTGAAATCGAAAACTTTTTTTCCTAAAAAAAAAAAAAAAAACAGTATATATAACAACACTTCGGTGCTGGTAATCACCAAGTGAACTTTTAAATCGCCAAGTGAACTTTAATCACCAAGTGAACTGAAGACGAATCACTGAAATATAGAATGACGACCTTATCCAGTCCGGCGACCAGCATCAAAGGAAAACAAGCAGCCGATCAATACATCACCGCGACGACGACCACAGAAGCAGCACACACACAAAAAAGGAAATCAAGGTAATCCAAATTTTATGTTATTATTTTAATCCAAAGGGTACAAAGGAAAACCCCCAACATAAATTTAAATTTAAATTAAAATTTGATACAAGGGGACAACAACAAACCCCAAATTAAAGTAAATTTATGAGTCTAAAGAAAATATAGACATTTGAAAACTTTTTCATAAAATATCTAAAACCAGAAAAATGATTCAAATTACTTTTATTGTGAAAGCATCAAACCAAAGGGAGATGCAAAAACCGAAAATTGTGAATATTAATTGCAAAATATCAAATAAAAAAAAACCCCAAAATCAAAAATTTGAAATGTTAAACTTTAAGATATAGTTAATCCACACATTTCATCATATATACATATATTTACACAGATATTAAACTTTTGAAAATCTTAATGGGAAAGATCGAATTCACAGGCTTAGAATATAAAGTGCACATTTTGCCCGATATAATTCAAGTTTATTTGAGAAGATTATTTTTCTTTCATACTGTCGAATTATTAAGTTTATTTTGAGTTTCAATTTTTCGATCAGCTTTTGTTCTGTAGGTTTTGAGTCGTTTCCTTTTCCCTTCAAGAGTGCTAAACCTTATATAAATCAAAACCTCGTGGCCGGCAGGGACAGTAAGGAAAATTCGTTTAGTCTTGTTTGGTAGTTTCCTTTGTTTTTCATTACTAATCTTTTCAAAGATCCACCGAAATTTATTTTTTCGTTTAGCCAAGACCGTTTCAAGCAATTTCAGGGAAAAATGAAGATCTCATCTCTTTGCACTCTGCCCTTTTTCACGATAATTTGGGAAGGTCTGTTTTTTAAATATGTCGTAAGTGGAAGCACAAAACCGGGTACTCGTTCACAAACAACTGCGGCTGAGCTCTCGGAGAGCCTGCCCACTGAAACGCGCGAACAAAGCTCGGGAATGAATTTAAACATCGGAATAAATACTAACCTCGGATTGAATGACATATTAGGATTCGTGCCTACGTTCAACGGAAATTCGGACGAATTAGATGGATTCGTCTCCTGTGGAGATATTCTTTTTTCCCAGACACGAGACGAAAACCAAAAGTCATTCTTTTTGAGAGTAATCAAAACTAGATTACAGGGACCAGCACGCGAATGTATTCAATACAAGGTCATTCCAACCTGGGAGGATCTGGTGTCTGAATTAGAAGGAGAATTCAAAACTCTAACTTCTAGGCCAGCGGCACAAAATAGCCTAGTAGCGGCAAAACAAGAATGTACGGAAAATGTAAAGGAGTTTGGGGACAGACTCAAACACCTTCTGCATCAATTAGACGGCGCTACATTTGCAAGTTCGGTTGAGCCTACAGTGCGGACGTATCTTTTGGCAGAAAACCAAAGACTCGCATTGAACGCATTTGAAGATGGGTTGAGGAATCCTAACCTCAGGATTTTAGTCATATCGCATAACGCTCCAAATTTTAAGACAGCCATTAATTTCGCTGTGGAACAATCTCGAAGATTGGGCTGCGATAACACAATACCAATTTCCACTAACTTCTCTAGGAATAACCAACAAATTGTTTGCCAGACATGTAACAAACGGGGACATACTTCTGCGACTTGTTATCGCAACACAAAATTTCCGAATTTTGTTCCCCAGAACATCAAAACAGAGTCTGAACGCATCCGATGTACATACTGCAGAAAATTTAACCATTCTCAGGCAGAATGTAAAACCAGGTTATCCCATTTGCGAAGCCAAAATCAATCCCCTTTTGCGAACCAAAATACTTTTAGGAATCAACCTGGTCCATCACAAAATAGAGTAACAACAAATTCCACCCATATAGGAAACCGAAATTTCAGTCAAAATCAGAATCAAAACATTAATATGGTGTCTAACATACCTCAACAGGGAAACGAACTCACTCGGGCGGCAAGACACGGCACTTCTTCTCGAGTACAGACAATTGCCGACGTACACCCCATCCCGATGTAGATTTTAAAACGATCGTATTCGTCTGTCCCGAATTCAAAGAGCCAGTAATACGAATCAAATACAATCCATCGGATAAAAAATACTCTACCTTTCTTATCGACACAGGCGCAGACATCAGCCTGATAAAATCAAATAATTCGTACGTTGTACAACCCCTAGAGGATCCAAATCTAATAACAATATCCACCATTGCTGGAAACACAATCAGCACGCGTGGCAAAGTAATTGGAAAATTAGAATTCGAAACCAAAAAACATACCATACACCTTGAACAACATTTTTTCATAATAAATGACAATGAAAATTTTCAGTACGATGGTATATTGGGAAACGATTTCCTCACTAAATTCCAGTGTCACATTGATTATGAAAAAGGATATTTGCAATTCACTATTAAGAAGGGAACCACGAATAAACTCGAACAGTCTTTACTAAACGAAACAGAGGTCAAGCAAAAAAGTGATAATGCCACATCTCACGAGATGTGTTCTACGGAAAATCTCGGTATTATTGAAAAATTAGAAAACCCTGTTCAGAAGCAAACATCTGAATCCGTTTGTCTACGGGCCGGATCTGATGATTTGGCAAACGCAGCGGAACAAAATACCTTGACATCATACTCTTCAAATAAAATTCGTAGTAAAGCACTTAAGGAATTCGAGAGAGGACAAAAATCAGAAAATATTAAAGCTGAAACTCCAAAATCCTCTATAACAACTTCCAATAAGAAGCAAAACGTCACAGTTGACTTCATTAAGTTACAACCGCGATCACAACAAATAGTGGAAATACCCCTTAAAGGAGAACCTTGCAAACAGGTAATAATTAAAAAATCTGAAATCAAGTCAGGAATATACCTTGGAAATACATTGACGACGCCAAGGGACAACAAAGTCAGAGTGCTTCTGATGAACACTTTGGACACTGATCAGGAAGTAAGTACCAACAACATAGAATTCGAATGGGAAAATTTGGACGACTACGAAGTATGTCAGGCGGATGAAACTAACGATCTTCTAAAGAATAGACTTGAACGGTTGGAATCACTCCTTGAGTTACGCCATTGTAACCAGGAGGAAAGGAGATCAATCTTAGACATCTGCCGCAGATTTAACAATCTCTTTTACTTAGAGGGCGACCATCTCACACACACTGACGCCATAGAGCATCAAATTATCACTGAGGAAGGAAAGCCCCCACTTTACATAAGACCATATCGCCTCCCAGATAGCTCGAAGCAAGAAATCCACAAGCAAGTCAATGAAATGCTTCAGGATGGCGTGGTACAACCAAGTTTCAGCCCTTGGAATTCCCCACTTCTATTAGTACCCAAAAAGGCAGGACCTGATGGAACTAAACGTTGGAGAGTAGTAGTTGACTTTAGAGCTCTCAATAAAATAACAGTCGGAGATGCATATCCATTACCTAATATTACTGATATCTTAGACCAATTGGGCAAAGCTAAATATTTCAGTACTTTAGATCTAGCAAATGGTTTTCATCAAATATGCATGGACAATAGAGATAAGGCAAAAACAGCGTTTAGCACCCCTTACGGACATTACGAATATAATCGAATGCCCTTCGGACTTAAAAACGCACCCGCCACATTCCAGAGGCTTATGAACAATGTACTCATGGGTCTCCAAGGAATCGAATGTTTTGTCTATGTAGATGACATAGTAATTTACGGTTACGATCTACACGACCACAATTCTCGACTCAGTAAAATTTTCGAACGCCTACAAAGACATAATCTGAAAATCCAACCAGAAAAATGTCATTTTATAAGAAGGGAACTCACCTATTTAGGGCATGTTATTTCAAAGGAAGGTATAAAACCAGACCCTGAGAAAACTAAAGCAGTAAAAACTTTTCCGACACCTAGGAAACAAAAAGATATTAAATCATTTCTTGGTTTCGTTGGATATTATAGAAAGTTTATTCCAAACTTTGCCGAACTGGCAAAACCTCTAAGCAAATTACTGCGGAAGAATGTTCCATTCCATTGGGATGCCTTCTGTGACGAGGCATTCACCACCCTGAAAAGAAAGGTTATTACCCCACCAATTTTGTCTTATCCAGATTTTAATCGGGAATTTATAATAACCACTGACGCTAGCAATGTTGCGTTAGGAGCAGTGCTATCTCAAGGCACAATAGGCCAAGATAAACCTATTGCTTTTGCTAGCCGAACTTTAAACGACGCAGAAACTCGATATACAACATCCGAAAAGGAATTATTGGCAATCGTTTTTGCATTAGCTCAGTTCCGACCATATGTTTACGGACGGAAATTTACTATAGTCACTGACCACAGCTCCTTACAGTGGCTTATAGGACGAAAGGATCCTACATCCAGACTTATGCGATGGAGAATTCTACTCGAAGAATACGATTACACAATCGTCCATGGAAAAGGCAAGCAAAATGCGAATGCCGATGCTCTAAGTCGCATAACATCAACTACTCCAGATGTCCCCACCAAAAGTAACATTCTCGTTACTACTAGAAGCAAAGAAAAAGCTAGAAAAAACACAGACATACAACCATATGAAACCCTCACCAACTTTACATGGGAGGAACGAACTGGATCTATTCATGCAGGAAAAAAACTTGGGTTGCGTGTAATAATTTTCCCTTTGATAGATTCACTGGAAGAAAAAACCCTGGCTGAAAGAATTGAAAACTTCACCAAACCAGGAATAGGAGAAATTATGCTTCATGAACAAGACAAGTTATGGACCATCACACTACCATTGCCTTTTAGAAACTCAAAGGACCAGGAAATCGCTAAGGATTTCCTAGGCGACCTGAAGGAAGCGTGCCTAGTCCAGAAACTCGACTCCATTGGAATCTCAATTCCTACAATAGACAATGAATCCCAAATAGTCTTTAAAAAACTTGTAGAAGAAATATTCGCTGACCTGAAAATAAAAATACAAGTATTCTCTGATAAAAGAAGACTCGTAACAGATCCAGACGAGATACAGAAGCTTCTCGCAGAATATCATAACTCGCCTTTCGGTGGCCACCAAGGAGCCACCCGAACTATAAACCGAATGAGACCAAAGTACTATTGGCCCACAATGACTGCCGACGTCACGGCTTATATTCGAAAATGTGCTTCTTGCCAAGTAAACAAAAGTGGAAGAAACCTCAGAATCCCCATGAGAATAACCACAACAAGCACCAAGCCATTTGAAAGAGTTGCGTTAGATATAGTAGGACCATTACCAGTTAGTTACAACGGAAATAAATACCTGCTAACATTTCAGGACGATCTGACCAAGTTTTCAGGAGCATACGCTCTAGCCAGCGCCGAAACTAAGGAAGTAGCAAAGGTTTTCGTGGAAAACATCGTCTGCCAGCACGGCATACCCTCTTCCTTACTGACTGACCGAGGTGCAAATTTTCTCAGCACGCTTTTTAAGGACATTTGTTCCTTACTTAAAATGAGAAAACTCAATACAGCACCCTATCATCCACAAACAAACGGAGCGTTAGAACGAAGTCATAGGACTTTGGCGGAATACCTCCGACACTACGTCAACCAAGATCCTTTTACTTGGGACACTTGGACACCATACGCAATGTTCGTATACAACACCACACCTCATAGCAGTACAGGCTACACGCCACACGAACTGTTGTACGGTTTTCCTGCTGAAATACCAACTTCCCTTAGACAAAACCCCAGTAGCATTTACAATTACGACAACTATGCTAACGAACTAAAGGTACGATTGCAACATGGCTATTGCACTGCAAGAGAAATACTTTTGGAAAAAAAACAAAAATCTAAAGCGTACTACGACCAGACAGCGGGTCACAAAAAATTTAATGTCGGTGATAAAGTATTGCTAAAAAACCACACAAGACCCAATAAATTAACCTCCTTGTGGAAAGGTCCATACGAAGTAATAAAGATTTTATCCAGGGAAAACTCAATTCTAAAGATAGGAAAAAGTACTCGTGTAGTTCATAATAACAATTTAAAACTATTCGTAGATTAAACCCTTTGAATTCGAGATATAAAAGAAAATTTTCCCAACACAACCAATCTTTATTTCAGTAGAAACTTTTGAAAAAAACAGAAGTATATGTAAATATGTATGATATATTGTTAAATTTTATGAAGAAATGAAACAGAAAACCAGAAAATGAAAAATATACGTATCCTTAAACACAGAAAAAAATATAAACTAAACAGAAAATTTGTCAATTGCATGATAATAAAACACAAATTAAAAGAAATATTACTTATTACACAATTTCTAAATAATTTATATAAAAAAAAATGTTTTTAATATATTAAGAATAAACAAAATATGAAACGAATAATCATAATACCTAAGAAAATAAAACAAAAATGTACAAAAAATACAATATTATACACTGATATAATAATCAAACACTTATAAAATTGTGTATTAACTCTTAAGTAACCTAAATCATAACAAAATTTACTAATGAAAAAATACTTTACCTACATATGCCTTAGCATTAAAATATAAATAATATATAACAAAATGTTTAAATATTGTACATTAATACTAAGAAAAAACGCTACAAAATTGAAAACGACACTTCTCCATAGCTCGTAAAACTACTCTAAAACTACATATATACATTGAATATAAAAAAAAAAAAACGTCTTAACCTACCAATAAATGTAAATATAGTATAGATATTGTTTCTAGAATACTTTATATTAACAAAAAAAAAACAACGACAAATAAAACTAGAAATAAATAGAATCATTAATACATAGTACTCAAGCAACTGTTCAATGTCACCAAATCCGAAATCTAACTCAATATATCCAAAAACAATCATTACATGTATTTGTGTAAGAAAGAAAGTATAAAAAACAACATTTGTAACGAAGTCAGAATGCCATCGCCTTCACTTTTATCGCGTCACTCCTAGAAAATTAATCTCTTACAGATTAATTTTTTCTTGAAGGAGGGGAGGATGTAGTGCTCCAAGAAGCTCTACTGTTTTCCTTCACATTACATTTCCACCCACATTACATTTCCACCCACATTACATTTGCTTCCCACCTATAAGAAAATCCATTTGATATTCCAAACATAACATTGTAACCAAATCGAACTAAACGTTCAAATTCTCATTTATTGAATTCACATTTATTTATTCAATTTAATGCCTTTGTTCGATTCAATTTCCTAAAATCAAACAGCATAATGCATTATTTTCTCAGGTATGCTAAAAGCAATTAGCACCTAAAAAACCTAGAAGATCCAAAACCTAAAAGTGCATGTGTCCAAACAATGGCATATCTATTCGATACGCCGACACACAATTCTTGCAATAATAAACGTCCAAACGTATACCAGATGTTTTATGACTAGCTAATAGACACGGATTCCGAGATCCTAAACTAACAATCAATTTCCACGGATCTTGTGCTACCTATTTGAAATGCACGAAAATTCTTGTTTGCATTAGCCAGATGGCTAATACAAATAAAAACCCCAATAAAGGATCAAACGATAAGTGGCGATGCATCTTGACCTTCAAAGAAGATAAAGATATTTGAGGATTTGAATTTTCGGGAGTTGAAGAAGTCGCTTGACGGAGTCTGGGTGTAGCGCGCGTGAGGAGAAGACCTCCTCAAAAAATAATATAAGTTTAATGTAAATTAGTATTTTTAAACTAAAAATAAAATCAGTTGTAGAAAGAAACTGACGTGTTTGTTTTTGCGAGTGTTTAGCGTGTTTAGTACGCGGAAAGTGAAAGAAGAGATCGACACATCCATGAAGGACAACTACGGTAGCCCACTCTTCCCGGGGAACCGGAAGCACGGTGGTGCACCCAAAATAGTACACATTAATTACCGTACGACCGATTGGCGGTAAGCGTGCGATTAAAAACCTCCCGTCGGCTGCAACCCCCAAGACTCACTTCTATATTTTACGACTTCGACCAAATAACTCGCACTTGAAAAGAGGTTCGCACCCGACTGATGATAAAATCTGACTCCTCGATGCAACATCCATCAGATTCAATGGCCGCGAATTGCATCGATAGGGGAGGAGCAACGGATCCACTTGACTGTGAAGGGCAGGTTCGATGCTCTGCGATGAAAACGATGATCAGCGGACACCTGATTAAACAAACGCACGATCATCGGGGGCTGCGGCGATGTACCCATACATCGTTGATTATGTATGGCAGGGATCGAAATAGATTTTTGTTTCAAAGTAAACAAAAACGCTATTTCACAGGTCAAATGGTGGCACGCATAATGTACATGATGTGCCTATGTTACAAACGGGACGTCATTGGATTTGCTTGAGATTCCGGGGAAATACCGATGTAGGCAATATCTACTGGTGTCAACAGCTCGACCAGAGATTGGGAATTTGTTTACTTTAGCCAAATGGCTCTGAAGCATAATGGGGGAAATTGAATCTGGACGTTAAGTCCACAGAAAACTCGGCTATGGTGGCTATGGTTGTTTGTTCGGGTTGGATGATGGGTCTTTACGGGACATGAACGTGAGTAAATAAACGATCACGTTCATGCTCAAATCAAATGCATGGATGGGTAAAGGTTGGGGAATTGGTCGCACTAAAGCGGACCTTAGGGTAGGATAAGATATACGATTAAGTAGGTGTATCGATTGCAGCTGTGTCCGCAATACGCTGGCCAGCGTTTGTTTATCGGTAATTGAAGACAAGCTGAGCCGATAGGAGATGAACTGGTTCATGGAGAATGAACTAGGAAAGATCAGAATGTACGTATACCGTCGGGTAGGTTTTCTTTTAGGTATGGAAAATGCTTCTGGGAGCTTATGCTGCCCAAAATTGCAGGTAAGTACCATGGCTTTGTATGGGAAGAGGAAGGTGGTTAATTTAAAGAGGATGAGCGCTTCTTTGGGAATGAAAGAACCGCCACAGACCTACAACATGATACCTTGTATAGAAACATGACTGAAAAGAAAACATGGCGAACTGAATTACCACTTTACTTAGCTAATATCAGGACATGGATGCTTTCGGCAATGCTTGCACAAGTATAAGCATGTGAATCACCCATATTGCTTGTATTGCGAGGGCAAAATAGAAAATGCGTAGCACGTACTCCCACAGTGCGTGAGATTCGAGACCGCACGAACGATTTTGGAGAGACATATGAGACGGACAGTTACTCCTGAAGGAGTAATAGAATACATGCTGAGTTCAAAATAGGCATGGTCCCTCACAAATGGTATTCTCTGTGAGGTGATGCAGCAGTTGCGACGCGACGAGCGGAGTAACAGGTAAACTACGTACGCCCCGCGATGGAATATCTAAAAGAAAGTTCCGCGAGGATCAACGGGAATATGTGCCTGGCGGGAGGTGGTTTTAATCGGTAAAAACCCGGCATGCCTCTGGACCGGTCCAGATGTATCTTTTGAAGATTTCCACCTTCCTACCGAAACCAAAAAAAAAAGAAAAAAAAATCACACACACCCACATTTTATTTTTTATCCATACTTTTTATACCTTCGTTTTAAGTTAGTTGTTATCGCTTGTATTAAGCCAAATATATGTGGATTCTGTCCTCACTAAACTAAAAACTAAAATTTGGTAGCAATAGGTGTACAGTATATCTTGTGTTTGATACATCGCTGAGCTCAGACGTTGCAAGCTGAAGCCTGCCGAAATAAGACATCAAACCAATAAAATAAATCTCCATACACTAAAATAATATAAAATAATAATAATGAACGTGAATTTGTAAAACATTTTTTCCCTTGGCAGATTTAAAAGAAAAAATCTGCTTTCAACTTATTAATTACATTAACAAGGAAAACGTGTGAAACAGAAATCCCCACTTCATTGATTTGTAAAAATTTAGACCCAACGAATAACGACACATCTTTCCTCTGCCTTCCGAGTGATGAACTTATTAATAATAATCTATTGAAAGCGTGATTTTTTAAAGAGTAAAAAACGATATACAGTAATTCAAGGATTTCTTCCTCTTATTTATCACCGAGCGTAAACATTGCACCTGGATGTTTAAAGGAAACCCGTAACCCCTAGGGTGTGCAATGAAAGGCGAGCTTTTGCGATTTTATGGATTTTGTCATTCAGAAATACACAAATCCATCTCCCGAGTGGTATCTTTTGGCACCCAATTTATATAATATCTATTCCCTTTTCAATTTATTATCTGCTCGTCAAAGAACCGAGTTCTCTCATATCCCACATTTTTCAAAAATATCTTCGGCTCTTGTAAGTATTTAGATACAAATTTAAATGCTTGACGAGTCAAAATTCTGAATATGTAATGTAAAATTATTTGTCACGTTGTTCTGGTCGTCGGAATAGTCAGTACTGTGGCAGCGAACAATAATTTCGGATCCAAATCTCTCGTTTGCGAGTTTTACTTTTTACGATAGATGTCTATTGTTAATCGTATGCTTTAAAGTGAAGTGTTCTAAGTACACCCGCGTTGATAACCAAGAATATAGTTTCTAATCTTGAGTGCCGGTGAAGTTTTATTTATTTTCAAAAGTACACTTTTGGGATACAGGGAAGTCAGCCTCGTCGGGCAACCTCAAAAAACAAATGGTAAGAGGTATTTTGAGAAATTTTCAGTGCCTTCGAGGCTTTAATAAAACAACTTGCTAAGTATGGGTTTTGAAAAATTCATTGCTGTAGAAAAACACGAGGAGAAAGGTCCGGACTACTGGATTAGATGCGCAAGAATTGTGGGTTGTAAGCGAAGAGTCTTCCGTCAGCTAGGTAAATGGGTTGAGCTACATATTGCACCGGTTGAGCTAGTGAAGGCTGAGATCTCAATGCTGCTGCCGGACGAGATTGCAATTTGGCAGCCCGACGATTAGATGGGCGACGTCTGGTTAAACGTTCCAGTTGTGAATTTGCAATCTCGTTTTCTTCGGCTGCATCATCCGCAACTTCTTGTTCCTGTGTTTGTTGGAAATTCTGTTCAAAATCAGGTTCGTTAATTTCAATTGCATCATCAGATTGCGGATCGAAATCTGTTTCAAAAGATGGTGGTCCATATGCTCTTGCTGGGACAGCACCAGGTGGAAGGTATGTTTTCTCTGGGTCTGCTGTAGGATCGATGACAGGTTGACTTGCCTGTGGTGGCTGTGTTGGAAGTTCTAAGCGAACTTCCGGAACAATACCGGCTGGAGGGTATGGCGTCTGAGCGGGAATATCATCAGCTAGTTCTTGACGAGCGAAAAATCTTGAGGATTTAACATTTCGCAAGTGTCCTGGTTCGGCAAAAGCGACTGCTAAAAGTGTTGTTAGAGCTAGGAATGCGATGAACTTCGACATTTTTATTTAGATGATTTTGCCTTAGCTGTTGTGTATAGAAATGCTCAGAAGAAACTGATGCATTCTTTTGCTCCCGATTCACCTTTTAAAGCAAATTCACGATGACGGGAAACCTTCGTTACGGCCGCCTGCTATCACACATGAATATTTCCGGTGCCATCCGTCAGGTACTAATTTTTATGCAAAACCTGAAGTTTGCTGTGCGTTTTGAAGTATAAGCTGCTGCATTTCGGATTATTAGTTCATCGGCAGGCAACAGCCTTAGGCTGGGCACGTAGAAATGCGTGAGATCAAGTGAATAATTAATTTCATGGTGTGCGGTGTGGTTAAGTCTGCTGCGGCATGTCAAAGTGATTTTTACCTGAACCAACAATCGTGGTAATGTGGCAGTGTCGCATTATAGTCCTTAAAATATTATATGAGTGCTATGATAAGTACAATTGAAACAAGTATGATTAGGTGACAATATTTCTTGTAAAATAACAGAAAGTGGGTCACTGCAATGGGAGATGTGGAAGTATTATAATAATAATACATCATATTAATATAATAATAATATTAAATATCGTTATCATTATCGACACTACAACCGGGATCCGGTCCTTATCCGAAGACTTGTTAAATTGAACATAATAATTTGTTTTTCCGGGCAAAGTTATTAGCTTTGCGCCAAATATTAAATATACATACATATAATAATATATAATATACCTAAATGTAATAGCAATATATTATATACACTGGTATACTATTAATATATAGAACAGAAAATTGTAAGTATTAAAAATTAAATTTGAAGAAAATATGTACTTGCAAACGCTTGATACCAGGGTTGCCTTTTATAATTAGAGAACAAAACCAAATATTGATCATCGAAAATCACTTTATTGTTTTTCAAAATATTCCCCATGAAGATCTATACACTTTTGCATGCGTTTGAACCAATTGTCGAAGCACTTTTGCCACTCTGATTGAGATATCTCCAACACATGCATTCTGAATGCAGCAACCGCTTCTTCAGGTGTCGAAAAACGTTGACCTCTCAGTTTGTTTTTTACGTACGGGAATAAAAAGAAGTCATTCGGTGCCAAGTCAGGACTATACGGCGGATGACCCATCAGATCGATGTTTTGGGTGCTCAAAAATGCAGTTGTCGCAGCCGATGTGTGAGAGCTCGCATTGTCGTGGTGAAGAGTGATCCGTCTTCGGCGGTTGGTTTTCCTGATTTCTTGGAAGACAACTGGCAAACAACTGGTTGTGTACCACTCAGAATTGACTGTTCTGCGTTGTTCTAGTGGTACGGTTGCGACATGTCCAGTTTTTCCGAAAAAACAGGCGACCATTTGCTTGGAAGTGCTTCATGCGCGAACAACTTTTGTTGGATTTGGCTCATCTTGAAACACCCAGACAGTCGACTGCTGTTTACTTTCGGGCTCATACCCGTAAATCCACGATTCATCACCTGTCACGATGTCATAGACGTGTTTCGAAGCACCGCGACCGTATTTTTTGAGCATTTCTTTCGACCAATTGACACGAGCCTTTTTTTGGGCGATTGACAAATTGTGTGGGATCCAACGTGAACAAATTTTTTTGACAGTCAAATGTTTATGCAATATTGAATGTATGCTGGTCCCACTAACGCCTAAGGTTGTCTCAATCTCACGATAGGTCACATGACGATCTTCCAATATCAGTTCGCGCACAGCATCAATGGTTTTCGGAACAACAACTGATTTTGGACGACCTTCACGAAATTCATCTTGGAGTGAACTACGACCACGATTGAATTCACCATACCATCGATAAACACTGGTCCTTGATGGAGCTTCATCGCCAAAAATTGAATTAAGTTCATCCATGCACTGTTGCTGAGTTAATCCACGCCGAAAGTTGTAAAAAATAATCGCACGAAAATGTTGACGATTTAATTCCATTTTTGGGCGGAGACGAATCTTTTAAGTTACTGTAAACAACACAAATAGCGCTCGTATGTCAAAACGTTCTGAGTGCGTATAACCTCAAAAATGTCCAACTTTACGACAGAGCTGTCAATTTCCGGATTGCAACGCTAGGGTTGCCAAATCCCGAAGCATAAGAGGCAACCCTCGTAGTTGCTCGTGATTCAAAATCTTCTATACAAATATTTGTTTTAACGGCTAGTTTAGGTATCGAAGGTAGCTGGATATCAAAAATTAAAACTTTTTAAAAATATTAGAGGGCTTCGTCATCTTAGAGCAAATGCTCGCAAACTTCTGGGAAATTTTTCCAAAAGCGTGATTAATTTTTTATCATCGGCACTACCACCGGGAACCGGTCTTGGCCTTATTTAGCAAGTCTTTCCATCGGTGCTGATTTCTAGGATGTCATCCAGTTTGGCACTACCAGGCTCTGGGCCTTCTGGTCTACGCCGTTCCACACCATCGCAGAAAAAGTCTGCTGCGCTGTTGCCGTCCATACATCCTGCCACAAAGGTCTTTCCGGGCAGGCTCCTCTCCGCTCATTCGAGCTAGGCAACCCGCCCACCGGAGTCTACCGAATTTGATTTTTCTTACAACATCAGCTTCAAGATAGATCGCATACAACTCATAGTTGTAGCGTCTCCGGAATCGTCCTCCCTCACATACGGCGCCAACAATTTTCCTTAAGACCTCCCTTTCGAACGCGGCTAAGAGTTCAGAGTCCCTTTTATTGAGCACCCAGGTCTCGAATCCATACATGAGTACTAGTAAGACCATGGTCTTGTACAGTAGTACCTCGGATGTTCTGGATAAATTTCAGGGCTTAAAGAGTCTTGATAGACCATAGTAGGCTTTGTTGGATTTGATCAGCCGTTCGCGTATTTCTTCTTCCATACTGTTATCGGCTGATACTATTGACAGAAGGTAGTTAAAGGATTGCACTACTTCAAATTCGTGCTCTACTACCCTGATAGTTTGACCAAGGTTAGGTCTTCTCTTGGAAGAAGTTGCCACCATGTACTTAGTTTTCTCCTCATTGATGTGCAGTCCTAGTTTTTGTTCCGCCTGTTCGATCTGAGTGAAGGAGTCCTATACAGCCGAATCGGATCTAGCGATGTTGTCGATGTCATCTGCGTAGACAAGTAACTGGCGACAATATTCCCTGTAGTTGTAATTACAGAGACGCAGATTGCTTTCTCCACCACCAGGTCGAAGAGGAGGCAGGCCATACCGTCTCCTTGTCGGAGTCCATTAGAGATGTTTATTGGTGTAGAAAGCAATCCCGCTATTTTTACTCGTCTAGTTACGTCTGTCATGGTTAACCTACAAAGTCGTATCAATTTGTTTGGAATGCCGAGCTCTCACATGGCATTATATAGTTCCACCCTGGCTATGCTATCGTAGGCGGTCTTAAAGTCTATGAATAGATGATATAAAGGAATCTTAAATTTCAGACATTTTTCCATCGCCTGCCTAAGGGTGAATATCTGATCATTCGCTGATTTTCCTGGGATGAAGTCACACTGATATTGACCAATGATGACTTTAGCGTACGGGGCCATCCAATCTTGTAGGATGGAGGAGAGTATCTAATAGGCGGTACTCAGCAATGTTATTCCCCTATACTTGCTACACAGTGTGATATCTTTCTTCTTATGTATGAGTCAAATTATTCCGCGAAGCCAATCTTCCGGCATCTCCTCTGGCTCCCATACGTGCACCACGATCTCATGAATTGCGTGATGTAACACTGCCCTCCTTTGTTTGATCAGCTCAGCTGGTATGCCATGTCTTATGGCTTTTACTGTTTCTCAATGCTTGGTGGAGGGAGTATTTAGTCTTGATCCTGCATTGGTGTAGCCTCCAATTTTTCTGTGAGCTGACGCAATTCATTGCAATTCCCATTGCTCCAGAGTCCCTTCAGGATCGGTGGTCAGATTGCCCTCTTTATCCTTGCACTAAATGTAGCGTGGTGTGTACGGCATCATACTGCGGGTTATTTGGTAGAACTTCCACGCCTGTTGTGGACCTCGCTCTCTACTTTCCTCTAATTCACAGACTAGATTTTTTCCCAGGTAGTTTTGTTTTGTCTGTGAAGCCCTTTTTCAGATCTTCTGAGCTCTTTGTATTTCCCGTTGCGTACCCACGTCTTATGAGATTGCTGCATTGCCCGGTATGCAGCATTCTTACGTTCAGTCGCTAGTTTGCACTCATAATCAAACCAGTTACTCCGATCTCTACGACTACTGCCTGGAATGGAGTTGGCAGTAGTAACGACAGTATTCTTAAGGCGTGTGCATTTCTCTTCTACGCCCGGCATTCTGGCCCCAGGACTTACTTTCTCTCCGTCGAGTTCTTCGAGGGCGAGTGCTAGGGCACGACCAACGGTGTTACTGGTATTCTCATTGCGTAAGGTAGCCGTATTGATTCGAAACTGATCCGCGATGCAATAGGTTTTTGCAACGCAATCCGGGCTCGGAAAACTATACCAGCAAGATAGTGATCCGATTCAACGTTGGCACCTCGGTACGTTCGTACCATCATCAAGCTCGAGGAGTGGCGGCGATCTATCAATACGTGGTCAATTTTGTTGCGAGTGGCTCCATCGGGTGATATCCAGGTGGCTTTGTGAATATTCTTACGCGGGAACCTGGTA
Source organism: Microdon myrmicae (assembly GCA_963931805.1). Lineage (NCBI taxonomy): Eukaryota > Metazoa > Arthropoda > Insecta > Diptera > Syrphidae > Microdon > Microdon myrmicae. The sequence continues at coordinate 108,907,110 of OZ007501.1, forward strand.
CTCGCAACGACAAAGTTCATTGATGCTGCCATTCCGAAGACTCGTAGTTATTGTCATTAGTGTTCTCATGCAAACTATGGGAACCTGCGTAGTGCCTAAAAACCGGCTCCCGACCTGTTTTCGCATTCAAAACACCAAGAACGATTTTCACATCGTACCTTGGGCAGGTATTGAGGGCCCGTTCGACGTTCTCGTAGTATTCTTCTTTTTTGTCGTCAGGGGACTCCTCTGTAGGTCCGTGAACGTTTATGAGGCTTATGTTCTTAAACTTGCCTCGCACGCGAAGAGTGCATAGCCTTTCATTTATTGCATTAAAGCCGATGATGGCAGGCTTCAGTTTTTGGCTGACTAGAAAGCCTACCCCGAGCACATGGTGTTTTGCGTGACAGCTGTAATAAATGTCATACTCGTTTCTTTGAATAACACCGCCCCCCGTCCAAGGTATTTTGTTTCATGCTGTTATGTCAGCCTTATATTCGGAAAGGGCATCGGCTAGCTGCTGCGCAGCTGTAGCACTGTATAGTGAGCGGACGTTCCATGTGACAAATCTTAAACCGTTTAGCCATTTTCGTTTCCGTGGTCGTCGTCGTGTATCCGGTCCACATCCGAGGCTTGTTAAATTTGCCATAATAATTCGTTTTTACGGGCATGGTTATAGGCCTTGCGCCAACCTTTCTCAGGATATCGCTGCATGCATTGGCTCACTACTTGGCGGGTGTCAAAGTAGCTATCCAGGGTTGTCACGTGGAGACTGCATGTCAACTTGGATTGAACAGGGACAAGGATCGTCCTGGCCTTCGTGGGTTTGAAAGCAATCAGTGACGTTGCCCTGTATGTTCGCCCCCCCCCCCCCCCTCGCAAATAATACAATACAATAATTAAATAATATCAATACATTTCCGTATTGATTGCATCTAAAACAAGCAAATACGTGTGATGAGTTCTCATAGTCTGCATCTCACCCATCGGACCCCCAGAGGGTGTGGAGTATTTCATGCACATCTTGGAAGACTCCATACATTTTGTCGCACTTTTCGTGGATTCAAATATGTCGACCCTTTGGTCATTTCAAATCATAGTCAAAACAATTCCGATACCAAAATAAGAGCTTTGTGTGGAAAAAAAAAACAATCGATCGAGCTGACGTAAAACTGAGGGAATATTACATCTTTTTCTCCAACCTAATCAATAAAATAGGTATAGATCACTTCCAATAGGGTAGGTGGCACCTGCGGAGATATATAACTATTGACGATATTGCCTCACTTTATAGCTTCCAATCTCAGTGAAAGAGATGCTATAAATTACAGCAGTTTTCCTGTAACCAACTACTTCTCAAAGAAAGGAACTTTCATTAATAATATATTTTTTCAAGTAAAAGTTAAGCCCCTTGCATTGCTATTGTATACTTACAACGGTTACATGTGGTTTACCATTTATAAATAATTTCATAGCAATAATATTATTTTCTAAACATTATCGAACACTATAAAACCTGTAACATACTCGTATGCTTGACGTGTCCCATAAAAACAAACAATTAAAACGGAACTAAAGCCGTAGGAGGCCTCAGGATAGCGACAAATTTATCGGATGTCCGTTTAGGAAATTAAATGTTTCCTTGGAATGGTTCTCCAAGCATACCAATCACCAGATAAATTATTTTCCAGTGAGAATACTGCCATTAATTTTATGTCCTGAGGAATACCTACAAGCAAGGACATTTATACGTTTGGCAAAAATGAGAACAAAATGGAAAAAACTTAAAGGCTCATATGCCTTGCACGTACGTGAAGGTAACACGGTGATAAATTTCAAGCAAAAACCGTGTTAAGATGAATGGCAAAGAAATAAAAGAACAAATGCAGCTGAAACAGGATAAAATATAGCGAAACTTAGCTTGGTTCGATTCCCCTTGGGTTCGGGAGCAATATGCGGGTAGATATAGGAACGTGTCAGTATAATTTGTTTGCACACTCTCAAAAACTCATTTTCGGGAATGTTGGTTTGGTGTTTACGAGATAAATTTGTTGAGCTGTAATATTTGATAGGAAAGAAAATCCATGCTGGGTAGGATGGATAACTATGAAAATTATCTGGCAAAGCTCAACCACTGCTATAGTATTAAGTTGGGAAACCAACATCTAACAGCGAAGGGACGAAGAGATAAAGCATGGTCTGGCCAGTGTAGAGCAATGTTGTAGTAATATATAGAGTGAAAGAGATAAATAGGTAGGTTGTTATTTAGTTAGGTGCATTGCTGCATGAAAAGAAAGATAGCTAACTCGGAAACTGAGCCCCTATAGAAAATAAAGCTACTTTAGAAAGAGTCAGAGCCAAACTGAACACACGAGGAATGGATGAATGCCAAGGATTCTCAATTTTTGCCGGGTTACCTAAGTTATGTGTGGATTAGCGCTGTCTCGATGAAATACCACACTTTTTCACCATTCTGGTCTCTTTTTTATAATAGAGAATCAAATAAATGATTGGTTTCTCAGAAGCATCTTTCAGGAGAAAAAAAGAGTTGCCGGATACTGTTTCAAAGTTAAGGTTCTTTAAAATCAACCAAGAGGAAAAACGTCGAATACCTTATATTCAACACAATATATCGCAAAATTCTGAATGTTGAATGGTGTTGGCTCAGATATGGTGTTGATGATATGGTCTTTTATACGTAGACGTATATCAGAAATGCTTTGCAGTCTATACAAAAAAAAAGTGCAGTCCAGCTAGATAGGGATACAATGTGATCGGATTGACAAATATTTCGATTTCATTACTGAACTGAAACAGTGATGTAGCGAAGGCAGAGGGCGAGAAAGCATTCGACATTATAGTTTCGGGTTATTGTTGTCTATGTGACATGTTCGCTGTTTTTGTTCTATATACTTGAGTGCAATGTATCCAGTTTTTCCTCTTCATGGTGTGGGAATCCTTTCTACATCGTTTTCGTTATGAGCATAAACATTTCTCAAGGTTTGCTTAATGCCAAATATGGCAGCGTATTCCCTTATTCGCTATACGAGCGCGAGTGAGTTGGTTTTATTTTATTATGCTTTTTCTTTAATAATCCCGGATCAGGTAGAGGATTAAGTTATTATTGTTAGGGTTTTTGGTTGATTAGATTATATTTGATAGAGTATCTATGCAAATTACTGTTTTATTTTTCTGATTGCATAAGTACAAGTTTTGTTTCAGTTGATAATACCGAGTAACTTCTTTTCTAACAATTGTTTTGTAATTGCTAAATGTAGGATAAATCCTACACAGGTACTTAATTTTTATAATATGGTAATTGATTTTTTTTGTCGCAAGGCTAATAACCTTGATTTTTGGAAATCCTCGTACATAACCCCCATAAAAAAACGATATATCCAACTATCGTCCCATTGCCAAGCTCTCGCACATTCCCAAACTGTTTGAAGGCCTTCTATATGAGGCGTTATGTTTTCGCCGCGCACCCATCATCTTTCCGAACCAGCACGGCTTCCTCTCAGGCAGGTCTATTACTACTAACCTTGTCGAATTCACATCCCACACACTCCTTGCCCTAGAAAACAGCGATGAGGCCGATGTAGTCGCTACCGACTTTAGCAAGACCTTCGACAAAATCTCCCGTAACCTCATTTTCTTCAAGCTATCTTCCCTCGGTTTCGAACCCCTGCTGATTAAGTGGTTCTCATCCTATCTCAGTTATCGAACCTGCCGCGTGCGATTTAGATCTACCCTCTCCGATCCTTTTTTCCCAACCTCAGGTGTCCCCCAGGGCAGTCATCTCGGCCGTGTCCTATTTATCCTAATCATAAACGACATAGGTTCTTGCATTAATCACTCCTTCATCTCGCTTTACGCGGATGATTCCAAAATGTTCAAAACAATCCGCTCTCCCCTGGACTCCGCACTTCTTCAATCGGATCTTGACAGCTTCTCGACTTGGTGCCAAAATAACTGCCTAGAAATGAATATCGCCAAATGTCACACAACCACCTTCTCTCGGAAGAGTTCCTCCACTCCCCCACCCTCCTACCTCTTACTGAATCAACCGATAACATCGGTTGATGTGATTCGCGATCTGGGCGTCCTATGCGACATGGAGCTCAAATTTACCGCACATATTGATCACATAATCCTCAAGGCCAACGCCGCCCTTGTCAAACGCTGGTCGAAGGAATTCCTTAACCCCTATGTCACCCGCTCACTCTACACAACTTTTGTCCGGCTACTACTCGAATACGCTAGTCAGGTCTGGTCCTCGTATCAAGTGACTCACATTCGCAGGATTGAGGGAGTTCAACGTCGTTTCTTGCGCTTTGCCCTCCGCGGACTAAACTGGGGAAATCCGCTTATTCCACCACCATACACAAGCCGGCTCCCTCTAATCAATCTAAACACGCTTGAAGACCGCAGAATCCATGCCGACATCATCTTTGTCCATCGCTTTCTGTCTGGCTCAATTAATTGCCCAAGCTTGCTCTCCACTTTAACATTGCATACAAACCCCCGTAACGTACGTAACCCTCGACTGTTTTACGTGCCCGCTCATCACACTTCTTACGGCCCTAACGAACCCCTTTCGCGTATGCTACGACAGGCCAACTCTTTCCCCACCTCCTTCGATTTCAACATCTCCACACCCGCTCTTAAACTACGTCTCAGAATAAATCCGCCCCCTCCCTTCAATAACCCCTCTACCCTGCAATCTCTCTTCACGCCCCATCAAACTAGTTCTCCCCTACACCTTTCCACAAATATGACGAGGAGGCAGGAGAATGGAGGAAAGTCTGTGGGGGTACGTGGTGATATGCCAGACACGGGCACACGGTTCACTCAATTCCCCCAACACTTACCTCGGCACAAATTGTCACACACAAGAGGAGGATCAATAAAAACACGCTGGGTTAGTTATTCGGCTGTACATCGGTTCTTTATTGTTCTAGATTATTTAACACTGGTGAATTGGTTTAATTGAAAATGCGGAAGACAATCATTTTAATGTCTGACACAGTGCTTGTGGCGTTAACTTCACGTAATTTTGTTTTCGTTTGCTCTAAATTTAAAATCAAATACAAGATTGCGACAATGAGAACAGCGTGCGTGATTTTTGCCCCGCTCGCGCTCGCGATCTAACTCGAACCCGACACTCAGCGATTTCTGCACGTCTATGTTATTGGGCGAATACATTTTGAATCTACTAAACGCCACGTCCCCGGTACGTTTCGCAGTGGTTGCCATCTGACTCCTCTGGTTGACCGTTTCACTCCACATCCGCTAGCGGGTATCGTGATGGAGTTTTCTATGCCGTGGTGGTCAGGTACAATACCCTTTGCTAGAAATGCCGACATCGATCGGTCTTGCACTTGTTCCAACAAAGGAACAAGCATTAGGGTTGCTAGCATCGTTATTGTAAATAAATCATAACGCTTGCCGACGGAAGAAATAGGTTTCAGTGTCTTAAATAAACAGAAACACGATTTCGGGGTTCGTCGCTGGGATGCGCATTGTTTAGTTTAACCAATGCGACATGTGAGCATTTTGGTGTTTACTCAATCAGCCACGATTATGCCGTTGAAGGCTATAGGATTTTTGGTGACGATAGGTCGACCGGAGATTTGTTTGCCAAGGCAATGGTGGTGGCTATTGTTAGGGTTCATGTGGTGATACATGTGACATGGTTGATGGCTGATAATTAGAAATTGGATGCTCTGTTGGCAACCCGATGGATATGGGGGCAATGTTTGATTAGGAATTGGTAGAACGGACACGATCATGGGTATGGTTGTTGGAATAGCACTCATAATCGTGTCCGATTTAATGGTAGGAAAATTATCGGCTGCAGCTGTGTCAACAAGTACGATGGTCAGCGTGCATTCTTGGACCAACAGATTGTTGGAACAAGAACAAGCTGAACGATTGGCGTAGGTTTGGTGATTATGATTGCTGACAAGCTGAGCGATAGGGAATATGGTGGTTCGTATATTATGAACTGGATAGTCTAATGAGGTGTATGCATGCTAGGGTTTGCTTACAGGTGGAAGCGAATGAAAGGTAGGTTGATTTAGGGAAATGGGTGGTCCTTTGTGAATGTTTTAAAAAACCTCCACAACTCCACACCCACGAATTGGAACAGCTATACCGCAGACCTATAATAGTGAGAGTAATCAGGTCGGGAACATTAAGATGTGTCGGACAAGTGGCGCGAATGGGCAACTATAGGACCGTGCGTAGAATTCTTGACGGTAGACCAATGCAAAAGAGACCGGCACGATGGCCGCGATGGAGATGGGAGGAAAATGTTAGGTTTGACCTTGAGGAGATCGGATCAGATAGTCAAACGTGGAAGGGGAATGCACAGGACAGGGAACGATGGCGGAGTCGATTCGGCGAGGTCATTAACGTCCGTGTTCCTACAGGCCAATAAATAGTAATATTAGTATAGTAATTAAATTCTGCGACCTTTTTGTAGTGGTCGAAAATATACTCTGCCTGATACCATTTGCAACCACTTCTTTTATACGAAAATTCTTTAAAAAAATCATAAACGGTGCACTCAATTCTTCTCCACTCAGCATTACCATTCACAAGCCATTTACCCTGACATAGTGTTACCCAGTCGGCTTTGACCCATATTGAGTGCAATCGCCGCACACGAGTTATGCTTCAAGGTTAATCAATGTTGATCCACATAAAGTTCAGTGGCCTTGGTTAAACTACATTTCGTCACTTCGGTTCAGCGGTGGCGATTCGTTATTGTTCATATGCCTTTCTTTCGCGGGCATACGCATTTTTACTAGTAAATCCCTAAGCAAGTGTATGCCCTCTGCTATGACGCTGGTGTATTGTAATTTATTATTATCCATACGTTTTATATTTGCAGGCGTAAGCCCTGGTATAGCGGTTCTTTTAATTTTTGATATGCTGATGCGTGCACTTGTGGGTTATAGTATGAATGATTCGGAATTGGATATAAAATGTAGCTTGGGAAATTATTGTGCGTCACAGGTAGGTAATTAAAGAAGAAATGGTTCTGAGTCCATTGTGTGTGAACGTATGCAAGATGGGTGTAAGTACCTTATATGGGATTTATGTAGTGGAATAATACACTGCTACTGGCTGGGTAGATTTAATAAAAACTATTTCGGATTTCAGATGTGTAAACTTGAACTTAAAATAAACAAGCGAAAGCTTCGTTTCCGTCATATTATACTGTACAAGTTCCGAAAAGGAGTAAACGCTATTGATGTTGCACAAATGTTAGAAGAAGTTTGCTCCGACTAAAAATTCGTATTCTATATCTTATTACAAACATTTCTTTGAACGCTTCAAGAAGAATTATTAGTGAAGTTTGTTGAAATAATTATCAACTGAGCGTGTTTGATTAAGCAAACACTTTATATCCTTCCACAACATCATGTACACGTGGCGTAACTCTATACGAGTAAGAAGCCTCTGCTCATGTGTCCCCTGCTTTCAATAATTGCACCACAATCTCGGCTTAATTAAAAAGCACAAACTTGAAATTCTCATTTTGTCATCATATTACTTTTCACGCCGGCAAACAAACTGACATCTTGCGACCCTATTAGTTTACCGCCAGAAGTACAACAAGAGCAAGTTAATTAGGCCCCCTCGTCCTTGTTCTGTGATAATGTTGTGCTTTATTGGACCACAAGGATAACGGCCTTCGTCACTTGTGGCACCAATTTTCTATGCAATCAAAATGAGTAATTTATTCAATGTGATCTCTCCTCTCTAAGCAGACACCATTGAGTACAATTAGGTTATCAAGTTAGACTTTGTGAAATTCGCTTTAATATCCTGGTTTGCAAATTGGTATGTTTTGTACAAGGATGAGAATGTCGCTAAACGCGCGGCATATTGATATTCGCATCTCAAACGCTGTTGTAAAATTTAATAATAATTTTGTATAATGAAAACACACATCATGGTGATTGTTTATCATCTTCCTCAGCTATGCTAGACAGAGTGTCCTTGTGCGTTTTTGTGGAAAATGATATCGAGTTTAATATTTTGACATGAATACGAGTTCTTTGGGGTGAGTAATAAGAACTTTAATAGCGCTAAAATCTACTCATGGCTTATACCAGTCTTTTTTTCGTTTATGGTATTAGACTAGAGCTATTCTTAAATTATTCACCAGTGAATCTCTGAACATATCCTGGGGGTGCTAAAGGTGGGCGTGAAATCAAAGTAATCACAAAGGAAACGAAGTAAAAGAATTATGGAAATGTCTTAAATTTCCATTTATTTCTTAGATAATGAAACCATCTATGAGTATTTTCGTACATAACTGCAATAAATATATAAAACTAAGTAAAAAAAAAGATGTCTACATAACATTTATTATTTTTCGTTGAATTTTCATTCAACATTACATTTTACCAATTATGCAAATTAAAGTGATGGCATCATCATCATCGGCACTACAACCGGGATCCGGTCCTGGCCTTATTTAACAAATCTCTCCACCGGTCCCGATTTCGAGCCGATGTCATCCAGTTTAGCACTCCCAGGCTCTGGGCGTCCTGGTCTACGCCATCCCTCCATCGCAGACAAGGTCTGCCGCGCTGTCTCCTTCCATACATCCTGCCACAAAGGACTTTCCGGGCAGGGTCCTCTTCGCTCATTCGAGCTAGGTGTCCCGCCCACCGGAGTCTACCGAGCTTGATTTTTCTTACAATATGAGCTTCAAGGTAGATTGCGTACAACTCATGGTTGTAGCGTCTCCGGAATCGTCCTCCCTCACATACGGGGCCAACAATTCTCCTTAAGACCTTTCTCTCGAACGCGGCCAAGAGTTCAGAGTGCTTTTTATTAAGCACCCAGGTCTCGGATCCATACATGAGTACTGGTAAGACCATGGTCTTGTACAGTAGTAGCTTGGATGTTCTGGATAAATTTCGGGATTTAAAGAGCCTTGATAGACCATAGTAGGCTTTGTTGGATTTAATCAGCCGTTCGCGTATTTCTTCTTCCATATTGTTATCGGCTGATACTATTGACCCAAGGTAGTTAAAGGATTGCACTACTTCAAATTCGTGCTCCACTACCCTGATAGTTTGACCAACGTTAGGTCTTCTCTTCGCAGAGGTTGCCACCATGTACTTGGTTTTTCCCTCATTAATGCGCAGTCCCAGTTTTTGTGCCGCCTGCTCGATCTGGGTGAAGGATTCCTGTACCGCCGATTCGGTTCTACCGATGATGTCGATGTCATCTGCGTAGCCAAGTATCTGGCTGGACTTGGTGACAATAGTCCCTCTAGTTGTAACGCCAGAGTCACGGATTGCTTTCTCCAACGCCAGGTTGAAGAGGAGGCAGGCCAGACCGTCCCCTTGTCGGAGTCCATTATAGATGTTTATTGGTTTGGACAGCAATCCCGCTACTTTTACTTGACTAGTTACGTTGGTCATGGTCAACCTACAAAGTCGTATCAATTTATTTGGAATGCCGAATTCTCTCATGGCCTTATATAGTTCTACCCTGGCTATGCTGTCGTAGGCGGCCTTGAAGTCTATAAATAGATGATATAGTGGAATCTTAAATTCCAGACATTTTTCCATCGCCTGCCTAAGGGTGAATATCTGATCAATTGCTGATTTGCCTGGGATGAAGCCACACTGATATTGACCAATGATGGCTTTAGCGTATGGGGATATCCGGTCTTGTAGGATAGTGGAGAGTATCTTATAGGCGGTACTCAGCAATGTTATACCCCTATAGTTGCTGCACAGTGTGATATCTCCCTTCTTATGTATGGGGCAAATTATACCACGACGCCAATCTTCCGGCATCTCCTCTTGCTCCCATACGTGCACCACGATCTCGTGAATTGCGTGATGTAACGCTGTCCCTCCTTGTTTGATCAGCTCAGCTGGTATGCCATCAGCTCCAGGGGCTTTATTTGATTTTAGCTGTCTAATGGCTTTTAGTGTTTCCTCAATGCTTGGTGGCGGCAGCATTTGGTCCTGGTCTTGCATTGGTGGAGCCTCCAATTCTTCTGTGAGCTGACCATTTAGCAATTCATTAAAGTGCACTTCCCATCGCTCCAGAATGCCTTCAGGATCGGTGATCAGATTACCCTCTTTATCCTTGCAGTAAGTGCAGCGTGGTGTGTACCGCGTCATACTGCGGATTATTTGGTAGAACTTCCGCGCCTGGTGCGGACCTCGCTCTCTACTTTTCTCTATTTCACAGACAAGATTTTTTTCCCAGGCACTTTTCTTTTGTCTGTGAAGTCTTTTTTCAGTTCTTCTGAGCTCTTTGTATTTCTCCTCGCGTACCCGCGTCCTATGAGACTGCTGCATTGCCCGGTATGCAGCATTCTTACGTTCAGTCGCTAGTTTGCACTCATCATCAAACCAGTCGTTCCGATCTCTACGACTACTGCCTAAGATGGAGTTGGCAGTACTAATGACAGTATTCTTAAGGCGTGCCCATTTCTCTTCTACGCCCGGCATTCTGGCCCCAGGACTTACTCTCCCTCCGTCGAGCTCTTCGAGGGCGAGTCTTAACGCATGACCAAAGGTGTTGCTGGTGTTCTCATTGCGTAAGGCAGCCGTGTTGATTCGAACCTGATCCGCGGATGCAATACGTCTCCGTAAGGCAATCCGCGCTCGGAAAACTGTACCAACAAGATAGTGATCCGAGTCGACGTTGGCACCTCGGTACGTTCGTACCGTCATCAGGCTCGAAGAGTGGCGGCGATCTATCAACACGTGGTCAATTTGGTTGCGAGTGGCTCCATCAGGTGATACCCAGGTGGCTTTGTGGATATCTTTACGCGGAAACCTGGTACTCGCAACGACCAAGTTTTTCGATGCTGCCAGTTCGATGACTCGTAGTCCATTGTCATTAGTGTTCTCATGCAAACTATGGGAACCTGCGTAGTGCCTGAAAACCGGCTCCCGACCTATTTTCGCATTCAAATCCCCAAGAACGATTTTCACATCGTATCTTGGGCAGGCATTGAGGGCCCGTTCGACGTTCTCATAGTATTCTTCTTTTTCGTCGTCAGGGGACTCCTCTGTAGGTCCGTGAACGTTTATGAGGCTTATGTTTTTAAATTTGCCTCGCACGCGAAGAGTGCATAGCCTTTCATTTATTGCATTAAAGCCGATGATGGCAGGCTTCAGTTTTTGGCTGACTAGAAAGCCTACCCCGAGCACATGGTGTTTTGCGTGACAGCTGTAATAAATGTCATACTCTTTTCTTTGAAAAACACCACTCCCCGTCCATCTTATTTCTTGTAATGCTGTTATGTCAGCCTTATATTCAGACAGGGCATCGGCTAGTTGCTGTGCAGCTCGAGCTCTGTATAGTGAGCGTATGTTCCATGAAAAAATCCTTAAATCGTTTAGCCGTTTTCGTTTCCGTGGTCGTCGTCGTGTATCCGGTCCATATCCGAGGCTTGTTAAATTTGCCATAATAATTGTGATGGCATATCAATTTTAAAAAGTTGGAAAAGATGAAACGGACCTTTCAGACGAAGAAACTGTATCTAGACTAAAATGGGAAATATTTGAAATTTGCATAAATACGTTATGTTGTAAACGAGCATCAGATGACGAGTTTATGGTTTTTAAGGACACCTTGGGGTGTTTATGACGCATAATATTAGGTACTGTAGAAAGATGGACATAAGATGGTTCAAATTGACTTTTTGTAGTTCTGCTAACTTGCTAAGGAGTATAAAAGTGTATAAAAGTTACCAATCGAAAACACTTACCACCACGCGAACAAGGCTGCTGGAGTGCGAATGTAATCCGAGTTCAAAACGAAGGATTAGCTTATAGGGTGTACTCTTCTTTCTTTAAATCGCATACATCTCATACAACACCGCGTAATGAATAGAGTCCGCAAAATTTACATAAAACATAATTTTGATAAAAAAAAAAGAGTTTTTACTTATACGAGGGTTGCCTTTTATATTACGGGATTAGAGAACAAAAACAAATATTGATCATCGAAAATCACTTTATTGTTTTTCAAAATATTCCCCATGAAGATCTATACACTTTTACATGCGTTTGAACCAATTGTCGAAGCACTTTTGCCACTCTGATTGAGGTATCTCCAACACATGCATTCTGAATGCAGCAACCGCTTCTTCAGGTGTTGAAAAACGTTGACCTCTCAGTTTGTTTTTTACGTACGGGAATAAAAAGAAGTCATTCGATGCCAAGTCAGGACTATACGGCGGATGACCCATCAGATCGATGTTTTGGGTGCTCAAAAATGCAGTTGTCGCAGCCGATGTGTGAGAGCTCGCATTGTCGTGGTGAAGAGTGATCCGTCTTCGGCGGTTGGGTTTCCTGATTTCTTGGAAGACAACTGGCAAACAAATGGTTGTGTACCACTCAGAATTGACTGTTCTGCGTTGTTCTAGTGGTACGGTTACGACATGTCCAGTTTTTCCGAAAAAAACAGGCGACCATTTGCTTGGAACTGCTTTGTGCGCGAACAACTTTTGTTGGATTTGGCTCATCTTGAAACACCCAGACAGTCGACTGCTGTTTACTTTCGGGCTCATACGCGTAAAACCACGATTCATCACCTGTCATGATGTCATAGACATGTTTCGAAGCACCGCGACCGTATTTTTTGAGCATTTCTTTCGACCAATTGACACGAGCCTTTTTTTGGGCGATTGACAAATTGTGTGGGATCCAATGCGAACAAATTTTTTTTGACAGTCAAATGTTTATGCAATATTGAATGTATGCTGGTCCCACTAACGCCTAAGGTTGTCTCAATCTCACGATAGGTCACATGACGATCTTCCAATATCAGTTCGAGCACAGCATCAATGGTTTTCGGAACAACAACTGATTTTGGACGACCTTCACGAAATTCATCTTGGAGTGAACTATGACCACGATTGAATTCACCATACCATCGACAAACACTGGTCCTTGATGAAGCTTCATCGCCAAAAATTGAATTAAGTTCATCCATGCACTGTTGCTGAGTTAATCCACGCCGAAAGTTGTAAAAAATAATCGCACGAAAATGTTGACGATTTAATTCCATTTTTGGGCCGAGATGAATCTTTTACCTTACTGTAAACAACACAAATAGCGCTCGTATGTCAAAACGTTCTGAGTGCGTATAACCTCAAAAATGTCCAACTTTACGACAGAGCTGTCAATTGCCGGATTGCAACGCTAGGGTTGCCAAATCCCGAAACATAAGAGGCAACCCTCGTAAATTTTTATTTTTTTATGTTAAATTTTCCACTATAATTTGATTTTCCGGACAAGGTTATTAGCCTTGCGCCAGTTATATATAGAATGGCATACCGTAAATTTCTTCCATACAACTTTCTGCTTTCTATTTATTGCTAAAAGACCGTCGTGACTTAAAAAAAATCACAAAGAGAAAATCTAATGCCATTAAATCACATCATTTGAACGAACAATTTTTGGTTACCAAAATAGGGAACTTCACAACCAGAAAACGACTCATGTAATTACATTGTTTCTTCGACTATGTGGTATTGTCTTATTGAAACCACGAGTTGATTAAATCCATATTGCAATTTAGGCATAAAACGATGGCACGAGGGTACCTTGAGACAAAAATCCCTACCTAGCAACTAATTACGTTTGTTTCTCAAACATTACTAGATTTCCTGAGCCTCAAATTCGATAAATGTGACGATTAAATAAGTCATGAATAATTTTATTTTTTATTTTTACTTCTTACACTACTCTCGCGAGGAGGGAGGCTATAGCGCCGAGTCGGTGCCCCGAGATGCCACCAAATAACTGTTGCAGTTCTTTTTGAACAGTTGCTGGTTGTAACGCGCGGGGAGGGTGTAGAGTGCTACGAACGCACAATTTCACCCAGGTAAGGTTCCTACCCTTCAAGGAACATACTTACCTTATTCATTACACGTGCCCACAGACACGAGCCCCAAAGCTCTTGATCATACCTGTAACAAGGGTCATAGGAAGCTGCAACAATGTTGAACCCGATAACAAAAAAAGCAAGGAACTTAACGTTCAAAAACTTTCAATATCGAGTGAACGCATCCATTCATCGTATGCAAAACCAATCCCAGAATACAGGTCATAAATCTCCCATCCTAAACATCTGATTAGCAGCTATAGAGCCATAAACTCTAAACACTATCCCATATAGATGTTATGAGTGAAAGGTAAACAAAAGCGTTACATTCCATGGTTCCTATCCCATCCGAATTGCATGGGAACCTTTTCCTCATGCCAGATGTGTTGGATAAACAAACCAGCGCGTGAGCGGATAATAAGCGGCGGCATCCGATCAACAGACAAAAGAGGACAGGATTTCGATCACCACCACAGTGGTGATGATGATGATTATTATGATAATGAAAAATTCTCCTTTCACAGATACTAAGGGAAATTCTGCTTAACAGGTACTATGCGGAAATACTTTGGGAAAGTTCCCGTTTCGGATGGGGGATTGGAATTTGATTAGGTAGTCTAATTTTGATCGTCGACGAGACGACTGGCTATATCGAACAGCCATATCGCGAAGTCCATTTCGAGCAACCAAGGAGAATATATCGAGCTTCGCCCCAGAGAACTCCGACGAGGAGTTGATCTTTAACGTGTGCCTATTTGAACGTGTGCCTAGTTAACGTGTGCCGAGTTTAACGTTGTCGGAAAGTAACGTGTCCCGTACCAGTAATTAAGTGGAGTATTCGCCAAGACCGTTTCTACAGCAAATAATGCTATTCGATAAGTGAAATTATGTACATTAAAGTTCTCGTGAGTTTGACACTTCGCTTGCCCCGGCAAGTTATAGGGTAAAGACAAATGTACGCACCCTAGTGCATTAATACAAATTTAGAATTGTGTCCCAACGATCATCAACTAAAGTTAATAGCAATAAAAATAAAACCACAGGGTAAGGACAAATATCCTTGTGTTTCATATGTTCAGCGCATCATTCGCTCCGGTTCCGTTTTGTGTTTTAAGATTTTTTTGCGCACAGTGTTCGGCGGAACGCTGCCTCAACTTCGACATAGACACCAACATCCGCCAAAAGGGAATTCCACAGCTTCTCCGTTCTGTAACGCTACGAGTTCTGATGCAGTGATGTTCGCGCCGTTGGCAGATAAACCGCAAAGTGGTGCATTAGGTGCTGACGTTGGAATGCCACCCGGACCAGCGGCTTTGTTTGCGTTTAGCTCTTTGAGCGCGCGGCCAATAGTACGCATTCGGAAGCGAATCTGGCTCATGGTGTGCTGCTTATGCTCAAGTTGAAGCTGAACTATTGTGGTATCCGGCAGCGTTGAGTTGGCTGTAAATAGTGCAGTAAGTATATTCGCTTTCTCTATTGCACTGATTACTGGTCTGTCATCGACTATAAGCGATGGAATGGATGAAGAGACTGAGTTTTGAATGTTTGTCACGAATGCCCAGAAGTTTTTACTACCTGTGGGAGGGTGTAGTATTTTTTGTCTCACTCTCTGGTCATGCAAGAACTTGGCGCGTTGAATATACGCATTGCAGTCATTCCTAGCTCTCTTATCTTTTCCTGTTTTCCTCAGTATTGTTTGATTTATACAACCGGAAGCGCAACTCTTTAGCCTTAATGGTTTCTCTGCACCCAGAATCGAACCACATGTTTCTCTTGGGTTTGATACTCTTTACTCTGTGTGGAATAAAGGTCCGCATGCCAAGTAGAATCGTGTCTGTGAATGTGTCCGCTATAGAGTCAACATCGTTATTGAGGAAAAATAACGACCAATTTAACCTCCCAAGAAAATCGTTCAGACCTTCCCAGTTGGCTTTCTCGTAGAACCATACTGTTCTTTGGGAAGCTTTCTCATTAACGTTACTGTTGTTTAGAGGAAATTTAGCTGACACAACACAGTGGTCTGAAGTGCCCAAGGGCGAAGAAACTTCAATTGTGTATTCGTTTGGGTGGGAGGTGAGACACAGGTCCAGCGTGTTGGCGAAATTACATTTTATATGCCTGTTACCCGTGTTGGCTCATTGATGAGTTGAGTTAAACTATTTGAATCACCAAAAAGGTGGACATATTGACCTTCAGATGTTGTGTGTCCGGAGTGACGAAACCACTGAGAGTGATGCACATTAAAATCACCCGCAATAACGATTTCAGTGTGCGGATATATGGTCAAGATCTTATCGATAGAATCAGACAGACTATCAAATTCATTAAAGGATCCATTTATATCCAAGTTTGGGCTTCTGTATAGAAAGCGTTAATGTATAATATGCTTACGAATGTGAAGTTTTAGCCCAGAGAAATTAAATTCTGGGTTGGAACAGAGCCCATATTGTGGCAGAAGTTGATAAGCAATATCATTTTGTATGTATGTGGCTATACCACGATGTGGGAAGAACTTACTAAATAAGGGTCACAGCAGTAGCGTTGCAAGTTGACTGTCCAACCGGTATAACATAACAGTCAGTACGTACGCCAGAGGACAGAGACGTACGAACCCAATCACATGGACATCATGTGGTTGAGGGTCGTGCTGAGGAATTCTGTTAAATTTCCTCGTTGTCTTTACCGCTCCCCGAATGACGATCGACCGGTGACTTTTTTCGAACGTCTTTCACGTACCGTCAACCACCCGGCTTCTGAAATTGTCCCCCTTGGCGATTTTAATATGCATAATTCCGGCTGGTTGGTACATTCTAACAGAACCGACGAGACTGAGAGGCTGGCGGAGATGTTCGCTATTAGCCGCAATTTGACTCAACTCGTGGAGGATACCTACACGAGTGGCGGATACTCGAGGTGATTATACACCCTGGATCTGTTTTCGACATTTGAGCCGAGCATTTATACCGTGGAGATTGCTGTGTCACTGGGAAACTCAGATCACTGCTTGGTCGCACAACCGCTTGGATTTCAAGTGAATAACCGACGTAAGCAGCTTCGCCATATATGGAGGTATGGGGCTTCAAGCCGCGACGAGTAGCGAGATTTCTTCGTATCCTTTCCTTGTTCTGAGGTGTGCTTTGGATACTCCAATGTTCACGCAGGTGTGGGGTCGGTCACAGAGATTATTCTTCTTGTGATGGAGATGTACATTCCGCATTCCATCAAATGAAGATCATCTGATAAACCTTGGTTTGGAAAAAAATGCGAGCAGATTGTAGCGGCAAAAAATAGAGCTTTCAAACAATCCCACTCCGGTGAACAGAATGCTCCGCTCCAACCCCACCGATGTTAACAGAACGAATTTTGTTAGAATCAGAACGCGTGCAACCAGACGATTGATACCGCGAAGAAGCTTTAAAACGATATAGTGACTAATAAGCCCGCTGAGTGCCCGACTGGTTCGCGTCCCTTCTTGTAAATGGCAAGGGCTGTCAGCAATAACTTCGCCTCCTCCTCTTTTCTTCCCCTTGTGACGGGCAGCGGGACGTTAGTCACAAATTCAAAAGATAAAGCTAATGTGATCGCGAATTTATTTTCCGCGAATTAAAAGCTCGATGCAGGTCTTTTGGTGACACCTGTGATCGCGCCGTTACGGTCTTCGATGCGGGATATGAGGTTCCGCCCGCGTACTAGTTAACGCATTCCACGCGGACTCGACTGTAAGAAGGCAACCGGCCCGGACGGCATACTAGCAATAGTCCTTAAGAACTGTGCTCCCGAACTGTCGCCGGTTCTTGAAAAGCTCCTCCGCTTATCGTATGTACGGAGGATATTTCCTACCCGTTGGAAAATCGCTCGACTTCAGCCAATCCCAAAGAAGGAAAAAATGTATCTCCTACAAATGTACCAGTCGATAGCATTACTGTCTATGTTATCTGAGGTAATGGAAAAGTTCATCAATGCCGAGTTAATTAAGTATTTGGAGTGCAACGGACTTCTGAATGATCGTCAATGCGGATTCCGTGGCAGGCGGTCCACGGGAGACCTTTTGCCCCTTATAACCGATTGTGGGGCATGGGGCGGTATCAGACCGGTCGCATTGGATATCTTTAGGCTTTAGACCTCGTCTGGCACGGGACATTGCGGAGCAAACTTCGTTCACATGGTTTTTCCCAGCAGCCTTGCGACTGGGTGAAGAGCTTTATCGAAAATCTATCGATCCGGGTTGTTGTGGACGGCGAGTCTTCGGATCTGTGTCTGGTTAATTTCTGGGTGTCTCAAGGCTCTATTTTAGATCCAAGACTGTTTTCGCCTCATATAAATGAATTGTTGGAGTCGACGGATACCAGGGTGTTTTGTTTCGCGGATGATAGTACGCTTGTTTCCTTTTTTCGCTTGGATCACAGGAGCTGACATACAGCCAGATTGACTCTCTGAATCGGGATCTGGATAAGGTCCTGCAATGGGTGAAAGGCCAATCTCGTCGACTTTAATGCAGCGAAGACACAATATACAACATTCACAAGGAAAAGTGGATCATCGGTTCCACAGCTGATGATGAATGGCCGGGCCCTCGAGGCTGGGGAAAGCTTGATATTGCTCGGCGTCACAGTCTGTGGGAATGTACCGTGGCATAAACACGTGTCGAACATCGCCAGATCCGCCTTTGGAAACTGAGTTATCTTATCTTTTAGAGCCAAGAGATATTTGACTCCGGTTCAACTTTTTCTCCTTGCTTTAATGTTTGGAGCTCTGCTGTTAAACATACTCTCGACCTACTTGAGAACATACAAAGACGAGTGATCCGCCTGATCGTGGACACGGCGCTGACGTCGGGATTATATTCACTATCACATTGAAGGCACGTAGCTGACCTCTGTCTGTTTTAAAGATATTATCGCGGGTACTGTTCTTCGGAGATTCGTGGTATTGTTCCACGCAATTCGGTTTATATGCGCTTCACAAGAGAATCCCACGGGTCGCACCACCTTGTGGTTCATTTCCTGACGGCGCGAACATCCCTGCATCAGAACTCGTTCCGTTACAGAGCGGGCAAGCTGTGGAATTCCATCCACGCGCACGTGTTCCCGAAGCGTTAAAACCTGGAACTGCTCCAAAAGAACTGCAACAGTTATTTGTTGGCATCTCTGGGCACCGTGTCGGGGCTATAGGTTCGCCTCTCCCGAGAGAAGTATATTTAAATATGTGGGGCTCTGATATGGCGAAACACCAAGACTCTTGGGAACACAAATGAGTGTAACATAATAAAAATCAAAAACCATGGTCACATGAACTGATTATCAACAATAATTGTTGTTAGTATAGAGTCTCCCATGATTCACTGTGGGATTATGGAAAATCATTTGATACGTTTGTTGCGAATTATATATCAGCTGTACCGGTATGAAGTTTTTTTTAAAGGTAAAAACTGTTTTTTTTTTTGGGAAAGTAAAAAACATTTTATTCGAAGTATTGGCCATTGCTTTCTACACATTTCGACCACCTTTCTGGCACTTTGTTGATACCACGCCAATAAAACCGATCGTCTTTTGAGGCAAACCATTCGGAGACCCAATTTTCGACTCCTTCGTAGGAATTGAAATGCTGCTCAGCCAATGCGTGTCCCATCGATGAGCCAAGTCTGGTGAATACGACGGGTGGGGTAACACTTCCCAGCCGAGAGCTTTTATTGTTTCTTTGATGGGTTTTTCTGTATGACTCGGTGCATTATCATGCAACAAAATTACCTTTCCGTGTCTTGTGGCCCATCCTGGTCGTTTTTCGACCAATACATGGTTCAAATTGCTCATTTGTTGTCGGTAGCGTTGCGCATCAACAGTTTCGCAGTTTTAGAAGTTCATGATACACCACCCCCTTCTGGTCCTATGGAGTATTCTACTTGCGCGTCGATACGGACGCTAATTCAGTAAAATCCACCACCGAAGTTACTAAGTTCGAAACACCCAAACACAAGAGCAAATAGAAGAAAATAAAAACACACGATCAGTTCCTTTCTTTTTTTACGTTTTAATGGTACTTTTATTTGCAATGATTTGATATTAATGGTGCACTTCCAATCACAAGTTCATCTTAATCGTAGGTTTAACAATGTCTATTTGTACGTTTAGCAATATATATTTGTAGGTTTAACAAGGACTGTCTATTTTATTAAGAACAACCACTTCGTAGAATTACTTATCACACCTCCAGTGATGGTTCTTTGCTGGATTTCGATATCACTTTTTGCACGAGTTTCCGGAAAGGGAGCAAACCGCGTTCTAAGCTATTCTTATTATCGCGAATTAAAATCCAATCGGATCATTTGTATTCACAACAGCGAAACAAATACTTCTTAACACTGACAATCCGACTACACACGACTTTAACACGCTCACGGAAATTACTTCACTCTCTCTGGTTAGTGGCTAAGATTAATGTTGTAAGGCGCGACAGTCCGCTATGGAGGTTGACATCTGACTCAACGATGCAACTCACATCCATCAGATCCAAGGCCGCGAATTGCATCGATAGGGAAGGATTCTATATGTGTCCGTATAGGACAAGTATGATGGCCTGCGATGAGGACGATAATCGGAGGACACCTGATTAAACAGACGTACGATCATCGGGGGCACAGATCAAATGGTGGCACACATGATGTACATGCTGTGCCTATGATACAAAGGGGTCGTCATGGTATTCGCCTAAGATTCCTTGGAAACACCGATGTAGGCAATATCCAATCTAGCCGTATGGCTCCGGTGCACAAGAGGAACATTATTTTGTTGACATAAGTCAGCAGAAACCTCGTCGAGGGCGGCAAAGGGTCAGTGTGGATGGCCATATGTTTAGATTAATGTGCGGGTAAGTAAAACGAACCAGTGAGATACTGTATGTTTAATTTAGGTTTTCAGGCGGGTCATCATAGGCATGGCATGGGTAAGATTGTCTAAACAATGATCATATCCATGCCCAAATTCCATGATCGGTAGATAGCCGATATCGGGGAATTGTCGCAACTGTCACGGACGTAAGGGTATAGGCGCGATATACAACTGTGAACTATGGAAAGAATATCGGTTACAGCTATGTCAACAATACGCTGGCCAGCGTTTGTTTATCGTAATTGAAGACAGGCTGCGCCGATAGGAGATAAACTGGTTCATGGAAAATGAACCAGGGAAATTCATAATGTGTGGATGCCGTCGGGTAGGTTTTCCTTTCAGGTATGATGCTGCAGGGGAGCTTACGCTGCCCCTAATTGCAGGTAAGTACTATGGGTTTGCATGTAAAGAGGAAGGTGGTTAATTTAAGAGGATGGGCGGTTCTTTGGGAATGTATTAAAGAACCGTCACACTCCCACCAAACACAGAGCATTGTCTTTTTTAGGAACCGATCGGGCTTTGCAGTCGATGTTGACGCTTCTCCTGGATGTACCCATGATTTTTTGCGTTTAGGATTTTAAAAATAAATCCAGTAGAGAGAGATCTTTTATTTCGTAATAATATTTTCAAAAAAAAAATCGGTGACCGCACATTTTACAATTGAGAGATTTGATAAGTTATATCTTACAACTGAAACATTATCTTGGATAAAGAAAAGAAAAATATGTATAATTAATAATTAAAAGAATAAATCGAAGGAAAATACGGAAAAAAATAACAATAATAAATAATATAAAATGTAAATATTTACATGAAATTATGACAAATTAAGCAAGAAGCTGGGTTATGAGAGAATTTTCAGAACTTTCACAGCTGATGTTAAAGTTATATACTAGTTTACGAATTCTTTCAGAAATCAATTCAACATCCGCCCTTCCTTGGAGGCTGAAGGTTGAATAGTGCCAAGGGAGGTCTAGCATCATTTTCAAAACTTTGTTTTGTGATACCTGTAACTTCTTTAAATGGCACCTTGCAGCGTTACCCCATACTGGACACCCATATAACAGTATAGCTTGGAAAATAACTTTATGAATAATAATCTTATTTTCATTTGTGAGTAAAGACTTGCGATTAATAAAAGGGTAAAGCATCTTAATAGCAATACTCATTTTATTAAGAGTACTTTGAATATGTTGTTTAAATGTGAGTTTTGTATCGAGATGGACTCCGAGATACTTTACAGATTGCTCCCATGCAATCGTGGTACCATTTATTTGCAGCTGACTGCTGGGAAGATAGCAAGCGTTTCTCTTTCGTGTAAAAAAGATGGCTTGTGTCTTCCCAACATTTAGCTTGATTTTCCATTTCATATAATATTTTTCAAGTATCTCGATCGCATGCTTTAGATTTATCTCAACGTTGAGAGAAAATTCATGCGACGCAAATACTGCAGTGTCGTCAGCGAAGATAGCCGATTCACACTGCGGTAGATTTGGAAAATCCGAAGTGTAGATATTGTACAAAGCTGGACCAAGTACTGAGCCTTGGGGGATGCCACAATAAAAAAATATCAATCTAGAAACATCACAATTGACATGAACCTGAAAACATCTATTAGATAAGAAACTCTGGACGACCTTACGCAAATACAAAGGAAAGTATCATTTTATACATTATCCCATTGTGCCATACGGAATCAAAAGCTTTTTCAATGTCTAACAATATCATGCCCGTTGATTGACCACGTGAACGATGGTCTAGAACATGGCTGCAAATTCGTTTAACCTGGTGCGAGGTGGTGTGAAAGCGTCGAAATCCAAATTGGATATCGGGGAAAATATCTTTATCTGAAACAACTTTTAAAATATGTTGTTTCAGGATTTTTTCAAAAACTTTACTTATGTTGCTAAGTAAACTAATTGGCTTGTAACTTTCAGGTTTATCTGGGGCTTTTCCAGCCTTAAGGATATGTACAACCATTGCTTTTTTCCAACATTGAGGAAAGTATTGACATTTAAGGCATGCATTGATTATAAATGTTAAGTATTTAATTCCAATATGAGGCGATTGTTTTAGATAGGCATTCTTAACTTTGTCTAGTCCTCCTATTTTTCGTGTTTGCAAGCACTTGATTACATTTCTTACGTTTTCTTCTTCTACAA
Source organism: Microdon myrmicae (assembly GCA_963931805.1). Classification (NCBI taxonomy): domain Eukaryota; kingdom Metazoa; phylum Arthropoda; class Insecta; order Diptera; family Syrphidae; genus Microdon; species Microdon myrmicae. The sequence continues at coordinate 108,930,025 of OZ007501.1, forward strand.
ATGCATTTAGAGGAGTTAATTCGTTTGTAGTGTCGAATCTTTCGATTCTGTTACCGACAAGTTCATTAGTTTCAAATTCACCCAAATGCTGAGAAACCAAATGATTTTTTGAAAAACTTGTTCCAAATAGGTTTGTTTTTTCAAAACCTGTAAAAAAAGTAGTAGAAGAATCCTTCAGAAATGGTATTTTACGGTTTTTATTCTTGATTAACTTCACTATATTCCAGAACGATGGATTTGTATCTGGTCAGTAATGCGCTCATTAAAATGGGAAACCATTGATCGAGGAAAGGGCTGACGGTAATTCTGCCAATTTCTTCGATGAATGTTTCTCACTTTAATAAGCTCTAAGATATGGATTGGAAGTTTTTTAAAAATATCTTTTTTTACTTTTTTGGGAATACTTTCATCAACCGAAGAAATTATAGCTTGTGTAAAGTTTTGTACAATAAGGTCAACATCATCTTTACAAGACACTTTCAAGATTTGAAAATAAATCCATTTTTCGATGCAATACTGACTTCCTTTTGTGTCGTAGAAGCAACGTTTCACATGTGGTTCAACTCATGTGGCACCCTGTTTCCACACTTTTGGATCTTTCTCATAGCTTTTAAACGGTCAGAAATTGGTTTAACATAATTTAACATTTGTGCCATTTGTTTTTGACTCAAAGTGTCATCTTGATCCAATATTGCTTGCAATTCGGCGTCTTCAAACTTTTTTGATGGTCTTCCGCGTTCTTTATTTTGCACATCAAAAAGTAATTATCTCTGAACCGGTTAAACCATCTTATGCATGTTGCTTCCGATAGAGCATGGTCACCATAAGCATCGACAGGCATTCGATGCGACTCTGCAGCACTTTTCTTTGAATGAAAACAAAAAATTAATGCTTTCCGGAAATCATTTTCTGGTACAAAATTCGACATTTTTAACAGGATTAAAAACAATGATGTTGTTTGTAAAATGACTAGATGCATATTAAATATGTTTGACAGATGTCATAGCAACCAAATAAAAAAAAATAAGGGCTCGTTCACAACAAACGTTCCGTATCGATACATTTGTATCTTGACGCTCACTTCACACCGGTACACCTGATAAAAGTCGTAAAACTGTGAGTTGGAAGGCTGGAAATTCTATACTCATTTATGAATTTTTGTTTTGTTTCACGATTTTTATTATTATTCATAAATTGTAAATTGATAGTAAAAATATTTCAAAGACTACACAAATAATCATTGATATTCACAAACTCGTCATATTTAAAGGTCTGGCATAATTTTTCATAGATTGTCTATGAGTCTACTAAGGTCAAAGTCGTTTTGCCGTTGAGAATTCAAAGCTCTCAAAATGTCAATCGTTCTTCAGCTTCTGAGTTAACGCCTGTCACAACTCATGTCACGATTACCGGATCAAAATATAATGATGTTTAAGATTCGTCGCGTATCTTATCGATAACTGTGTCAAGCTCTCTAGCATGTGTTCGAATCCGCACAGGGCGATAGGCAAAAACTTGTGTGCATACAACGGTCTGTGAATATTAATTGATTTGAAACATGATTTGTATTCAACAGTGAGTACGCGATTTAATTCAATCGCTGATTACAAAAAATACTGTCTAATAACACAAGGTGTCATTAATTGTGAGCTCGAAGAAGTCTACGACCATTCAAGTTCACTGCGTTTACAATACTTGGTTGCCACGCTTGCAGGATGTGGGCTTACTTCATTACCTTTAACGTTAACAAATAATTAGGGAAACATTTTGTTTTTACTAAGAATATAGGAGTTCCATATATACGAGGGCAGTTTGATAGGTCAGAGAGTTTTTAAATGTCCCGTGCAGTAACTTTAAATACAACTGCCATCTATAATTAGACTACTGCCGAAGTCTGAGTAAGCTGTGTCATTTACAATGTGTTTGACCGCGATTGAAAGCAGACAACCTCGTGAATTGAACGAAAATAGAAAAAGTGAATTTCGTGTGCTGATTAAGCATTGCTTATTAAAATGTATAAACTGGGCGAGGAACTTCTACACCAGCTAGCATATTCTCCAAATTTTGAATTGATCACAGTTTCGAAACGTTTTAAAGTATTAGGAACGATTCAAAAGCAAAACACATAGCATGTCGTGCCAGGTGAAGCTAATGAGAAATTCAAGATCCTAATATAATATTTATTTACATATAAGTTTAGTTTGGTGGGGACACCGCCCCACCTCATTCTCTACATTCTTTAAAACCTTTACGAAATTTCAATTCGTGACAAGTAAATGTACAGTATTTTATTTAGTATCTACATTTTCTTACCAATCCACGACAGGGAAATATATTGTATAAATCACTTTCGTGAATTAAACCCCAGCTACAGGATCTTTTTCCTTAACGCCATTAACTACCTCTAAAATTGTCGTCCTGTAATTGTGTGCGAAAAAGATACTAAAAGAGTATCGTAGAAAAACAAAAGTGAATTTCAAATTGCTTATAAGTTTTTATTTATACAGGGCGATGAATCCCAAGGTGGCCTGCAAATTTTTCTTGAAATTTATATATAAGGTCCTGTCAGGCCTTCCCTGCCCCTATTTTAACACAAATCATGTCTCATTAAACTACAATAATATCGAAATGTCTCCTGACATTCACTAGTTTACGACTTCTTTTACTACCACTCCTCTTGTGAATTTCTAAAGATATGCCGGTTTTTTAGCATTGCTTTCCCAATATCCCCTTAGCAGGAAATGTCTTTCAACTCACACATATAACAGAGAGTTTAGGACTATTAAACTAAAAATACTTCGTATGTGCTAAAGTTTGCGGTTGGAAACAGTATGGCTTCGTGCCCTATACACTTGCGAAGGATTCACGATTCATTCTCCTTGTTTGATTTTTATTTCATCCAAATAACCCAAGTTATAATCGTTTGGGTCCATGCCATTAACAGGGTAGTAATATTCGGTTGATGGAGGTTTAAATATATCGCTTTAATGAGTGACACTTGGTGGTCCTATTTTTTCTTTCGATTTAATTTGCCATCTAAGGTACAACCCGAAAATCTTGCTTCTGTCAGGCTTGAAGGTCAATCTTTTGATAGGCACTTCATTCCAAAGGACAAAGACGCCCAAGTTTGAAATAGCTTTCTCCTTTCTACTTGAGCGGCAAAAACCAAAAACTGAACATCCTTATATTTTAAGGATAACTCTGGCGCACCCCCAGATATCACGTTTCGTCGCTTTTGGCACTGTTTTGATTGGTGTTCTTGTTATTGCGTGTGCTGTTGAAGTTTCGATTACATTTTCTTGATGTGAATTTTGACAACTTCATAGATACGGCCGAGTGAGTTTCGCCGAAAACGGGATAATTTATTATAACGCTGGGTTCGGTGTAGTGTTGTTTACGGGGAATTGAATGAGACTGTTTTTGTTGAGCACATTGGATGATTTGGGGTGGAAGTAATTCGTTATGGCTTTTTAATTTCAAATTGAAAATCCTTTGTTCAGTCACTAGGGCAATCAGTTCTGCAATTCTGTGGTTTTTGTCCTCTTTTGTCTATAGTTTATTATGTTTGGGAGGTTTTGCAATTTATGCTAATATGTAATGAAAACTATTCTCTGTAAATGTGTAATCATCTATTATTTCGTATAAAAAAATGTGCCATCCTATTTATTTGGTATCTACCATACTTCATTATTTCTACTGTCTAACCTAACATATACAATTTATTTATTTATGATTATTACTATTATTTTTATTTTTTATTTTAGACCTCGTTGGAAAAGTTGATTTACAGCGCAAAGTCAGCACTCGGAGTAATTTATGCTCGAACAGCTTCTTCAGTCAAGTTCTGATAAATGATCAAGGATTTTTCCCAATCACTTCACGGAGCCTACAGCTTAATGGGGTTGTGGGGGTTCTTTAAAGCATTCCCATAGAACCGCCGATTTCCTTAAATCAACCTGCCTTTCACCCACTCCACAAACCACTTTACCTGCCTGCAATCGAACAGCGTAAGCTACTTTTCATTCGCTTTCACCTGAAAGTAAAACCCCAGCAAGCATGCACACCATCAAATCATTATGTTCATATTACATGAACCATACCAACCCAATCGGCTCAGCTTGTCAGCAATTATAATCGACAAATCCACGCTGGCCAGCGAATCTGTTGACACAGCTGCAGCGGATTTTTCGGACCATTGATCGCCCAAGCGACACCCGATCATCGAATAGGACATGGCCGCGATCGTTGTTCAAATAATCATCCTAATGATCTTGTCCTATGATACAGTTTTCCGAAAACTAACATCCATTTAATCGGACACGATCATGATTGCTATTTAAACAATCATGCCAATGATCGTGTCCCATGTAGAGTTTTCTTAACCAAACAATAGCCACCCTAGCCTTTGCCATGGCGAACAATTCTGCGGTTGGCTTATCCTCACAGAGGAATCGATTGCCTGCAACGGTATGATTCTGGGCGATTATCTAAACAGCCGACGTTCCCATGCAGCATTGGTTAAACCAAACAAATGCGCATCTCAGCGTATGGCCCCCGAAATAGCGTTTCCATTTACAGAACACACATATACCTATTTCTTTCTTCGGAGATTTTTCGCTATCGCTTATCTCAACGATGCCTGCAGCCCCTAATACCAGTTCCTTTGTTTGTACAGTTGCGGGGTCGATCGTTGCCCCACTACCAGCAAAAGGGCATTGTACTTGACCTGTACGGTCATCACAGGGAAATTCTTCCAAAAAAAAAACCCCAATCGATCGTTCATTGGTCATCACCAAAGAAATGATCCGACTCGGTTCCTCCCATCATCATCATCATCATCATCATCGGCACTATAACCGGGAACCGGTCTTGGCCTTATTTAGCAAGTCCTGAGGCTTGTTAAATTTTCCATAATGATTTATTTTGTCTGGGCAAGGTCATAAGTCTTGCGCCAGAGGCTCCCGGACGGGGACTCGAACCCCGGTCTCCCGGGTGACAGGCGGGTATACTAACCACTATACTATCGAGGAGCGCACCGGTTCCTCCCATATCGTTGGAAATTCACCACCACCGCAGCTAGGGGATGTTGAGGGCAACAGCCACTCGAGGAGTCAAAATCCATCCTTCGAGGAGAGACGTCAAGTCTCTGCTGTAGTGCTATTCGTTTCGTTGTCAATTCCAAATTAATAGTGCTACACGCGAGGAGATGAGTCAATGGCCGTAGCTTTGAGCTTTATATGTTGTAACACCTTTATATAATCGTCCCTCTGACATAAGAGGTTTATTCGTGAAACGTGGTTTAACTAATAACTAAGTGCCGCTGTGGAAAGTCATCGTCGCACCAGCATCAAAAGAGTTAATTTGTAAGACCAGTGTAAGGGTCAGAACCAAAAACTAATTGATGTCACAGTTTAATGTTAATGAACAATATCAATAAAGTGCAACAATAAATACAACCAACTAACAGTGTGCTTCCTTATTTTCGGATTACGTCGGAGTGTTTGCTGGAGGATCTATTCCGTGTGCACAACAGAGTTGTGGGGTATTGCGCTGAACCTGCGTCCATGTAGACGCCATAGACAACACCCCCACAGGGTTGTGTTTCGTTGGACATTGGAACTCAATCTACCACTCATATACGATTGAAGAAAAATGCTTTTTAGTAGACCTTTATATAATTTTTTTTATATTTAAAAACAATTTTATTTATCGAAGTATCTTCCATTGTTCTCGACCATTTTTGCACTTATAGTTGTTAGAACCATTGTTCCTTTAGTGTGGTATTCTGGGTCTTTATTTTTGAAAAAAAACCGATATAAGTTCACATTCCTCTTTTGAGGCCAATTTTAAGGCAGCGAAAGAGTGCTCACTATACAGAGCTCGAGCTGCACAGCAGCTAGCCGATGCCCTGTCCGAATATAAGGCTGACATAACAGCATTACAAGAAATAAGATGGACGGGGAGTGGTGTTATTCAAAGAAACGAGTATGACATCTATTACAACTATCATGCAAACCGCCATGTGCTTGGGGTAGGCTTTCTAGTCAGCCAAAAACTGAAGCCTGCCATCATCGGCTTTAATGCAATAAACGAAAGGCCACTTGTAGTGGTTTTTACTAAGGCGTTAACACGGACGCTAGTTCAACAAAAACACCACCGATGTTACACAGGAAATTGCTCTGCCGAACACTGTTCTCCAGGCTAAATAAGGATGAAATAAAACACACTGGTAGTTGGGTGGCTTGGTAAAACTTTATTTTGATTGATTTATTAATTAGTTAGATAACACAAGTAGGATTTCCCTCGCAGCGGTAGAGTTCTATTGGATGACACAACGTTATTCACAACACAAGTGTTATAGTATCCGGAAATGTATAGTTCAATTCATTAACACAAACATTATTCACGAATGACAACCGACGGAAATAATACTCGACTTGCTTAAAGGAAACGCCTCGCGTGTGTGCACCCAACGGCGGTTAAGATCTGACTCCTCTTGTCGCTTCTAGATGTTGTTTCTCGCGGATATCACTATTCAAGGTGCACACAAACAGGAAGAGGACCTGTACATGGGAGGAACAGTATTTCATATATCGGCTGCGGTCGAATAAGGAAAAGCGACACAAAAACTGACTAAACGATATTTGAATTGAACTAGGTCAGCTGTGCAAATAGATGGTCGCTCGTGTAGCGGCCGAAAATGGTTGCTATGTTTAAACTAGCGATTCGTTGATGCAGGATTAGATTTCTGAGTATTATGTCAACAGAAACGCTATTTCGGGGGTCGTACGCTAAGATACTCGTTTGGTTGCCTTGGCTAATGGTACATGGGTTGTTTAAAAGAACTATACCGTGGGACCTGATCTGGTGATCGGGATGATTACACAATGACGGTTGTGTATTTACCCACGTCAATCGTGCATTGCATCCATACCGAGTCAAGGGTGGAATTCCAGTGTGAATATTTACACTGGCAAAGAATTAGGCTCTTGGCAGTTAGGCGTGAGTTGCGCTATGCTTTGTATTAGTGAACAAAACATGGGACGTGACCATTGCTAGATTGTTTAGGAAAAACAAACTATTATCACGTCCAATTCGATGCTAGTTTATCGCTTATGCAACCGATCAGGGATAATCGGCTGCAGCTGTATAAGCAAGCGATTTGCCATGGCTTGTCTTTTGGACCAACGGATTGTTGGAACAAGAACACTCGGAATGATTGGCCTGTGTTTGATGGGCATGTGGTCGCCCATACTAACCGATCGGTTCATGACAACCGAGATGGTTTAATTGATGCTATTTATTTGATGCCATGGCAAGATGGTAATCTTGCCGTGGACTTATGTTTCAGGTATCAAATTGTTAAATAGAGCTTTGTACTGCTCGTAAACAGGTAAGCTGCTTATGGTTGCTGCAGGTATTTGCAGGTTGAGAACGGGGAGTTGGATTAGGACGATGGGTGGTTCTTTAGGAATGCTTAAAGAACCCCCACACATTCTTCGCGTGCGAGGCAAGTTTAAGAACATAAGCCCCATAAACGTTCACGGACCTACAGACGAGTCCCCCGAAGACGAAAAAGAAGAATACTATGAGAACGTCGAACGGGCCCTCAATGCCTGGCCAAGATACGATGTGAAAATCGTTCTTGGTGATTTGAATGCGAAAATAGGTTGGAGCCGGTTTCCAGGCTCTACACAGGTTCCCATAGCTTGCATGAGAACACTAATGACAATGGCCACGAGTCATCGAACTGGCAGCATCGAAAAACTTGGTCGTTGCGAGTTCCAGGTTTCCGCGTAAAGATATCCACAAAGCCACCTGGGTATCACCTGATGGATCCACTAGCAACCAAAGTGACCACGTGAGTTATGTCGGAGTCAGCGACCGCCAACACAACGACCCCCGACGTAATTTTAAGAAGCAATTTCCGGCCAGGAAGCAAACTGCAACGTAGTCTTGCGAAACTGTAAAATGCACCTTTCCCAGGCACTGAACTTGACACGCCGTGAGTTGCAATGTTCTCCCACCGTATCAAGGTCAGTATGGATAACGGCATTTCTCAGTTTTAGATTTCAGACTTAGAGGCAGTTCGTTTTTAATCGCTGAAATAGTGAGTTCGTTGTTAAACTGGAAAAATAAAAGTCTATAAAAAGGAATGACGTCATTAAGTAAAAGTTCTTGTTAAGTCAATCAAAGTTATTAAGTTAAAAGTTGTCGTTAAGTCAATCAAAGTTATTAAGTCAAAAGAAGTTATTAAGTATTAAAAGTGTTTAATAAAGAAACCGAAATTTTTGATTTTTAAAAAGGCTACGAGCTGAAGGCTCTACGTAACTCGTGTTGATAAATCGGCGTCACTCCTCGAGCCTGATGACGGTACGAACGTACCGATGTGCCAACGTCGACTCGGATCACTATCTTGTTGATGCAGTTTTCCGAGCGCGGATTGCCTTACGGAGATGTATTACATCCGCGGATCAGTTTTGAATCAACACGGCTGCCTTACGCAATGAGAACATCAGCGACACCTTTGGTCATTCGTTAAGACCCACCACCGAAGATCTCGACGGTGGGAGAGTAAGTCCTGGGGCCAGAATGCCGGCCATAGAAGAGAAATAGATACGCCTTAAGAATACTGTCGTTAGTACTGCCAACTCCAACTTAGGCAGTATATCGGAGCGACTGGTTTGATGATGAGTGCAAACTAGCGACTGAACGTAAGAATGCTGCATACCAGGCAATACAACGGTCTCATAGGACGCGGGTACCCGACGGGAAATACAAAGTGCTCAGAGCATCTGAAAAAAGGCTTCACAGACAAAAGAAAAGTGCCTGGGAAAAAACCTTGTCTGTGAAATAGAGAAAAGTAGAGAGCGAGGTCTGCATCGGGCGCGGAAGTTCTACCAGATAACCTGCAAAATGACGCGGTACACACCACGCTGTACTTATTGCAAGGATAAAGAGGGTACTTTGATCACCGATTCTGAAGGCATTCTGGAGCGATGGGAAGTGCACTTCAATGAATTGCTAAATGCTCAGCTCACAGAAGAATTGGAGGCTCCACCAATGCAAGATCGACACCAAATGCTCCCGCCACCAAGCATTGAGGAAACATTAAAAGCCATAAGACAGCTCAAATCAAATAAAGCACGTGGTGCACGTATGGGAGCAAGGGGAGATGCCGGAAGATTGGCGTCGTGGTATAAATTGCCCCATACATAAGAAGGAATATATCACACTGTGCAGTAACTATAGGGGTATAACATTGCTCAGTACCACCTATAAGATACTCTCCACTATCCTACAAGATCGGATAGCCCCATACGCTAAAGTCATCATTGGTCAATATCAGTGTGACTTCATCCCAGGCAAATCAGCGATTGATCAGATATTCACCCTTAGGCAGGCGATGGAAAAATGTCTGGAATTTGAGATTCCATTATATCATCTATTTATAGACTTTAAGGCCGCCTACGACAGCATATCCGAGGTAGAACTATATAATGCCATGAGAGAGATCGGCATTCCAAACAAATTGATACGCCTTTGTACGTTGACCATAACCAATGTAACTAGTCAAGTAAAAATAGCGGGATTGCTGTCCAAACCAATAAACATCTTTAATGGACTTGAGGCGGTTCCACCAAACCGCACGGCCCACTTACCTGAAAAACCCCCCATATCCACAACTTAACCCCCATTGCCTCCTGCCAATGCAATAGCATTGGCACCCGAAAACATTTCCTTTTCCAAGGACAATTAATGCATACAAGCATTACCCTAAAATTCCTAAAAAGAATTTATTATTATCTACAAGGACATTCATACAAGTATCAATGCGTTTTTCCATAACCGACCAAAACTCGCATTTCCAATTAGTGTAGATTTTCACACTAACATTCGACACTGGCGTCGCCATAGATACCATGTTCCATTGACACAGATGGTATACACAACCGTCATTGTGTACCCATCTAAATTACTTTCCGAAGACTTGCAACTATGGATTCAATTGCAAGCACTGCTCGCGGAAATATTTCTTTGTTTGAATCTTCAAACAATCACGACGCCACGTTTTGCCGTCGAATCGGATTCAATAGCATAAACATATGCGAACAAAAGAGTCCGATTCTCCCAGTCGGCAGAGAGACGATATACGATCTCTATTGTATGAAGTATCGCAATCCCTTTTAGCATCTAATGAGTGGCTGCTCTTTAGACAGCCGACCCTCATTACCGGAAGCTGCTGTGGGTCGTTTCACTATTGTTCTTTTTTTTCCTCGTTTCAGGCAAAACGCAACGATGAACACGGTGATGTGTACGAACACACACATCCACCACCGCGTACCTGAGATCGCTTTCCATTGGTCACCGGTCAAAGGAAATTTCATTTCCTTTTCACCACACCACCAGAAACTCACCCGAAACGATAAAATATCGTAGAGTCGTTTTACATCAGCAGACCCGAACGGTCATGCTTCATTCCCGCTCACCGGTGCGCACGGTGACGCGATAATACCCGAAGTCGTGAGTGGTATTTCGAACTTGTTGGTTCCTAATTGTTTGTCGAGTCTGTGCCGCAATTGGTTGTAATAGTTAATGTAAATAGAATTTGTCGTGAGTTTAAAAATAAAACCAATAACCATATAATTGTGAACACCCCGGATTTTAATCGAGTTAAATAAATCAAAAGCATTGCAGAACTATATCCAGGGTTTCAATTCGTATATTTCCTTGTGTACGGTGTCGTCGTGGCATTTTGCTGTGTTTCTTCTGGTTCAGTGTTTTACGCGGCGAACAAATCATGATGCGGGTAGGAGTTAACCGGTGCCAATGTCGGCACACCTTCTCCTACCCCACAAGACTCCTGCCCCCTCTTCAACTTGGCATTGGAGAAAACAATCCGTGACTCTGGCGTCACAACTAGAGGCACTATTACCACCAAGTCCAGCCAGATGCTTGCCTACGCAGATGACATCGACATCATCGGTAGAACCGAATCGGCTGTAAAGGAATCCTTCACCCAGAACGAGCAGGAGGCACAAAAACTGGGACTGCACATTAATGACGGGAAAACTAAGTACATGGTGGCAACTTCTGCGAAGAGAAGACCTAACGTTAGTCAAACTATCGGTGTGGCGGGGCACGAATTTGAAGTAGTGCATTCCTTTAACTACCTTGGGCCAATAGTATCAGCCGATAACAATATGGAAGAAGAAATACGCGAACGGTTGATAAAATCCAACAAAGGCTACTATGGTCTATCAAGGCTCCTTAAATCCCGAAATTTATCCAGATCTTCCAAGCTACTACTGTACAAGACCATGGTCTTACCAGTACTCATGTACGGATCTGAACTCTTAGCCGCGTTCGAGAGGAAGGTCTTAAGGAGATTTGTTGGCTCCGTATGGGAGGGAGGACGATTCCGGAGACGCTACAACCATGAGTTGTACGCAATCTACCTTGAAGCTAAATTTGTAAGAAAAATCAAGCTGGGTAGACTCCGGTGGGTGGGACACCTAGCTCGAATGAGCGAAGAAGAGCCTGCCCCGAAAGTTCTTTGTGGCAGGATGTATGGAAGGAGACAGCGCGGCAGACCTTGTCTGTGATGGAGGGATGGCATAGACCAGGACGCCCAGAGCCTGGGAGTGCTAAACTGGATGACATCGGCTCGAAATCGGGACCGGTGGAGAGATTTGTTAAATAAGGCCAAGACCGGATCCCGGTTGTAGTGCCGATGATGATGATGAAATGCCAATACTATCATCACCACCTCTTATTGTCAACCGACGATAGATTTTTCCGTACCAAATCTTTGATTTCTTTGAGGTGTTGTGCATCACTTGGTCGTCTGGGAGGTTCATCTTTAACGTGTTCTCGAGTCTCTTTAAACATTTTATACCAACCATATTGTTGTGTTTTCGAGATATATCACTGAAGGCCATCACGCACATTCTTGGAGTACGAAACTGGATGACGTCTGCTCGAAATCGGGACCGGTGGAGAGATTTGTTAAATAAGGCCAAAACCGGACCCTGGTTGTAGTGCCGATGATGATGATGATGATGAAAGAGTGTTTTGAGTCGGAACTGTTTCCTGTCAGTTGATTTTCATAAATAATTTTTACCATAAACATCAGAAATCTTTTCACATGATTGTGGCGCATTATTTTCTTTATCGTACTAAACGTACGTACATTTTATAAAAAAATGAGTGATTTAACGCTCCTTTTGGTTATAGAATAATATTTAATACAACACACTAATATCATTGCTCCGAGTTAAGAGTAAAGAGGTGAGGTATATAATCCACAAAGGTAAACATGAGGCACTTTGTGTTTTAATTAATAAACTAAATCGTAATCGAATTGTTTTATTTATTTAAAATTGTCTACTTCGTTTCGTTAAAGCGACGGATGCGAATTGATTCGCCATCATTATTTTTATTTTTTCAATTATTTTTTGGCGCTTCGTTTTTATTTTCCACAGTCGTTTTTGTATTATTTTTTTTGTTCGTCTACTTATAGTTTTTTATATTTGTTATTTGTTAAATAGTTATTGTTTATTTCCAGGAGAGAAAGAGAGAGAGTGTGTGTGTTTTTTGGTATGTAACACCCTTTACTAGTTTTTGTATGAAGTTTCGCGACATTTCGTCTATTCGTTTACAAGCTACAGTCGCTTGAGTGACGCTACTTTCGGCTTCGTAAAAAATGCAAAACATGAAATCGCATCTTGATCAAACTTTTTTTTTTGACGGGAAAAAGTTCTGAACAATCATGGTAATGGATGCAGAAATGTTATTGCACATCTGCTCCTTTGAGAACGACAGGTTATTGGTGATTTAATGAATTTAAAATAGGTCGTACAACACAGAAGACGCACCTCGCTCTTGAATGCCAAACGAGACTACGAATGTGGATGTCGTAAAGCATGTGCATCGAATCGTTTTGAATGATCGTAAAGTTAAGTTGCGCGTGTTAGTTGAGACCCCGGGAATCTCAAAAGAACGGGCGGGATACTTTTCGCACAATTTTTTGGAGACGAAAATGGTATCGGCGCGATGGGTGCCGCGCTTGCTAACCGTCGGCAAAAAAAAACCAGCGCTTTGATAATTCAACGGTCGGTTTGGCATTGTTGTAGCCTAATTGAGTGGAGTTTTTTCGACGTTTTGTGACGATGGATAAAACGCGGTCCATTACCATAAGCCTGAGTCCAATAGACAGCCTGTAGAGTGGCTGGAAAGACATAAAAGCCAACTAAAACGACCAAAAGACCAACGCTCAGCCCCGGAAAGTTCTGGCCTCTCTTTTTGAGATGCGCATGGCAGAATCTTCATCGCTTATCTGCAGAAGGGAAGAACAGTCACATGAAAGCATTATGCAGCTTTATTGGACAAACTAAACGACGAAATATAGAAAAGACGGTCCCATATTTCGAAGAGAAAAGTTCTGTACCATCACGATAACGCTCCGTCACACACGCCCTTGAAAGCAATAGCCAAATTGTACCAATTACGATTTGAATTAGTTGCTCACCCACTGTTTTCTCCAGACTTGTCCGCCAGTGGAAATTAGCTGCCCCCAAACCTCAAGTGGTAGCTCTAGGGAAAGAGATTCAGACCGAATGAGGAAGTCAGCGCGGAAACCGTGTCGTATTTCGAAGGTTTGGACATTTCGTACTGCAGAAAGGGCATCGAAATATTGGAAAATCGCTATACCAAGTGTAACGCCTTGGAAGGTTGTGGCAGTTCGACGAATTGCACAAATCACCATAGCCTGAGATACCTTCGTTCCACCAAGGAACATACTCACCTATGACTAAACTTCACGTGCCCACAGACACGCGCCCCCAAACTCCGCCATTTCACCTGACCAAAGGTGACATCCATACTGGTGTCAGCAACCCCACGTATCCACAGATACGTGGACTCCAAGTCCTGAACAATTTCCCTACGCCTGCACGGCGATCGAGGGACATGACCCAGTATATAAATTGTGTACCAATCCAATACAAGTGGTTGGCACAGCTGCGCCAGATGTCAACAAACATCAAATCCCCGGCGATAAGCAAATTGCCGTAAAACAATCCGTCGGCTAAACCTTTGACCCTACCGCAATGCACTTCGCCTAAACAAAGGTCATTGCGGAGAAACAGCAATAAACGAAAACGCTGTTCCCATAGGGCAAAGCAAATACAATTATCAAAACCAACGATAATTACCACGATCCCAGGATCGCCAAGAATAACCCATACACCGAACGTATACAAAATCAAATTAACAGAAGTTGTGAAAATTCTGGCGATCCTAGGAAGATTTACGACAAAACAGGCAGCAACCTCCGCGTCTGTGTGAGTGGGTGCATCCGCACATCTGGTCTGCGACTAAACGGAAAACCACAGGACCGAAAAAAGAGTGCGAACTTCGCTGGTGGAGAGATTCTCGATTAAGAGAAAATCGAAAAAGAGAACAATCGGGTGAGTAGAATCATCCCGAAAAAGAAAATTTTAACTCAGTCGACAGGAATTGGTGAGAAGGATAACAAGTGCACGAGTTGTTAGAATCCGTTAATTTTTGTGACGATCGAGTGTTCGCTTCGTAAATCAGTGTGTAATTTAGAAACGGGAATAATTCAACGGAACATCAATTCTAAAATTATTTATAAACCCGTGAAATTGATTAATAAACAAAAAGGAGAACAATAAATAAAATTTGAAAACAACTTCTCCGTGTATCATTTTTGTGAACGGTGTGATCATCTGGGAGGATTGTTAAGGCAGCACTGAAGCTAATGGGCAACATTTGGAAAAGGTGGGTCATGAAACATGTAATCGTGATAGAGGGCATGTCATTACCTACGAGTATTTTGCCCTTAAGAGTTGTGCAATCAGTGCTTCCGAGACTGTAATGCTGGAATAGAAGACGTCAGTCCCCCTGGGAGGAGTGCTTCGCTCTCCGGGGGAGACTGTTAGCTACGCACTATTCAATTCTCTTGCAGACGTCACAAACTACAGTGCGTTGATTTCCTGGAAAATGCCGTAAGCCACAGCGCGTTGAATTGGTGGCAACACTACAGCCACCTCGTGTTAAATTGTTAGGAAAATTCTGGAAGATGCCGTAAGTCGCAGCTTTTTGAATTGTTACACAACGCTACAGCGGGAGAGTGTTGACATGTTTAAAAAGTTGGTAAGATGACAGAAGCCAGACCCATGGACCTATAAGAGGAGGATGCGGTTACATGGAGAGATCAGTTCCTCCTTAGTCATGAATAAGTATAGTTCCTTAGTTATCCCCAAGAGTTCAGTCCTACTTTATTCATGAATAAGTCCAATCCACCCGTTATCATGGTTTCTCCATTATTGTAATTCAGTTCCTACTTTGGCATTGAAGTGGACTCTTGATTCAAGTAAATCGAGTTCGACTTTAAGTCAACTTTGTTAAGTTAAAAATGTTTACAGTTCAGTTCCCCATGAGAACTGATTTGTAAGAGAATTGTCAGATTAATGTTTGTGAAATAAATGTATTTTTAAATATATTGGTTTTGATGTGGATAGTAAAACGTTTGGACAGCTAGTGCTGAAATTGTTATACAGTCGACAGTACGAAAAAGGGAAATCGTTGGAATTAGACAAGACATAGTTCTCCGTGTCAACGAATGGTAGTGTGGGGAAGATGGTCGCGACGCCACCATGGACGAGAGTTCTACCACCAACCCACTCGTTCACTAAGAGGTTACACGGAAGAGGCAACAAAAGAAAACCAAAACGCTGTAAGTCCGGAAGAAAGGAAAACACATCAAAACACATTCGATTGTTGGTGGTGATTGGTTTTATTGTTTTTCTGTTATTTTATTTTAATATCGCAACTACAATAAGCTGGAATTAACATTTCATAAATTACCTTTGTTCAAATTATGACGACGTTATTTTATTTTAATATCGTAACTACAATAACTTTCGTTTAACTCTGAGGACACCACGCACTGAAACACAACCGGTTAAAAATTAGAAATTGGAAATTAGCACACACTCGAATGGGGCTGAAAACTCGGCTACGTGATGTATACGCGTCTCCGTAGTGCTACGGAGAGTGGAAGACACACCGAGCGGATCGGTGGTTGGAATACGACATAACGATATTAAATCGCTATCAATAGAAATTCGGCCAGTGAAACCGGCTCTCTCAAATTAAGGTACACATGTATGTGTGAACACTGGTTCATTCATGGGACAAAACCATGAGAACGAATTTAAAACAAAGAAACAGCATAATGTGCATCCATACGATGTGAGTTCGGCTAAGCAAACAAGCCGAATCTCATTGGATGCCAATTGGGTCTTTGTTTGCTCATGCCTCGAGGTCATGAGGGACGGATCCAGGGAAATTAAAAGACAAAGGGACCGTATAGATCGTTGTCTAGGATGTGCATCGCGTCTAAATAAATAGACGACGATACATCGAAGAAATGGCGTTAAGAGAAAAGATGAGACGAGGGTATCAAACAAGTTTTAGCTGAGCGATGCCCCTGTGTAAATAGCCGAATAGCCATTAGAAGAAGGTGCTAATGGATTACAATACTTTATACACTGAGAATTGTATATCGTATCTTGGGTCGGTGGCCGAAACGAATCCCTTGCTCGCATTTGTATATGCGGGGTAATTCGTTGTAAGAAACGGATTCTATATTTGCATTCTTTATGCTTTGAATTCAATCCGGCGGCTATGCGCGAAGTCGATAATTCTTGGAGATTCAAACAAAGGAGCATTTCTGGTAAAGTGCGTGCAGCTGTATTGATAGTTGCACGTCATTGCGAAGCAATTCATATGGTTACACATTGACGGTTTGTATAACATCTATGCCAACTGTATATCGAATCTAAGGCGACTCAAGTGTCGAACTCTAGTGTGAGCGTTTACACTAAACGAGAATTCGGTTCTTGGTCGCTAATGCAGAGATGCATTGATACCTGCATGAATGCCCTAGTGGGAGAAATTCTTTATAGGAATTCCTAGGTAATGCGTATGTATGATTGGGATCTGTGATAAATTTGGATAGAATTCTTATGGGGAATTTTTGGATTCGAATGAATGAATGAAGGTAAGAATTCTTTTCAAGAAGCTTTTAAATAAATAAATTTGATAAGCTTGATGCGGAGCATTTACAGGTGCTAATGCGATTGCATTAGCAGGGGTTTAATGAAGGTTGGGTCGTAGTTATGAGGGTTCTTCGGGTAAGTAGACAGTAGGGTTTGGCGAAACCGCCACAGTAGCTTTAGTCGAAGCCCAATAACAATTGATCCTTCGAGTGAGATTTCGAAATCATCGACCGGACCCCAGTAAAAATTGGTCCTTCCAGCTGGATACCGCTAGCAAGCAGTCTTGTAGCGGTTTTGCTTAATCTCTTATACATTGATCGTATGTTTCATCAACTCCGTAGAAATGCTATTTTAATTTGACAAAAAAACTAGATGTCAAAGTGTGTTGAAGAACTTCATAATATGCACTGGGACACAGTTGTTTCTACAAAAAGTGTGCCCCGAATTATTTTATTTTACGTGTTGCAGTGAAGACCGTATGGGATATAACTAAGAAAATCAGATGTTTCCAAATGTTTCGAAAGATGACAGTTAATCAGTGACTCTAAAATATCGCAGAAGTTCGATAGGATATGTCACCAGTTTTAGACATTCGTTACACATTTGACATTGGAGACTGTTGAGATGAATAAAACAGATGACAGAGATTTCGAAGTGGGTTAACGGCTGAATAAAATCATCTCTTCAAAAATATATGAACAATGCTATCAGGACCAGAAGATTTGTACTCAGACAACAATACGACTTTCTCCGACCTATAGAGTGTTACTTTGCTAAAGCTCAAGCAAGAGTGATGCGTAATTATACACTTGGCTGCCAAACATGCAGCAAAGAGATTGGCTCTCTCTTTATGATCATATTACGAACTTTGAGCTACGGGATGAACGGCGAGATACAATTTTGAATGTTCCTTATAAATGCCCAGACATTTCTACGGTCTATAACGTTTCTTTATGTTTATTTGAATTGCTAAACTAAACTTGACACGGATATTGGAAAATGTAAACTGCGAACCCCGCGTTTATTTGAGCATACCCTCTACGTAAGAGAAGACGTGCTATCTCGTTGGTCGATTGAACCACACTGGGTATTATGGGGGTAAGACGTTAATGTGCCGGCGTACAGCGCTGGTTCGGTCCTATCCTCATCGTCATTGAGCGTGCCATCGGTGAACACCAAGGTAAAAGCATAAACACACCCGGGATACCGTACCGGAAATAAAGTAAGCGCACTGTTTTGATTCGTTCGTTTATTTGGGTCCATGTTTTTGCAATTGCGGATGAGCACTTTGATTTTTGTCCTTACGACTTCAAATAACAAAGGTTAAGATTTCACATATACAGGTTAACTAAAATATAAGTTCTCGAATAGAATTACAGATGAATACTTTGTGTTCACTCCACGCAGGCTCAGACTCCTCATATTTTCTGACCGAATTCGTTTCTGTTTAACGTGGGGGGCACTACTTGCCTCCACGGAATCTGGCTACAGACTGATTAATTGCACAAAATTGAATTTCAATTTTGCTCGTCGACGAATAGGGGAAGATCCTCCAATATTGGTCCCAGCAAAGGGCACGAAGACCACACACGATGATTCTTTTGGTCGCTCGTGATGTGTGTTCATGTGGCTGCGAACAGAGGATTCAACATTTTACTAGGGGGAAACAACAACCTAGGAAATGGTTTGCAGTTGGTGGAAATTTCATGTAAACGGACGTTGCATGTTTATACGATCGGCACGGCGTACAGCATCTATGCTGATCGGGCACATATCGCTGGCGTCTTTAAAGGGTCACTCTGTCGTGTGTGTATGCCACACTCGATTCCTTTTGGTAGCCAGGACCGAGTTATGCTATTGCATGTCAATCGGTTTAGCTACCGATGTGCTTGCAGCAAAAAAGAAAAGAGAGCATATCTCCTGCATCTGTGCGGCGGAATTCGTTCGGAGATATGTGCACCGTAATGGCTCGAGTTATGTCGGTTGCTTGGTGATGCAACCGAATTGCTTTTAAGGAACATGGTGCGTTTCATGTAACCGTGCCCTTAAGAAAAATACTTGTTTGGTGCTAATGGAATTGCAATACGCAAATTATGGGCTTAGATACTTTAGGAGAAAGTTTGAGCGAACAATGGAAAGGTAAGTAAATATTTTCCAGGGCTTTTAGTGCTTTAGGGAGCAGTTTCTTAATAATTGATGGGAAGGTAAGAAGGGGCGTTCAATGGAACCGCCACCGTATATTTGCAGAGGTCATGTTATTGCAAGCTGTCAATAAACAGCCGAATCTGTTAACCAGTTCCCCATTCTTGAAGAATTTTAATTATATTTTTATATTTTAAATAATTCATTATTTTGTTCCCCGGGTCACAACAACTAAATTTTGGAAAACCGCTTGTTCTAGAAAATTAGAAAATCATTGTAAAAAACACGAACCACGGATACGATGGGATAAGCCGATTGAAAAGAATGTCTAAGATACTTCGCAAATTCTTAACTTTGTGAAGTGGCATTTTCCTTTTGTATTTCATTTTGACAACCAGATTTAAATGTTGGCAAAGTGATCTTGGAAGACGGACGAATAATTTTTACTCTTCCCGAGGGAATCCAACATATAAAATCTAACGAAAAAAAGTTAAAAGCTCCTCTCAAATACGAATTTCATTTTGTGGGGACTGCTAAATTATGAATGACTACGAATCATCCACTTAGAATTATCCATGTGGAAACAATGCATTAAGAAAACTCATTTCGTTAAGAATACCCTTTTGGTCAACTCTTCATTGCATATTTAACAAGCGCAGATTCGCTTTAAGAGTTGTTTGTGATTCACATATCTAAAAACACTTAGTTACACATGACAAAATGGAAATGGATAATGTTGTCCTTGCGAATACGTCAAATATCTTTGAAGTGCCTTTCAGTGATATATCCTGCCTAATAAACCTCGAATTTTTATGTAGTTGAGAACGGTTTTAATATATCGACCTTCTTCGGATTTCAAAGGGATATTTAATATTCAAAGGGATAAATGAAAAACCCTTTACGTCTTTGTCATTTTATAAAAACAACAATAACTTTTTAGACACCCTTGTGATAAGCTTCACTGGGTGTGTCTTAAGGGTAAATATTAGAAGCCTATAATTTCCAGGAACATGTTATGAGGCGTGGAATCCCATATTGGGACGGGATTATCCGAGTCCAAATACTTACCCAACGGCAGACCAAAAAAGGAGGAACCATTAGAGGCCATGCGGAAACGTTTGTATATATTTTCACAACTATATTGCGCCAAAGGGTCTATTTACAACCATTAAGCCTTAATGGCATTTATGATATTATACTAGAAAGCATATTGTATTGTATTGATTGTATGGTATATTCAGCAAACACAATGATTGTAGTCTCTAACAGTAAGGCTTATGCGGTGTTTAAGGTAAAAAATCCTTGCGAAGTACAATAATTAGGAAATGTTAAGGGGCTTCAAAATATGTGTGTTTTCGTAAGAGTTTACTGCTGTATGAATAAAAGAGATAACTTAAATTACTTTACTACTACGTACGAATAGATCCCGAAATTGTCAATTAAAGTATACTTCAACTATTTTTTCACAAATTGATAACAGAAAGAAAGCTGTGTCAAATTTCATGTCATTAACTTCATTTTGGAAGTAGTTACGTTTGTGTTTTATGAGCAACAATTGCGATTTTTAGAATGCCTAAATTTAAGCAAGAATGTGCGTGATGGCCTTTAGTGATATATCTCGAAAACACAACAATATGGTTGGTATAAAATGTTTAAAGAGACTCGAGAACACGTTAAAGATGAACCACCCAGACGACCAAGTGATGCACAACACCTCAAAGAAATCAAAGATTTGGTACGGAAAAATCGATCGTCGATTGTCAATAAGAGGTGGTGATGATAGTATTGGCATTTCACATGGAGCATTAAACATGGTTGTAAAAGATGTTCTGTATCAAAAAAGAAAATGAAACATTGAATTCTTTTCAAAGAGACGATGAATTTTTCTGAATTTTGCGCTAAAAATTCGATTAATATCGTCACTCCACCACCAAATTAATCTGGTTTAGCACTAAACTTAAAAGACCACGTCGAGGTTACCATTTCGAAATGATTGAGAAGGTAAAACCTGAATCGGTGCACGCTTTGAAGCCCTTTTCGAATATGGGCTATAACAGATATTTCAAAGATTGGTAAAAGTGGTAACATAAGTATTTGATTGACGGGATTAGTTAAAACATTTTCAATCGTAGTCTTGAGGTCCAATATATAAACAAGAATAAAATTGTATTTAACTTTAAATGTCAAGTATTCTTTTCCACAACAAAAAATTACAGCCAGTGTTCATATCTTAAATCTTAAAACGTTTTACGACGATAATGAAAAATGCGATTCGAATGAACGGCACGACGGTTAGGATCACAGCAAATGTTGAAACGAAACTCTCAATACATCAGACTAGGGCACCACGATGTATTTTTCTCGACTACTATTTAAGCTGTGGGATTTTTATGTTAATTGCTACGGTTCTGATGATTGTGTTTTTTTTCGATTTTCTTTTAATGATGTTGTACAGTATGTTGTGTTTGTTGGAACCGCTACCTTTTTCCCTCGCATTGCAGGAAAGGACATCGTCAGGTCTGTCTATTATTTTCCTGCCCAAATATACACCCAATATAAGCCATATCCACAAATCTAAATTAAAAATCGCTAATTGAAAAAATGCGCAGTAGATTAAACAGTTCATTCCTTACCATACATTTAAAATGGTCAAACTAACATTCAATCTAATGTTATACAAATTGAACCAAATGTTCAATCATCAATTCCCAGAAATCCCTTATAATCCAAACATCACTACGAATATCTCCATATGCATTGTATGTAAATTTATCAAGCATGCACACAAAGCATCCACAACCCCGCCAAATCAAACAACACGTTTTTTTTTGACTTCATTTTTGCAACATTTTTTATTTTCGTTTTATGTCCTTAGCTACTTTATTTTTTTATCAAACACGTGTCAAACTATCAAAATGTTCATTTGGTTCCCATACACACAATTTCTTTCTTTCTATAAATAGATCAATATTTCTACAAATCCAGGTAGCTTAAGTTCTAGAAAAAAAGCCGTTTCTCACATACAAATCTCAATGAAGATTTGTGTAAAAGGGCGATTGATTTTAGTTTCGAGGATCAGTCTTGATTGGTGTCCGAGGTGCAATGACTCCAATAAACTAAATTAATAAATTCAAAAATAAAGTTTATTATAATAGTTAATATTGTATTATTTATTGGGCCCGGACCGCTATTCAAAAATCGGTCGTCACTGTTTCCGGAGGCTCCGGAAGCACAGTGGCGACCGCAACACGCCTTCTCAGAATCGGTCTATCAAAGAGCCCCTTGTCCTTTTAAGGAGAAGGAGACGCACTCCCTAAGAGAAAGGCTACTATAGGTCGTTGGGGCACTAATATGGAACTACTTTGGCGGTTTTAGTCTAATTCTGCGTGAGCTTCCCACAATTTCTCTGGAGTCAAACGGCGCAGGCGTTTCGTCTCGATGTGGTGAAAGACGCCGGCTTTAGCTCATTGCCGATTGCTAAGTGGTACAATTATGTCCGCGAACTCTCGCAACAGGTCGCTGAATGGGCCATTTGCAATGGTGCAAGTTAACGTCAACACTTCTCCCGCCTTTGCGTTTACTGGCGTGGGGGGAGACGTTTTCGCGTCCAACAGCCTGTTCCGAGATAAGTCGACTAGAAGATTGTAGTATCTTAATAAGTCTGAACATATTAAGGACTCACTTACATCAGCGACGACGAAGTGCCATCGGAAGGGTCGCCGAACGCCTAGGTGAGCAATTTCCGTCCGTATGTTGCGATTGGGGAATTGTTCGCAGCGAACAATTTATGCGAGTCCGGCAGCCGGTTGGCAGGTGCACAAGAGCGAGGGAGAACGGGGATGTCTGCACCAGTGTCGATCGTAAAGTCCACGCTTGAACCTCTATCGTGGCTAGACAAGCGACCGTTTACGCTTGGTTGAAGGTTGGCAGTCCTAGTTTAAAGAACTAGACTGGGTCGAATGTGATCGCGAGCAGTTGCGGGGTTGTCTGCACTTCCTGGCCTGGGCACCGAAATGGAAATGAAAATAACAGGTGCCGATGGCGTTCGAATCGGCTGGCGTACGCCGGTGTCGTGAATTTCCACCTGACCTATCCCTGCGTCTACGTCGACCTCGGTCCGCCCATCGTGAATTTCCTAGTCCGAACCTGCTTAATTGTGTTTTCAGCTGCCCGATTCTCATACACATACTTCCGAGGTCGTCGTTACGATGAGCTGTACAATTGCGCAGGGTTGGGGGTGCTTGTGGGGTGGAAGTATGGTGCACAGGCGTAGTGCTCCGGGGTTCGCTTCCACTCCCATCGTCACTAATAGTTCCGTCGATAAGTAACAAAAGAAAACAAAACTCCGCAAGGAACTGTTCACCAAGAGGAAAAATAAAACACACTGTATGCTATTTTAATGGTAAATTGTGCTTTATTATTTTCATATTGTTCTATTTTTATAGTTACTTTAAAAGGTGCAAAACATGCACTCATTACATAATTATGTAAGTGAAAAAAGGTTTATTTAAGCGCGACGTCAAACACTATTAGTTAACATTATGGCTTTGTTGTAATTGGTTTCACTTTCGGGCGATTACAACACTCAAATCGATGCACTCGCGAAAAAGACAATTAAGAGGGACAGCTGAAATAAAAACTTTCGACTCACACTCGACTTTGTGTGTACGCACCGTATTGACGGACGGTACGGTGGGCGGCGATGCGACCGCCTCGGTTAGTGGGTGAAAAACGACTCAGCAAGGAAAGTACTCCGACGTGTATTCAATCCTCAGTTAAGGGTGAGGTTCGGAGGAGAGAGAGAAAATTTTCTCTTTAGGGTGTGGCCACCAAGGAAATGCAATCTTCCCTTACATGACCAATGGACGGCGATCTCTTTATGCAGTGGTGTGTATGTGTGGTCGTAAACATCACCGTGTTTATCGATGCTTTCAGCAAAGGATAAACAAAACCTGAAACGAGGAAAAAAGAACAAAGGGATAGTATAGATCATTGTTACGCTGTGCATTGTGGCTATCATAGACGGCAATTCATCGGAGAAATGATGCTGAAAACAAATAAGGGCATCATTACAATCGTGGATGAGTGGTGCAGATGCGTTAATGGATGCATCGTCATTAGGAAAAAGTGCTAATGGGTTTTAAACGTTTATGGCCTCTCTGACTGCAGTAGGAACTGAGTTCTTGTTTGTACTAGGAAATGCTAGAGGATTCGGTTTCGATGATAATGCTTGGAATGCGGTAATTGTTTGTCGATTGGACAAACGAATCGCGGGTCGGTTTATTGCAGCTGTATAAACAAGCTAGCCGACATAGCATTTTACGATGGCAAGGGTGCCGAATGGTTTGGGATTTATGATGTCGTATGACGTGAAGAATTCCTTACAGGAAATTTGAATAACGCATTAAATGCGTGAATGCTGTGAGAATTCTTTTTAGGGATTTTCAGATAATGCGTTGAATGCATTAAATGTCCTTGAGAAAGGAAATGGTTCAGGTATGCTGGTGATTGAGATGCGAATATGGGGGGCTCTTCAGGTGAGTTTTAAGAACCCCCACATGCTGACTTGGGCATTGGTGCACTTGCGGCGGTTGGTTCGATAGTGATTGACTTTCGGGGCGCTGTTGATTCTGCGTTCGATGGGCCGGTGAGGTCTGTGAGGGCTGTAAATCTGATCGTGAACGATCTGTATCCATTGCCGCTTCAGCTTGTCTTGTGAACTTGTGGAGTTAGGTTGTTGGTGCGGCGGCGTACGGCACTGGGTTCACTCCTAACCACCATCCCAATTGTACACGAGAAATCAAGTCAAAGACAAAACCGCTGAAATAACACACTCGGATTCCACAAGGGGCAAACACTCTCAGGAACAGCAACACGGCAATTTGAAACACCGGTTTATTGTTTGTTTTTATTTACTTTGCGGTTACAAACATTATTTGGATTGTTACTTATTTTACTAAATCAAAATTTTACACACACGGATTGAACATGCCAGGGACTTCAACTTTATTTTGCGGTTACAAACATTATTTGGATTGTTACTTATTTTTTTAAATCAAAAGTTTACACACACGGATTGCACATGAACGTTTTAGCCCACCGTACCGACTCCGGTACGGTGGAGGACGAGCGACCCGACCGCACTGGAGATTGAATTGCGACTCAACGATCGTCATCTCATGCAGAGATGATTTCGCTAAGGAAAAAAAGGAAGAGAGAGAAAAACTCTTCTCTTAAGGGTGTGAATATATCCTTGCCAAGGATATGTTTTATCTCCCACAAGTGTAACGTAGAGTCTCTCTTGTGGGAACAAGAAAACCAGATCTCGTAATAAAGGTCATGGTGGTATGTGTGGGATCGTTCAGATAGATGCGATTGACACGTGCAGTGGAACGACGAAACAGGCAGGCTGCAAAGACAATAGGGAAAAATGACCAAATGCGCCGTTGGTAATGCGGGTCATTGTTTACACCATGCCTCGTCGCTATTTTCGACGTTAGGAGAAAAAGGTGCTAAAAGCAAATTGGATTTTTATGGCTCTAGCTGCAGTAGAAACCGGGTTCATATTGGCATTAGGAAATGCTGGGGAATTTGGTTTCGGCGTCTATTGCGCTAATTATATGCAGCTGCTTGGGTTGTTTATTGATAAGACAAACCAAAAAGGTTGCCAGGCAATGTGTATGAAAAGGTATATGACGCGGCTGAGAAAATAGACGGCGCGATAGTTATGGTCCCTGTCCTGACGGTTACATTGAATGCAATCCGAATTATTTTGTTTACAGGAATTCATCTAAGGGAATTTGACTGGCCTCATAGATGCCAAAATTGATTGGAAATTCCTGGTAAGTTAATAAAGAAATCTTAAGGAGCAATGGTATGCGAAGAGAATGCATGAAGGTAAGTTTTCTTTACAGGGACTTAAAGATCATAGATTTGATCTCTTAAATGCGTGCAGCATTTTTAGGTGCCGAATGCGAATGCATTGGCGAGGACTTGAGCGTCTTGGGTGATGATTATGGGGGCTTTTTAGGAAGGTAAACCGTGGGATTTGGCGGAACCGCCGCAAACTCATTCAAATTAAATCCACCTGACTGATGAGGGTTGCTTGCACGTACTATAGTAGGGATTCCCTGAAAATTGCTACTAGGGCTTGGTCATTCATATCTGTGCCAGCTAAAGAGCGGGTGTGGGGGACATGTTGCCACGGTCTCATTCCCTGGCTGTCAACTGGTCACAGCAAGCACAACAGGCGGTTTTAAAGCGTCTTGGTACGTCCTCGCTACTATTTCTTTGAATGTAGTATACGGTCCCGGTGGGGGACTTAATTAAATGTTTCGTATATGGGAGAAGGATTGGCTCAATGTCTCGCGTAAGAAACAGGAATCTCGTTCAGTCGCCGGTAATTCCTTCGAGTTCGAAAGTCTGCTCTACGTAGCAGAAGCAAATATCGGCGTCATCTGAGGTGAAATGTAGGAACTTTATTTTCGCCCATGTCACACCTGTCCGCGTTAGGGTTGTCGTCGAATTCTGGAGGGTTAGGGCGAACTTGTTGTGCTGCTTCGGGCGAAGAGCCTGACCTAGTTGCTGGGATCGTTGTGCTAATTATCCGTCGGTTGGTACGTATATATTGTTTGTATAGAGACTGTCGCGTTTTTTTCACGAGGAATGTTTATTCAATTGGAACGTGACGAAACGACCCACTGATTCCAAAGATTACTCAGGGATGGGCCTACTCACAAAGGAAAATGGTGGATGTGTGAAATACGGCATGGGCGTTAAGGCCTTTCTAGGTACACGAAGTCGTGATGACTGGCGAAGGTGGGATTTAGAGGGATTTTCTTAGTCGGACTAGAGGAAAAAAGAGAGAAAAACCAAGAGTATTCGCGATGGGCAAGTATGTCTTGGAGTTGCCTTTCTTTTGCAGTCCACTGAAAATTACTTATACGCAAAGAAAACGGTTGAGTGTGCCATTCGAATCACGTGTGTGCTTTGGGGCCCTGAAGGAGCTCACAAATTTTCCACAATTTCTGCCTATATATATGTGGGGGGTTTCTCTATTCTACATGAGAAACAACCCACAATTCCAACCAACATTTCCACCTAATTTCAACCGCTTTCAGCGCGTCATACTTACCAATTTCCATTATATGTATTCCCCTGTAAAACATTTCAAACGGACGTATAGCTAAACTCATCATCCTTTGCAGATAATGCATAATTGAGTTTAACTACATAAATGTCATACGGCAACTCCATTCTTGCTAACCATGAGTTTCCTATCGGAAATCTCATAATGTCGGTTAGCAACAACAAGTCTAAAAGAACGACGCTGTTGCATCATAGCAAAATAGCTGGGGTAATTTCAGCGTCTTAGAGTCTGGTTCTCACGCGAATTATTTCCCAAACATCAGCGGCGTCCTATCGACTTTCCCTCAGATCACC
The DNA here is from genome assembly GCA_963931805.1 of Microdon myrmicae. Lineage (NCBI taxonomy): Eukaryota > Metazoa > Arthropoda > Insecta > Diptera > Syrphidae > Microdon > Microdon myrmicae. Next base: position 108,957,699 of record OZ007501.1, read on the forward strand.
CATTCGCTTGGGATCAATGATCTCTCTTTGCAGGGGAGTAACATCCGCTAGGGTTCCCTCTCATTCGTATTTCTTTCCACGGTTCAATGCGCTTTAACTACACCATAGCCGTTCCACTGGGTCAGTAGGTCGTGTCAGTAGCTGCATCTGATACCAACACACACAACCAAAGCTACCCCGAGATCACAGCATATCATGTTTGCTGTTCTCTCATTCTTCGTGTCCGTCAATTACCCTATTAACAAAAGTTACTCATACTTTGACGGGTGTGAGGTTGAGAGAGCAGAGGCGTGGTGTCTTTTGGTTGTCCTGTGTGTAGAAAGAAATACGAATTTCAACCCTAATTCACACCAGTCGCTATTTGTATCTGAACCTGCTTGTATCTGCGGATGAGATAGTTCGTTTAGTTCACGGAACAAAAAGCCCAAGGAGTCGTTCGATAGAGTTGGTGTACAGGTAAAGTTCTTTAGTTCCCGAAGCCTGTTTTGACGGTTCACCTATATTCGCGATTTGCGTACGACCGACCAGCTTAACAGTCTGGCGTTCCCGTCGCGCACTGCATTCCCTGCTTGACAGAAGTGAAATAGTAAATCATAGATATTCTGATTAATCCAGTGAGGCTGTGATTCATGTTGGCAAATACAATTAAGACCCAATTTTTAGCTGTGTAATTAAGTTCAATCGATATGGGCTGCGCAACCACAATTTCACAGTGACGGTGCAGTGGGTTCAAGCGAATCTCGTGCCATACGCTGGCAACAATACATCACAACCCCCACATATATATATATATATATATATATATATATATATATATATATATATATATATATATATATATATATATGAACATTTGTAACAATTCGTGCCCATATATATATATATATATATATATATATATATATATATATATATATATATATATATATATATATCTTGCTATGGATGCAACACAAAAAAATAGCTTATTCTGACCCCATGGGGGTCACAAACAGCGTTTTGCATAGTTGACATAAAAGACAACGCGATCACGGGCAGCCAGCGAAGCAAGCAAGGTGTAGAGTAGGTAGGAATTCTGATGTGCTATCAGAAGTAGATTGGAACGTCTCCAGTTCAGAGATTCCTGTATTAATTGAAAGTGTTGATCAAAATTAAAAGAAAGCTTCTTGTATTAATTGAAAGTGTTGATCAAAATTAAAAGAAAGATTCTTGTATTAATTGATTAATATTATTAATTAGGCCTAAAGTTATAAGCGATCTACAAAATTGTAAGTTGTATTAGTATAAAAAAAAATGGTATTGAATAAATTGTAAATAGACTGTAACATAATAGTTAAAGAATACGTTGTATTAGTATTAAAAACAAAAAATAATAAAATTGTATTGAATAAATTGTATTAGTAAATAGACTGTAAGATAATGGTTAAAGAGTAAGTTGTATTAGTATAAAAAAATAATAATATTAAAATCAGTATTGGAATATCTAGTATAGAAATAATTAAGTTAGAATAAGTATAGAAATAAAAAAAAAATAAAAACGGTCGTGTATAGCTTTCTTCTCTTCGCTCCAGTCTCTCCTGGTCTGACAGAAATACCGGAGGTTCTCCCCACACACCATATCTGGCCTGAAGACTTAGTGGTGGTCAGTGTATAGCCGTTCTGAGCCATAACAATATATATATATATATATATATATATATATATATATATATATATATATATATATATATATACATATATATATATATATATATATATAGATATATATATATATATATATATATATATATATATATATATATATATATATATATATATATATATATATTGTTATGGGCTAGGCGTAGGTTTTGCCCCTTCGCCACATTTTGTCCAAGATCATTTTCACACAATGTTGTCGGATGTTACCTGTAATATTTCCAACAAACACTCACAATATATAAATCCTAGCGAAGCACCAAAAGAATATCGACAAATAAACCATCAGAATCGCATACCATAGCAAGTAGCATCGCATCTCACAACAGCAAGTAGTAGTTGAGAATAATAAATTATTTCCCAGACAGCAGCTGGTCTGATGCGCTAGAGCTTTGTTTCTTACTCGTTTTTTTTTTTTTGTGGGTTTGTGGCGTCTCTAGCAGATATGTGGGGGTTCCACCAAACCCCACGGCCCACTTACCTGAAAAACTCCCCATATTCGCAACTCAACTTCCATTGTCTCCCGCCAATGCGATTGCATTGGCACCAAAAAATATTTCCTTCTCCAAGGATATTAATGCATACAAGCATTACAAAGAATTCCTAAAAAGAATTGCGTCTACAAGGGCATTCATACATTACCAAGCATCTCTGCATTAGGGACCCAGGAACCGAATTTCCAATTAGTGTAGATAGACACTATAATTCGATCCAGCCGTCGCCATAGATGCCATGCATAATTGACGCAGAAGGTATACACAACCGTCATTGTGTACCCATCTAAATTGCTTTCCGAAGACTTGCAACTATGGATTCAATTGCAAGCGCTTCTCGGGGAAATATTGCTTTGTTTGAATTTTCAAACAATCACCGACGCCAAGTTTCGCCTTCAGATCGGATTCAATAGCATAAACATATACAAAACAAAAGAATCCGATTTTCCCAGTCGGCAGAGAGACGATATGCGATCTCTATTGTATGAATTATCGCAATCCCTTTTAGCATCAAATGAGTGGCTGCTATTTAGACAGCTAACCCTCATTACCGAAAGGGTGGTGCTTTCAGGTGGTTTCACCATTGTTCTTTTTTTCCTCGTTTCAGGCAAAACGCATCGATGAACACGGTGATGTGTACGAACACAGACACACACACCACCGCGTCACTGAGATCGCTTTCCATTGGTCACTGGTCAAAGGAAATTTCATTTCCTTTTCACCACACCATCAAACTCACCCCAAACGAGGATTGAATCACTGAGTCATTTACCATCCGCAGCCCAGCACGGTCATGCCACTCCCGCACTCCGTCATTGCAGAGTCGCGTAGAACGGTAACCAATCCAGAGTCGAGTTTCGTTACACGCCGCGATACAAATTAAGTCCATGCGCGTGTGCCCGTCTCCGTGCTAATTAAAGCCTTTCTGCTACACAAGTCTTCCATTAAATGTGCTTCCTTCAGAACGGTAACCAATCCTTAAACAGTGTCGTAAACTTACAACGTGAATAACAATACGTTAAAATAATAATTACTAATTAATCATGAACAGTAAACTCGCAAGATCCGGTGTTACGTAAGAACAATAGTAAAGGAAACAATAAAAGAAATAATAAAGAACCTTCACTACAATAGACTCCAACAGTGCTTTTTTATTTACTTCTTGTGGGCGGTGTGGAACATTTAGAGCAAGTTGTGGGGACGAGGTAGAACTCTCGCCCGTGCGGCGTCGTGACGTCGTACCCCCCACAGATGCACACACAATTCACAAGCAAAATAGTGAAGAACACCGAACGAAAATTGAATAAGAAAATACATCAGAGCCGTGTACCATAGCGATAACATAACAATTCACATCAGTGGAGTATAGTCGAGCTTAAAAATCAAATTCTGACATCGGCCAGTAGCCTGATGGGTAACGCTTAGGTTCAATTTTTGGTGATTCAAACTGTCATAGCGTCAGTTCGAATCACACGTTCTTCTTCACTATTATTTCAAACACTATAGGTTCGATTCCTCGAAGCTATAGGCCCATCAGAATGGATTGAGTTCGCTCCATTTTGACAAGACTTTGCAGATGAGAATTCGATCCATAATCTTTTTTGCGTCAATTCATGTGACTCCAAAACATTGAGCATCATTTTGAATCCAACTGTATTTAGATGGTTTTATGCTGCTGCTACGGCGGTTAATGTTTTTTAATTAACATTTTTAAAGATGGGCCTTCCTATGCGAGGCGCATCCTTAACATCGACAATATCGGAACGGAATAGGTGAAATTTAAATTGTGTGTAAAGGGCTGTGACAGTATCAAGACCATAAACACCATTCACAATTTCTGCCACCTAGCTTTCATTTCCAACTTGGTTAAAGTAGAATTGTAAAATCTTTTCTTTGTTAACTTCTACATCTTTACAAGGTGTTGAATGTTGTCGCAATACCTGATCGTTACTTAACAGTGCAGCTGTATAATTTTTCATACAAATTTCATGGGTGTACTATCTTTATCTTCACTGAGACCTACCATTAAATTCCAGTAGCGCCAGGAGCATATCCCAAAAAGACCTGTCAGTACACCGTTTGGATTGATTGAGTTCAAAGTGATGACTTTCGTATTAAGGATTTCGATGCAGACCTTCTAGAGGTATAAAGACTGAGCTCTAAGTTCTTCATAAAGCCATATGGCATAAAGACGTCGTCTAGAGACAATCATCATCCTCAGCATCAGAACTCGTTCGTTACAAAGCGGGAAAGCTGTGGAAGTCCGTTCCCGCGCGACTGTTCCCGGAGCGTTACAACCTGCAACTGTACAAAATGAACTGCAACAGTTATTTGGTGGCTTCTCGGTTCTCCTATCCGGAGAGAAGTGTAATAAAAAAAAAATCTAGCAATAGAGATAGCCATATGGTACTGGTGTAAGCCTTCTAGAAGAAATTGAGAAGGCGTCTCAATTTCATTGAGCAGTTCTGCAATAAAACGAGAACCTTCCTGGAGAATGTTACAGCTGAGATCAACAACGTCGATTTGTCTCAGGTTCAGTCAGTTGGACTCGTTATTAATAGTGTGGATAGTATTACTCCTATGTCAAGTACTTCTAAGCGATTGACAAGACCATATTTAGTGTCAACGGGGTCGATTATCCTTATGTTTCCGTGAAACTTCGAAACGTATTTTTTGAAACCTATTATAATATAATACTTCCCATTGAAGAGAATATGCTACTGGAGCAGATATTTAGCGTACATTCGTTTTATAGCACATGGTTTAAGACGATATGAATCACGTATATATAGTGTCAGTAGGCAAAGGCGAGGATATGGGGGGTAGCAGGAGACTCATTTCAACCTCTTCGAGGCCAGCTTGGGCTATGTCCAGATTGATATAGTGGGAGAACTATCGCCATTGATAGGATATTCACACGTCCTAGCAATGATTAATAGTTTTACACGATGACCGGAGACAACACAATTGCGAACAGTGACAGCAGAGAGTGTTGTAAAGGTATTTTATTCAACTTGAGTGGCGCCTTTCGAATTTCAATCAACGCTCACACCTGATAGGAAACTACCGTTCGAGGTAAACATATTCACACATATAAAAAACTTACTTGAATACCGTGGATGCATATCATCCGGCATCTAACGAAATGATACAACATATGCAACGATTATTAAAGGCTTCAATAATGTGTCACAACCACTGGGTATGGTTAGACACTGTGCGCACTGTTTTTCTAGGGTTAAGATCAACCATCAAAGAAGACTTGGTAGCATCCGCAACAAAGTTGAGCATCAACTTACTATTGGCGAGGGTATTTTCACATTATACGACCCACTATAATGTGTGACTGATTTATATGGATTCTTGTGTAAGTTCGGAGCAACTTCGATAGCTAGATATGGCACCAAGACGCTAATCGTTCACGCCAGTTTGAGGAGTTGCACGAGTTAAGTTTGACTTATTTATTTTGTACAAAACAAATTTTTTTTCCAACCTACCAAGCTACCAAGTGTTCGATACTTTACACAATATTTCTGCAGAACAGAGAAGCGCTTAAGCTAGATTTGCTTGCTATTTATACTACATTGCTATCGAAACAATCCTCCTCGGGGACCTTAATGCGAAATGATAATGGAATTCGCAGCGTCAAAAGATCTGGTAGTGAAAAGCACGATGTTCAAGCACAAGCAAATCCATAAAGCCACATGGATATCACTCGATGGCGTAACACGTAACCGAATAGCCCACTTCCTCATAGACAAAAGACACCACTCGAATATCCTTGACGTAAGATCATATAGAGGAGCAGATTGCGACTCCGATCACCTTCTAGTGATGGGCAAAATTAGAAGTCGGCTCGCAGCAAACCCACATGGGCAATCACGGGAGACGAGCAAAAAGTTCGACATTGATAAACTAAAAGACCTACGCAAAAGGGCTGAATATCAAGAGGAACTAACGAATAGATTTACCATCCTAGAGAATGGGGTAGTGGGGGAGAGGAAACCCATAATCTGGGAACTAAAAGGGCATCGATCAGAGACACAATCAAACAAACAGCCTAAAAGTATTAGGATTTAAGAAAACGATTAAGTTCAAGGCTTGGTTTGACGATGAGTGCAGGGCAAAGATCGCAGAACGTAAACGCCTCAGAGTGATCCACTTATAAAGTCAACGCAGAAAGATACGCGACAATTCGGAAACAGACAACGAGACTTTTCAAATGCAAAACAAGCGAATGGGAGAAGACTCGGATCGAGAAAATCCTACAAAATGCCAGAGCAAAGAATAACAGAGGTATGTATGCCGGCAGAAATTCAATTAGAAATGGCTACCGAGGGAGAGCCAAAATAATCCGAGACACAAACGGGTGGTAACAGAAACAAACAACATCGTGACAGGATGGAAGCAGTACTTTGAAAACCTGCTCAATGTGCGCACCCATCAACCACAAATAAACGCACCAGATGTACATACAGCGGAGCATCAGATCCTAGAGTCGTCTTTTGACGAAGTTGTAGACGCAATAAACCGATTGAAAAACAACAAGGCTCCCGGAGTCGGCTGCATACCGGCAGAGCTTGTGAAGCATGGAGGAGAGGCTACCGCTCGAAAGATCCTCCAACTGATTAAAACAATATGGGATAAGGAAGTCATTCCGGAAGAATGGAAAACCTCAATAGTCGTCCCCATTTTTAAAAAAAGGCGAGAGATATGACTACGAAAATTACAGAGGAATACCATTTCTCCCAACCACATACAAAATATTAACAAATATAATACTGGCGAGAATCACACCGTACCCAGAAGAAATAATGGGAGACTGCCAATGCGGATTCCGTAGGAACCGATCAACAACCGACCAAATGTTTACAATAAGGCAACTGCTGGAAAAGGAGTGGGAATACGGAGAGACGCTTCACCAACTGTTCGTTGACTTCAAAAAAGCCTACGACTCAGTCGCAAGGCAAATACACTACCATATTGTAGTTGAGCTTGGAATCCCGAAAAAATATGCCGCCCTCATTCAAATCTGCATGAACGAAAAAAAGGCGAGTTAGAATAGAAAACCACCTCTCAGAACCATTTGAAATCTGGGACGGACTAAAACAGGGAGACGGCCTCTCATCATGTCTCTTTAACCTTGTCCTCGAGTATGTCATCAGTAAGGTACAAGACGACAACATGACCGGATCATCCCTGAACGGGTCACACAAGTGCTCCCATATTTTTGGGCGACAACCTAGAAAATGTAAGTAAAAACAGTGAAATCATCATGCAAAAGAGGTGGGCCTAGAAATAAATGAAGACAAAACAAAATACATGATTATGGCGAGAGAACACACATAAACATCAGGGGCAAGATATTTGAAAATGTCAAAGAATTTAAATACCTGGGAACAATACTGACGGCTAGTAACGAAATGTTGAAGGAAATTAACAAAAGACTACACTCCGGCAACGCTAGTTGGCATTCAGTCAATAAACTGCTGAAATCCAAACTGCTATCACGTAATATAAAGCTCCGTGTCTACAGAACCATAATCATGCCGATTGTTCTATACGGATGCGAAACATGGGCTCTCACAAAACGGGAAGAAAACAAATTCCGTGTATTCGACAATAAAGTTTTAATGGGTATCTTTGGCGGCAAATATGACGAGGAGGCAGGAAAAAGGAGGAAACTCCACAACCACGAATTGGAAAAGCTTTATCGCAAACCTACAAAAGTGAGAGTAAACAAGTCGCGAAGATTAAGATGGGTCGGACACATGGCGCGAATGGGCAACGATAGGACCGTGGATAGAATTCTTTACGGTAAGCCCAGTAACGGGAAAGAGACCGACAGGGCGGACAATCTTAGCTTTGAGCCCGAGGAGATTGGATCGGATGGTCGAATGTGGAAGGAGAGCGCACGGGACAGGGAACAGTGGCGGAGTCGAGTCGGTGAGGTCATGAACTTTCGGGTTCCTACAGGTCAATAAATAGTAAAATAGTAATAGTTTTATTTTTTATTGTATTTTATGCATTGTGTTGAATGTTGAAAAAGTTGAATTTTCACCTTTACGAGGGTGGCCTGAAATATTTCTGACGTCAACGTGAAGATAGAAGCACTCGTCGATAAAAGCTATTGTAGTTATGCATCTTTTGACAGTTACTCACAAACATTTCAGCTATTTTAGACGCGTAGTTTTTATTTGACTGTCGTTTGAGTGAGTCGATGTGAGTGTTTTTGTGAAAATGGACAAATTGAGTATCGAGCTGTCATTAAATTTTTGTTTTTGAAAGGCAATTATCATCATCGGCACTACAACCGGGAACTGGCCTTGGCCTTATCTAGCAAGTCCTGAGGCGTGTTAAATCCCCCACAATGACCTGCTTTTTCCGGGCAAGGTCCTTAGTCTTGCGCCAGAGGCTCCCCGACGGGGAATCGAACCCCGGTCTCCCGCGTGAGAGGCGGATAAACTAACCACTATACTATCGAGGAGACTTTGAAAGGCAATACGTCTACGCAAATCAAAGATGAGTTGGACTCTGTGTATGGGGCTCTGCACCATCATTTACCACAGTGACATTTTGGGAAGCTGAATTTAAACGTGGCCGTGAGAGCTTGGGAGACGAGGAACGTTCGGGACGTCAAAAAACTGCAACAACTGACGATAACATTGTGGGAAATGACGAATTAAAGTGGGAAAGATAGCAGAGGCTATGAAAATGTCCAAAGAACGTGTTTTCACATAATAAATCATGATTTAGGCATGAGAAAGCTGTCTGGGCGGTGGGTGCTGCGTTTGTTCACGTTAGACTAAAAACGTGTTCGAATGAACATTTCCAACGCTCTGTTGGCGCATTTTATGCGCAATAAACCAGACTTCTGGCGCCGATTAATTACTGCCGAAGAAACTTGGATACACCATTATATGCCCGAAACAAAAATACAGCCAAAACAGTGGACTGCAAAGGGGGAATCGGCTCCAAAAAAAGCAAAACCTTTTTTTTCGGCTGGGAAAGTCTTGGCGACTGTTTTTTGGGATAGTTATGGAGTTATTTTAATCGATTATCTTCAAAAAGTAAAAATCATTATAGGAGCATGTTACGGATCATTACTTGACCAATTGAAGGCGGAAACTGCGGAAAAACGGCCACATATGCAGAAAAATAAAATCGTGTTTCATCAATATAACGCGCCGTCTCACACCTCAGCGGTAGCCATGGTGAAAATCCACGAATTACGGTTTGAACTGCTTGACCACCCGCATTACTACCCGGATCTAGCCCCAAGCGACTTCTTTTTGTTCCCTAATCTAAAAATTACGCTCGGAGGGCAGAGATTTTCGTTAAATGAGGAGGCAATCACCTTCGTGAAGAGTTACTTTGCAGAGAAAAACGCCGAGTACTATTTGGACGGGTTAGAGAGATGGAAGCATCGCCGGGAGAAGTGTGTAGAGTTACAAGGAGACTATTTGGAAAAATAAAAATTAGTTTAAAAAAAAGTCTTGTATTTTTGCTAGGTTGGAAACTTTTCAGTCAACACTCTTATTATTCGTTTTCTTTGTTTGTTTTTGACGTTCTTTGTTTAAATTGCCACAACACATCCTGTTCCTGTTTTTTCTTTTCGTGGCTTCATTCTCTTTTATTTGAATATTTTCATATATATTAATTATGTTTTGACTGTTTTTATCACTGTGAAGGCGGCCCATTATTTATCCCACTCAAGATAAAGGACTGTCAAACCCCACTGTATAGTTACCCGAAGAACCCCCATAACTAAAACCCAGCCATCATAACTTTCTGCTAATGCAATCGCATTAAGCACCTGTAAATACTTCACGCAACAAAGACCAAATGTCTTTAGCTAAAAGCTTCTGGAAAATGATTATTACCTTCATTCATTAATTCGAATTAAAAATTCCCTATAAGAATTCTCTCCAAACTTATCAAAAATTCCCTGAAAGAAAGTTCATCATTCAAGAGCATAATGAGGGCATCTTGAGTTGGCTATTCCCAGCCTCAACATATGTACAATAAATTTACCTACATACACATTGGCTGGCGACCCTTTTCCCAACGATAAACAGTCTAACGCAGCTGCCTATAATTAGCGCAATAGACGTTGAAACTAATTCCCTAGCATGTACCATGTACAAACAAAAGAACGCTGCCCCTCAGCAGGCATTCTGGCGATACGGCAAACAATTCAAACCATTCAGGTATTCCAAATGCATCTACCATCTAATGAGTTGCAACTTGTTTACTCAGTTGAACTCTCAGATCATAAATTCCCTTTGTCCTACATATTCATGAATCCGTTTACCATTCACCTTCTCACATAAGCAAACACAAACCCAATTAGCATCCAATGAGATTCGGCTTGTTTGCTTAGCCGAACGTACATCTCATGGATGCACATTGCGCCCTTTCTTTGTTTCAGTTTCGGTCTCATGACTTTGTCCCATGAATGAACCAATGTACACACATACATGTGTACCACCATGATCGTTATTACGAGATCTGGTTTTTTGTTCCACAGAGAGAGACTTTACGTCTCTCTTGTGGTAAGTAAAAGCATATCTTTAGCGGAGAGGATATCCACCACCACCGAATCGAGGGTGAATCAAGAGCCAGATTCCAACCCCCGATCAGTCCTTTACCATCCACCGACCAAACCGGTCGTTTGCTCCCGCTGTCCGCAGCGCTGCGGACACGCGTGTTGTACTCCGAGTCGTGGCTAGTGTTGCGTCGAATACAGCAGTTTAATATATTCAATTAAAAGTAATTTCTCTTGTGACCCCGGTCTAAATACAATAGTGTAAAATGTAAAAAAAAAAACAATTTAAGTAATAAAAAGGCGGCGATCACCAATTAATTCGTGCGTTTCATTTAATTTTCCGTGCTGCAGTTTCCCAGTTGTTTTTCGTTTATTCTTTTCCTATGGTGATCGTGTGGGGGTTCTCTATATCACACGGAGAACCAACCCACAATCCTAACGTAACATGCAAAAACCATCCCCACAATAGCATACATTTCCCAATCTGCAATAAAACATTTTCCAAACCTCCAACAGAATATAATTCAACCGAATATATTCTAATCATCCCCACATGCATTTTCCCAAAATTGCTTCGGTCAATTCTCTATATTTCCTCATCGCAACCAAGCAATCCTAATTTCCCCGAAATTCATATGCCATAACAAACGCATATCCAAATCCTCAACGGAACATTGCCAACTAACTAAGCCGCGCACATTTCCCCGAAATTACTTCGGTTAACATTTCATCTAAACGATATTCCTTGCCTGCACCCAAGCCATTCCAATTTCCCCCGAAAATGCATGCCCATACTTGCTCGCGTCCCCAAAGCCAATTTCCCGGTACACCCAACCAACGAATTCAACCCAGCTTGTACGGCAGGAATTCGCTGGAACTAAGTTGTTATGCGAGCATAGCAACTCTTCCAAAATTCTTTGTAATTGGCAGCGATCTTAATTTCGCTATGACGCACCGCCACGATGCATTGAATGAATGATTCTCTTTCATACGTCAGTCTTTGTCCAGCAATCCTCGAGCGCACATCGTCCTTCCAATCCCCCCCCCACAGTCCAGGTTTAACCACCGCCCGATCAAGGAGTCGCATGTCAACCACCGGGCGTGTACACCTAGGAGTTAACCAGTGCGGGTTTTGCGAACCAGTCGCGAGTCGAGCTTTGCTTCCCCCTTTTCCCCCTGCCGTTTTGCGTGGCGGTAAAGCCGATTCACCTTGAAATAAAGTTTGTGACAACGTATTAGACAATCCAGAAGGAACTCGGAGGTGCGCGTTACTATATGGGCTCACGCGGCTTTAATAATAGTTTACCCAGAGAGAGCGATCCTGTGCAACCATTAACCAAGAAACAAATTCAGTTCAATAACAACTTAACGAAGAAAGAGATTACGCGCAATCGCCAATTCATATCAAGAGCCCCCAGCAGCCGACAAACGATTTGAACCATGTGTATGTGCGGCAAAATTGAAATAAACGAAAATTAAGGAAACCTAAATCAACGTACAGTGTGTTTCATTTCTCCTTTTCTATAAGTGCACAGGGCGCGACGGACCTTCCGCTTTCGGGGCAACATTCCGCGAATAATCTCCGGTGGCGCAATTCGTTGGTGGGTGAGAGTGAACCCCATGCCATACGTTGGCGCCCAGACTGCCATCCCCCACAATTGTTTTTTTTTTTGCAGCGGTATTTGACGGAATTTATAGTGACGATGGCGGAAGAAGGGAACCCGGTGTAGTACGCCTGCACACCAATACTTCTTCCCCACAGTTTGATAAACTTTTGTTTCGCGAAACTTCTTTATAGATCGGTTTAAGAAGAGAACACAAAATTCCTCTTAACGTGCAGCTGTAGTGTCTTCTACGAGGTATGCTATCATACTCACTTTGAAAGACTATCAGGTCTAGGTTGATTTTGGATATTAAATCGGTGTCGTTGCTGTTGCTTCCCTCTGTTCGTCGATCATTTTGTGAACTATCCACTTTCACTGTTTCGGCTGTTGGTCTATAATGTATCTGTAGGTTTGGTCTAATTCTTTTTGGTTCTTGGGCTGACTGGTATTGCCTTGGATTGTTACGCCTTTGCTGGTACTTAATTCTTTGTCGAGGGTTGTCCTCTCGGTACATTTGTTGCGTTCATGCAAAATGGTACTTGCAATAGCATAGGCGGATTCTTGGTTCATTGGGGAATTAGTGTATAACGTGGCCCTTGTGTAGTCACAGTTCAATCCTTTCATAAAGGCTTGGACTCCATTCTTCATGGCATTCTGCATTAATTGTGGGGCACTTTCTCCATTTTCTATTTCGATCTTGCTAAGGACTAAATTAGCGCCTTGCTTACTTCATCGAAATATTCCGTTTAACTGATCCTTCCTTGGTTATTATCTCGAAGGTTGTCCTGAGGTACGTATAGTGGTCTTTGGTACGCATGTACATAATCAAGGCGATTAATTATGGCGTGGAAATTGAACGGAGTGTTGTGTGAGATCAGTGTGTTTGCCACAGCTTCTTATATTTTGGCTTGAAGTATGGACAGGCACGTCCAATATTTGTTTGATTCCTGAAACTCCCTTATGCTGTCTATTGCGTTTCAGGCCATCTTTCGTCAAGCCCTATATGTGTCTTGTTTCCGTCAAATATAAGCAGGGTCTTGAAGATATCTGTGTCTATTTGGTGGGCACTCTGCAATGATAAACTGGACAGTAGTAATCCCTTTGTGACGACTTCTTGTTTTAAACATAGAGCTGTGGAAAATTAAGTATCATTGGGATGAGTAAGCGTAATAGGTGAACTCGTGCTTGAATCAGGTTTTGCCTCTCGGTGCTCTGCTTTGCGGGAAAATAAAATCTCCACTTGTACCCAATGTTGAGAATTCATTTATAACGTTTAATTAAACCAAATACAAGTCAGATACATTTTGGAAAATGTCATCGTAACCTATTTTATTGGACGTCTTCCCAAAAAGGTCGTCTAATGCGGGTTTCCCCAAAAAGGTCATCACATGCATTCTTAATTTGATAGTTCTTAATTACTAACAGAAGTTCTCTACCCAAGCTATACCTTATTGTTAGTTGAAAAAAGTCGCCATAAGTATTCAAAACTCCGCCCTCAAGTTCGAGTTACCCAACACAATTTAGTTCTATAATGATCAGCACTAATAAATGGATTCATTTTTCCTCGTGCTACAGCTCCATAAAACAGACGACATAATAATAACGTTATGCGTTATGAACTGACATTATGTGGACCTTTGTCCTTAGCGAAAGCTTTGAATATGATACCAAAAACAAGGGGGAAATTGACATTAGCAAATTGTGGAGTACTCTCAGAATCGCCATAACCTTATAAGCTATAAGTATCATGTCCTGTCCGTAGCGGCAATGATTATTCATCCCCACCGACTGAGCACATCAATTGTGATCTACTGCTTCCTCTAAACCATCATTATATTCTCCTCTACCCTTACACGGGCAATTCAGGATCAGAGGGTAAGCTTTTATATACTCTAAATGACAGTTAAGTGATACTGACAACAGTATCGACGTAGTAGTCAGTTGGTGGATAACAAAATCGGAGCAGCGGATACACTCAGGATGAGTGGAAATTATAAATTTTGTACAGCTCTCATTTTTGTCCTTAATAGAAAAAAATAAATACAAACACATGTCCTTCTAAATTTGCGTGACATTGTCCCTTGAAGGTTGACTCCATTTGTTTTGCCGCACATTGCAAGAAATTTATTGAAAGACCGAATTATGTCCTCTCTGCCAATGGGTCGTTGGTTGAAATTTGTGAAGAAAATTGTGGACGTAACGCCAGACATTTGAATGTCCAGCTGCCGTAAGGTTAATTGCGTATTTAATTAATGCTGAAGAGTCAACAGTGTGAGACGAAGTTAATATTGCCAAGCTGTACTCGTTAAATGGCAGGACAGTGTGTTCAGTTCAACAGAATCTGCAGCTCTTATTATAGTCGGTGGCAAAATGTCCTCAGGTTGAAATTCTGTTTTTCATTTGTGTGTATAATTGTCTCTTGTTTCTGGATGGGAAGTAAAGGTTCATATCTTAACATTTTTTAAGGACTCCTACAGGCAACTGCTGGCAGCAGATGCTGCAATTTATATTTTTAATATTTCACTACACTATTTTTTCTTGTTTTCTTTGTTTATTCTCTTCTTTTTACCAACCGAAATGAATATATCTTCTGATAATAATGGATAAACGCTCAAGTGATTATTAAAGGCTTTAAGGAATGAAAGGATGCAGTATGCGCAGTGAATAGAGGAAGATATTGTGATGAAAAAGGAGGGAAAATAAAAGGACTGAGTGCTAAAATTTATTGTTTCGTATGTCTGAAAGTCGTTGCTTGGGTGAAAGGATGGTGTATTATAAGATACGCTTTACATTCGACCAGTGGAAATGCCCAATACGAAAACCAACATACACACAAAACATCATTTCAAGCCCACTGTTGCAGAATTTTTAATTTTCTGTTGCAAACAAATATATAATTTACAAAGGGTACTTACGGGGTAGAAGAGTAAGTGTGCCCTCCTTGGAACCAGTTCTACTCATATCCCCATCAGTTCTGTCACTTTGGAACACTAAAACTCAACTTACTTCTTTTCTTTTGTATTTCTTTATTTATATAGTAAGCTTGGTTTTGATATACAGTTACGGTATAACTTAAATTTTAAACATTGAAATTCGGTACTGTTTGCTTTTGCCACAAAGGAAAAGGTTTGTTATAGTTTGGTTTAAATAATTTAGTACCCTGTATGGATTGTTCAACAGATGAAAAGGTTCGTTATAGTTGATTTAAAGAACTATACTTAACACGGTTGGAATATTATAATTAAACAAAAGGTTCGTCATGTTGTCTTAACACGGTTTGCATATTATAACTGGAGAGTTTATGTTACTACCCGCACTACGCAGCGCAACACTCGAGGATCGCGTCTGCACCACACAACCGTTGAAAATCGACTCTCTGTTTATTTAACGTGGAGGCCCAACTTGCCTCCACGGAATCCGTATCGCGATTAAAGAAGTTCATCGAAGCGATAGAATACCACATATTCAATCATCGCTTCGATGACCATATTTGGTCATAATCCCTTTTGAATTTGTATCTCAAAGAAAGGGTTGATACTTAACACACACACACGATGATCACATCTTCGTTCGTGCGGTGTGTCGCCCAGCATGCGAACCATGAACTAGAAATTAAATAAACAATCATTCGCAGCGGGGGCGAGTCATCCTGCAAAGGGTTGGGATGTATACATGATCAGCGACTACGTGTAGCATGATTGCTGATCGTGTGCATGTTGTTGTTGGCGTCTCCACGTAATCAGCCAGATACCCCCTTGTATTTGTCGGTCGGATGACCGTTGGACGTGGGCATGCATGCAAAAGGTAAGATACAATATTTTTTATGTGTGCGGCTGCCGCGTGAAAGTATATCTCATTGATGTAGTTCAAGCAATGCTGGTTGCTACTTGATGCAACCAAATTGATTTTAATGTGGTGGGTGCCGATTAATTCATGGATATCGAACCGAAACGTGTATCAAGGATTGGTTAATTACTTGTTGGTTGCATGTTGATGCGGCCAATCCGTCTCTATGGATTTGCCTGTTTTAGGTGCAGATGATTTGGACTAAGGAAATATCATGTTTTATGTTGCACTTTGAACAGGTAAGTACTTCTTTTCAGGTTTGATGTGCCCTACGTGGGAGCTCAAAATGTGGAAATGGGAAGTTTAATTGGTGGCGCTCCAGTGAGTCGCCACAGTAACCCCCCCCCCCCCCCCACCCCAGTGACGTAGTCACGATAAAAAAAGGTAGGGCGTAGTATCGCTCTGGTGGCGATGTGCTGGACAAAGGAACAGGAAACGAAAAAGTTATAAATTAAAATGTACTATGTACACTGTAATGAAGCAATGGACCCGCTTACGCCGCAGTGATGCCAACAGAAGCTGACGGTGTGCGGTACGGTCCATTGTGATGTTTGGTTTGCTTATGGGCCGACGAGTGGTATTTTCCAATTAGTCGGATCCCATGTGGGCCGCTGACATTGGTTCTCCAAGGTGTCAGGAGATAAGGATAAGGTCCGCTGGCATTGGTACTCCAAGGTGCCAGGCGATGAAAAGGGGAGCTCGCTGGCACTGGGACTCCGAGTTGCCAGGATCTGGGATGTAACAAATCGTTGGCATTGGTACTCCAAAGTGCCAGGATGTGGGGTCAGGCCGGCGTCTTGCTGTGGTATGCTACGTGCAGTAGCTGGTGTTAGTAATGGCGCCCTGGAAAACGGTGACAACGTGTGGCATCGAATGGAGTTGCGATGTGGGTGCTGTCGACAGGCGTTGTATAGAGTCGCAGGGAAATCAAAAAGATAGAATAGCGTCAAGCGTGCGAGGGATCGTTGGGATTGGTTCTCCAATGTGCAAGGATGTGGAGGGTAAGATCACTGGCATTGGTTCTCCAAAGTGCCAGGGTGTGAGTTGAGGCGGAATATCACTGGCGTTGGTACTCCAAAGTGCCAGGATGTAGGACGCTGTAGGCCCGAATTTAACTTATTAGGTGAGAAAGGGTGCCTGGAAACGGAAAGTCGTGCGCATAATTGTGGGATTTTTGCTTGCTTGAGAGGAGCGGGCAGACAGAATCGTCGCCGCCCAAGACTTCATGCGGTGAGGATCGGGTGCGCGTGCGACAACGAATCGCTGGGGTCGAGTCCGAAAGTGTCGGTGGAGTCGGTTTGGGTGTTGCGAATATAACCAAAAATAATGTAAATCTCGATGTCCAGAAGGGGCTTGCAAGTATGTTTAATATTCTGAGTTAAAATCTGTCAACTAATTTACGTACGTAAATAATGGAGCGAAAGAAAGAAACTAAGGAACAAGGTGTGGAGGAACGTACAGGCAGAAATTATGGCAATATACTTATTTGAGACTGTTTAGTCGGTTTAAAGTTACTTTTTGCCTGCAATCTCTTTTTCTCTCGTAGGACTTACTCTGGAATTATCTTACTTATAGGCGCTATTTAAATATTTGTATCTTTCAAATATAAACGATAAACTGTTTCTATGCTAAAGATGTTTCGCGTGATAGAGATTTACAATTTGGATAGATAGGACTAGGATACTGACCTCATGAATGGAAATTGTATATTTATATATAAAATCCTTTTTATCTTCCACGCAGGTATCATGTAGTTATAGGTAATTTTAATCTTAACTCGTTTTTACATAAAGCGGTGTCCTACCGTTTGTTTGCTTAATTATATTGTTTTAAATTTACGGCAAAAGAAACAAAGGTGACAATAATCTTATCACTATTAGAATAATTTTACGTGAATAAGTTTAACTTGAATTCTGCGTATGTGTAATGATAAAAATTTATACTATATTCATTTCTCTTAAAGTTCTTAAAGTTCTTTATTTACTTCGTTTTATTGCAACTCGTTTAATAAAAATAAAATCGATGCATTTTTGTAAGTTCCGTTGTTAATGATTGATTAATTATTTTATTTTTATTTAGTCTGACCATGCTTTCAGAACAGTTATATAAAATGTATATTTTGGTGGCTCAGAAGGAGCGAACAGGGAGAAAAGGAAAAAAAGTTCCGTGACCTGTAGTCCAACGTTGGGGATCTGCACACTGGCTGCTTCAGGTGTCGTCGTCCGTATCTTGTAGATTATTATTCGTTGGGGATAGGACCCTTTTTGTCTTCAGTGTCCTGTTAAGACGCCTTGTTAGGCGCTGATGTGCAACGTTGTGTCATTGTTGAGTTACGTTGTGTTTTGATGGCTGCGTACTGTTGTGGTGGGGCTCTTCTTGCCCATTCATTTATCTTTAATTTGGTTTTTATACGCAGAGTCATTAATCGTTTTGTGCACCGGATCAGAAGGTTTTTTGGGAATTCATTCACCTGGTCACCACTTTGGCGGTTTTTATGTGTGATGGTGGCAATGTGTTCCGCCGAACACTAGTTGTGTGGTGATGAACGAACATTCAAGTAGAACGACACTCACAAAACAAGTCCAATAAAAGTCACTGTGAGCTTGTCCTGGGTTTGGCTCTTTTATTTTCTGGGTATTGACTAACAACCCCAGTAATTAGTAAAAACATAAAGGTACACTATATTTATTATCGATTAATTGAAAACTAATTGTTTACCAGGAATAAGTAATTATAAGATTAATAATTTGAATTCAAGTATTCACAGAGAATTGGGGTTCCATTATTTACATTTGTATATTCACACAAATAGATGGTTATATAAATTACAAATTAAAATTAAGTATTCACTGAGAATAAGGGTTCCAGTATTTACATTTGTACACTTTCGGATATCGACTGTTGGTATCTCTTGGGACGCCCCACGAGAGATGTATTTTAATTAACGTGAAGGCACAACCTGCCTTCACCGAATCAATAACGCGATTAAAGAAGTTCATCGAAGCGATAGAATACCACATATTCAATCATCGCTCCGATGACCATATTTGATCATAATCCCTTTTGATTTTGTATCTCAAAGAAAGGGTTGATACTTAACACACACACGATGATCACATCTTCGTTTGTGCGGTGTGTCGCCCAGCAAGCAAACCGTGAACTAGAAATTAAATAAACAATCATTCGCAGCGGGGGCGAGTCATCCTGTAAAGGGTTGGGATGTATACATGATCAGCGACTACGTGTAGCATGATTGCTGATCGTGTGCATGTTGTTGTTGACGTCTCCACGTAATCAGCCAGATACCCCCATACATTCGTGGGTTGGATGACCGTTGGATGTGGGCATGCATGCAAAAGGTAAGATACAATATTTTTCATGAGTGCGGCTGGGGCGTGAAAGTATATCTCATTGATGTAGTTCAAGCAATGTTGGTTGCTACTTGATGCAACCAAATTGCTTTTAATGTGGTGGATGCCGATTAATTCATGGATATCGAACCAAAACGTGTATCAAGGATTGGTCCATTACTTGTTGGTGCATGTTGATGCGACCAATCTGTCTCTATGGATTTGCCTGTTTTAGGTGCAGATAAATCAGACTAAGGAAATATCATGTTTTATGTTGCACTTTGAACAGGTAAGTACTTCTTTTCAGGTTTGATATGTCCTACGTGGGAGCTCAAAATGGGGAAATGGGAAGTTTAATTGGTGGCGTTCCAGTGAGCCGCCACACACTCATAGTTTCGGTGCTGCTGCAGTTGCTTCCTCTATCAAATAATTGGATATCTTATCTTCCCATCAGCTACGGTTGATTGTCCCGTTCCTTGCACTTTGGGGATCTCTCGAAGGCGTATCGAGAAACAATTCCAACACACCAGTTTCTGAAAAGTTGTTTCAATTCAGAGGATTTTTATTTGCCACCGTGCACCACTAAACCCAAATATCTCTGTTTCGTTACTCTTTGTATTTATTTCTTTCACTTTTTGTTTATTAGTTTACATTTATTTATTTACTTTATAAATCTACACACTTAAAGATATTTTTATTTAACTCTATCTTAGTTTCATCTTACATTCACGTTTGTGTTTTATCAATTCATTTTTACATTATCTTACAACACCGTACAACAATTTCTGTTGCGACCGCCACCGAGGGTTACACTCAAGAACAAGACTAGGCCCTTGGATTTGTGTTAACAACTTCCAGCTCCCGCTTGGCGGTTTTAATTTTTTTTTTTTGAATTCAGCTGTTTGCTTCGACAATCGAACTGAATGTGTGTTGACTTGTGGCAATGATTCTTACAGTTCTGCGAGATCGGTCATCGATGTTCCTCTCAAGTCTTATACATTTACCTTTTTCCATACGGGACCATAGCTCTGTACCGGGATGTTTTCGATCACCAGTCACCAGATTAAATAGGATAATTTGATATTAACGTTTTTACTTTTGTTGGCATTAACTTCACTGCTCAATTAAATTAAGCGATTTAAACAAAATGTCCTATAATAATCCGGCTTTCTAAGGCATTACATCTCAGTTATAATATCGGCGGTAAGCAAGGACACTAGTAGATGCACAACTTGGGACGAAAAACGATATTCGCCATTGTTCATCTCTTTTTCGAAGGCTGTGACGGTTCCGCCAAAGCCCACTGCTTACTTACCTGAAAAACCCCCATAACCACAACCCAGTCTGGATAAGCTTTCGCTAATGCAATTCGCATTAGCATCTTAAATGCTTCACGCATTATATAGATCAAATCTACAACCTAAAAGTACCTGCAAAAGAATTGTTAATTTTTCAAGTATTCCTTCGCTTACAAATCCCCTGTAAGAGTTCTTACTTTCCTTGTCATAAATTCCCTGAAAAGAAAACTTCGGTTCACATATCATGTGACCTGCACCAGGGATCATAAATATTGCGCCGTCTATTTCCAACTTCGCCATGTGCACGATAAATTTCTTTATGTACACATTGGCCGGCGACCTTTTTCTCCCAATAATAAAATTCTCTGACTCGCAAAATGTGCAAACCAAAGCAAATACGCATTCCGCGTTCCTTGGTATCAATTGAATTCAACACATAAACAATGCAAATATAAAATTCGTTTCCCACAAACGGATTTCCCTGCATATACAAATGCTAGCATGGGATTTATTTCCTTCACCAACCCATTAGCACCTTTTTTTTTTCCCAACGTCGATAATAGCGACGACGCATCGCGTAAACAATGACCCGCATTACCAACGGCGCATTTGTTCATTTCTCCCTTTTGTCTTTACCGCCTGTTTGCTTCGTTTACCCATTGCCCTCGAGCACATGTGAACCACACAGATCTGAACGATCGCACACATACCACCAAGAGAGACTTTACGTTTCTCTGGTGGTAGGTAAAAACGATATCCTTATTGGAGAGGATATCGCTGCTCGAGATGATTATCGCTGAGTCGTATCTTAACCACCAGACGCGTCGGTTGTGTCTTGTACTGCTCCCCGCGGGGCTGCGGGGACGCCTACATACCCAGAGTCGTGTGTCTAATAATTTAATAAAAAAAAAAAAAAAACGATGCAATAAGCAAAAATCATGTGGCTCATAGACATAACTAGCATTTCCCACGTACGGTGTCGTGTTTGCAACCGCCACGTCGAATATTATATTTGCTGCAGTCTTCGAAGATTGTGTTTTTTATTGACTTCATTGTAACTCTCGCGCAGTGCTACCGCGAAGTAAATAAGGATAAACAAAAAGAAATAGTGTGTTTAATTTTACCGCGTTGTCTTGGCGAACAGTTGATTTCTACTGTTGTTGCTCTTCTCTTGGTTTTGTTTCTACGGATTTCTCGTGCTGCGGCGGAACAATCATCAACTAAAGATAATAGAAATAGTGGTGACGAAGTAGAACTCTCGCCCATTCAGGCGTCAAGACTTCGTCCCCCACAAGCCATCTAACGTTAGTTCAAAAACTTGGTCGAAATTTCGATGTGCCGTCGCTCTGATTAATTATTTATCCTTAGGGGACTCGTGAAGCTGTCACATCTCTTCCTATTGACGCTTCCATTCGGGTGTCTACGATATGACGTGAAGTGGGGGCAAGTCGTTTTCGGATATGGGAACATTGATGCATACTGGTTGCCCTATACGGGTATGATGTAGACTTGCGCAAGGCATATGGGAGATACTGCGATAGGGGCGATTTCACTCCTTTCTAATGGCGGTGCTGCACGGTGCTAAATAAAAATCCTCTGAGTTGAAACAACTTTGGATACGGGTGTGTTTGAATTGTTTCTCGATACGCCTTCGAAAGTTCCTTAGAGTGCAAGGAACGGGACCGATAGGAACAGTAGAGATTTGATAGCAACAGCAGCAGCATCGAAACTGTGAGTACCCTTTGTAAATTATGCTCATTCCGCTCAAATTTTGACAAATGCTTACAATCGACATCCAAAAGGTGGCCCATTCGACAAGCCAACCCCCTTTTTGAGAATATTCTCTCCAAGATGAACAGCCTTAGCTCACATTATCGCGCCCCTGCACAAAAGATCAATTCACCCCAACCGAATATGACCGCCTAATCGAGTTTGTCCTACACAAACCCGATATTGTCGTAAGCAAGCTTGCATCTTCCCAGTCTTCCTTGACCAGCTTGAAAGCGTGTCTCATCCATGCAGTCAAAAGTATCCACCCCCTCCCCTCCCCGCGGTACGAGACGTCTTTATATGACGAACTACACAAGTTGTCCCGTGCCTGCCCCATCCTACTTTACAGCTTTCACTGTGTCCGCCCTTTTATCAACCAACACCCCCATCCTTCCACATCTGCGACGGCTCCTGCCGTCACCTCCATTTTGGCACATATTGGATCCGCGCATAATGGCGCGCCCGCATTAATAAACTTGATTATTCCAATCAACCAACTTTCTCATATCTGTTAAGGGGCGTCCTTAAAACAGCGAAAACCGATGGAATTTCTGAATTCTTTCTGAAAAACTACAGGATTCGCTTAAAAGAATGTCACTTGCTTCCCCTCTCCAAAAACAGATCTTGTTTCCGTAAAATAAATTGACCTACGAAAATGTCCGCCTATATCTTTCGTACGTATATGATAAATCTGATTCAGTCAGCTTTGAAGGTTAAACGCAAACCAGAGTCACGGTTTCCATTCAGCAGGGAGGTCTACCTAACGACTTCCCTACCCTCCGCAACCTGTTTATGAAATTCTACAAACATTATTTGTTTTCTACTATGTGCATAGACACGTGCACAGGAACACTTTGTTTGCCGCGTCTTACCATTAATTGCTTTTTAATTACAGTGGATAGGTACGCGCTATGCACTTACGGTGTGTAGGTACACGATACACAGTGTTTGGTTTAATGATTGCAGTCACTTCACTTCGCTTTGCTTACATCTTCACCGGTCGATGATCAATTTTGTACTGAGTAACTACAGTCCCATAGTCAGATTGTCACATGTTCCAAAACTGTTCGAAGGCATTCTTTACAACGCGTTATGTTTCCGCTGCAAATTCATCATCTTACCCAACCGGCATAGTTTCCTCACGGGTAGTTCGACCACCATCAATCTACTTGAGTTCACATCCTATACTGTCCGCGCATTAGAGAATGGCAACGAAGTCGATGTAATCACAACCGATTTTAGCAAGGCTTTTTACAAAATCTCCCAAATTCTCATCCTCTTTAAGCTTGTGGGGGTTCTCTATACCACCAGGAGAATCAACCCACAATGCCAACCAATCTTGACCGCTATCAGCGTGTCACCTCAACCCAACTCCCCATCCCAAACCTGCAATACACTTATTCGCAACCGTGCAAAACCTCCAAGCGCATTCATCCCAATATGCAACAGCATCCGTCCCCGATTCGCAATTGCATACACCCCCAATTTACCAGTAACCTATTTCCCAAGCTGAAATAAATGCATATTCTAATTTACAATGGAATATTAATCATTTCCCTCAATTACGTCACCCCACATACATTTTCCCAAAATTGCGTCGGTGAATTCTTTACTTAAGTTATATTCCTTCCTTGCGACCAAGCAATCTTAATTTCCCCGAAATTCATATGCTGTAATAAAACGCATATCCAAACCTACAACGGAACATTAACCATCATACCGCGCCGCATACATTTCCCCGAAATTGCTTCAGTTAATATCTTATCTAAATGATATTCCTTGCTCGAACCCAAGCAATTCCAACTCCCCCCGAAAACCACTGCGGTTCATTTCCTCCTTAAACTACACTTCTCCCTTGTAACCAAGCGACAGCTAATTTTCCGCGAAACGATCACAACAATCAAGACCCTTGATCACACTTGGCTTTGCTGCCGAAACCAATTTCCCGGTATACACAACCAACGAATCCAACTCAGCTTATACGGTGAGGATTCGCTGGAACTGAATTCCCCATGCAAACATAGCAATCCCTTCCAAGTTCCGAGTAAGTGGCAGTCAGATTATTTTAGCTGACTCCACTGCCACGACGCAATGAACTTTTTCTTGCCTTTTAACCGATCAGTCGTGATTCATTCGCCGAACGGCGCGCATCGCTAAGTCAAAGCCCATTAACCGCCAGGGACGGTCGCGCCCTTCCTTTTTTAGTCAGAATTCCAACCTCCGGTGTGTGCACACACACGCGCAAACAGTGCCAAAAAGTAAAATCTCATATCACAAGGAGATAAGTCGTGTTTACTCAATCCGGAGTGCTGTGCTGCTGAAGCAAGTTTTCCTTTTTCCGTTGTCCGCTGTAAAAGTGTAAAACAATCCAAAAGGACATTATAAGGGAGTCGATTTTTGTAATTTCAATACGATATCCAGGAGGAAAGTAATCATGTGCAATGGTTCGCGATTAACTAAATTCGATGATTGTGATTTCCTTTTAATTGGTAAACTATGCTCAGAAGGAAAGTGATCCAGTGAATTGTTGCATAATTTAACGAAATTGATAGACGGTTTTGAACATCCAGATAGGTGAACTTAATTTTGAATGTACACTATTAATAAGTAAAAGAAAAAGAGATAAAAAACATTAACAATAAAGAAACAAACTCAGCGCGTTTTATTCCTTCCCTCCTTCGTCGTTCGTGTATTGTATTTGTGTGCGTACGTTGCATAGAGTCTGTTGGGCTAGAAGAAAAAAATTTCAAAGGATTGCTATTGCGATGTTCGCCCGGGGGCTTTCTTAAACAAACGAATAATTCCGAGTAGACAATAAGTGGGGAGGAAGTGAACCAGGTGCCCGTGTCTTGGCGCACATACTTCCTAACCTCCACAAGCTTCCCTCCCTTGGTTTCAAACCCCTACCGATTAAGCGGTTTTCTTCCTATCTTAACGATCGAACCCACCATGTCAGATTTAGATCTACCCTCTCTAATCCTTTTCTTCCTACGTCAGCCCCAGGGCAGTCATCTTGGACCCCTCCTATTTATTCTTACTACTAACGATATAGACTACAATATCAAGCACTACTCCATCTCTCTATACGCGGACGACACCCGCTACTTCCTTATTTGTTAGTCAACCAACTGATATCATCTGTACAATCGATTCACGACCTTGGCATCTTATGTGATAGGGAGCTTAACTTCATCCCACATCTTGATGCGATTATGCTCGAAGGCAACTCTGCCCTTGGGTTTGTGAAACCCTGGTCGAAAGAATTCTTTAATCCCTACGTTTCCCGACCGTTCTACATAGCTGTTGTCCGTCCCCTTCTTGAATATGCTAGTCAGGTCTAGTCTCCTCAGTACTCGTCTCATATTCGCAGGATCGAAAGCGTTCGACGTAATTTTTCCGTTTTGCCTTCCGAGGATTAAATAGGGGAATTCCTGAGGTTCTACCTCCACACACAAGCCATATCCAGCTAATTAACCTTAACACACTTGAAGAGCACAGAATTCATGCCGATATTCTTGTCATCCACCGTCTTCTCTCAGATTCAATAAACTGCCCAATCCTCCCCTCGTCCATCACATTTTACACTGATTCCGAAACCGCGACATCGTCGTTTCTTCTATTTGCCTGATCATAACACTTCTTACGGCTCTAATGAACCCATTTCACGAAAGTCGCGGTAGGCAAACTCTTACCCCACCATCTTTGAGTTCAAACTCACCTCTCCCGCGATCAAACGTGGTCTTCTCTCGTAGCCCCCGACCGCTTCCGCTCACTGCCTACAACCCCCCCCCTCCCCTCCCGCGCACGGGAAGCCGATGACTTTTCTATACATCCTATCCTTGTGAGGTTCGGCTGAAGAACGATTATCTATTTGCCTAAGTAGACTTTTGGTGTAAACCGATGTTCAGCATCGAGAAAGATTCCTCGACATGACAGCAAAAATATTCTTCTTCAGGTAATCCAGTTCTCATCACAACTGGAGCTATATCAATGTTGATCTTCGTGGTTGATAGTGCAATTTGATACACTAGATGCTTCCTTCTCCATGCTGTAGAAAGCTGCAAAAACTAGGCAAATAAACTCTTCTTAACTGTTGAGCGTTAAGGTATTCAACACTGCGACCGTAATAATAAGAACACGAAACAATAAATCATAAAACGATTCCCTTTAATTTAATTCACAATAAAACGATTTAAAACACGTTGACAGGTAAACGATACATCAAAAAGACTATATCATTTTTAGAACGATTAGAGTTACATCTTTTAAGTAAAACTGTGTAGCACCAACTGTATGATCTACCAACGTTAAGAAAACAACAGGTGCTGCAAGCACCGTATACAAAACAAAATCTTAACCTTAACGTTAAAAACAAACTGTGAGAGAACAGTACAGTGGTAAAAAATATCAAACTTCGTTGTTCTCTTTTGTGTTATTTTACTGATAACGGGCTCGTTATCAGTCCGATGAATCTGCTAGTTGTTATCGGCAGCGTTCAGTGCCAATGGTGTTTTTTTGCGTAATGGTATAATACATGTTGCGGAACTGCAACATCTTCCCGGGCCGCGACAATGGACCCAGTAGTCCTCCTTAGTTGGCGTCACCAGCGTTTCGTGTCAGCGCCGTGGGAAGTGGCGGTTGGTATTTGTGGTTGAGCTCAGAGACCTTACTGCTCGTGTTGCTCATAAACCGGTACGGTGCAGAGGTAGGGTGGCAATAATTAATTATGTTGACTAGAACTAACTATTAATTGAATTAATTTGTTATAAAATATACTTAGTTATTGTTTCAATTTCTAGTCAATTATCAGTGTTAGTGTTAGTGTGTGTGTGTATGTGTGTGTGTGTGTGTGTGTGTGTGTGTGTGTGTGTGTGTGTGTGACCGAAGGTCTAGTTGGCCATTGAATGCTAACGTTGTAGCTTGAGATAAGGTCGTCGTTGTTTGTTGTTGACTTATGCTTTTAATGTTGAATGTTGCTTGGATCGTAAATCCCTGGTGTCATCGATGATCTTCTTGGACGTAGTCCTCCTTTGGATCGTGAATCCCTCTGTGTCATCGATGACCTTGTTGGACGTAGTCCTCTCTTTGGATCGTAAATCCATATGTATCGTATAAATATTTTGGACGTAGTCCTATGTTGGATCGTGGATCCATGAGTATAGTAATTAATAAGTTGGACGTAGTCCCATGTTGGATCGTGGATCCATGAATGGTAATTAAGCACTGTGGTCGCCAATATGTTGAAGGTGATGGGTTGTAATTCCACAATCTTCTCAGTATGTCCAGCCTGTGCCGCTACCAGAAATGTTAGGTATACCGCCAACTGCATAGAATCATCTGCGACTCGAATCCAAGTTGATTGCTCTGGCTGATGCTGTTGCAGTTGGCGATGTGTCCCATCTACGCCGCTAAACCAATGCTCGGCGTTGGGCGAATTTCTTGATGGGAACTGAACTCTCTGTCGGCAGCGTTACCTGTGGCCGTATTTGATGAACTGGTTGAATGGTGTTGCTGGACATGGTGGCCTTTCCCTTTTGTAATGTTGTGATTGAATCCTTGCGGCATAATTTATTGAATTAGACTGGCACTTGAGTGAGCCAGAGAGGTTGCGCATCCGGGTTGCTATTAAGAAGATTACTCTGTTGTTCAATAGAAGCCTTCGTTTAATTGTGTCGCAGGATAAAATAGTCCAAATGCTAGGCGCTTTTCTTCGTTGACTGGTGGCTGGACCTTGTGTACCGTTCGCCTTCCGTTGGTCTGATTTCCTGAAGGGTGCCGGCATCTTTCCTGTTCTTCTTCTTCTATATTCCCTAATCTTGGCACCGAAAGCCTATCTTAGACACCGACTCCGTTGGAGTGGTGCTCCCGTGGCAGCAATGTGCAATGGGCGGTGTTAAGAGGGTGCCCCCAGAGCATTTCGTCCAGGCGGCAAGAAGCTGTGAACCCCAGACACGTGACAGCAATGTGCCTGAGTGGCGAGAGCGGCAAATTCAGGATGCTCGAACGATGAGTCCAAGTGACGAGAAGCGGTGCACTCTAAATGGTGACAGCTTTCCGTTGACATGATTTTCTGACGGTTGCCGGCATCTTTCCTGTTCCTCGTTTTCTTCGTCCCTTCATCTTATTTCCGAAAGCTTGTCTTCGACACCGACTCCGTTGGAGTGCAATGGGCGGTATTAAGAGGGTGCCCCCAGAGCATTTCGTCCAGGCGGCGAAAGCGAAGAACCCCAGACACTTAACAGCGATGTGCCTGGGTGGCGAGAAGCGACAAATTCAGGAATGCGTGAACAATGCGCCCAGATTTCGGGAAGCGGTGCCCCAGGAACGGATGTAAATGAGATGGTAAAAATCGCAATTCCCGGTGTTCTTGGACTTATTCATCTGCGAGTTCGATGTTTGAGATGATACTTGCACGTATAGGACCGGATGTGACTTGTTGACGAACTTTGTCTTAGTACTGACCTTCGATTTCATTGCATTGTCCTCTTGACTGTTTTGTCCGATGGGTCATCGTCCTCTTCTTGAGGTTCCTTTAATTTACGCGGGGCGTATCTGAGTTCTGTAGCGTGGTCGTGCCAAGTACCTGCAACTTCATTAAAAGGGGATCCGAATGATGTCCTCAACCGAAATACTGAGACCAATAGAACCATCCCGATTTATCCGCGGTGCCCTCTGCAGAATGAAGAGGAATGAAACAACCTCGGATATTATAAGTGGACTGTATTTAGGCTTTGTAAAGTTGATTATTAATTAAATTGTTGGTTACCTGTGTTAAAGTTGAAATGATGTTTGATGGATCGTAAATCCATCTATGTCATCGATGACTTCTTTGACGTAGTCCTCTTTTGGATCGTGAATCCCTCATGTCATCGATGAATCCTTGAACGTAGTTTCACTCGTAAGAAACGCAAAAAATGTTTATTCTATTTATATTGGAGGTTTATAATATTGGTAAAATAGGAAATATCTATTAATTTATTCTATTTACCGTCGATTACAATAGAAAACAATTATTCAAACAATGTGGCAGACGTTAGTTGTCGTACAAACATAATGAAATACCTGACCAGTATGGCTGATATATGTCAGTCCGATTTGAAATTCAGGAAATGTATATGTGGTAAGTCTATTCCACTTGACCACGTTATCTTCGTTTCCAGAAGCACATCTGCCAGCGTTCCATTCACATGAAGTGCTCCATCCTCTTGTTTATCATCATCGCTTGGTGATTTAATAACCTGCTTCATGCTTCCCATTGTTTTCGGTAGAATTTCTTTCTGCGTTCTACCTGATGTTGAAATATTTGTTCTGCAGGACCTGGACAATTAAAATCTGCAAAAAAATGTTAAATGTTGAAACCGACTGAATATATTCCTGTGGGTCGCTTTCCCAGAGGTCTTGGTC
The DNA here is from genome assembly GCA_963931805.1 of Microdon myrmicae. Lineage (NCBI taxonomy): Eukaryota > Metazoa > Arthropoda > Insecta > Diptera > Syrphidae > Microdon > Microdon myrmicae. The sequence goes on from OZ007501.1 coordinate 108,987,711, forward strand.
AGATTCTGTGAAGGAAGTTATTAGAAATATAACATCTTCAATATTGCAACCATGTGACGTTTAATTAACTTCTAGGAATAGACATGAACCACCGCATTTTTTTTAGGTACATTGAAAATGTGTTAAGACTCGCTGTGACAAAGCTCCGTGCTCACGAGTTTGGTCGAAATTCTTGAGTGAAATCGAGAACATTTGACGTGAACGCAAGAAGATACCACTTCGCAAATCTCCGATAATTATTATCAACGGTTTCGGGACTTCTGTATCTTCCAAATATGCATACGATTATGTCAGGAGCTTGCACAATTGCATCCACAATATTGTTCCGAATCACGGCACAGCACTGTTCATTAATTGAGAAGGTGATTGTTTCGCCAGGTTTGTCTCCTTGTCGTACCAGCAGGACGAAGTGAACTTCTTGACGTAGATAGCTCCAGCTTGTCTATCTGGTAGTTTTACATTGTTCTTCATAGCCTGTAGAATAGTTTGAGAAATTCCTAGAATTCTGTGACTCTGGGATAGTTGTTTTTCGGCGAACTTTCGTTGTTCAGGAACAACAGCCATTGTGGCACGTATCAATTCCTTCCGTTTGTTCAGGTTCATTTTTAATCGTTGTTGTCAGGTTCTAATTGAATAGCTTCGTATAAGCGTCTATGGGTTCATCGTACTTTCCTGTATTGAGATATACATCTCCCATTCGGTCATATGTTTGCTGTAATCTGGATTGTCGAACAACACAGAGTTGCAGTCTTTAATCGCACGATCATTTTCTGTTACACGGATATATGCTGCAGCTCGATTACAGTAGAATATTGGGTTTTTCGGATCGAAACTGATGGCCCGGTTGATTAAAGTACCACTTCTTGATATTTGCATTCCTTCATCAGGCGGTTGCCTTCATTCCTAATCTGTTCGGCTGTTTCAAGGGATTGCGTTCGATAAACATTGATTGACACTTCGAATATATCTAACTTTGCGGCCTTGTTTGTAATTGCCATTATTGATTCCAAATCAATGTCTTCACTCAGTTCACTTAGAAACCAGAACAGTCTCGAACAAATATCACTCCAATATTATTAATGTTAATTAAAGGGAATGACAATTGCTACCCGGCGGTAGAATGTCGACGATAGTTAAACTCTTTGATGAACACACCACACAACCCCTTTTAGTTAAGATCCATTCGGATCGCTAATTTATTTGGATATATTATATTATAAAATGATTGCCACCTACCTGGTTTCGGCGTTATTTCCTTGTTGGTTTATATTCGTTCGTTGATGGACGTAATCATAGGTTCGATGGTTTGAGGACGTAATCCCTTGGACGTAATCCAATTGTTGTGGATGTAAGAATCCGGCACACTGCACACTTCGAGCCGTCCGGCTCGAAGGACCAAAATGTTCAGCATCGAGAAAGATTCCTCGACGTGACAGCAAAAATATTCCTCTTCAGGTAATCCAATTCTCATCACAACTGGAGCTATATCAATGTTGATCTTCGTGGTTGATAGTGCAATTTGATACACTAGATGCTTCCTTTTCCATGCTGTAGAAAGCTGCAAAAACTAGGCAAATAAACTCTTCTTAACTGGTGAGCGTTAAGGTATTCAACACTGCGACCGTAATAATAAGAACACGAAACAATAAATCGTAAAACGATTCCCTTTAATTTAATTCACAATAAAACGATTTAAAACACGTTGACAGGTAAACGATACATCAAAAAGACTATATCATTTTTAGAACGATTAGAGTTACACCTTTTAAGTAAAACTGTGTAGCACCAACTGTATGATCTACCAACGTTAAGAAAACAACAGGTGCTGCAAGCACCGTATACAAAACAAAATCTTAACCTTAACGTTAAAAACAAACTGTGAGAGAACAGTACAGTGGTAAAAAAAATCAAACTTCGTTGTTCTCTTTTGTGTTATTTTACTGATAACGGGCTCGTTATCAGTCCGATGAATCTGCTAGTTGTTATTGGTAGCGTTCAGTGCCAATGGTGTTTTTTTCCGTAATGGTATAATGTATAATGGTATAATACATGTTGCGGAACTGCAACAACCGATTTACGTCATTTGCGACTTTCGTGAATGCATGTTTGGGGAGAAGGAATGCGGCTTCCAAGTTCGTTTAATCGATGTTTGCAGTAATATTTACACAACAAGAACAGGTACGAGGCGCGTTCCACAAGAAATGGTTATGCTTCTATGGGGTAAAAGTCTTTTCGCTGTCGTTAGCGCGGGTTCTACCCCTACCACCATAGTGTCGCGCACGCTATTGTCACCAACTTGGGAGGTAAACGTTCGATTGTGGCTTCGTCGATAATTGAGCGGAAGATCGAGTCGTGGAATGCACTGCCGCGGATACGGCTCTATCCGTCAAAAGCGAATAAAACACATTCTTTGTTTCTGATCTTTTCTTTAGTTTTATTACGCACCAAATGGTTAACGACTCAAGCACTATATTCCAATTTTCTTATACTTAGTTTATATTGTTGTTTAAAATGGTTTGATTAATATATACTACAAGGTATGTACAGTATTCACTTCGATTATGTTTAGTTAAAACAGTTTTATTAATATATAACGTAAGCACAGTATTTCACTTCGATTATATGTAGTTAAAATGGTGTGATGTAACTTAATCCGTACACAAGTATTAATTCACCTAACATAGAATATAATTCCAGTTCACATTACAAATATTATTTCGGGTAACATAAAATGTAATTTCAGTTCACACCACAAGAGTTATTTCCGATAACATAAAATATAATTTCAGTTCACATTACAAATATTATTTCAGCTACATACAATGTGATTTCAGTACACATTACAAATATTATTTCAGTTACATACAATGTAATTTCGGTTCGCACCACAAGTGTTATTTCAGTTAATATAAAATGTAATTTCGGATCGTACCACTAGTATTATTTCAGTTAATACAAAATGTAATTTCAGATCGCACCACAAGTATTATTTCGGTTCCGAACAACCACCACCGATGAGACAATTTAGACTCGTATGTAAGAATTAACCGATCCCTTGGGACGGCCCAAGAGGGATGTAAATTAACGTGAGGGCGCGAACTGCCCTCACGGAATCCGAACCGAGATTAAATAATTTCATCGAAGCGATAGGATACCAAAATCCCATCATCGCTTAGATGACCATATTTGGTAATATATCCCTTTTGCGTTTGGTTCAACACAAAAGGAGTGGAAATACACACACGATGATTACTTTTGCTGCTCATCGTGTGTGTTACGTCAAAGAATGCTTGACGACACAAAAACCCATCAACCAAAATGTGTAACCTAATTACATATTTTGTCTAGACAGAAATATTATTAAGAACAAAACTCAAAAGGTTACTAACTACAAAAATTCAAAGAAACGTAAAATAGGGAATAACCAAATTAGAATATAATGTATATCACATTTCATCCAGATGAACAAACTCAAAGATAATTAGCAAGAACTCGTGGAAACACGAAAATGAATATTACACTAATTGCAATATAATATCCATTGTGATAAGGATATTATATTGCAACGTAGAGAAACAAACCTAGATATAAGATTTTATGTTAGAGTAAGTTTAGTTTACAAAACGGCACTCTGAAGAGCAGACGTTTGTTAAATTCGAAATTGAATAAAATATAAATTTTATTTAAAAGTGTTTTCCTTCATTTCACTCAAGTGGAGTTTAAGAAAACATAATTTGTGCGTCCGCAAGTATGCAGACATAGCATAAGTCCTATCTAAATGTTCGCACAGGTGCGAGTATCTCAACGGCAAAAGGGTTGAAATGTTTACACGATCGACGACTGCGTAAAGTATTATTGCCGATCGTGTACATTTCGCTGGTATATTCTCGCAATCGAACTCTGATGGTAAATTTCCATTTGCAAATTCGACTGCCAGGGCGCCAGCCGGATGCCTTCATGTATCGGTCGCTCGGGTGATCGCTCGAGGTGGGCATGCTGTGCCAAGGCAAGATACCTTTTCCTGCTGGTGTGCAGCTGGCGCGAATTAATAAAAAGCAATTGAGTTATTATTAAATATCAAAAAAAAATTATTTTATTTTATTTTTTCCTTTATTGAATAACATTCATCTCTGAATTTCTAATCGAGACAGCTTGCTCAATTCGCCTCCAGTCTCCTTTTTAACCTTTCTTCGCTTCCATGTTGTCCTTATCATATGCCAGCAGGTCTTCGTTGTGAGGACTGTGGGAACTTTTGCTTTTTTTGCAGTAGTGTTGAATGTATTACCTACAGCATGTGTGCTGAGGACTGTGGGAACTTTTCCTTATTTTGAAGTGGTGTTGAATGTATTACCTACAGCATGTGTGCTGAGGGCTGTGAGAACTTTTGCAGATATTGTTGTTTGCAGCTAATGTTGGATGCATTAACTCTCCTCCTCTTTTAGAAAAAAGCGTCCTCGCTTTTCCAGTTAGGCGTAGTGTTCTTGAACAAAATTCATTTATAATGATAACGGCACTTCTAACAGGGTGTTCTATTGGGATGAAAAGTGTTGAGATTTCTTGTATATTGGTGAATTTAGTATCTGCTTCTGACTCTAATATATTTAGTGAATCTAATCTTTCCTCCTGTTTTTGTGGATGATTTCTTTTAATTGTTTTTTTATGTATGACTATTTAGTTCTATCTACATGTACATTATTTTCTTTAACGTCTTTTAAGTCTAGAATGTTAGAATAGAATTTTTTATTGAATGAATAACTTCTAGGGTAAGTACGATGAAAAATAATTTTAATTGCCTGGTTGTGAACGAATGTTATCCTTGTGCACTTTGGAACTACGGTTCGTTGTCACTGTGTTTCCATTATCGTCTCTGACAATGTGTTCGATGAAGCGATCAGTATTTTTGTTTCGTCGGGATGATTTCACATAAATTTTGTCTCCTGGTTTATACATTTTGGTTTCGCGGTTCTTGTTAAAATACTTTATTAATTGTTTTTGGTTTGCTTCAAGTTTTTCCTGTATATTAGGATATGTGAGTCTGTTAAAAAACACGTCCTCGGGTTTCGCGTTAGTTACCGAGTGAATAGAGTTGTTATATTGTTTCACTGCTTCGAATATGGAGTCCTTACATTCACCGTTATTTTGTTTAGCGATTGCACGAACTATTTCTATAATTGTGGAATGCACACGCTCTATTTGGCTGTTGCTCGTAGAATGATCTGTTGGGGTATTTATGTGTACCACATCGTGCCGGTCGTAGATATTTTTAGCTTGATGGCTGGTGAATATTGACTCATTGTCGGTCGTGAGGAATTGTTGTCCATGATAAGCGAAGTTTTGAGATAAGAGTTCATCGAGAACTAAATGTATGTTTAATTTATCTGGAATGTGTCTCAAATATGCGTACTTTGAGTAGCGGTCTATTGTACTGATATAAAGTTCGTTATTCATATGAAATATGTCCATTTGTAAGTGTTGGGATGTTTTATCGGGTATGGGGGTTTTTCCAATCAGTTGTTTGTTGGGTTTTCGGTCGTATTTTGTGGTCATGCATATTTTGCAATTGACTGCGTATTTTTTGCAATATTTATTCTCGGTTGGCCAATAATAGTTTTCTGATATTTCTGAGTTGTTATTTCTATAGTTTCGGTGTGCTCTGTCGTGGGTATCTTTTATTATTTGTAGCTGTTCGTCACGGTCTATGATGTCTTTTAAAAATGCTTGGGTTAGTATGATTTTGTAATTGCTGAATGTCTCCTTGATTTTATTTTCGAGTTGGAATATTGTTTCTTCATTTGTTTTAATCGCATTAATGATTTTTGGATTCAATATTTTTTTTAGGTTTATTATCAGAGTTGCTTCATCTTTGAATTGAATAGTATGTCGTTCATTTTTGAAAATGGTATAGGAACTTAATTTATTAATAGATCCTTTTATTAACAAAATTTGGTTTTTGTAATGGTTGAGAGGATACGATGCTCGTTTGAATTGATCAGTAGGTGAGCTTATAGCTGAGTGGTCAGAACATGTTGATGAATTTATTTGTTGTCTCGAGAGTGCGTCTGCTACGACATTTTGATTACCTGGTTTGTATTTTAATTTTGCTCCATACTCTTCAATTAAATTCTTCCATCTTTTGAGTTTGTTATTTAGGTTTTTTTCTGAAATTGCAAATGTTAGAGATTGATGATCTGTGTATATCGTAAGATCAGATATTCCATATAGAAGGTTTCGTAATTTGGTTAGTGACCAAACGATGGCTAGCAACTCTTTTTCGTTTGTTGAATAATTTTCTTCCGCTGAGTTAAGGGTTCTAGAAATAAAGGTTATTGGTCGTCTCCCTTGACTTAAAACTGCTCCAATAGCGAAGTTGCTAGCGTAGGTTGTTAATTCGAATGGTTTGTTGTAATCTGGTTGATATAACTCTACTTGTGCTTGGAGTTCCTTTTTTATTTTATTAAATGCCTCTGTAGCTGGGTTATCAAATTTTATTTTTACAGTCTTGCTTTTATTTTTTGAAATTTGTCCATCTCCTCCCTGTAGAAATATCGTCATAGGCTTTGTAATTTTAGCATAATCTTTTATAAACTTGCGATAATATCCCGCGAGTCCTAGAAATGATCGTAATTCTTTTAAGTTAGTGGGCTCGGGATAATTTTTTATTGTTTTTATTTTTTCTGGGTCTACTGTTATTACATTATGTTTTATTATGTGTCCTAAATAATTAACTTCATCTTTAAAGAAATGTGATTTTTCGGTCGATATCTTCATGTTAGCTTCTCGTAGTGTATTTATAATTATTTTTATATGTTCCATATGTTCTTCTTCATTCTCTGAATATATTAGTACGTCGTCTATATAAACATACGCGAATTTTCCAATATAGGGTCGTAGAATATCGTCTACTGTTCTCTGGAAGATCGATGGTGCATTTTTCAATCCGAATGGCATTCGAACAAATTCATATTTAGCTCCGTTTATGCTGAAGCTTGTTTTCGCTCGATCTGATTCCTTGATTTTTATTTGATGGAATCCTGATTCTAGATCAAGTGTCGAAAATATCTTTGCTCTGCCAAGATTTTGTATGGTTAAATTAACGTCGGGAATCGGGTATCTATCGGTTATAGTTTCGGCATTCAATTTCTGGTAGTCGATAACCATCCGTCGTTTCGGCTTACCATTTTCGTCTGTTCCCTTTTTTGGTACAATTCATACAGGCGAATTGTATGGGCTATGACTCTTTTGAATGATGCCTTCCTTTAACAGTTCATTAACTTCTTTATTTACGAAGTCGTTATCGGTTATAGGGTAAGGATACTGGCGTGAATAGATTGGATCTTCGCTTCTAGTGCGAATTGTTGCTTCGATTTTTGTTGTAAATGGGAGCGTTGGGTTTGTTTCCTCATTAATGTGCATAATGTCTTCGATTTCTTTTTTATATTTCTCGCTGTTAATGGTAAAATTAATTTTTTGTTCTACTTTGTCTTCAATTTTTTTTCCTCCCTCGTTTATATATTTATATTTAAATTCATATGTTTGTAGATTAATCTCTGCTTTCAAATTTTTTAATCCTTCTAACCCCATTAACATATCAAATTCTTCCAATGCGTCTGTTTCGTAAAATATCATTTTATGGTGCAAAATAATCATTATCTTTTTTGAAGTTACTGTAGAATGTCCGTGGAATGTTTTAATTTTAATTCTATTTTCTATCAAAATCGATTTGCCATATTTATATTTTGAAGATATGTAGTTATTTGTAGCTCCTGTGTCGATTAAAATATTTACTTGTATAGTTGAACCTCCTTTATCCTTAGATTTTAAGACTAAACACGGAAGTCCATTCACTTGGCTAAAAAAGTACAGCCATAAATTAGTTCATTTTCGTCTACTTGTGGCATTGTGGATTCATTGTCTTCAGTCTCTTCCATTTTGTTTACTCTTTGGAACTTAGGCGGCGGTCTCTGGTTTTGGGATGATATGCCATGCTCCCTTTTAACTGATTCTCGCTGTTGCCAATCATGGTGGTTGAACTGTTGTCGTGGGTGCCACTGTTGTCTCTGTTGATTTCTGTTCAATTCTTCATACGGATTGCTTCTGGTTGGTTGCACATATTTTTGTGAGTTATCTACGTCCATTGGTTCAGCGGCTGGTCGATATCGCACCTGTACATTGGGTCGATACCTCGGGAGTTCATGTTGTTGTCTCGCAAAATGCTGTTGTGGTTGATGCTGTCGTTGGTCAGGTAAAGTTTCTCTTCTGGTGCGGTTAAATCTGAATATGTTATTGTCATGCATGATTGTGCTACCCATGGCGTATGCTGATTCTAGATCATTTGGTCTATTGGCATAAAGTGTACCCCTTGTATAGTCGCAGTTGAGGCCTTGGATGAATGATCGTACTCCATCCTTTGTGGCATTTTTACGAAGTGGTTCTGCATTGCTCCCTTCTTCCATTTCGATTTTACTGAGGATTAGATTTAAGGATTTATTCACTTCGTCGAAGAATTGTGAAAGCGTTAATCTTCCTTGGGTTAGGTTTCTCAATTGATCCTGTAACACGTACAGTGGTCGTTGATCGGCATATACATAATCGAGTCTGTTAATTATGGCGTTAAAATTGAATATTGTATTGTGTGATACTAAGATATTCGCTGCTGCACCTTGTATTTTTGATTTTAATATCGACAGGCATGTGAAATATTTATTCGTTCCTTGAAAGTTTGTTATGTTTTCCATACACGTCCATGCCATGTTTCGCCATGCACGATAGCATTCTTGCTTTCCGTCGAAGATCGGAAGAGCTTTGAAGATCTCTGTATCGATTTGTTCTGAGTTTTGTAGCGACAGCGTTTCCGCTTTTAATTCTCGTGTTGTTACGGCTTCTACGTTGTTAAATCCTCTTATTTGTAAATCAGCTTTTAATCCGTTTAGTCTCTGATTTTCTGCATCTAGCGCTTTTTGGTTGTTTGCCAGATGAACAATCTGGGTTTGTAATTCTGCGTTAGTGGTCATCTTTGGAGCTGTCGGTTTTGTTGAAATAAGCTTGGGTGATTCTTCTGTGTCACTTTCGCTTTCGCTTTGCTGATTATACCTGGATCTTTCCAATATATTTCCTTCTGAGATTCTTCTTTTGCTTGTTTTTATTTTCATTGATTACACTTTTGTTTCACTGAATTGATTTAATTGGTTTTCTTCATTAATTGTTGAATTTTTCTGTTATGCGGATACTCATTCTTGTTGGTTTAAAACCTATCACTTTTCACTAGAAATTATTAGTGTTCTTACCAAATTTTGCGTACTATGTACGTTGGCGAAGGTCCTTACTGTTGCGGCCCAATTGTCTTCTTGTCCGTTTGAGTAAGATGTCTTCAGATTTTCCTTTAAGCTCTCAAGGATTAGTGTGACGATGCTTGTCCTTTGCCTGGGATGTATCTCTATGCCCTGTCGTTTGGTTTCACGTTCGTCTGGATTGTCCTCAGGTTATTTCTTCAGGGTTCTATCTCAGAGGTACCACTTGGATCCGTGTCCTTTTCTGGATAATTCCTTGGTTTATGGTCCACAGGGTGTAATAACGATAGAAGTTAAAACACTCCTGGCAGGATCGCCAATTAATAAAAAGCAATTGAGTTATTATTAAATATCAAAAAAAAATATTTTATTTTATTTTTTCCTTTATTGAATAACATTCATCTCTGAATTTCTAATCGAGACTGCTTGCTCAATTCGCCTCCAGACTCCTTTTTAACCTTTCTTCGCTTCCATGTTGTCCTTATCATATGCCAGCAGATCTTCGTTGTGAGGACTGTGGGAACTTTTGCTTTTTTTGCAGTAGTGTTGAATGTATTACCTACAGCATGTGTGCTGAGGACTGTGGGAACTTTTCCTTATTTTGAAGTGGTGTTGAATGTATTACCTACAGCATGTGTGCTGAGGGCTGTGAGAACTTTTGCAGATATTGTTGTTTGCAGCTAATGTTGGATGCATTAACTCGCGCAAAAGAATATCGTGTAGATATTGCACAGGCAATATTGGTTGCTTGGTCATTAAACCAAATTGCCTTGAAAATATTGTATTTGTTGCCGCTGGAATTTCATTTCAGCGAGAATTAATGTTTCACCGGTTTTCCTAATGTTACAGGTACGGCATGGAAGGTAAGTACAGGCTTTTAGTGTATTTCAGGAAACTGTTACCTTTTGTACCTGTAAGGTAAGTAGTGGCGTTCAATGGAACTGCCACGGTACTTGTTTTTCTTTTTGGTTGTATGCCCTAGATGGGGGTTTTTACTTAGGTTATGGGAAGATGGTTGATGGCGTTCGAGGGAACCGCCACACTTCCTCTAAAAGATGGGATTGTTGAGTGTGGAATTTTAATCGCATTGCACTAGATAGCAGTTACTAAAGCTAATCGGAGCGACATTTAAGCTAAATAAATGCTGATATCAATGATTAATTTGTAGTGCAATATTTACCAAACTTCTCCGTTGGACAGTTCTCTTTTTTAATACCTAAGAAACCAATGTGAACTTAACATTTCCTGATATTTAAATGTCCTTCAAAACCTATGTTTGCGACTAAATTATTACACAACAAATGATATATAGAATAGCGTATTCCATTCTTTATTTTATCAATAGCAACATGTGGTCTTCGTAATTAAACTCTCAAGATATTATAAGCCACCAATTGCCCTTGTCTGGTGAACAAAGGCTGTGCAACAAGGCGCTGGGAAGGTGCAGGAGCGACAGGAAGACTTTGTAATTTTGCCGACTGTAATTTAGCAGGTTTTACGAACCTCTTCTGAGCAAATTGCAATTTCGCTGTCTTCACATTTGCGGATCTTAGTTTAGCTGGCTTCCTTGATAACACTAATCGTCCAGATGGAGAAATTTCCAATTCTTCCGCTTCAGGGTCGACTTCAGGTTCCTCTGGATTAAATTCATCCTCGCTGTTCCGCAGAGCATTAACTGGACTTTCTTCTGGTTGATCAGATTCTACAGGGGCCTCACCATCAAAAAGGGCATCATCATTAGCCTGACGATCTTGTGGTGCAAAAACTAATTCGGGCGGTCCATAAGTCTGTTCTGGGGGCAGGAGATTCTCTGGTGGTAGGTATGTATTATCCGGCTCCTGGATTTGAGGAGATTCTTTTGGAAGTTCGAAAGCGATTTCTGGTCTAATTCCTGCTGGTGGGTATGGTGTTTGACTAGCAACATCTTCCGCGACTTCTTGCCGGGCGAATGGTCGCGTTCTCCTTAAATTACCCAACAAAGCTGGTTCAGCTCCACAAATTGCAACAAATGCTGCCACAATAGATAATACTACAAATTTACTCATCGTTTGGAGTTGTTTCTGTTTAAAGCGTTTCAATTAGCTTACTGATACCTTTGTCATCGTCTTCTTGTCTATTTAAACAGTTTTCGAGTTGACTCACAATGACAGGTAACCTTAACCAGTTGTCGTGCAACGTATTAGAAACCTTCTATTGGTACGTTTGGTCTGGCAACCTGTTTGGAACACACCATCCTCGTTTCCATTCACTTGTAGCTGACAGTTGAATATACAATAAACATTTCCTTCACAGAAGTTCATCGAACGCATTTCAAAGGTAAAAGTGGATCGTGTTCATGCACTGCACGCACGTGATTACTTTACCAAAGTTGGGTGGGGAATTTTTATTCAGATCAGCTCCCAAAAACGTAGATGTCGTAAGGAAGGTCAGGTTTGTTGTGAAGGCGACAACGAGTCTTGTATTGAAGAAAAGTACACAATGCGGAGGGTACGTCGAATGTCGATATGTTTTATTGCTGGATTATCTGGGGTTGAATGCTGATAAATTCTGGTGATACTTTTGAATATTTCTTCGGCTTTCCGTGCAATAACTGAAGTATAAGTTGGTAAAGCAACAATTTAGTGGCATTGTAAAATGGAGAGAATAAATTCTATCAACTCATATATTTGGTTCTAGTTGGCCTTAATGAAGTTCTTAATGTGGGCTTATTTATTAACAATATTTAGATTTCTTTCAGTCACTTTTTGACTTATAAATGTCTACATATTGATAACGAAATGATAAGATGATTCAAAAGCTCTTATCGAAGTTGAGGTTTTTAATATTATGTAGATATATAGATACAGCTGAGGGTGATTGCTCTTACATGTTGTGCTGATAAATGATATGATCTGCAAATAACGCAGTCGTCGGTATTTTTCACTGTACACACAACAAGATATTTGGGATTGACACTATGATATTATAACTGCTATCGTAGCACTAACTTCCTTTCTGAAAAACATGCACATTATCCATCTTTGAGCCTCACCATGATGTTTGATAAGCATTATAACTTAAAAGCTTGCTTCCTAAAAAATATGTTTATTCCATCAACATTTACATTCTTAGGGATTCTGTAAATTGTTCTACACCTGGACGGCCATACCTAACACATAGAACATATAAGAGAAAATTTCCGTCGACTTAAGATTCTAGGTAATCAGAATCTTGAGTCGATAGCTTACCGCATTATCAGCAGATGCCGTCTACCTCCGAAGAAGTCAAGCGCGCACAATAAATACATTAAGAAGAACACCATATACTGGAACAAACGATGCTAGGCGTCGTAGGAGCAGCCTCTGAGCAAGTGAGTCGGATATAAACGTGACCTCTGAATATGGGGCCACCAGAGCACGAACTTCGACCTTGCTTTGGAGTTTCTATTGAGCCCGCTTACTCGCGTAGGGGTGAGCAGTAGTAACTGTTGAGGAGATGCGTGCATTGTAAGAGAGAAGTATGTTGCGTCAGAGATTCCTGTGATGCTGTATATGCCGAGATGCGCCACACGGCTGCAAACAACTTTGAGTTGGGGACGTGGCGGATGGTCTTCTTCGGGGTCGTTATATACAAAAATGTAGTTTAAGTAAACGTAAGGGTACTCAGTGTTTCGTTGCTGTGGTTGTCGTTGTTTGTTTGCATACAGTTGTTCTGGTTGCTGGGGGTTCTTGAAGCCCCCGGTTAGTTGTAGTACGGCACTATTTTTCTGTTTCTGTATTGTAAGTACGCGAGGCACTAATTTTCTATTTATATATCGTAAGTACGCGATGACATTATACATCTGTTCCTGCATTGGAAACGCGCGACGAGATTAAACGTCTGTGTGGATTGGCGAATTATTGAATCCTTTTTTTTTATTTACGAGTGTTCTCGGCTATATTGTATCGACGACTTCTTTTAATTTTTTCATTTTTTGCTCCTCATTTTTCAACGCCCATTTTTTTCTTGTTACCTCTTTCACCATGACCAAACATTTGGCATTTGCGACATTGCGTTAATTTATTTGTTAGCTTTCGTTAAAATTTCGATTTCACTTGCGTATGTATAGCGTTTGGGATTGATAGTGAAGAACATGTGATTCGAACTGACACTATGACAGTTAGAATCGCCTAAAATTTTAACAATGCGCAACACATCAGACCGTGCTTAGAATTCCATTTTTAAACTGAAGTATATTCCACTGATGTGAATTGTTATGTTATCGCTATGGTATACGGCTCTGATGTATTTTCTTATTAGATTTTCGTTCGGTGTTCTTCACTATTTGCTTGCGTATTGTGTGTGTATCTGTTAGAGACGCCACATATGAAATACCGCACGAGGTTTAACACTAGAATTTTCAAAAACATAATATAGAACGTGTCTGTGTAGTGTTCATACCTTTTGTTTACACTTTTAACATCCTTGCACTTCTATCTAGTATAAGTTCGACTTTTATAGTTTCAATATCAACTGACCTTAAGCCGCATAACACAGCTATGAAAGATTTTTCAGTTTTAATCTCATAAGTGAAATATTAATAATTGTATTCTTCTAGTTTATCAAGTTTTAAATAATATGATTCCATTGGGTCCACACAATTTCAATATCGATAGACATTTTTTTAATTGAGGAGTTCGCTGTACGTAGAGCACTAATGGCGGTTCCCTTGAACGCCACTACTCACCTTCCCATTAACCATTCGAAAACTCCCAACCTAGAGCATCCAAAAACAATATAAAACAGATATTGGGGCAATTCCATTGAACGCCACTAATTACCTTACAACCTATGACGAAGAAACAGTTTCCTGAAACACATAAACCCTGGAAAACATGTACTTACGTTCCTATAGTTGTACCAACTATCTCCTGAAATGCTTTAGAACTATAATTTCGCCGATGCAAAACCCATCAGCAACAAATAGGTATTTTTCCACAAGGGCATGGTCGCATAAAACGCATCATGTGCCTTAAAAGCAATCTGGTTGCACCATCAAGCAGCCAACATTACCCGAACCACATCGATGAAATGTCTCCTGATGAGTCTGCCACACACGTGCAGGAGATGTTTCTTCTTTTCCTTTCTTTTACCTATGCCCACATCGGTCGGTCATCCGATCGACAAATACATTATGGCATACGGCTGACCGCCCAAGGAAGTCGAGTTCCCCTAAATGGAAAATCACCAGCGAGAATTCGACTACTTGGAAATGCCGCCAATATGTGCATGATCAGCATAAATGCTGTACACAATTGCTGATCGTGTAAATACTTAAATCTCTACGTTGAGATATTTGCACCAGCTGCAACCATGCCATCTAATGTTCGGTCGATCCACGGTCCGCATACTTGTGGACACACACCATGAGCAAAAAGGCAATTATCGTGTATGTTTCGCGCCCTTTGTGCTAAGGCAAAGTAAATCATCCCTTATTGGGCACCGAGGCGATGGATGATTTTCGTTATGCTGTCGTTTTCGGTGACCTAACGAATCGTTAAACAGATTCCGTGGAGGTAAGTCGCCACTCCACGTTAAGCTAAGCCATGAGTCTTGTTTCCACAGCCATCGAGTCAACTCGAGCTTGAACACCAGGAGTCGGTTTTTCTTTCATAAAATCGTGTGTGAGTCACCCGGCCGGGCTTGTAGTCGTGAAACACACCGATTTGGTAAAATGAATTCCCCTATACGTGGGCTTAAGTTAAAGTGAATTACAGCTTAAAAATCCTTATGTGTTAAAAGACAGTATTATTCCTTATGTGTTAAATGACCCTGTGCTGACTAAATTGAATGTATACCTTACGTATGACTGAACAATATTTGGAAGTTAAATTAAGTTAAGATGAATTACAGCCTAATAATCCTTATGTGTTAAATGCCAGTGGGCTGAATAAATTAAATGTATATCCTTACGTATGACTGAACAACAGTTCGAAGTTAAATTAAGTTCAAATGAGTTAAAGTCTATTAGTCCTTATATGTTAAATGACAGTGTGCTGGATAAATTGAATGTATATACAAAATCTTATATCTTTTGGTTGAATCAGAAAAATAAAGTAAGAACAAAGAGAGTGGTTGTTTCATTAACTACCTAGTGAACGGGTCAAACCGTTTCGACGACGCAGATTTTGGGCAGAAGAGAAGTTGGGGAGGAGTGCGAACCATAACAAAATCCCCCCACACACTCACTGTTTGATGCACATAATCGCACAATTTATGGAACTGTTTTATAGGTGGGGTACAATTTTTCACGAATTATCAAGTGATATGATTTCGTCCATGACTTCGCTATCATGATCGTTATCGGGCAAATACTCTAAATGGCTCCAAAAATTGGTCCGGGTGTTTTTTTTTAGTTGAAACCATTTTCACTGATTCGTTTTTTAAAGGACAAAAAATGTTTTCGTCATTGGGGGAACGGGTGCGTTTACTTATTTCACTTTTATTTTTGGAAAAAGAGTGAAGAAGAAACAATAAACCTGTACAACATGAGTGCATTTATCCCTAGGTTATACACCTATTATTATTTTCAGCCTTCGCGACTACGTTCGAGTACGTCCGGACTGTCACTTGATTACTGTAACGAATATTATAATAACCCCATACCATTATTTCACTAATTATAAATAATCATTGGAAATTTGCATAAGGCGTACAGCAAATGTTAGATCGACATTTTTTCAAGCACGGACGAGCGGTTTAATAATGTTATTGCACATTATTGGATGTAAACAGATGCACTTCACAAATCATCATCATCATCATCATCATCATCATCATCATTATCGGCACTACAACCGGGAACCGGTCTTGGCCTTATTTAGCAAGTCCTGAGGCTTGTTAAATTTTCCATAATGATTAGTTTTTTCCGGGCAAGGTCATTAGTCTTGCGTCAGAGGTTCCCCGACGGGGAATCGAACCCCGGTCGCCCGCGTGACAGGCGGGTATACTAACCACTATACTATCGAGGAGCCATAAATCATAAATGCATAGTATAAAACCACTTAGTATGTTTAGAATTCTTAGAGCTATCTGATTTACAATGTTATCAACTGCAAATCCTATTTAAATCAAACTATTTCATGTAATTTGCAAACATAAATACAAAAAAAGAAATGTATGTAATTAAAATTATGACAAAGGAAGATTTATATCATCTTCCAACCCTTGATAACAAGTGCGTTTCACTTCAACGACCTCAAAGATACGCAGTACTTTATAACGATTTTCCTCCAAATAACCTTCTTCTAATTACACTACTTGTACAAAAACGTTCTAAAAATTTTCTTTACTCTTCTCATTATCCTGGATTTATATTCCCTTTGGTGGAATGAGAAAAACATCAACCGACGTTTACTCTTACCACAAAGAAAGTAATTAAAATTGATCAAAGAACGTATTTCAGTAACAGGCGACATTGTCATTTCGCCGGTGTTGAGTGAAGAACTATGGTTCGTCAGCTCGATAAACTCCAACTAGTCGATGATGTTACCGGAATCCTCTATGTAAGAGAGAGCAGATTTCACTCACCTAATAGGCGTCAATAATTCGTGTGCTCTCCCAACGTTCACTGTAGTAAGATCAAACAATTGAAATTAGACGAAGACGCAGTCCAACAAAGCACCGTAGTTCCGACATGTTGCAAAGTCAATGGATGTTTGTATAATCAACAACACGGTATTCTGTTGATCCTTTTGCTCCTTTGAAACAACAGCCTAAGTCAAAAGAACATTAAGCATGTCGTACACAAGACTAGGAGAAGTAAAGTGAAAAATTAAAGTCGGATCTGATGATGTCACACCAAGGGAACAAATCTGGAAATGGGACATCCACGACAACGGTCGTAAATTTGGTTCCCTTTCAAGGATTTATATCTTGTTCAGTCGATTCATCGGTGATGCAGATTTAAGGAGCTGGAACTGTGTACAGCGACGATGTAGTCTTTACAAGAGAGTTTATTGGTTTCGTCCTGTCTTTGAGGTAATTTATTGTGAAATGAATGGAAAGGGATATTCGGATCACAGTAAGGTAATAACACCAACCAAGTCCTTTGGGTTCTATCCTATAGTTAAAGTATACCTTAAAATTCACTTTTAAATGCGATAAAGAACCTCTTATGGAATTATGGGATGAGCGAGAGGTCGTTGGGTACTCTATGAATACGATTAGAGAATTTAAAGGCAACATTTTATACCTAAATGAGAACTGTAATTCCCTAGAGGAGCTTAAACGAGATAAAGTTGTATCACCAAAGATAATTAAGGATTTATTTGAAATATTGATTCTATCACGTAACTCGATTGTATCGAATACTAAGACTGCGTATTGGAAAATGGTTTCCTTATATTTTCGAAAAATGTGGATGTTGAAAGGATATTCTTATACTCATACATGGCAACGCATTGTTCACGAGGAAATACGGATGGGGTCAGGAAGCATCTATTCACAGCTCTCGAATGCCTGATGATTGTAATCGCCGTGGAATACTCGTACTTGACGAGGCAGGGCCTGCCATGTTTACATAGTTCGACTGAGTAAGGATTGCGGCAATGAATATTCAATTTTCTAAAAATACTCGTTGCTCGAGCTTTTTGCATGTTTGATTGGCAAGACTGTATATGAAAATACTGGGGCAATCCTTGCGTACCCTACCATCGCATCCGGGAGACTGACTTTGGGTTTGCCTTCGATGGTAACACTTTAAGGTGATCATCAATGCTTTTTCCGATCTTTCGTCTACCTCTGCAAGCAGGCTACAAGGGTACAGCTTTCGGTGCAATACTTCTCTGAGCGCATTATTTAGTAGAAGACATGCTTTATGTTAAAGCTAAAGCCATCTTTCTTTGAATTCTGATTGATACTTAGCGGAAGTTTTGCATACAATCTAGGAATCATCTAAAAAAAAAAAAACAGCTTCACAACCGCTACCCTGCCCATCGAGGAAATCAATAGGTTTAACGGGAAGAAGCCTCTTGAAAAAGGTCACGTTCACTACCATGAACACAAGAAGATTGATAAGTTAGATGGGGTGCAGCTCACGAATACTGTCATGAAATAGCTTGTTAATCTCGTGGGAAGGGTCTCGATCATTAACGAGAACCAGAACCCAAAGATATTGATGAGTTAAATTGATTGAAATTTATGATCAGTACCAAGAAAGCGCTGTGGGGGTTCTCTAACCTTACGCAAAGAACTACCCACAATTCCAACCCCAACTCCCCTTGCAAACCTGCAAAGGTTTCCTTCACCAAGGGCAGTTAATTCATCTAATGTATCACCAAAGTCCCTTTAAAGAAGTCTCTAACATTCATGCATTCAATGCATTATCCCAAATTCCTAAAAAAGAGTTCTTTACACACAAGCGTCATAAATTTGAAAAGCTTGTCGGTGCCCATTACGGCCAGCGTAATCTGCTACACACCTGCACAGCACATTTTCCTGGCTTATCCAAGGCCTCGGCAGACTTTTTGTCCTATCGACAAAAGCAATGCACGCATCTACCGTCTAGCCGCCATGAATAGAATTCTTCAGCATATAAATATGCATACAAGAATTCGACCTTGTCCGACAGCAAGATACGGTGCACAATCACCATTATGAACCGAAATTCTCTTTAGCACAATTTTCCTAATTGCAATGCAGTAAATAGTCAGCTGCATCCATGTCATTTATGATGTCCTTTGTTCATTCATCTTTTCTCAGTTTCGTTTTCCCATGATCTTCGTTGGATTATTAGCATCGACCCGGAGAGATCCTCTCCAACGCTCCACCATACCACCACAGAGAGAAACTTCACGTTTCTCTCAAGGAAAAGAAAACCCACCCTTAGCTGAGAGAGGACTCACCAGAGTCTCTCGAGGTTAATCGCTGAGTACCTCGGCCTGTCGTAATACAACCACAGTTGAGTCGTCTTCCATTCCCCGCAGCGTGCGCACGGGAGCGCGCACACCCCGATTCGAATAAAGTCTCTGCGCTAGTCTCCTTACTTGTTAAATCCTTAATTCCACACCTATCCTCTGTTAAACGTGCATCAAATAGAACCTATTAATAAATCAATAAACAGTGTCGTGAATATAGCAAATTTAACAAATAGAGTACATCAAATAAAAGCCTAAACTCAGTTGAAATAGTGTAAATTCCTTCTTAAACAGTATTAACCAAAAGTGGTATTAAAAGTATATACACATCTCCTTGTTAAAGCGTGTTTTCTGTGCCGCTACCCCGTAAAACTAACAAGAAGGACTTATAATAAAAAGCAGTTCTAACCAGCCTCATCCTAGTGTTTTATTTTTCTTCTTGGTGAATAGCTGCATAAAGCAGTAGGACGACTGAGTACATCTGTAAGGATTATTTAGTGTGTTGATAAGCGTAGTACTGCAAATTGTGACAAATAAGTAAAAAGGTGCACATCCCACGCAGCAAATCTGGTTTGGTATTCAGGGAGGCAACATCAATCAAGTGGTTAAAGAATAAATTCCATCAGGGTCCGCTGTACCAAAGTATATCATCATCATCGGCACTACAACCGGGAACCGGTCTTGGCCTTATTTAGCAAGTCCTGAGGCTTGTTAAATTTTCCATAATGATTTGTTTTTTCCGGGCAAGGTCATTAGTCTTGCGCCAGAGGCTCCCCGACGGGGAATCGAACCCCGGTTTCCCGCGTGACAGGCGGGTACACTAACCACTATACTATCGAGGAGTACCAAAGTATATATGTTTCTAATTGCTGAGTTTCCTTGTGAAAGGATATATAATACAGAAAAAGAGAAAGGAACACTACGAGTGATTGGGTAAATGTGTGGCAAGTGTACTCATCCAATTTAGTGAAGTTGGCGATTTGATTAGACGTGACATAGTGGAATCTTAGTGGACCCGTAAGAATGGTCACGATCACTTCAGTAAACCGACGTGGATAAGTTAGATGAAATAAAGCTGAGTATCACTGTCATGAAATAACTAATCAGGATGGGTTACAATCATTACCCCGGAAGTTGGTAAATTAGATAACACGGGTAGCTCATGATCACTACTTTAAACCAGAGGAGATTGATATGTTGGATAGGATAAAGGTCACGATCATTACTGTGAAATGACCAAGAATTGGAGTTACCACATTAATCGACGATAGATGGATTCTCTAGAGTTCGGTGAAACCAGAGTAGAATATCAGTATGGATGCATGAATCTCGACTGGCGTCGGGAAAAGTGGAATGTGTTGGCTTCGGACGAGGTCAGGACCGGAGAAGTTTAATGTTGTCAGCTGGCCTTGGACTACCAAGTTTTTCGTTTTTGAGATCGTATAATTAAGTTTGAGTACATTCACAAAATACTTTGCCTTTCAAACTACGACAAGTGTAGGAGATCACTGGCATTTAATCATTCAGCAGATTACTTCAAGAGCCAAGTGCTTGAACCCAATCACAAAACGACCTGAATTTGGAACTACAGCAATAAATATTATGAAAGAAAATTACTCCGATATATTGTCAGGTTGTCCTATACAGTTCTATAAACCTCGCAGCTGATACTGCCAACCGTGGTGATTGACGAAGAGGTGAATCCATGTCAACCCTAATCCGAAGTCATCAAGAAAGGTTACCACTTTGAGGATCCTACAACTGAGTAAACAAATCATTGAAGCTGGGTGACCATGTGATTTACTCGTGATTATTGAAGAGCCCGTCTAATGTGTGACTGTGGGTCTGGGTGCCCACTGATGATCGATTAAAGCAAACCAAAACCGGGAATCGCACTTGGTACGGAATAGGTGATGAAAACAGAATGAAATTCTGCTAATGTAGTCATTAATAGGCCGAAAATTCGTTTTATGGAAGTCATATGAAAATTATCTTGTAGTATATTGCAGCGTCTGGCGCAAGACTAATGACCTTGCCCGGAAAAAACAAATCATTATGGAAAATTTAACAAGCCTCAGGACTTGCTAAATAAGGCCAAGACCGGTTCCCGGTTGTAGTGCCGATGATGATGATGATGATACTGCAGCGGGGATTCGTGAAAAAAGGACAGGATACAGCGTGGGTGGTAGATGTCAATGGTTGAAGGAATAAGAGGAGAGGAAGAGGCTGAGCAATTAGAACGGACGGATGTGAAGTCTAGGTTTAGCTGTCTGCCCATGTGGTTTGAGAAATTGGTAACTTGACAGAGGCTTTAATCTGTTAAGTGATCCATGAAGAAATATTCCTTGGCAGTTGTGTGGAGGTGATATTGAAAGATTGACCTTCCAATAAGGTTCATTATACGAGGACTGGTCAATAAGACTTAAGAAAATGTGGACGATTTTATTTTATCTTCTCATTTAGCTGGCTTAATAATGACGCATTTTACTGTACAGTTATCATCTGTCCCTTTTTCCAAATAGTCAATGAAGATAGTGTAGCGTCTCTAACAGATGCACACACAATACACAAGCAAATAGTGAAGAACGCCGAACGAAAATCGAATAAGAAAATGCATCAGAGCCGTATGCCATAACATAACAATTCACATCAGTGGAATATACTTCAGTTTTAAAATCGAATTCTAAGCACGGTCTGATGTGTTACGCATTGGTTCAATTTTTTGTGATTCTAACTATCATAGCGGTAGTTCGAATCACACGTTTCTTCACTATCATTACAAAACGCTATAACATCATCACCAAACACCCAACAAAAATGAGATCATCACCAAACACCAGTTGCACACACGATTACCAAATCCATATCAACATTCAGCCAGTATCTTGTAAGACTGGAAAATTATTGGACGACATCCTCATTATCACCTTTTATTCTAAATCTTCAAGAGATTAAGAAGTGCCCTGACTGGACGATATCATCGGTATCACTTCCTTATCAAGAAATTTTGGAAATGACCTTGAGGTATATTACTATAAATACTTGCGAGAGTTTGCAAATATGAATAGATAATAAAGCATCCTCGATCCGCAAAAAATAAAATTATTTTTTTATTACAACACCGTCGATTACAATTAACTCGCGCGAGTTATGATATCGGATGTTTCTCAGCACTGAAACATCCTCAGAAATAAAACACAATTGAAATATTTCCTTTTTTTATTTTTTTAATTTATCTTTGTGTCTTTGCTTTTCTTTATTTATCCGTTTGTGAAAGGCACTGTGGCGGTTCTTGAATACATTCCCAAAGAACCGCCCATCCTCTTTAATTAACCACCTTCCAAACCCATAGTACTTATCTGCAATTAGGGGCAGCGTAAGCTCCCCTGCAGCATCACATCTGAAAGTTAAACCTCATAAGGCATGCATCACATTGAATTATTATATGAAGCGTACCATATCTCCATCGACTCGGTTTGTCAGCAATTATAATAGATAAATACTTGCTGGCCAGCGTAATTGTTGACACAGTTATAGCCGATGAGTTTTGCTACGGTTCATAACCATTTATTGCCCCAGTCCCGAGGTTCGCAACACTTGCGACCAATTTCCTTTATCGGTTATCTACCGATCATAGGATCTGAGCACTAATATGATTCACCATAAACAATCATACCCCAGCCATGCCTACGATGACCCGCCTGAGATCTAAGGTAAACATGCAGTATCTCACTGTGCGTTTTGCTTACCCGCATATTAATCAAACATATAGCCATCCAGCCTGATCCTTTGCCGCTGTCGACGAGGTTTCTGCTGGCTTATGTCAACAAAATAATTTGCCTCCTTGTGCACCGGAGCCATATGGCTAGATTGGAGTTTGCCTACATCGGTGTTTACAAGGAATCTTAGGCAAATACCATGACGATCCCTTTTGTATCATATGCACATCATATACATCATGTGTGCCACCATTTGATCTGTGAAATAGCGTTTTTGTTTACTTTGAAACAAAAATCTATTTCGATCTCTGGCATACATCACCAACGATGTATGGGTACATCGCCCCCCGACGATCGCACTTCTGTTTGATCAGGTGTCCGCCGATCATCGTCCTCATCGCAGGGCATTGTACTTGTCCTATACGGACACATAGAGAATCCTCCCTTATCTATGCAATTCGCGGCCATCGAACTGATGGATGTGAGATTGCATCCCTTGTCGCGAGCACTTGTGCTTCGAGTCAGATTTTATCCGCCCAACGAGTCAGACGTCGTATTGCAACCTTCGTCGTCTATACCACGTGTATTAAAAATCAAATTTCAACCTTCTAGTGTGCGCACGCGTTGAGTGCAGTCGGTCCGTTTATGAAAATTATAAATAAGTGTTAACAAAGATCCTTCCGTACACTGTTGTAATAGTTAAATAAGTGTTAACAAAGAACCTTCCGTACTCTGTTGTAATTGTTAAATAAGTATTATCAAAGAACTTCAGTCCGTTTACGTAATTTTTAAATAGATGTTCGCCAAGAATCCTTCATCTTTCCGAAAAATAAAGAGAACTTTAATCAACAGCAAATCGTCAGCGAGTTTTTTATTTTAATATTCCTTATTGGATGGTGGAATAATTTCGTGGTGTGCATGTGAAACAGTGCCCGTGTTGACATACCAACGTACATAAGCCACAGCACGTCTCGAGGATACAATATTTACTAGATCGTTTCCAAGCACTTATTCCAAGACTATTATTCCTACACTACTATTACAGTCACGTCTTTGTTTATCTGTTTCTGAATACTTAATTTATCGTTTCCGATTACTTTTTACAAAACTATCATTCTTATACCACGATTGCAATCACCGTTTTGATTTATCTGTCTCCAAACACTTTGTTATAGTTTCCAAATAATTTTTATGGGAACATTATTCGTATAGCATTATTATAGTATAATCATCTTTTTAGCTTAACTGTTTCCAAATACTTTGTTTATCGTTTCCAAATACTTTTCACAGGACAATTACTCTTATACCACGCTATTGATCAGATTTCAGAAGAACAGCTTTTTCCCAGACCTAAATACCCACTCCTCTTTTACGACCAAAAAAAGACTGATTCCCATTTTTCTTTTACCCCTTCTTGTTACCTTGGGGTCAACACCTCCCGATAACGACAATGCATATTTACTCACCATCGATCTACTTCCTGATTAGCAATTTCAATTTGCAATTGCGTTGAAATGCGACGTTAGTCGATATACCTCCATCGGTTTGTGTCACAGTTCAACTTCCGCGATTGCAAAGTGACCCAACAAATTTTAATAACACAATTTCTATTTCAACGGTTGTAGCGAAATGTGGGGCAATTAATTGCATTATCGCTCCGGGGTTCATGTGGGTTTAAAATCGGTTGGCGTTTTTTTGGTTTAAGTGCATCAATGACAATGTGGTCCACATCTTTATTTAGGTCGTCATTGATACACTTAACACGCGTGGCCTGACAGAGATTTCCTTAAGAATTCGCCTGGCGCTCAACATGTTAAGGGAGCATGTGGCGGTTCCCTTGAACGCCACATAATATCTTTCCATCATCACATATAAAACTCCCACCTAGGGCATATAAAACCTGAAAGCAATTACTTACCTGTACATTGTTTGCACAAACCTTCGCCTAAAGTATCTTAACACATAATTTTCGCGGATGTAAAATCCATCAGCACCAAACAGATATTTCCCTATAGGCACGGTTTCATGAAGCGCATCATTTCCTTAAAACCAATTCAGTTGCACCACGAAGCAACTGACATAACTCGACCACCACGGCGCACATATCCCCATCGAATTTACAGCACACAAGCAAGAGATACTCTTGCTTTACTTCAATGCTGTAAGCACATAGGTCACTAAACCTATCGACACGAAATGGTAACTCGCACCTGGCCGCAAAAAGGGATCGAGTTCTCGTTAGTGTAAAAATACACACGACGTTTCGACCCTCTGTTGACGCCAACAACGTGCGCCCGATCAGCATGGTTCTTTTACGCGGTAGCCAATCGGATAAACATTTCCTTTTATGGAAATGTAATGCCCGTGGCCCGTGTGAGCGTACAACCATTTCAATCTCTATGCAGGGATGTTGGCACCAGCTGCATCCATGCCGATTTATGTTCCCCTTAGGAAATCCTAATACCCACGGTTCGATTGCTCATGCACAGCATGAGGGTGCAATGGAACCTCATCTGTGTGTGTGTACATCCTCTCGATGATCTGCATCAAGATCATCCCTTATATGGTCATCGGGGCGATGAATGCATTTTTAGTAATTCTGTCGCTTCGATGGCGATCCTCAATCGCATTCCGGATTCCGTGGAGGCAATGTCGGGGCCTCCACATTAAACAACCTAAAAATTAAGTTCGTTTTTGATAGCCAGCCGGTGAGGTCGCGTGCCAAAAGTTAAATTAGTGCCAACGTAAACCGAGTCGACATTAAAGCTAAATTAAAGTAACAATATTAAATTAATGTTAACATAAACAAGCTAAGTTAAAGTAACAATATTAAATTAGTGTTAACGCAAACCGAGTCGACATTAAGCTAAGTTAACCCTTATGTCAATGACCGGGTACCCGGGTACCCATTTCGTCGCAATTTCACGATTGCTCGGCCTAGTAGATGAATTTCGGTCCCATGTCTTAGATCATCTCCATTCAAACGTTTCTGAATGATAATTACGAAATTTCAATGAAAAAAAAATTTTTTTTTACTTTCAAATTGACATTTTAAAAAATTGTATTCGGAGCCACGACTGGGTACACGGGTATCCCATTTAAAAAGCATTGAGAATGATGAAGAATGATGCAAAATTGAATGTTAAATAGTTAATTAATAATTAATTATTGATAATTAACTATTTAAATAACTAATAATTAATGAAAACAATAAAAGTGCATTTAAATTAACAAACAAATTTATTCAGAAGGACTTCTGTGACATGCATTACATTCGACCAACGTAGTTGCGTGTTCGTCGCAAACCGGCATTTCATATTGCCGACACGCCTTTCTTGTTTTTCGCCGCTTTTTCAGAGCCTGCAATAAACAAATGTGGCAACAACCAGTGACCTTTTTTCTTCCTGTACTATCCAGGGGTGGACATGCTGTCTGGGTCGTCGGCACGAGCGGCCGAACCTTGCCGATGATGGACTCGATTGCAAGTTTTGTTGAGTAATGCCTCATGATTTGAACATTTTCCGAGCGTTCATGAATACTTGGCAGGGCAAGTTGTTCGCTTAATTGGAGCAAAAACATACGACGGGCATTCGCAGCATGGAGTTGTTCTCTTTATAAATGACGAACGCCGCGAGTGCGCTTACATCGAGGACATTGAAGAACATTGCCAAGGGCCACCTATTCGTCCGTCGGTGTGTCGTGTATCTGCCGGCCATTTGGTCCATTGTATCAACACCAGCTTTGTACCGATTATAGTGGAAAATAATCTCGGGATTTTTCTGTTCGTGGTCAGCGACTGCCATGTTCGAGTGCATCGTCGAAAGCAGTATAACTGCTTTATTTTTCTTCGCCACATACGAACAAATCGTCGTTTTGTCGTGAAAGCCGAACAGTGTGGATAATTCTGCACGATCCTTTGATGCAGCCATCTCCTTTGGAATATAGGGTTTGTTTTTTCGTAAGGTTCCTACGACAATCAAGTCCCATGACAATAAAAGCTTCGCGAGCGGTAACGTCGTGAAAAAATTGTCCATACAAATATTTCTTCCACTGCTAATTTTTTGACAACATTTTCACCTTGATTTTTTTCTCTAACATTGCCACTTTTCCCAGTGTAAATAATTCCTTTCAGAGGATATGCATTTTCAGCATCACAAATCCACCACACTTTGATACCATACTTGGCTGGTTTTGATGGAATATACTGCGTAAATTTGGTTCGCCAACGGTACGGATACAGCTGCTCGTCGATGGTAAGTTCTGTACCGGGCCGCTACCGAGCGGACAAATTTGCATTCAACATCGCCCAGATCTCACTAATTGCAGCTGCTTTGTCCTCTCTGGACCGTTCCTCTCGTGTCCGCGCATCATCAAATCTGATAAAACGTAAGATATTCCAAAAACGATTGATACTCGTTGTGACCCTGTATAAAGGGAATGATGACGTTTTCCACATCTCTGTAGTATGGTCTTTGTTTCCATTATTGACCCCTGCTGCAATTAGAATTGTAAAAAACGAATACATCTCTTGACGATTAACATTTTTCCACGTTCTCGACGGTCGATTTGAATTGTTTGCATTCCACTCTCGGATAATTAGATCTGCCTTCTGATTAGTGTAACGAGTAATCAAATCCACTATTTCGTGGATCCTTTTGATGGGGACCAGCCCTTTGTCTCACAATATTGTGATGGAGAGTTTGAGTTGTGTTAGGAGGTGTTTTTTGCCATACAGTTTTATCTTTCGCGACAAACGTACGTCCAGTTGAATCTAGAAAAAAAAAATTAAAATAATAAGAACGCGTTGTGCATGAAAAATTAATAAATAAAACTAAAAGAATTGTTTTTACCTGCAGTTGAAACTGCGTCGACATCTCCGTTCGTATCATTGTCATCTTCGCTTTCAGAATCGTCAATGGCTGCTTCAGTTGTATCATTTTCGTCCGCGCAATATTCTTCGTTATCAGATACCTCGTTTTCATTTCGCTCGTCAGGAATCCAATCATCGTCATCACTATCAGAAAGGTTTATACTCTCGTCGTCAGATTCACCACACACGCTTTTCAAGTAGGCATCTCGTTGTGCATTACATAATCTAAAAACAAAAATACAACAACAAAATTATTTAGTATTATTAAATACATTAGCAATATTAATTTTAATATTATTACCTGTTGAATTGAGCACGCGTCAACAAAGTCGTCATTTTGAAGATGCTCAGATGCACAAAGGACGCTGACTGAACCACGCTTTCTCTAATGCCGGATTCGAATGGTTTCACCATAAACTCGCAAGTTATAAATAGAAAGTTGACCGTACAAGTTATTCGTCAACCGAATACTCGAGATCCCTCTAGCAGGTATAACTGAATTTGTTACACACCTGCCGATCCCGACCTTGCTCTGCGCCGATTTCAATAGGCCTTTTGTAGCCGCAGATAATCAAAATTCTTTATATTTATAAAAAATAATTATATAATATACATAAAATATTCACAATATATTTGTTTCTGATAAACAAATTAAAATCTATTGCAAAATATTTGGTTTAACATTGTTAAAACAATGTTTCTATATGTGGGTACCCGGGTACCCGGTCATTGACTACTGTCGGTAAAGTTGGTCATTTACATAAGGGTTAAAGTAACAATATTAAATTAGTGTTAACGTAAACCGAGTCGACATTAAGCTAAGTTAAAGTAACAATATATCACATTGGATACGTTGACGTCGTGTAGGTACACGCAATAGCAGTCCGGAATATTACTTGCGCGAAATTTGTGCACTATAAGTTAAATACATCCAGTTAACACAGTACAAATACCCGACACAGAAGATGCATATCAAATTAGCATAAAATTGCACAAATCAAAACTGTATTTATATAATTAATCCAATTCATAAACAAGAACGAAGCCATGAAATAGAAAAACAGTGACGTGACGTGTTGTGACAACTAAAACAAAGTGCAACAACAACAAACAAAAAAATGTTAAAAGTGACAATAAACGTGCTTACAAAATAACTTCAGTAAGACAATTTAAATATATTACCTCGGTCGTAAAAGTGAAAACTAAAACAGACAATATATTGCTAGTTACGCACAGAGTTTTCAAAGCATCATTTGGCGCGAGTGCAAGTTCACTGACTCTTAGCCGACGGTAGCCGAGTTCGAGTCGGCCTACGGAAGAAATCGACTTCGTGGTTCGTATTGTAGGTCGACTTTGTTTTTTTTTTAATGAAAACAAACTGGAAAGAACCAGCATGAACACGGAGGAAGATAAAAACGCGACAAACAAACGAAAAGGTACACAGAAAATCTCCATTGTGACGCGAAGTAAAACCGCGAAATTAACAATGGAGAGAAAAGGTCAGCAAATGGAGGAGGACAGTGAGCGTCCCTCTCCCTACAATTTTAATATGTATGGGGCAAACAATTCGTTCGCTTCTCTTGCATCCTCAGAGTCTGAGGATGAAGAAGAGGAAATTACTGAATTGGAGGCGAAACTTGCGATGGCAAGAGCCCGTCTAGAAGAGAGACGCCGAAAGAAAAAAATAGCGGCACTCGAAAAAGAAAAAGACACCGAACACCAACAAAAGCCGAAGCCAAAAGTCGGCCAACAGCAACAGCAACAGCAACAGCAACACCAACATCAACAGCAATAATCAACACAAAATCAACCACAGCAAGCAACACAACAGCAGCAAAACAACAATATCGGCGGAAAAATAAAGATGCCACCAATCAACACCATAGATGTTGACTGTAAAGAATTGGTAAGTCTTTGTAAGCTAGCCGTAGGTAACAATTTTGCAGTTAAAAGACTGACGGGTAACAGGCACGCCATTCAAACATATACGGTGGCAGACCACGACAAAATGAAAGAGGTATTAAAAAGAGCCACCGCGGAATTTTACTCGTTCACGCCGAAATAAACGAAGAGCGTAACGGTTCTATTAAAGGGTGTCGACCCTGAAACGGAACCGGAGGCTCTGCTCGAAATGCTTCAAAACCTGAAGCACGAAGATCTCGAGTTTACCGCGGTAAAACCATTCACCACACCCAAGGCAAGAAGGGAAAACCGCAAGCTACCCTTCTTTTTGGTGCAATTAACACCCAGCAGTAGAATTGGTGGTCTAAGAAAAATCACAGTCTTGGATCATCAAATGACCACATGGGACAAATTAAAAAAAGGCAGAGACATCCTGCAATGTGTCCGTTGCCAAAGGTTTGGTCACGCGGCGGCTAACTGTGAAATGCAGCACCGTTGCGTAAAATGCGGAAAGGACCATAAGGCAGAAGAATGCCCTCTGGGAAAAGAAAGGGTAGAAGACAAAGCCCTTCTAAAGTGCGCAGTGTGTCGGAATGAGGGACACCCCGCTAACTATCGAGGATGTCCTAAATTCCGAGAAATAATGGCAAGAAGTGTGACCCGGCAAAAAAACACAGAGCCAGCTCGTACTACAACAATGCCCGTAACATCGCAGCGGTCGTACGCACAAGTTGCTTCGGGTGGGAGAACACCAAATCAGGCTACATCACAGGTAGCCACAAATACTCCCACACGGACGGAAACAACACCGAAAGCAGACGTGCTCACGGTTCTGCTTAATCTGCAGAGACAGATGACACAGCTGCAAAATCAAATAAACGAAATCTACTCGTACGTGCCCAATCTAAACAAAAAGTCAATATAAACCCTCTAACCACAACATCAATAAAAGCCCTTGTCGTGAATTTAAACTCACTAATAAGAACTGAGAGAAGAGCCAATCTTTTTAACCTGTTGCAAGAGGAACAACCTGATGTACTTCTGGCGGGGGAAACAAAGTTAAACCAGAGACATAAGATAGGACATAAAAACTACGATATTATACGAAGAGATCGACCTAATTCGGGGGGTGTCGCAATCTTTATTAGAAAAGGAATCAATCATAAAGTAATATATAGTGGAGAAGTGCGCACGTTCCGGGTGCTGGAAGCCTGTATCGTCCGCATACCCCTTCAGCAAGGAAGGGGTTTGTATGCGATTGCGGTCTAAGCACCTGAGGAGCACCAACAAAACCTATTTATAGCGGAGCTCGAGACACTCTTTCGATGCTTACAATTGCACCTGGGCAAAAACTACTTTATCCTAGGGGGAGATATGAACGCCAAGCATAGAAATTGGGAAAATTATATATCTAATGCCAGAGGAAATCAGTTGGCTGGTTGGTTAGATCAGTATCATATTGAATATAGAACTGACCTGCTAGCTACGAAATATCCATCGTTCCCCAGAGGTAGATCGTTCTTAGATATCTTGCTAATCGACTCACGACTGAGATTACTTAACACCAACAGACGAAACACAAACTGTTTACGGACAATTGAATACCACAGCGACCACTGTGCATTCACGGCAGTAATAGAGCTTCCGAACGAGCTCGCAGATCTGGAGGAATTCGTGATCCCGCAACCCTATAACTACAGGGCAATGCGATGGCCGCGGTTCACCAGATCATTAACAAGAGAACTTTGTTCGAATGACTTTAATCTGCCAGTAAACAGAAACCTGACAAATGACGAAATCGACAAATACATTCAACAAATGGACGAAACCGTAAAACGAACAATGGACAAAACAATTCCCAAAACAACAGTTACAGATCACACTAACATGTACAGAAACGCAACAATAAACGCACTCCACAGGCAAAAGAGCAGACTGCTATCGAAATTAAAACAATTACACAGACAGTTTACAGACAGACAAGACCAGGAGATAATATCACTGAAATCCCGATTAAAAAACCTCCAACAATTACTTAAAGCTAATTATAGATAAGCAACAAATTTGTATTGGAACAACAGAATTCGAGCTATAAAAACTAATAACCCGAATATGTTCCCACAAATAAATAAAATATTCAGGAGAAATAATCAAAACGAGATTCAGTGTCTCCAAATTCCACGTACTGAGGTAAACAAGCAGCTGCTAACCAACATTGGCATAGATACAGAGAACGCTATCTTCAATAGTGAGCTCTTCGTGATCGAAGATCCTTTGGAGAAGGCGAAGGCTGTGGGAGCTGTCTTTCAGGAAATGTACAAGGTGAATGAAAGCATTCACCGAAATCACGACCTGGAGGACAGAATTCGACTGAATCACCTGCACCTCCGGAATGAAATTTCACATTGGCAATCGGAGAATCCGGGTTTTACGGAATTCAGTGACGATGATCTGTCAATTGACATTAATGCCAATGGTGAGGCTAATAGCCTTTTAATCACAAGGCAAGGAATCCAGAGTATCTTCGACTCATTAAGAAGCAAAAAGTCAGTGGGAATAGATGGAGTACCTAACATCGTACTCAAGAACCTGCCCCCAAAGGCAATAGATATATACACGGCCCTGTTTAACAACGCGTTGAATAATGCATATTATCCCGCGCGTTGGAAAACGGCAATCATTCAGCCCATCGCAAAAAAGGGCAAAGACTGCACAAACCCAATGAACATGCGTTCGATAAGTTTACTCCCAAGCATCAGTAAAGTATTTGAAAAAACCATCAACAAAGCTCTGGTAAAATGGGTAGACGACAACAGCATTATTCCAAATAACCAGTTTGGCTTTAGGGCGGGTCATGAAACCACACATGCCGCAGCTAAACTGGTTTCCGACATACAATGGAATAAATGTAGGAACCAATGCACAGGTGCCTGTCTGATCGACTTGGAGAAAGCCTTTGATACCGTCTGGATCGAAGGGTTGTATTACAAACTGGTCAGACATGGCATACATAAGCCTTTACTATATGTACTTTGCGATATGTCAAAGGACAGGAGGTTCGTGGTCAAAAGTGGTAATGTGACCTCTAATAAAACGTATAATATCAAGAATGGCTTGCAACAGGGTGCGGTACTCTCTCCGATTCATTTTAACATTTACATTAGCGACTTATTAGATGCACTTCCGCAGGCTATTGCGTACGCAGACGATCTCATAATTTACAGAACAGCTCCGAAAGTTGAGATCATAAATAGTTCAATACAGCGAGATTTCAACAACGTGCAGCGCTATTGCGACAACTGGAAACTTAAGATCAACTTCCAGAAATGTGAAGCCATCCTATTTAGAACCCCATTATATAAAGCCACGAACGACACAAGGAAAAACTGGCGAAAGCTAGTTATCGTGGGACCGCATAGAGATAAACTGGAAACCAAGAGGTTAGTTAAATACCTGGGCATCTGGCTAGACCAATATCTGTATTTCAACAGACATGTAGAGGCTGCTCTGGTCAAAGCTAGAAAAACGTTTGCTATGACAAGGAGGCTATTTCACAGTAGCCAACTTGACAGCAGGGTAAAGGTCATATGCTACATGACGCTAATCAGGCCAATGCTTATATATGGCTGTCCAGTATGGTTTAACATAGGTCCAAATTTGATGGAAAAGATTCGGGTGTTTGAAAGGAAGTGTCTGAGTACCTGTCTCAGATTGAATCGAACACCGGAATCGGAATACAAAAAGTACTACTCAAATGAGACTTTATATAATGAAGCCTGCATAAATAGGGTGGATAATTTTATGATTAAATTAATCAGAGGACATATTGCGAGAGCAATAAGCTCGTCCAATGACCTAATTTTCGGGGCTTATTATCCAAATACCCTGTACTATGAGAGTGTGCGTCGCAACGGCTTTGTTCCACCAGAGGCGTTCCTTGACTTGGACATGAAAGGGCTTATACAGGATAGATCCGGAATTCCGCTGATCTATCATGTAAGTAGATCATCCGTAGACGGGCGATTGTGCTACGACCGGGAAGTAACGCGCACCGAAGAAGAGCTCCTGCGCTTCAGTAGGGCTATCTCCCACAGAGACCGGGACGATAGTATTGGACAGCGTCAACAGTTCTGGTGGTTGAATGGCATATAAAGACCTGGATACCAAAGTCGGTATAGAATCACACTATCATCAGCTAGCTTACATAGACTTAGCTTTTCTAGAATTAGGGTAGTATAAGATTTAAGTTAAGTTAAGCTAAGTGATTTTACATAAAATATAAAAAAAAAAAAAAAAAAAAAAAAAAAAAAAATATGAAAAAAAAAAAAAAAAAGATGGGTAAGTAAGTAAGTAAGTTAAATTTTAAGAAAAAAAAAAAAAACAAAAAAATTGACAAAGTTTTTCAAATTTTTCTTTGTCTTTCAAATAATTATAAGTATTGCCACAAAGTATTGTCGCCGAAAGGCAAATTATACAAATATTAAGTAATGTTTAGCTTAGAGCGTCTGCGAAGGACCAGTAAGTTATTATATAAGATATTTAAGCTAGAATTTAAGCATTTTTTGTCTAGCCTTTAATTTAGAAACTAAGAATATAGAAAGAAAATAAAAAAATGTCTAAAAATGAAAATGAATGAAAGTAACAATATTAAATTAGTGTTAACGTAAACCGAGTTGACTTAAAGCTAAGTTAAAGTAGACTTAAAGCTAAGTTAAAGTAACAATATTAAATTAGTGTTAATGTATACCGAGTCGACTTAAAGCTAAGTTAAAGTAACAATATTAAATTAATGTTAACATAAACAAGCTAAGTTAAAGTAACAATATCAAATTAGTGTTAACGTAAACCGAGTCGACTTAAAGCTAAGTTAAAGTAACAATATTAAATTAATGTTAACATAAACAAGCTAAGTTAAAGTAACAATATTAAATTAATGTTAACATAAACAAGCTAAGTTAAAGTAACAATATTAAATTAGTGTAAACGTAAACCGAGTCGACATTAAGCTAAGTTAAAGTAACAATATTAAATTAGTGTTAACGTAAACCGAGTCGACTTAAAGCTAAGTTAAAGTAACAATATTAAATTAGTGTTAATGTATACCGACTCTACTTAAAGCTAAGTTAAAGTAACAATATTAAATTAATGTTAACATAAACAAGCTAAGTTAAAGTAACAATATTAAATTAATGTTAACATAAACAAGCTAAGTTAAAGTAACAATATTAAATTAATGTTAACATAAACAAGCTAAGATAAAGTAACAATATTAAATTAATGTTAACATAAACAAGCTAAGTTAAAGTAACAATATTAAATTAATGTTAACATAAACAAGCTAAGATAAAGTAACAATATTAAATTAGTGTTAACGTAAACCGAGTCGACATTAAGCTAAGTTAAAGTAACAATATTAAATTAGTGTTAATGTATACCGAGTCTACTTAAAGCTAAGTTAAAGTAACAATATTGAATTAATGTTAACATAAACAAGCTAAGTTAAAGTAACAATATTAAATTAGTGTTAACGTAAACCGAGTCGACATTAAGCTAAGTTAAAGTAACAATATTAAATTAGTGTTAACGTAAACCGAGTCGACATTAAGCTAAGTTAAAGTAACAATATTAAACTAGTCTTAACGTAAACCGAGTCGACATTAAAGCCAATGTTAAATTAGTGCTAAAGAATAAAGAAACAAAATAACTTGGATGTATACACGTATGTTATTTACCTACCAGGATTTGGAGTCAGATGCCGAGCAGTAAGTGAAGGAAGGGTAGTGTGAATGGGTTCCTTGCCGACACATAGCAGGAGCACTCTTAACAAAACATTTACCACATAAATCCCACAAGCATTTTCAAAAAAGCTATTTTTTCTTTAATTTCATTAACGAAAGTACAATAGATCCGGTATGTTCTTCCGAAATGTCGAGACAATTCGAAGAAAATTAAATGATATAGAGCATTTTTAAGCCCCGCCTTTCCGATCGGCTCCTATCCTTATATAAGAACAGCATTTCAAAAGTCAGTGATATCTCAAAAAATTATGAACAGATGTTCTGTTCACTTCTTTTATATAAGATTTACTCGCAGGTGGATGAGAAATTTTTATTTTCAATAATTTGACTTGTTTTACGAAAAAAAAAAAATGGTCGATGTTTTTTTACCGAAAATCGTGATTTTGAATTTAAAGTTGTCTTAAAAATCCATAATTTTTTTTTTCCGATATCCTACGTCCATCCCTGAGATTAAGTAATCTAGCAACTCTCTTCTCTTTCGATTTTTGATTTGAGATAGTTCGAGATTAGATTCGAGGAATAATTATTTAATTTTTTTTGTAAAACCATTTAATATGTTAATAAGCAAAACATTTTAAATAAATATATTCAACTGTTTTTCACAACAAAAAAAAGAGAACATTTTTTCCGCCCTCATGACCTAAGGGGCAAAACAGAACTGCACACGAAAAAAGCAAATACGAAAACGAAGCGAATGTTATCCTGCGGTATCCTTACTCGTGTGTAAATTTTTATGGCAGTATAATAAATATATGTTCTCGAACGCACGTATGTGGAAATCTGTATGTTTAGAAAACGGATCACATGATAACATTAAGTATCTTCCGTTTGTTTAAGGTACCAGAGAAGAATTTGTGTTACCGAAGACCGAGGTCAGTTTTTTCGAGGTAGAAGCGCGGGCATTGCATACGTCCATTAGATGTATCCATTACAATATCAAGCAGATCACACAAGTATTTTGTTTAAATTAGAAAATGATAACGATTTTAACACACGAATTGTTCCAAGAGAGCAATAAAATAAGTTATTGAACTTACTAAGAAATCACAATTGAGCAATTACTTGCCGTTTCATTGTCATAACCCTGAGATTGTGAGCTCAATAGCGTTAAAAAGATGTAAGCGTGTCATGTATGAACATCAAACGGAACCGTCAAATGCCGAGCAAAACAATCAAATGGTGATTTGATAGATTTCGTGATTTTTAGAGCGATTGAGGCACGCCCCTAGATCATGTTTTACGACAAGTCGCCCAAGCACGGATGGATTCTAATGTCACCGGACTTTGTGTTAATTGAGTTATGTTTAACTTCAGCGTCATCCTGTTAATGAATATGAAGAACACTGCGATTTGATTTGAACGAATTATAAAAAATCAATTCTATCTCTAATTTTTTAGGTCAACGGAATGGATTTAACCGCCTGCCATTTGTCTTCTTTGCTAGTTTTCATGTACCACCTTCCCGCCGTTGCGTACCATAGTATCACTTCAAATTTCATCGTCAAACATATCTCTTGTGCTCTGATTGTAAAGTAAAAATTCTAACTTGGTCTTTTTAAGAGTCCAGTCAAGTTAAATGGTAGAGGTTTAGTAGTTCTCCAGCTTAAGTACTCGTTATTGAATAGAAGTTCTTGAGAACTATACTCCTATCATGTATATTCAGGGACACGTTTTGCCTTCAAGTACTTCTCAATGTTTCTTTCGCCTTTTTATTGCCCACGTATCGCTACTGTGCATGAACAAGGGTACAACAACAGTTTTATGTATCCGAATCATGGCTTTTTTATGCATTCAATTCGTGCCAAATTCTCTGGGGAGTGATATGAGTTCTACATTTCTTCCTTTGATTCTCACGGTTATTGCAGTCATTTGGTTCAGTTTTCATGGGATAACATAATCTAACAGCTTTAATGTAAGTAACAAAACAGATAAGAAAAAAACACTAAATCTACTAAAATTCACAAAATTACCAATAAAATCTAAAAGATCAAATTAATAAATTGTTTTTTCGTATTGTGTTAAGGATAACGTATGTCCTGTTTTCCTATCATCTGTAATTTTTACGAATATTCATCAATTTACATTTTATTATCGTGCTAAGGTAAATTGTCTTTTCTATCATCAGTGACTTTTATTAATTAATTCGTATTTCATTTTTGTGTTAATTCTTCAAGTATAAATAAAAAGCAAAAATCATATACCAATATAAATAAATTTGTAGTTATAACTAGAGAGCTTCTCCCCTGAGAGTCACCTGTAGTTATCCCAAATCACCACCTACACCCAATTCCTAATAAGCTTCAACCTAATTAATTTCCTCCAAAGGATGCGTCATAGTAGGAACCTTAAGTTCATACTGTGCGTTGACCA
Organism: Microdon myrmicae; assembly: GCA_963931805.1. Lineage (NCBI taxonomy): Eukaryota > Metazoa > Arthropoda > Insecta > Diptera > Syrphidae > Microdon > Microdon myrmicae. The sequence continues at coordinate 109,025,532 of OZ007501.1, forward strand.
ATTCTTTGGAATGATAACATCATGAAATGTGTATGTTCAAATGCATTTCATGGTTGTGCCTTCCGGAAAATTCCCCAACCGGAATCCCAACCATATTCCTCTAGTGAATAATATGCGCGACAAATTAAACTAAAAATCCATTTGTCGCACATTGATTCCCATTAACCCTAACATCATGAAATGCTTAATTCCAAATGAATTTCATGATTTTACCTTCCGGGAACTTCTTCAAACAAATTCTCTTCCACTTCCTAGAACCCCATTCTAATTCAAGCACACACAAAATCTTGTTTGTGGTTTTTGGAATTTGTATGTACAATCTTGAAGCAAATATCTGTAGATGCAGAGTATAAAAGGGCGGCGCATTTTAGTTTCGTGATCAGTCACACGCACGCCGATCAAAGCACAGATCATCAGACGCCAAAGACGTGATCGGCGTTTACTACCACACTCAAGACCTACCAATCTTGTACGATTTCTTTCCCACCATCCCTCCACCCAAGTAGTTAGAGAACACATGAACTAACCCTGTCCACACTATCCTTAAATACCTCTCCTTTTCTTTTCCAGATAGCTGGAGACCGAGCCCAATATCCTCACGGATGTGAGTGATTCTGGTTATCGCAAGAGGACCAAACCATGGCCTTGTGACTAGGGCGTTAGAATATACTCACAGCTAGGCCGGCTTGTCGTAAGAGGCGACTAAAGGCCGAGTGGCAGTCGGGGTCCCAACGCCCTGTGCTCCCGGTGAAATACCACCCCATCAAGCTTTAGGCTCCGTGAAGTGGTCGGAAGAAATCCCTGGCCATCTTTCGGGGCGTGGCTGATGGACCGGTTCGAGAAAAGGTTGGTTCGGTGGTAGTCGGTCTCAAGGTGAGATACCACCCCGCCAGCTGTACATTCCGCGATATCGCCGAGAGAAATCTTCGACGGTGTTTCGGATGTGTGGCTGATGGCCTGGACTGACACGGAGATAAGTCATTATGGTGCCCTCTGATATAAAGAATTCCGGAGGTAAACTAGTCTCCCATTCGGATCTCCGGGGGGGACTATGTCAGGGGGAGCAACATGCAGATATAATGATAAATAACGGAACTTTAAGAGTTTCGTCATCGCATAATCGGGCTCGCTCTCGAGGCTCTGCCCGCGCTCGAATGGTGACGGCAGGGTCATCGATTTCACCAATACGAATGTAAACGCCGTCCACCAATATTTGCAAACAACGAAGCCTGATATCCCTGCCCTAACTGAGACCCAGGTCGATTCGTCAACTGATTCGACATATCTTCGTTGCTCAGAATACGACTTACATTCGAGATTCCGTTTTAAGTATATACAGATATGTTACAGGATACGGATTAACCACCCAACTTCTGAAATTGTTGTCCTTGACGATTTTAATGTCCACAATTCCGGATGGTTGTTACATTCTAACAGAACCGACGAGGCTGGAAGGCTGGCGGAGTTGTTTACTGTAAGCCACAAGTTGACTCAACTCGTGGAGGAGCCGACGCGGGTGGCGGATGGCTGAGGCGATTGTGCGAACACCCTGGATCTGTTTTTGACACCCGAATGCAGTATTTATACTGTAGAGGTTTCTGCGTCACTGGGAAACTCAGATCACTGTTTGGTATCTGTCGTGCAAGCACTTGCATATCAAGCGAATAACCGGCTTAGTCAGCTTCGCCATGGATGGAAGTATGCAGCTACTAACTGGGACGATTTGCGAGATTTCTTCGCATCCTTTCCATGGTCCGATGTGTGCTTCGGAGACTCCGATGTTAACGCTTGCGCGGAGTCGGTATCAGAGATTATTCTTCTGGGGATGGAGATGTATATTCCACATCCCATCAAACGAAGTTCCTCTGATAAACCTTGGTTTGATAAACAATGCGAGCAGATTACAGTGGCACAAAATAGAGCTTTTAAGCAATGGCGCTCCAATCCCACCGATGTTAACAGAACGAATTTTGTTAGAATCAGAAACGTGTGCAACCAGTCGATTGATACCCCAAAGAAAGCTGACAACGACAGGGTGATCAATAAGCTCCTTCGGTGCCCAACTGGTTCGCGCTCCTTCTGGTCAATGGCAAAAGCTGTCAGCAGTAACTTCGCATCCTCCCCCTTCCCTCCGTTGGTGACAGACAGTGGGACGTTAGTCACGAATCCAAAGGATAAAGCTAATGTGTTCGCGAATTTATTTCCCGGCCTTTTGGAGCCACCTGTGGTCGCACCAGTACGGTCCTCCATGCGGGATGTGAGATTTCGTCCGCGCACTATTCAACGCATTCTACGTGAACTGGATTGTAGGAAGGCATCCGGCCCGGACGGAATACCAGCAATAGTCCTTAAGAACTGTGCTCCAGAACTATCGCCGATTCTTGGCAGACTCTTCCGCTTATCTTATGCACGGGGGAGCTTTCCTGCCTGCTAGAAAATCGGTCGAGTTCAGTCAATCCCAAAGACGAGAAAAAACTGTCTCCCACAAAATTACCGTGCCATAGCATTACTGTCTATTTTAGCTAAAGTAATGGAAAAAGTCAGCAATACAGAGTAAGTTAACTATTTGGAGTGCAACGGTCTTCTGAATGATCGTCAATACGGATTCCGTGGTAGGCGATCCACAGGAGACCTTTTGACACTTATAACCGATAACATCTGCGATTGAGCGGCATGGTGAGTCAAGGGCGGTCGCATTAGATATCTCCAAGGCTTTTGGCCGCGTCTGGCACGGGGCATTGCTTAGCAAACTCCGTTCATATGGACTTTCCCAACAACTTTGCGACTGGACGAAGAGCTTCCTTGGGAATCGATCGATCCAGGTTGTTGTGGACGGCGAGTGTTCGGATCTGTATCCTGTTAATTCGGGGGTGCCCCAAGGTTCTATTTTGGCTCCAAGCTTGTTTTTGCTCCACATAAATGATTTGTTGGAGACAACGGATAACAAAGTGTTCAGTTTTGCGGATGATAGTACGCTTGTTTCCTCATTTCCGATTGTTCGGCCGATTGGTGCTTCTGCGTCGAATCAGCTGAGATGTAGACAGATTGACTCTCTGAATCACGATCTAGATAGAGTCCTGCAGTGGGGAAGGGCCAATCTCGTAGATTTCAATGCAGCGAAAACACAATATACAACATTCACAAAGAAAAGTGGATCATCGGTTCCACAGCTGATGATGAATGGCCAGGCCCTCGAAACTGGTGAAAGCTTGAAATTGCTCGGCGTCACGGCCTGTGGGAGTATATCACGGCATAAACACGTACCGAGTATCGCCAGGTCAGCCTCAGGAAAACTGAGCTATATTTTTAGAGCCAAGAAATATTTTACTCCGGCTCAACTTCTTCTCCTATATAAATCCCAAATTAGACCCGCGCTCGAATATTGCTCTCTAGTTTGGAGCTCGGATATTCTTCTACGCAGAGCTCGGATATTCTTCTATGCAGAGCACCGGCTCACTCACCTGCTCTGACTCTCTCGAGCGCTCATTCGTTTGCTCTTCGCTTTTATTGTTTCTTTGACGGGTGTTGCTGTATGACTCGGAGCATTTTAAAATTACAACAACACCAAAATTACCTTTTCGTGCCCTGTGGCCCATTCTGGTCATTTTTCGATCAATACATGGTTCAAATTGATCATTTGTTGTCGGTAGCGTTGCACATCAATAGTTTCGCCAGGTTTTAGAAGTTCATGATACACCACCCCTTTCTGGTCCCACCAAACACAGAGCATTGTCTTTTTTCCGAACCGATCAGGCTTTGCAGTCGATGTTGACGCTTCTCCTGGATGTACCCATGATTTTTTGCGTTTAGGATTTTTAAAATAAATCCATTTTTCATCACCAGTCACAATTCGACGCAATACTGACTTCCTTTCGTGTCGTAGAAGCAAAGTTTCACATGTGGTGTTTAACTTTTCCATCTGCCTGTTATTCAATTCATGTGGCATCCAGTTCCCCCACTTTTGGATCTTTCCCATAGCTTTTAAAAGGTCAGAAATTATTTGTTGTGCAACATTTAACATTTGTGCAATTTGTTTTCGACTTAAGGTGTCATCTTGATCCTATATTGCTTACAATTCGGCTTCTTCAAACTTTTTTGGAAGTCTTCCTCGTTCTTCATTTCGCACAACAAAATAATTATCTCTAAACCGCTTAAACCATCTTTTGCATGTTGCTCCCGATAGAGCACGATCACCATAAGCCTCGACAAGCATTCGATGCGACTCTGCAGCACTTTTCTTTGAATGAAAAAAAAAATTAATGCTTTCCCCAAATCATCATTTTCTGGTACAAAATTTGACATTTTTAACAGGATTAAAAAAAAAGATGTTGTTTGTACAATGACTTGATGCATACTAAATATGTTTGACAGATGTCCTAGCAACCAAATAAAAACTATATAAGGGCTCGTTCACAACAAACGTTCCCTATCGATACATTCGTATCTTGACGCTCACTTCACACCGGTACACCGGTATATATATATATATATATATATATATATATATATATATATATATATATATATATATATATATATATATATATATGGCGTTCTTAGCAGTACACACGACTAATAGTCAAGAATAACACCACCAACAGCACATCCATTAAAGCCGTATACCATAGCAATAACATGGCATTTCCACATCAGGTGAATGTACTCGAGTTTAGAAATCGAATTCGTACACGCGGCATTGCCCTGATGTGTTGAGCTTTGGTTCTTTGGTTCTATCTTTTCGTGATTCTAACCATGAGGGCGTCGGTTCGAATCACACGCTCTTCGCTATCGGTTGTTCGCCGACAAGTTTTCTCCAGATATCCTCCTCCTCTCGGAAACGTGGCTTAAACCAAACTCCCGAGTATTTTCTCCTATTTATACACTTTTTTTTTTTTATTTATTTTTTTTTTTTTTTTTTTTTTTTTTTAGACTTCTCTCGGGAGAGGCGAACCTATAGCGTCGAGTGGGCGCCCCGAGATGCCATCAAATAACTGTTGCAGTTCTTTTTGAACAGTTGCAGGTTGTAACGCTCCGGGAACACTCGCGTGGGAAGGGAGTTCCACAGCTTCCCCGCCCTGTAACGGAACGAGTTCTGATACAGGGATGTTCGCGCTGTCGGGAGATGAACCACAAACGTAGTCCCGACGTCAGCGCCGAGTCCCCGATCAGGCGGATCGCTCGTCTTTGTACGCTCTCAAGTAAGTCGAGGGTATGTTTAGGAGCCGAGCTCCAAACATGGGAGCAATATTCGAGCGCGGGTCTAATTTGAGATTTATATACGAGAAGAAGTTGAGCCGAAGTAAAGTATTTCTTGGCTCTAAAAAGATAACTCAGTTTTCCTGGGGCTGATCTGGCGATACCCGATACGTGTTTATGCCACGAAACATTCGCACAGACCATGACGCCGAGCAATTTTAAACTTTCCCCAGCCTGGAGGGCCCGGCCACTCATCATCAGCTGTGGAACCGATGATCCAGTTTTCTTTGTGAATGTTGTATACTGGGTCTTCGTTGCGTTGAAGTCGACAAGATTGGCCTTTCCCCACTGCAGGACTTTATCCAGATCCTGGTTCAGAGAGTCAATCTGTCTACATCTCAGCTGGTGCGACGTTGATGGACCAATCGGCCGATCACTCGAAAAGGAGGAAACAAGCGTACTATCATCCGCAAAACTGAACACTTTGTTATCCGTTGTCTCCAACAAATCATTTATGTGAAGCAAGAACAAGGTTGGAGCCAAAATAGAACCTTGGGGCACCCCCGAATTAACAGGATACAGATCCGAACACTCGCCGTACACAACAACCTGGATCGATCGATTCCCAAGGAAGCTCTTCGTCCAGTTGCAAAGTTGTTGGGAAAGTCCATATGAACGGAGTTTGCTAAGCAATGCCCCGTGCCAGACGCGGCCAAAAGCCTTGGAGATATCTAATGCGACCGCCCTTGACTCACCATGCCGCTCAATCGCAGATGTTATCGGTTATAAGTGTCAAAAGGTCTCCTGTGGACCGCCTGCCACGGAATCCGTATTGACGATCATTCAGAAGACCGTTGCACTTCAAATACTTAACCAACTCTGTATTGATGACTTTTTCCATTACCTTAGATAAAATAGACAGTAATGCTATCGCACGGTAATTTTGTGGGAGACACTTTTTTCCCGTCTTTGGGATTGGCTGAACTCGAGCGATTTTCCAGCAGGCAGGAAAGGTCCTCCGTGCATAAGATAAGCGGAAGAGTCTGCCAAGAATCGGCGATAGTTCTGGAGCACAGTTCTTAAGGACTATTGCTGGTATTCCGTCCGGGCCGGTTGCCTTCCTACAATCCAGTTCACGTAGAATGCGTTGAATAGTGCGCGGGCGAAATCTCACATCCCGCATGGAAGACTGTACCGGCGAGAACACAGGTGGCTCCAAAAGGCCGGGATCGAGGTTTGAATTCGCCGAAAATAAATTCGCGAACACATTAGCTTTATCCTTTGGATTCGTGACTAACGTCCCGCTGTCTGTCACCAACGGAGGGAAAGAGGGGGAAGCAAAGTTACTGCTGACAGCCTTTGCCATTGACCAGAAGGAGCGCGAACCAGTTGGGCACCGAAGGAGCTTATTGATCACCCTGTCGTTGTGAGTCTTCTTCGCGGTATCAATCGCCTGGTTGCACGCGTTTCTGATTCTAACAAAATTCATTCTGTTAACATCGGTGGGATTGGAGCGCCCTTGCTTAAAAGCTCTATTTTGTGCCGCTGTAATCAGCTCGCGTTTTTTGTCAAACCAAGGTTTATCAGACGAACTTCGTTTGATGGAATGTGGAATATACATCTCCATCCCCAGAAGAATAATCTCTGATACCGACTCCGCGCAAGCGTTAACATCGGAGTTTCCGAAGCACACCTCCGACCATGGAAAGGATGCGAAGAAATCTCGCATATCGTCCCAGTTAGTAGCCCCATACTTCCATACATGGCGAAGCTGCCTAGGCCGGTTATTCGCTTGGTATGCAAGTGCTTGCGCGACAGATACCAAGCAGTGATCTGAGTTTCCCAGTGGCGCAAAAACCTCTACGGTATAAATACTCGGTTCGGATGTCAAAAACAGATCCAGGGTGTTCGCATAATCGCCTCGGGCATCCGGTACTCGCGTTGGCTCCCCCACGAGTTGAGCCAAGTTGTGGCTTACAGCAAACATCTCCGCCAGCCTCCCAGCCTCGTCGGTTCTGCTAGAATGTAACAACCAGTCGGAATTGTGCACATTAAAATCGCCAAGGACAATAATTTCAGAAGCTGGGTGGTTGATCTGTATCCAGTCGACGGTATATGAAAGATGTTCGAAAAATATCGTCGGTCGATCGTCATTCGTTGAGCGGTAAAGACAACAAAGAAATTTAACGGAATTCCTCAGCACGACCCTCAACCATATGATGTCCATATTATTGGGTTCCAACGCCTCCATCCTCTGGCAAGCCAGATCGGACCGTGCGAAGACGCAGACTCCGCCCTTAAAACGGAATCTCGAATGTAAGTGGTATCCTGAGCAACGGAGATATGTCGAATCAGTTGACGAATCGACCTGGGTCTCAGTTAGGGCAAGGATATCAGGTTTCGTTGTTTGCAAATATTGGTGGACGGCGTTTACATTAGTATTGGTGAAACCGATGCCCCTGATGTTACAAAATGCCGCCACCAGTCGAGCGTGGGCCGAGCCTCGAGAGCTAGCCCGGTTATGCGATGACGAACCTCTTAAAGTTCCATTATTTATCATGATATCTGCATGATGTTCCCCCTGACATAGTCCCCCCCGGAGATCCGAATGGGAGACTAGTTTACCTCCGGAATTCTTTATATCAGAAGACACCAACATGACTTATCCCCCTTGTTTCTAACCCACGAACCACTGGACCTCGTGGAGGTACTGGAATTCTAATATACAAGTAATCCAATTTTCCGAAATTAGATTCACTAATATAAATAATATTGAGTACACGCCAATTAAAATCTTTTGCAAAAGCATGAAAATGATTGTACTGTCGTCCGTATATATTCACCCTTTTCTGGAACCAAACTTACCTAGTTCCGACATCACTGAAATAATCCAACAGTCTCTACCTGCACCTTTCGTAATAGAAGGAGACTGGCATCCTCGGCATATTTCATTCAACCACACTAAGTGAAATAAATACGGTTGTCAACTTCTAGCACTCCCTTCACTCCATCCATATAATTACGCGGACTGTCCATTATAGCCAACACGTATATCCAATTCTACTAAATAAACAATAGATTTTTTCCTAAAATCTGTAGACATCTAGTCAACTTACCCCCCCCCCCCCCCCCCCCCCCCCCCCCTTCAACCACACACCTTCATACATCCCTCATAATCATCTGGGAAAACCTTTACCCAACATCCTTACAAAATTGTTACGCGTAAAAACCCACTTAGACGAAAACTACATAACAGTTACTCCCCGTTTATTAAAAATCAAATCCAACTCTTGACTACCCTGATAAATATACAACTAAAACAATTTGCCGACCGGGCTTAGACGTCTATACTTAACAATATTAAATCCAATCGTGATTTATTCAAAAACATCAACCGACTAACGGGTCGAAAATACAAACCCCGAATCGATCATTTTATCAACCCTACTAACAATCACACAGCCCGATCAGATATAGACATAACAAACTGTCTAGCTAATCACTTTTATAAAATCCATCAACAAAATGATTCCCTCTCAGTCTCCAATTTCCAAGTTTCCGTAAACCACTACATCTCATGCACAATTATCCCATCCTTCTCCCCCTTCATTGCGGAATTCAACGAAAAAACCTGTGGGGGGCTTGTAGGGGTGCTGTTGTAGTAGAGTGAGGGGGGTTGGTAGTTATGGTGTGGTGTACCAGCACGGGCACAGGTTAACAAATATTCCCACGCTTGTTCCACCGAACTCTGTCCGCTGAATCACCAAATTAAACACCGTGGTATTGTGTGATGTTAACCGGCCACCGTTTTCTTTATGTTGCGTACCGGCACGGGCACGGGTTCACATAAAGCCCCATGTCTACTGCTGCGTGATGTCCAACCAAAGAAACCAAATGAAAGACTATGGTGTTGTTGTGTATAAACGTTTTTTATTTGAAGTGGTATAAATATTTGTTAAGTCTGAAGTTCTAATTTTGCTAATGGGTGAAGGAAAAAGATTTTTTTACACAATGGATGTTAACCGGATTTAAGAACTAAAACCTGTATTCACAATTGGTAGTCGTCTAAATATTGTTATTACATTTTTCTTTCTTTAACATATGTCAGCCACGAAAACTATTATTTCTTATACACTGGGACACGAATTGCTTAAGAACTCCGACTCGTTGTCGCTCCACGGCACTCGACTGCTAGATAATGGAAGTGACCGATCCCGACGGTGGTTGGATTGCGACTCTTCGTAAATGACTCGTGCAGAGTCGGTCGTTCGCTAAAGGTGGGTTAATCTCGAGAGAAACGTGCGGTTTCTCTTCGTGGTGACCAATCAGAGAGGATCTCTCCGAGTTGATCACGGCGGGGATGCGTGGTTTATTCATGTTGCCAGATCACAGGCAAACGAAAACGGGAAAAGGGGAATTGCTAGAAGGGCATCATGGTGGCGTTCATGCAGCTGGGCAAATTGGCTGCCCGCCATTAGGGCAACTTGTGCTACCAGCAAATAGGATACTTGCACCACGATGACCGTGGAAAGGGTTGAAATCCTTGTGTGCGTGTTTACATGCAGAAGAATTCGATTCTCGGCGACTAGACGCGCGATACGTGGACTGATTTTGTCGGCTGGACAAAAGCTGGGGTGACTGTAAATAAGTTAGGGAAATGTACTGCGCTCGTGTGTGGCAGGCTAAGCTGGGTAACCATGGGCGCCGATCGGTTTCCCGATGTATGTTGCATGTTAGGAATTCTTTTCAGGGGATTATGGTGATGCAATAAATGCATGAACGATGTTTTGCTTTCGAGGAAAATTTGTATGATGCCCTACGGTGCATGGAATGATGACATGTTTACAGAAATGTTGTGGAGATGCATTGAATGCATGATATGGGGCCGTTGGGAAGGGAAATGGTTGCAGGTAACTGCAGGTAAACGTAAGCAGTTCGGCTTGACATTGTGGTTAGAATTGTGATTAGGTTCTCGTGGCTTTAAGTAATCCCCACAAACCTGTGGGGTTTCTCTATATCACATGGAGAACCAGTGTATTTTTATATAATATACATCAAATAATGTAAGGAAAGTGTTTACCTATACCAACAATGAAACAAACAAACAAATATACATATATGTTGGAAAATCTATGTGAAATCTATAAGTTTAAGGTTTATATATACACATAAACAATAACGAATACCTTATATACAAGTATACGTTCTCTTTACACTATATGTACAATACAACATAAATAGTTCACTAACAACGTCAATGAAAACGGTTTTTCTTTTTTGTCCTCCTACTAAAGAATTAACTATCAAGCTATTAAAATATTTAACACATTTAGTTTTAACTGAATCTGTCGAACAACTTCAAAAACCAAGTTTTAAACGATACATGTACATTTAATGATAATTTGATTGCAAACCGAAGCGGGATTGGTTATCAATAAAAACAGATTAAATTTTAGTGTTAGAAATATAGGTTATATATTTGTATAAATTTTCTTGCATTTTGAAAATTGCACATTTAAGAATACATGCAACACTCCAATGCATGCAATGTACCAAATGTTTACCCTTAAAATAATTTTTATGTAAGTACTAGCACTTAAAGTCAGATGTTAAAAACATACAAATAATATTTCTCAAAACAATTTAATACATATACTAGAGCGCCTAAGACCGTGGGCACTTTCTGACCCCATCCGTGAACATAACTTAATTTTTATTTCATTATAAAAGAAAATATTTTTGTTTCATATTTATTATTATATTTAAGAGAACAGCGTATTAATATATAAGACATTGTATGTCATTTAAGCAGATAACACCCTAGAAAATAACCGACCTTAAATAATTATATTATAAACCATTGTAAGCCCTTTCCGGGCACAACCTGTACACAACACCGCATTAACACACCTCGCGTGACTCGCGCTAGACCCCCCCCCCCCTCGACATCGGCTCAATCTTACTCCATCAACCCGTATCCCTTGGACTCCGCCCACTCTTTCAAATCGGCTCCTCTCTTAACCTCGGCACAACGATGCCCACCAGCCGACTCCACGCGACCCTATGCAAACCCTTCGATATCGCTCGACACTGACCAACCCTTTTCGACACAGTTCGACCTACTTCGATCCTTCGATCCCTTCCTGCCCCGTAGTGGCATAATGGCACACGATGCCCCCACTCAACCCTCTCGGCTTCACGCCCTTTCACAACTTCGGCTCCTCACGGAACCACAGCTACTGCGTGTAGCAAACAACCAGCAGGACGTCCGACTCCCAGGCCGGGTCCTTGCTACCCACCCGCTACTCCTCGTAGCAAACTAAACTCAGGACGCCCGCCTCTACCACCCTTACTCAGACGTAAGGACCCCCTACTTCGGGACTCTTGACGTCCCCCAAGTTTCACAACCTATGTAAACGGCAACACCTAGGCAAAACCTGCCCAACTACACCGCCACACGCAACAGGTACACCAAGCTATAGCTTCGGAGCGCACGCCGCCATCCTCAGTCTAGTCGCCTACCTCCAACCACGCCGAGTCTAGACTCGGGTCTCATCCATCCCGCACACGACACTTCGCCACTGCGGATGCGATCAACCCTGGCTCGAACCTCCTCCATCCCGCACACGCCACTTCGTCACTGCGGATGCGAGCGAATTCACATGCCAGTGGACCACGCCGCACAACCCTTGCGCCCGCGGCATCAACGCGGTAACAACCGTGTCCACTCCTAGGCCCAGGCCCACCATGACCCAGGAACTCGTCACTCGGGACAGTTCCAATACCTCACCACCGCGCCCCCCGAAGCGAGAAGGCCCACCTTATCCTTCAAGCGTCTAGCCCTCCTTCCAGCACCACACCAAAGTCCTTCCTCTCTACCAATTATTTCGTGACTACGTCCATGGGGGGGGGGGGGGGGGGGGGGCTGTGAGGTTTCTCTATATCACATGGAGAACCAGCCCACAACCCTAACCCAATTTCGACCGCTAATAGCGCGTCACATTATCCCCCATCGGCTATTTTACCTGTAAAAAAGAGCATAGCTGAAGTCATTATTCTATGCAGATAATGCAGAATTGAATTCAGCTGCCTTTTGTCATATGGCAACTCCATTTTTGCTAGCCCATGAGATTTCTATCGGAAATCACATCATGTCGGCAAAGGACGCCGTCGCATCATAGCGAAACCGCTGGGGAATTTATCGAAATATCTAGTTGGTTTTCATGATAAATTACCCTAGCCAATTTGGCGTCACATCGGCTTTTCTCCAGACACTTCATTCGCTGGGGATCAATGCTCTCTTTTTGCAGGTGAATAGCACCAGCTTAATTTCCCTCTCTTTCACAGTTCTGTCTTCGTATAGATCAATGTACTCTGAGGTCACCATATTACCGAATTAGGTCACTGGATGCCGCTCAGAACTACATTAATTCATGCACACACAACCAAAGTCACCACACATCGACGGATATGGCAATGAGAGAGCAGAAGTATGTTCTCTTTTGATTGTTGAGTGTGAAAAATAAAATTACCCAACTTCATCCCTTTTGGCTTCAGTCATTTCATAATCATCGACCAGATCGGTCGCGACTCATCGACCGCAGCGTGTGCATGCGGATGCACACGTTCGCGTACGAAGTGTCCCGTTAACCAATCGAGGAAGAGTGAGTCTACGTGATTAATTGTCCTGCGATTCGCTTAGTTTTACGTCTGCGATGTCAAAATTATTGTGAATAATTCAAACAAGATTATAATCAAAGTTTGTTCACTCGTGCTAGATTACTTATTAGTATACGACATTAGTCTTTTGAAATAAAAAAAAGAACCACGCTCTGCCACCATGTTTATCTTTACAAATAAAGTGAAACTCCTTTTCTTTAATGTTGTATACCAGTGCATTTTTATTCAGTGACTTTTATTGGATATACAACGAGCAACATCATGGGGAAGGATGTGAATCGCGCGCCCGTGTCTGGCGCAAATACATCTTTACCCCCACAAACCTATAATACTTAAATAGTTCTTCAAAGATTCAGTTCTGTTTGAAAATGTGTAATGTATACATGTAAACAATTGTATCACTAGAATTATTAGTTAGCTGTAGTACTTAATGTAAAAATGGATTATTGGTCTAATAACCACAGTATGTTATTAAAAATCTGGGTTGTGTAGGGAAAGTGGAGTGTATCTTGGGGTAAATCAAAAACTATCCGCGTTTTGTTTTGCTTTTATTAACCTCAGTTAAAAGTTCAAAATTTAGTAAATTACACGGCGCAAAATGAACGGAGTTCTAATGCACGTACAAATAATATTCTTTTCTTGCAGAGCTTAGAATAATGTACTTTTATTTTGGTGATAACTCCCGGTTTAATTTGGTAGCGCAACTTCGTGTTGTGTCGACTTTCGTTTGTTGGTTGCCTGGTATCATCCCTTTCTATTCTTAAGTGATGTTTATATTATATCATGCCTCCTAATTATAATCAGCCGCAAATTAAAAATAAACAAAATTTGAAGTCCACCTTCACGATCGAAGATAAAGAGAGTCGAAGTTCAACCGTCGACGAATACGGTCATTTTTTAACAGACGGTCATTATTTCAAACTGTCATTATTTTGTATAGTCGATTATAATCCCTCGATCTATGCTGTTATATTTGCAGGACAATTGTGTTAAGGAAAGCTTAAATGTGTTAGAAAGAATAAGAAAAAAAGGGAGCTCTAAATATTGCGGTCGACGTAAATATCCTTATTGTGTTATTATTCGCCCACATCACTTTTGACTGAACATCAGATCCCATATCGACCGTTCACTTTCTTAAATAGCGTTACAAGTCAAAGCTGTTTCGAGCTACAACTAACTAAAAATTTTTACGAATACCCTGTCAATGCACCAGAGTCAGAGCTATTTACATTTTAAACCACTTACAGGGTTAATCCAAATCTGATTTGCTCTATTATCAATGTTAAAACAGAGTTGCTGATATCTCGGTCTTTTGTTAACATCTGTCTGATGTGTGAATGAGTTTTTGATTAAACCAGCCTCTCCTCCCTAAAAAACACGTGGGCGAACCGTGACGAGAACGTTTGCTTTTAAATACCTTTTATTGTGTGTGGGCTGCCAAACTCTATAGGTAATTGTCATAAACGAAAGCTATTCTCGGGTTCAATCTGCCATGATGTGAACGTTATGTTACTGGAGATGGGAAGAGACGTTGGTACAGTAAAGGATACGGAAAATCTGTGCTTTCAAAATGAAGATAAACGACCTCCTGGTATCTCCATGAACATTTATATTGTAAATCAAACGCCATGAAATGGCACAGAACTGGCGCGACAGACCGACTACTGCACAGAATCTGACGAGACAAGGAACTGAACAATTTAATAGTTTATACGGATTATTTCAGGTTGGTGTACTGAGGACTAACACAGTCGAGGGTTTAATGGCCTGGATCTAATGCGCACTTTGGTTCCAATTGTTCATATGGATGGATTAATGCGGTCTACTTGGATGCCATAGTGTTGTACAGATAATGCCACCATCTCGGTAAATAGTTTGTCCATTTCGACTAGTGCCATTCACTTTTAGGGACGACTGATGGTTGGAGAATTTAGCAAATTAGTGCAGCTATTGTTTAAGAGATTTTATATTCAAAAGACATGAGATGTTTAATGCTCTCTGTCGTTTGAGCGAAGAGTTAACTGGTATTCATGCCACTCAGCATTATAGTCGGTGGTACATTTTATTGTGCCCACATTTTAGTGCTACTGCTTCTTATTTTGATTTTGGGAATGAAATTCGAATAAGAAAAGCTTTATAACTCCACTTATATTTGAGGACAAAAGACTATCAGCTGAAGTATCCCTCAAGCGTAATTTAGTATTTACTTCGTTTTAATCTCGTTTCAAAGTCGGAGGGAGGATTGAACGACTGAGATATGAGGCCGGTGGGGTGTAGCTTTCTTTCACATATGCGTCCATACTATATGACGGGGTTTGATCATTGATTTTCTGCTTAGTAACCTTTTTATATAAAACGGACGTACAAAAAGGAGTTTTTGTGTTCCCTTAAATAAAAAGTATGGGCAGAAGATGACCAGGCAGAATGTCCTAACTTTGTGTAGCTTGACTGATTACTTTGTTTTTATATACATTTTAGAGTTTAGTGTGAATGGGCACCCACTCTCTACTCAATGGCTGGCAAATACATGAGGAGGTGGAACGTACCTTTGAAGTTCACCTGAACAATATTTATGGTTTGTGAAGAAGGAAGATCTTTGTTCCAGTATGAGATTTGTGCATGTAGAACCTGGGTTGGCTATGGCTTTCACGAAAATTGTCCACAAACGCGTAGGCTAAACGATAACACCCCCCAGGAACTGCAGCATGAAATATTAAAACACTGAATGGTTTTTTGGTCGGCGAAATGTTCTCTTTATTTAATTAGTTGATGGTTATCTTTTGTAATTAAGCAAACGTACACGTGTATTAGATGTCATCTGGAGCGTTACGAATACTAATTTAAGCCTTCTCATGGTCGTTGTTCAAACGTTAACATACACACACTATCTAAACACTTCGCACTATAATTCCGACCGTTCAATTAATTGTAGAAAAAAAAAACGAGAAACCACGCTCGACTTAATTAATGATGAAAACATGACTCCTGTATATATACGCTCCTCCGCTGCGCGAAACGAGGAACGGGAGATCGCGTGACCATTGCGGTCAGAGGATGGAAGACGACTCGACCGATATCCTCTCCAATAACGATATCGTTTTTACCTAACACCAGAGACACGTAAAGTCTCTCTTGGTGGTATAGGAAACCAGATCTTGTGATAAAGGTCATGGTAGTATGTGTGGTGATCGTTCAGATCGATGCTATTCACACGTGCTCGACAGCAGTGGAACAACGAAACAGGCAGGCGGCAAAGACAAAAGGAAGAAAATGACCAAATGCGCCGTTGGTAATGCGGGTCATTGTTTACGCGATGCCTCGTCGCTATTATCGACGTTGGGAGAAAAAAGGTGCAAAAGCAAATTAGATGTTTATGGCATCTCTGGCTGCAGTAGAAATCGGGTTCATGTTTGCATTAGGAAATGCTGGAGAATTTGGTTTCAGCGTCTATTGCGCTAATTATATGCAGCTGCTTGGGTTGATAAGACAAACAAAAAAGGTTGCCAGGCAATGTGTATGAAAAGGCACATGACGCGGCTGGGAAAATAGACGGCGCAATATTTATGGTCCCTGTCATGACGGTTACATTGAATGCAATCCGAATCATTTTGTTTACAGGAATTTGTCTGGTACCGAATTGGTTTAGAATACCAGATAAACAAAGAAAGAAATCTTACGGAAAATTGCATGCGAAGGGATGCATGAGAAGGTAAGTTTTCTTTATAGAGATTTTAAGATTATAGATGGTGATCTATATAATGCGTGAGGCATTTCATCATCATCATCGGCACTACAACCGGGAACCGGTCTTGGCCTTATCTAGCAAGTCCTGAGGCTTGTTAAATTTTCCATAATGATTTGTTTTTTCCGGGCAAGGTCATTAGTCTCGCGCTAGAGCGTGAGGCATTTACAGGTACTAATACTGTTGCATTAGCAAACTTAAGGGAGTTGGGTAGTAGTTATGGGGTTTTTTCAGGTAAGTAGACCGTAGGGTTTGGCGGAACCGCTACATATGTACCATAGCGAAGCCAATGACCGTTGTTATATATCAAAATCCTGTACAATTCTTATTTTCCTATTAAGATAATTATTCGCAAGTCTTTCAAATATTCCCTTACGGGGTTAATCACAAATCAAGAGAGAAGTATTGACTCAACTTAACCACGCTTCGTTTCTTTCTCCATACGATTAAATACACTTATAAAAAAAAGCCGAATTACTTGCATGGGATTCGGCGAATAAATACATTCAGTCAAGTATGTATATACATTTGTAGGGCCGTCATTCAAACGCAAAAACGAGGTCCACAGAGTCAGCATAATGTTACGTCAACAGTAACGTCAACGGCCAACCATAAACGCCTTATTGCCATTTTTACCTCCTCCCACTTACATAACACGTTATACTCTCCCTCTGGTATACATGCACCTCATTTAAGGCTTACACTTTGATCCGCATTTGATTTTATGTTAGATACGAGTATCATAACTCACCACCATTATTTTTTGATGGTGAATTTAAAACGTGTGCACTTAAATGCCATAACATACCGCCCGCATAAGAGGAGGGAATGGATCAGGAAAGAAAGTATCGGCCCATTAGTCTTTAGTGCTGATTGTTTTCATGAAGAGGAAATGAATGATCAAGCGGTTAAGGAAAACCATTTTGACAAAAATAAATGTTAATTGCCAACTATTATAATAGTAAATGCACATGCACATAGTAAACTCCTCATCGTCTTGGGTACTGAGCTTATAAAAATACAAATGAAGAAGAAACAAAAGTGTAAAACAAAAGTAAAATTGTTGAAAGGATTGAACCAGGCTTACTGTGACACCCAAGTGGGCCAAATTAAGGTGTTGCCGTCTAATCTACCATATAAAGGTGACTGATTGAATGATTGACAAGTAACACAAAATATACGGTGTCTTTAAACTAATCCCCCAAAACTCAAATGGAAAAGGTATACCTTTTTAAAGCACGTCCACCGAGCTCCTTTCCGCATATCTCTGGTTGACATCTCTTGTATATCCAAGTATATTTTACAAGCTCGTCAAAAGCCGCACTTTTATGTACCTTTACTCTTGGACGCAACAAGGACAATTCAAGAAAAATGAAAGGCGATAAAAAGCGAACAACCGCCCCGGGATTGAAAATAAATTCTGCTCGTTTGCTGCCGGTTTGAGTGTAATCAAAAATATGTCCTTTGAACTGTAAGAAAGCTTTCACTCAAACCGATTCGGCGCCCTGCTACTAGCTCAGGAATTCGATGTAGCTTTCTACTTTGCGATGTTTCTACCGTCTGTTATCAGTAGAGGCGACCTGTTGGCCAGTGGGATATTAAAAATATGCATGTGCTTCAAATCAGTACATTGACGGCGTTCGACGGATATGGTAGCGTCTCGCAGAAATTCGAATAGACAGGGTGGTTCGGAAGCCGTCGAAAATAATCTCTCTGGAATATTAAGGTCGAAGTATGTCTTCCTTTAAATACTGCGTGATAGACCACCATTGAACGTACAGAATGATCCTTCCTAACGTCAGATAATGAACGACATCGGTGACTTTTACGTTACGTTGTCGTCGGAGTAGTCAGAGAACTGTAAAACTTTGTCGTGTGTGCTGCAAAGGATTTGATGAACATTTCCGATAATTAAAATAATGATCGCGATCAATCAATTTATAATTGCAAATCATTGTGAGACACGCGTTAAGCTCTGAAACCACAATAAAGGCTGATCGAAAATGATTCCCTTGTCCTAAGTGATGATAGCAACTGTACAAATAAGGTTAAGAGTGCCTAAAAGTAAAACGATAACAAGTGAATCAATTTTCCTTAAAGATATCGTTGCATGTGACGGTGTTCAAGGACTCTCCTACGGTAACCAATCCATCATTGAAATGCAGAGCACGTAAGGCAAGTATTGGATTATCTAGGAATGGTCCAGTGGCACAATTTTCTACAAATCAAAACCAATATTTTGTCCTTTGTCAATTTGTACATCTGTTCTAGGCTTTCTATTCCATTTCGGTGAAAGAGCGACTTGTTTGGTAATACTGATTGTTTGCACTACGTGTTTTGAGTTAGACGGCCGGTTGGATGCCATCAAATCCGAAGGTGATGATTCCGTTTGAGTTCTGTGCTGAAGCAATCAAACTTAATATCGTACAGTTGGCTATGTAGTTGATTTGATCCCTATTTCAAAGTTTGATGGGTGTACTGAAGGATTTGCCTGGATTTCACTTGGATGATAAATTACGAGTTGATGAGGTGATTAACGAGTCCCTTCAGCAATAGCTAGGAATACTTTGGCATATTAGATGAGAGGCAGGTAATCATCCATATAAAACAAAACAGGCACAGGATGTTGGAGTTCTCGTTAAAGTTTTCTGGGTCAACTTTCAATTAAAGTGTTAGCTAAGTTAGCCTCAAGAGTTGCTGAAACCCCATAATCAATTTATTCCCAATGGAAGTTGTAGTTTTCTTTCTCTGTTCGATGGCGGAAATCGAATAATTCACCGGTTGTGTGGTGCAGTGTATTCAATGAGTAGTGTACATTAAACGGTTGGCTGTTTGTGGACTGGTTTTGAATTACTGCTTTTAAGAATTTGACTGTAAAATGTAAATATTTTAAAGTTGTGTGGAATTGACAATTTGATTATATAAGAAAGATTCACTTCTGCAACTACGGCAGATAACACGGTTGACTGATTTATCCATTGGAAAACGATTCATCACCGGACTTGCTGGTTCATTATATGATTGGGTGCATAATTGATATCACCATAAAGTTACGCAAATGTTTATTTACAGGCTTTTTAACAAGTTACTTAACTACCACGCCATTTGCATTTGTATATCCATTTAAATACTTGACATTCTAGTTAGTTAGTCATTTGGCTGTCTGCTTGCTGCCTTTCTTATTTACTTACTTGGTTAATCCCCCATTCAGATTCTTATTTAACCGATTGTTCACTTCATCGTCGAGTTTTTCTATAAATACGTTTGCTTTAAATTTTTCCTTTATGAAATCACTTTTATTATGTGGAAACTAATCTCAGATTATCTTGGATCTTTGTACAGATATTTGTTCTAGAGATCCTAATGGATGTATTAAGTTAAATTAAATTTCCTCATATAAATTATGCTCTTAAAAATTAAAAACTCACATTTATATGAAGTGTACAAATAAGTTTTCTATAAAAAATTAGGAATTTATTGTGAAAGAACGGTACATTATGTTTTATTCAAAGTATTGTCCATTACTAGATACTACTTTTTGCCATCTTTCTGGCAGCATTCGGATACCACGTCGGAAGAACTGTTCATCTTTTGAAGATATCCACGAATCGACCCAATTTGGGTATCTTCATATGTTGTAAAGTACTGCTGGGACCAACCATGTGGCATGGATCGAAATTAATGATAATTAGAAGGGGCACGGTCTGGTGAATACGGCGGGTGGGGTAGGACTTCCCAATGAAGTGTTTCTGTGGCGGCGCCGCCAAACCCCATGGTACACTTACCTAAAAACCCCCATTACCTCATCCCAAGACGGATCAGTTTTCGCCAATGTAATCGTATTAGGCACCTGAAAATGCTTCACACATTAAAGAGATCAAATCTATGATCTTTAAGTCCCTGTAAAGAAAACTTACCTTTCATGCATTCTCTTTGCATACCAATTCTCTGTAAGATTTCTTTATTAGTTTATTAGGAATTCCACCCCAATTTCGGCATCTACGTTGCCAGACAAACACTACTAGACGAATTCCTGTAAACAAAATGATTTGGTTTACATACATTGTAAACATCATAACAGGGACCAAAACAAATATACGCATCTCGCATCTTAAACCATAACCTACATCATGCAGCATGGGCAAATGCAAATAGGTACGCTGACCCTTGCCAACGATGCTATGAACACCAATTCCCTGTGAATACGCTAAAACCAAATAGCACCATGTGCATGGGTATTGCGGCTATCGTTACAGCTGCAATGCATAGCTTAGACAATGATCTACCCGACCCCCTTGTCTTCTTATATTTCTGGATCTGTTTCTCATGGCTAGCGACACTGAACAAACAGAAACCCATTAGCATCCCACGAAATTCGATTTGTTTGTTTCGACGAACACACATCTCCTGGATGCATATTATGCCCCTCCATGGCTTCGACCCATGAAAAGAACCGACGTACACATATACATGTGTACCATGACGATCTCCTCTACGGGATCCGGTTATCACCACAGTGAAATCGAATGCACCCGAATTTTCCTTACTAAGTGAATCATCTCTGCACGAGATGATTATCACAGAGTCTCATCACAATCTTCACATCGGAAGTCGTCTGGTAACCGCCGCGATCACACGAGGGTGTGCACGCCCCCGAGTGTCAAGGTTAGTCGACAGTAATACCCTTTAGAGCCACTAATAACAAGTACGAATTAAGTCATTAATTACAAGTATACAAGTGTAAACAATACCGTCATCTGGTCAGTGAAGAGTAATACGCCAGCGAACTCAAAGTTATGTAAAACACAAATTTAAGATTCGGTTACCAGTTTAATCATTTTTGTATAGATGCATAAATTAAATAAAAAGATCAGTTGGACTACCAAACAAGCCACAAGTGTTTTCGTTTTTTTGTTTCTTCTTGGTGGACAGTGTACGGCGGAATTAATAGTGACGATGGCGGAAGGAAGTGAATCAGCGTCGTACGCCGGCGCACCATACTTCCCCGCTACATTTCCAAATAGTTTTTCCCATTATCATGGAGAAGAATAATTTTGTTATGTCTGGAGTAGTAATAGGCGCCCTTTTCCACGAGTGCTCGGCTCAATCTCATTAATTGTGTTTGGTAGAGAACTCCAGTGATGGTTTCACTCGGTTTCAGCAATTCATAATACACGACACCAATCTGATTCCACAGCATGAGTTTTTTCCCACGAATATTCGCTTTTGCCTTCGATGTTGAAGCATGGTCAGGTGGTCCCCGTGGTTTTCTCTTCTTTGGGTTATCGTAGTGAATCCATTTTTCATCCACAGTGACTATACGATGCAAAAAACTCTAATTTTTGCCCAGCGAGTAGAATTCCACCTATGCAAAGTCGGCGTTCAACGTCTCTCGGTTTCAGTGCGTATGGGAGCCAAATTCCTTGTTTTTGAATCATCTCTAACGATTTTAAACGATGTGAAATTGCTTGTTGAGTTACATGTACTATGCGTGCAAGTTCTTTTTGCGTTTGGGATGGATCTTCCTCCAATATTGCTTCCAATTCCTTGTCTTCGTTTACTCTCGGCCTTCACCTTCGTTCTTTGTTTTCCACGTCAAGCTCGCTGTTTTTAAACTTTTGAAACCACTCACGGCAACTTCTCTTACTCAAAGCAGCCTCACCATATACCCCTCAGTGGCAGATTTCTTCAAATTAAAAAAGTAAATCAGAAGTTTCCGCAAATTACGCTTATTTAGCACAAAACTAGACATTTTTGCACGAAAAAAATTATGTAAAACTGATACAAAGTAGTGGCGGTTCTTTAATACATTCCCAAGGAACCGCCCATCCTCTTAAATTAACCACCTTTCTCTTTCTATGCAAACCCATAGTAGTTACCTGCAATTAGGGGCAGTGTAAGCTCCCCTGCAGCATCATACCTGAAAGAAAAACCTATCCGACGGCATCCACATAGTCTGAATTTCCCTGGTTCATATTCCATGAACCAGTTCATCTTCTATCGGCTCAGCCTGCCCTCAATTACGATAAACAAACGCTGGCCAGCGTATTGTTGAGATAGCTGTAGCCGATATTCTCTCCATAGTCACAATTGCATGTCACGCCTATACCCCTAGGTCCGCGACAGTTGCGACAATTCCCCGTTATCGGCTATCAGCCGATCATGGAATTTGGGCATGGATAGGATCATTGTTTGGGCAATCTTACCCATACCATGCCTATGATGACCCGCCTGAAATCTAAAGTAAACATACAGTATCTCACTGTGTTCGTTACTTACCCGCATATTAATTCAAACATATAGTCATCCAGCCTGACCCTTTGCCGCCGTCGACGAGGTTTCTGTTGACTTACGTCAACAAAATAATTTGCCTCCTTGTGCACCGGAGCCATACGGCTAGATTGGATATTGCCTACATGGGTGTTTCCAAGGAATCTTAGGCTAATACCATGACCAACCCTTTGTATCATAGGCACATCACTTACATCATGTGTGCCACCATTTGATCTGTGAAATAGCGTTTTTGTTTACTTTGAAACAAAAATCTATTTCGATCCCTGGCATACATCATCAACGATGTATGGGTACATCGCCGCAGCCCCCGACTATCGTACGTCTGTTTAATCAGGTGTCCGCCGATCATCTCCCTCATCGCAGGGCATCGTACTTGTCCTATACGGACACATATAGAATCCTCCCCTATCGATGCAATTCGCGGCCATTGAATCTGATGGATGTGAGTTGCATCGTTGAGTCAGATGTCAATCTCCATGGCGGACGGTCGAGCCCTTCAACATTAACCTTCACCTCTAGCCGCGTTGCATCAGGGAGTCAGCTGGTGTTATTTTGGCCCGTGGTAACAACTGGCTAATTACATTTGTTGTGTCTTTATGCGTTAATCTCCGAAGTACAGTGTGTGTTTATTAAGTAAATTAATATAAATCAATCGACTCTTGTGTGTACTGTAATAAATCTCACGAACTTAAGCGTACATTTATCTGATTCGTGTAATTAAAATATCGTGCGTGTATCAAGCGGTATGTAACTTTAAATTTAAAAGAAAACTCGAAACGTTAAATCGCCGAACGCCAGTAGAGCGTTATGTATGTGTGCGCTAATACTCTTGTGAAATAAAAATAAACAGTTTTAAAACTTTAATCAACAAGGAATCCTTAAGTGTGTTTTATTTTCTCCTTCTTTGGCGAAGCATTTTTATCCGTGGTGTGTTGCGACTTTTCTCTCTCAGTCGTTCGTAAGTTAGTAAAACCGGTGCCCGTGCCTTGGCACAATACGAACTTAACCACAAAGTCTCTAAAATTTTAAGGTTATGTTGTTATCACGTGTTCAAACTCACAATGTTACGTTTGACATCTGACAATTTCTACATAATTTTCTGGTGGGGCCATCTCTTACCACAAGGTGGAATTTATACACCTAATAATTTTTGGTACTTTTTTTTATTCACTTACAAGTTGGGTTTTGTGGAACCCGAAATTAATATTGGGGGACTTCGGTCTTATACAATAACAAGGGTTGTAAATACTTCCCTGTTTACTTACTGGCATTCCGTCACGGGGATCATCCACTCAGTTTTTAAATTATATTTTTGGGTTAATAGTTATGTTAGATTATGTGGAACCTAAACCTATTCTCAAGTAATCCTTGTTCTAATTTTGGTGAGGATAAAAATCTCATTTATTTATCTTAATACAAGTGAATTGAAAAAAAAGAAAAAATTAACCACCAACGTAAAAACTAAGGTATAATAGGGACAAGGATTTTTTTTTTTTTTTTGTTTCGGTAGGTGGAAATCTTCAAAAGATACCTCTGGACCAATCCAGAGGCATTCCGGATTTTTACCGACTAAAACCACCTGCCATCAGGCACACATTCCTGTTGATCACCAATGAACCTTCTTTTAGATATTCCATCACGTGGCGGGCGGAGTTTACCGTCGCAACTGCTGCATCATGTCATAAAAAATATCATTTGTTACGGATCATGCTTGTTTGGAACTTAGCATGTATTATATTACTCCTGTGGGAGTAACTGTCCGTTTCATATGTCTATCCAAATTCGTTCGTCCGGTATTGAATCTCACGCACTCTGTGAGTATGTGTTCCACACTTTTCTTCCCAGTACAAGCAGTATGGGGGATGGACATGCTTATACTTGTGCAAGTATTGCCGAGAGCATCCATGTCCTGATATCAGCTGAGTCAAGTGTCAGTTCAGCTCGCCATGTTCTCTATTCACCCAGGTTTCTACATCAGGTATCATGGTGTGGGTCCATATTCCTTTGGTGGCAGAATCTCACTTTTGTTGCCATTCTCCTAGGCGTGAGAGCTCTAATTGGGACCGCATCCACCGGAGTAAATTTTATCAATTATAACGAAGACAAAAAATAATATTTCACAGGATCGAGGTCGTTTATTGATTTGTGTCATAAGGCTACTTTAATATTGGATCTATGAACTGTGTTCTGGGTTTTACATTTGGTATTTATACTTAGAGCTAGGTCTTATGTCTTATCTCGGTTGCCAATCAAATATTATTTCGGCTCCCAAGAGAGTTGTGTCACAATCTGATCTTTTCCGTAAGTCTTAGCTCGTATCACCATTTGGTATTATCCATAAGACTCTTATCTCGTATCAGTGTTTGGTATTTTCCATAAGAGTCTTGTGGTGGTCGTTAGCTCCTCCCCTATTACTATTCTATTTACTATTTATTGGCCTGTAGGAATCCGGAAGTTCATGACCTCACCTACTCGACTTCGCCATCGTTCCCTGTCCGTGCACTCTCCTTCCACGTTTGACCAGCCCATCCGATCTCCTCAATGTCAAACCTTACATTGTCCTCCCATCTCCGTCGCGGCCGTCCTGCCGGTCTCTTTCCCGTTGGTCTACCGTCAAGAATTCTACGCACGGTCCTATCGTTGCCCATTCGCACCACAATACCGGGCCATCTTAATATTCGCGACCTGATTACTCTCACTATTGTAGGTTTGCGGTATAACTTTCCAATTCGTGGTTGTAGAGTTTCCTCCATTGTCCTGCCCACTCGTCATATTTTTCTCCAGAGATACTCCTTAATTTCCTTCGACGTCTCGTTTCTGGTCGTCAGTATCGCTCGCAGATATTTAAATTCTTTGTCATTTTCAAATATCTTGCCTCTGACGTTTATATGTGTTCTCTGAGGTCCGCCTCCTCTCGCCGTAATCATGTATTTTGTTTTGTCTTCATTTATTTCAAGGTCCACCCCTTCTGCCGCTTGCATGGTGATTTCACTGTTTTTACTCACAGTTTCTAGATTATCACCCAAACCGGCGATGTCATCCGCATATGCGAGCACTTGTGTGACCCCGTTCAGGGATCATCCGGCCATGTTGTCATCTTGTACCTTTCTGATGACATACTCGAGCACAAGGTTAAAGTAACATGGTGAGAGGTCATCCTGTTCTAGTCCGTCGCGGATTTCAAATGGTTCTGAGAGGTGGTTTTTATTCTAACTCGCCCTTTGTTTTCATTCATGCAAATTTGAATGAGGGCGGCATATTTTTTCGCGATCCCCAGCTCATTTACAATATGGTAGAGTTGTTGCTTTGCGACTGAGACGTAGCCTTTTTTGAAGTCAACGAACAGTTGGTGAACCGTCTCTCCGTATTCTCACTTCTTCTCCAGTAGTTGCCTTATTGTGAACATTTGGTCGCTTGTCGACCGGTTCCTACGATAGTCTCCCAGTATTTCTTCTGCGTACGGTGTGATTCTCGCCAATATGACATTTGTTAGCATTTTTTTATTTTTATTTTTTTTTAGTTTTTATTAGACTTCTCTCGGGAGAGGCGAACCTATAGCGCCGAGTGGGCGCCCCGAGATGCCACCAAATAACTGTTGCAGTTCTTTTTGAACAGTTGCAGGTTGTAACGCTCCGGGAACACTCGCGTGGGAAGACAATTACATAGCTTCCCCGCTCTGTAACGGAACGAGTTCTGATGCAGGGAAGTTCGCGCCGTCGGGAGATGAAACACAAACGGGTGCGATCCGTCGGATTGTCTTGTGGAGCGCATATAAGCCAAATTGCGTGGAACAGTACCAAGAATCTCCGAAGAACAGTGATAATATCTGTAAAACAGACAGAGGTCAGGTACGCGCCTTCGATGTGATAGCGACTGTAGTCCCGACGTCAGCGCCGAGTCCCCGATCAGGCGGACCGCTCGTCTCTGTATGCTCTCAAGTAGGTCGAGGGTATGTTTAGGAGCCGAACTCCAAACATGAGAGCAATATTCGAGCGCGGGTCTAATTTGAGATTTATATAGGAGAAGAAGTTGGGCCGGAGTAAAACATTTCTTGGCTCTAAAAAGATAGCTCAGTTTTCCTGAGGCTGACCTGGCGATACTCGACACGTGTTTATGCCATGATATATTCCCACAGACCGTGACGCCGAGCAATTTCAAACTTTCCCCAGCCTCGAGGGCCTGGCCATTCATCATAAGCTGTGGAACCGAAAATCCAGTTTTCTTTGTGAATGTTGTATATTGTGTCTTCGCTGCATTGAAGTCTACGAGATTGACCCTTCCCCACTGCAGGACCCTATCTAGATCCTGATTCAGAGAGTCAATCTGTCTACATCTCAGCCGATGCGACGCAGATGCACCAATCGGCCGGTCACTCGAAGAAGAGGAAACAAGTGTACTAACATCCGGAAAACTGAACACTTTGTTATCCGTTGTCTCCAACAAATCATTTATGTGAAGCAAGAACAAGGTTGGAGCCAAAATAGAACCTGGGGTATGTGGTTGCGAGCAATGATATTCCTCTGTAATTTTCGCAGTCAGATCTGTCGCCTTTTTTGAAAATGGGGATGACTAGTGAGGTTTTCCATTCTTCCGGAGTGACTTCCTTATCCCACATTGTTTTAATCAGTTGTTGGATCTTTCGAGCGGTTGCCTCTCTTCCATGCTTCACCAGCTCTGCCGGTATGCAGTCGACTCCAGGAGCCATGTTGTTTTTCAATTGATGGTCGGGGGTCTGGGATCTGATGGTCGGTTGTATGCATGTCTGGTGCGTTTATTTGTGGTTGATAGGTGCGCACATTGAGCAGGTTTTCAAAGTACTAATAGATTTAATTGCTAGTTCATATGATTCAGTGGCCTGGGATGGCAAAATGTAGAAGCATAGGAGGTATATTGATTTCGGGTGTAATTTTATTTTGACAGAGACGTATATGACCCCGGACGGGGAGGGTAAAGTGTCGAGGGTTGAGTCAAGGTTACTTTGGATGGCCATGGGCACCCCACGGCAAGGGTAGTCAATGGAAGGACGATTAGCAACGTCATTGCGGTATACAGTAAAATAAGGCGGGTATAACTTTTAATTGTTAATACTAGAGATTAGGTTGGTTTCAGTTAGGCCGTATTTTTCAAATCGGAGGTAGTGATTCATCTGCAAGATTTGTTGACATGGTGAGTTGAACTCTGTGTATGGCGACTCTTCACCATCAGTTACCACCGTGAAATGTTGGGGAGATGCATTTAAACGTGGCCGTGATGGCTTGGGAGACGATGAGCGTTCGGGACGTTCAAAAACTGCAGCAACTGGCGATTACATCGCTAAAGTCTACCAAACGGTGCTGGATGACAACCAAATTAAAGTGAGAGTGATAGCAGAGGCTCTGAAAATGTCCAAAGAACGTGTTTGTCACATTTTAAATCAAGATTTAGGCATGAGAGTATAGCGTTTGAAATAATAGTGAAGAAGATCGTGTGATTCGAACTGACGCTATGACAGCTCGAATCACGAAAAAAATTTTACCTAAGCGTTACACACCAGGCTACTGACCGTGTTTAGAATTTGATTTCCAAACTCGACTATATTCCACTGATATGAATTATTTTTATTTTATCGCTTGGTATACAGTTCTGATGTATTTTTCTTATTCGATTTTTCGTTCGGTGTTCTTCACTATTTTTGCTTGTGAATTGTGTGTATCTGTTAGAGTTGCCACAAGAGCGCTGTCCGGGTATCGGGTGCCACGTTTGCTCACGTTAGTGACTATTTTGTGATAGTCATGGAGTTATCTTAATCGATTATCTTCAAAAAGTAAAAACCTTTACAGGGGAATACTACGCATCATTACTTAATCAACTGAAGGCAGAAATTTGGGAAAACGGCCACATTTGCCGAAAAAGAAAATCCTGTTTTACCAAGACAACGTAACGTCTCACACCTCAGCGGTTGCCATGGCGAAAATCCACCAATTACGGTTTGAACTGCTTGACCATCCGCCTTACTCATCAGATCTAACCCCAAGCGACTTCTTTTTGTTCCCTAATCCAAAAGTTGGGCTCGGAGGACAGAGATTTTCGTCAAATGAGGAGGCAATTAACTTCGTGAACAGTTATTTTGCAGAGAAAAACGCCGAGTACTATTTGAATGGGTTAGAGAGATGGGAGCATCGCTAGGAGTAGAGTTACAAGTGTGTGGAGTTACAAGGAGACCATGTAGAAAAATGAAAATAAATTTTAAGAAAAAATGTCTTGTATCTTTGTTAGTCCGGAAACTTGTCAGTCTACCCTCGTATACGTATACGATATATATATATATATATATATATATATATATATATATATATATATATATATACTTGGCGCAAGGCTAATAACCTTGCCCGGAAAAACAAATTATTATGGAAAATTTAACACGCCTCAGACTTGTTAAATAAGGCCAAGACCGGATCACGGTTGTAGTGCCGATGATGATGATGATGATATATATATACACATATATATATATATATATATATATATATATATATGTATATATATACATATATATGTATGTACTAGGTGTATGCATACGTTTTTTCCGGTTCCTTTGGTAACAAAGATACGTTATTTCTTAGCGATATTAATTTTTTTTTATTCAAAATTTTCGCCATCGGCTTCCACACATGTCACCCATATTTCAGGTAATTTATGAATAGCATGCCAGAAAAACTGCTGTATATCGCGGCAAACCATTCGTCGAGCATTTTCCAACTTCCTCGAAATCGCTGAAGTGCTCTCTTAAACTCTCTTAATGACAATAAAAAGAAATAGTGTCTTTCACTAATTTTGCTGTGTGCTGCGTACTATTCACTGGCGCCATATTTTGGTTAAACCGGAAAAAACCGTATGCATACACCTAGTATTCATCTTCCCCATTGCTCGTAAACATCTGATGATTGTATCTTGTGACACACGTAATGCTTTTGCTAATTGCCGTTGAGTTTGAGTTGGGTTGTCGCGTCTCTAACAGATAAACACAATACACAAGCAAATAGTGAAGAATACCAAACGAAAATCGAATAAGAAAATACATCAGAGCCGTATATCATAGCGATAACATAACAATTCACATCAGTGGAATATAGTTGAGTTTAGAAATCGTATTCTAAGCACGGCCAGTAGCCTGATGTGTTACGCATTGGTTCAATTTTTGGTAATTCTAAATGTCATAGAGTCAGTTCGAATCACACGTTCTTCACTATTATCTCAAACGCCATAGGGTCGTCATCCAATAACTTCTGCAATTCCTCGTCTTCACATTTTTGAAGCCTACCAGAGCGCGCACTGTCTTTCACATTGAAATCACCACTTATAAATTGTCGAAACCATGTCTCACATTTTCTAATTGATGCAGCGTGTTCACCATGTGTTTCTACCAGCAAACGATGACTTTAGCAGCGTTTTTCTTTTGATTAAATAAGCAAAGCAATGCGCCCCGCAAATGTTATTTTTCAGGTCCATAACTCGACATGACCACTGAACGATAAAACAAGGGCGCTAATTCTTGGCGGACTCAACTTATGTGTGTTTGTAGTTAAATTTCAGACGAACAAAATGACGTACGTGTCGAATTAATACGTTGCGTAGTTTTCGCTGGCGCCATCTCTTAGCTAAACCGGAAAAAAACATATGCATATACCTGAATATATATATATATATATATATATATATATATATATATATATATATATGTATATATATATTGTAGCGAGCTTAGGGTTCGCTGGATTAATTATTTAAAATAAATAAGAGCCGTTAAATCGATTTTGAATTAATGTAACACTTTATTTGTCCGTTAATAACAACCGTTACTTTTACCGTACACTTATCGCTTACTTATCGCGTCTTTGACTCTGCTTACTTCTTACTTATCGCTTGCTTCACTTTCTACTTCTTACTCATTACTTTCTACTTATTACTTCTTACTATAGCGCTTATCGCTTGCTTCACTTTCTACTTCTTACTCATCGCCGTGTTCTGTGTGCGACGTATTTATCCCTTTTCCTTATTCTGATCCGGCGTTTCGTTTCCGTCCGTTCCATTGTCTTGAATGTTCTACTGTTCACGATCTCCAGTTTTCCATTACTTTATAGAATATTATAGTACTCTGTGTCGGACTCTCTAGAATATTCTAGTACTGATTGTCATATGCGTCACAATATATATATATATAGATATTTATAGATTATCTACTATCATCGTCATCATCATCGGGACAACAACCGGGATTCGGTTTTGGTTTTATTTAGCAAGTAAAATTTGTTAAATTTTCCACAATAATTTGCTTTCCGGTTATTAGCTTTGCGCCATATCTATTATCATGTCACCCGAAAATGAAGTTTAAGTACACAAGATAAGGTACCGGATAAGCAAGCAAAAGCGGGTGTTCATCAAAAGATGGTGACTCTGTCAATCTGGTGGGGTAAAAAATGACTAGTCTTCCATGTCCCGGCTCCAAAAGACAAAATGATTAATTCTGATGTCTACTACTGAAGTAAGTAACGTCATTGCACAGAAACCCCCTGATCTGTTTCACTGTGATAATGCGAGACCACACATTAGTTTTTTCATTCGGTAAAAATTATTACAGTTTGGTTGGGATGTGTTGGCACATCTACCGTATAGATCAAACCTTCCATTTATATCGCTCGTTGCACAATTCCTTGTTTCTGAACACCTCATCAAGCTGCTCCTTGACAAGTTTTTCGTAGAGAAAGCTAAGAAGTTTTAAGAAAAAGCTCGAGATATGGCAGAAGGTCGTCGAACAAACCGGTCAATGCATTATTGATTAATTATACGTTACGTATATTAAAAAAGGCATTCGAAAAACAAATAAAAACACGCAATGGCTTTTTGAACTACTCAATATTTATTAACAACATGATAACTTCAAACGCATAACCGACATTGATCAGATCGCCCCATATTTTCTTAGCACCACGGAAGTTTCCACCCGAGTAAGCCTTTTCAATATCGCAGTGTTGTCCCCAAGACAAAATCTTGCCAGATGGAAAGAAATAACAACAAGTTGCTTTCTCTCTTTTCATATATAGACGGACGTGACAGAGAACTTATTACATGTCCCCGTAAAATTGTCACCAGTTAGCGAAATCTTAACTATATATCACTAGTACCTTAGCATTAGTATGACAGATATTTACTCGACAACTGATGTGATATTCGAAGACACACTGTTTTAGAAGAATTAACAACACAAACGAATCTAACATCGTTTACCCCTACTCCTTTCTCAAAATTATTTATCATAAAATAAATGCTTTTTTCATTCATTCAATTGCCTTATTACCCTCCGTGAGTTTCATCCTTAAATATTATTATTCACATCTCAAAAAGGGAACATCAACAGACCCAAGTAGTTTTACTTCACCTCGGAGGTCACACAGACACTCTTCAGTCATCTGTCAGGACGTGCTCCGCTCAACAATCGTGATTACTGAAGTTTCATTTTAAAATAACATTTATACTATATTGTCCGGGTCGTTTACAATAGAAAGTGGCTCGTTAAAATTATTAGCAGCGCGTCTTACCCAAACATCCTCCGCTTTTCACATAACCAGCAAGTCGGTTGAGGAAAGGTTGGGGGCAAGTGTTCCATCTGTATAAAGCTCTTTCTGCGCGTGGAACCATTTACCCAGAGACAACAACCGATCGATTTAAGAGCCCCCAGGGTTAACTGCAACTGGAAGGAACGCAACAAAGCCCAACGGAGGATACGGGATGATAGCAATCTTATTTAACTAACAATTCAGAACCGGAACTAGAGCGTGTCCCGGCACAGTGCATTCAGTTCCGCAGTCAAAAGCACTAAAGCGATGAATAATAATGTGGTGCCATTCCTACTCCAATGGGGATGGAGCGTAGATTATTCGCGTGCATTAGACAAAAAGTCGGGCCAAGGATTACTCAGTTTCAAAAGGAGGAGATACTAAACTTTGCACAGGGTCAAGTTGAATAACAACGTCTGGGTGAGACTTATTTGTGTTGCATGACTGTGAGTAAAATGCGACGAATAAGGAAACCTCTGATGACGGATTCGCAGGACATTTCGAGACAAAAGATATTCGGATTAGAGGTAACCGAATTACTGACAGATATCTGTGAGCAGAAAGAACGTGTCGAGGACAGGGATTTGGCCATTGGGTATTGTAGTCGAAACGCAGTGGTTTTGTCTTCTAGTCGTGGTATTAATGGATGTAATTTGCAGCATCAAAAACAGGTGTAATAAGTGTTGGGGTGAAAAGTTTCCGGCCTGATAGAGAAAAACATCTTTTGTTTTGGTTGATTTTAGCCCTCGCAACATCCGATGAATGGGAAGGTGCGTTGTGATGGTGAAACAAGATTTTTTTCTTCGCCAAGTACGTAAACAATGGAGGCATCTTGTTCAGTAGGATCTCAAATGTATACTAACAGAGCAATCAAACTGAATATTTATACTCGTATATATATTTATATATATATATATATATATATATATATATATATATATATATATATATATATATATATATATATATATATATATATATATATATATATATATATATATATACATATATATATATATTTTTTTTTTGTATTAGACTTCTCTCGAGAGAGGCGAACCTATACCGCCGAGTGGACGCCCCGAGATGCCACCAAACAACTATTGCAGTTCTTTTTGAACAGTTGCAGGTTGTAACGCTCCGGGAACACTCGCGTGGGAAGGGAGTTCCACAGCTTCCCCGCTCTGTAACGGAACGAGTTCTGATGCAGGGAAGTTCGCGCCGTCGGGAGATGAAACACAAACGGGTGCGATCCGTCGGATTGTCTTGCGGAGCGCATATAAGCCAAATTGCGTGGAACAATAGCACGAATCTCCGAAGAACAGTACCCGTGATAATATCTGTAAAACAGACAGAGGTCAGGTACCCGCCTTCGATGTGATAGCGACTGTAGTCCCGACGTCAGCGCCGAGTCCCCGATCAGGCGGACCGCTCGTCTCTGTATGCTCTCAAGTAGGTCGAGGGTATGTTTAGGAGCCGAGATCCAAACATGAGAGCAATATTCGAGCGCGGGCCTAATTTGGGATTTATACAGGAGAAGAAGTTGGGCCGGAGTAAAACATTTCTTGGCTCTAAAAAGATAGCTCCGTTTTCCTGAGGCTGACCTGGCGATACTCGACACGTGTTTATGCCATGATACATTTCCACAGACCGTGATGCCGAGCAATTTCAAACTCTCCCCAGCGTCAAGGGCCTGGCCATTCATCATCAGCTGTAGAACCGATGATCCACTTTTCTTTGTGAATGTTGTATATCGTGTCTTCGCTGCATTAAAGTCTACGAGATTGACCCTTCCCCACTGCAGGACCCTATATAGATCCTGATTCAGAGAGTCAATCTGTCTGCATCTCAGCTGATACGATGCAGATGCACCAATCGGCCGAACACTGGAAAATGAGGAAACAAGTGTACTATCATCCGCAAAATTGAACATTTTGTTATTCGTTGCCTCCAACAAATCAGTTATGTGAAGCAAGAACAAGGTTGGAGCCGAAGTACAACCTTGGGGCACCCCTGAATTAACAGGATGCAGATCCGAACACTCCCCGTCCACAACAACCCGGATCGATCGATTCCCGAGGAAGCTCCTCATCCAATCGCAAAACTGTTGGGAAAGTCCGTATGAACGAAGTTTGCTCAGCTGTCCATATATCGGTTATAAGTGTCAAAAGGTCCGCCGTGGACCGCCTGCCACGGAATCCGTATTGACGATCATTCAGAAGTCCGTTACACTCCAAATAGTTAACTAACTCGGTATTGATGACTTTTTCCATATCCTTAGATAAAATAGAGAGTAATGCTATCGGACGGTAATTTTGTGGGAGACACTTTTTTCCCGTCTTTGGGATTGGCTGAACTCGAGCGATTTTCCAGCAGGCAGGAAATGTCCTCCGTGGATAAGATAAGCGGAAAAGTCTGCCAAGAACCGGCGATAGTTCTGAAGCACAGTTCTTAAGGACTATTGCTGGTATTCCGTCCAGGCCGCGGGCCTTCCTACAATCCAGTTCACGTAGAATGCGTTAAATAGTGCGCGGACGAAATCTCACATCCCACATGGAAGACTGTACCGGCGAGATCACAGGTGGCTCCAAAAGGCCGGGGTCGACGTTTGAATTCGCCGAAAATAAATTCGCGAAGACATTAGCTTTATCCTTTGGATTTGTGACTAACGTCCCGCTGTCTGTCACCAACGGAGGGGAGGACGAGGATGCGAAGTTACTGCTGACAGCTTTTGCCATTGACCAGAAGGAGCGCGAACCGGTTGGGCACCGAAGGAGCTTATTGATCACCCTGTCGTTGTGAGCCTTCTTCGCGGTATCAATCGCCTGGTTGCACACGTTTCTGATTCTAACAAAATTCGTTCTGTTAACATCGGTGGTATTGGAGCGCCATTGCTTAAAAGCTCTAATTTTTGCGGCTGTAATTTGCTTGCATTTTTTATCAAACCAAGGTTTATCAGACGAACTTCGTTTGATGGAATGTGGAATATACATCTCCATCCCCAGAAGAATAATTTCTGATACCGACTCCGCGCAAGCCTTAACATCGGAGTTTCCGAACCACACCTCGGTCCATGGAAAGGATGCGAAGAAATCTCGCAAATCGTCCCAGTTAGTAGCCCCATACTTCCACCCATGGCAAAGCTGACTAAGCCGGTTATTCGCTTGATATGCAAGTGTTTGCGCGACAGATACCAAGCAGTGATCTGAGTTTCCCAGTGGCGCAGAAACCTCTAGGGTATAAATACTCGGTTCGGATGTCAAAAACAGATCCAGGGTGTTCGTATAATCGCCTCGGGCATTCGGCACTCGCGTTGGCTCCCTCACGAGTTTAGTCAAGTTGTGGCTTACAGCAAACATCTCCGCCAGCCTCCCAGCCTCGTCGGTTCTGTTAGAATGTAACAACCATCGGGAATTGTGCACATTCAAATCGCCGAGGACAACAATTTCAGAAGCTGGGTGGTTGATCTGTATCCAGTCGACGGTGTATGAAAGATGTTTGAAAAATGTCGCCGGCCGATCGTCATTCGGGGAGCGGTAAAGACAACAAAGAAATTTAACGGAATTCCTCAGCACGACCCTCAACCATATGATGTCCAAATTATTGGGTTCCATCGCCTCCATCCTCTGGCAAGCCAGATCGGACCGCACGAAGACGCAGACTCCGCCCTTAAAACGGAATCTCGAATGCAAATCGTATCCTGAACAACGAAGATATGTCGAATCAGTTGACGAATCGACCTGGGTCTCAGTTAGGGCAAGGATATCAGGTT
Organism: Microdon myrmicae; assembly: GCA_963931805.1. NCBI lineage: Eukaryota > Metazoa > Arthropoda > Insecta > Diptera > Syrphidae > Microdon > Microdon myrmicae. The sequence continues at coordinate 109,061,809 of OZ007501.1, forward strand.
TCGCTGTTTGTAAATATTGGTGGACGGCGTTTACGTTCGTATTGATGTTACAAAATGCCGTCACCAGTCGAGCGTGGGCCGAGCCTCGAGAGCGAGCCCGGTTATGCGATGACGAACCTCTTAAAGTTCCGTTATTTATCATGATATCTGCATGATGTTCCTCCTGACATATACAAGCTAATGAGAAATAATACTATAGAATACAAGCCAAATATTAGACCTGCTCGTGCCATCTGTAGGTCAGGCCGAAAACGTTTCACCCCACCCTCGTACATAAATGGAATGGTCATGTTACTCTCAACACATGTTTCGTTTCCGTCACTGTTCGCAACATATTGGATTTGACTTCTCTTGGAAGACCCATACGTTCGATGCTATTTTGTTTCGGGGTGTTATCGTGTTATGAACATGCAGATTTAGAAGTGTCTCAGGTCGTATCGCTTTGTGGTGTTCAGCTGAGTCATGTGACCAGGGAGTCGGGGTACAGACTAATTTAATAAAAAAGGGGTACTAAATAAATAATTAACCAAGCAAAGCCTTCATTGCTTCACCTTTGAATTTTTTCCGCCTTTTGTCGCCGAAAGCAAAATTGTCATTTTTAAAACACGCAAATCACTCTTGATCTATTTTAACATGAGGAGTATATTCAGACTATATTTCTCGGCGGAAACGATGGTTTTCGGAAGTATTATTCTTTATTCTAAGCCAATTAGGTAAAAGTTCCCACAATGTTCCTTGACATTTTTAACACATTTCAACAGATCAAATTTAACAGGTTTGAGCTGGCATTGTCGAAAAAAATGACACGTAAGAAAAATATGAAGGTACTAACGAATACGAACGTTTAATAAAGACTGGCACTACTGTGATAAGTCTCTTTATTTATGAGCTTAACATCTGACAGTTCAATCACGTTCAATACAGTCTCCCTCCAATCCTTTGGGGTTGTTAGCGTCTCTGCCACTCGTTGAAGATGTGTTCAGAGCCTTCTTTGGAATGTGCCTCCAAAGCTGTCTCTTAAGACTTTACAGGTGCGCTTGCACTAGGAAAATGGGTTTTCTGTGATCTCTTTTTTCACAATCAGTACTAAAAACAAATGACATTTTGGCGGATGTTGTATTCGCACTTAGTATATTCCTTGGGAAGTGTTCCGCCGAACACTTTGCACGCGACTCTAATAAAAACCGGCACAAGTCCTTAAAAAGAAAAACGTAACTTTTCTACTGTTATTATTAATTTAATTTTATTCGTTCAAACATTATTCGATTAAGTGCATTGCGGTAGGGTCAAAAGTTTAACCGCTGGATTATTTTACGGCAATTTGCTTATCGCCGGGGATTTGATGTTTGTCGACATCTGGTGCAGCTGTGCCAACCACTTGTGTTTATCCAGCTAATGGATTGGTACACATTTTCCATACTGGTCGAGTCCTTCAATCGCCGTGCAGGCATCAGGAAATTGTTCGGGGCTTGCAGCCGGTATGGATGTCACCTTCGGTCAGCTGAAAAGGTGGACTTTGGGGGAACGTGTCTGTGGGTACATGAAGTCTAGTCATAGGTGAGTATGTTCCTTGGTGGAACGAAGGTATCTCAGCATATGGTGATTTGTGCGGTTCGTGGAACCGCCACAACAGTTCTACCATTTTAAATATACCTCTCATAACGTTTTAAAAATGAGGCGTTCCTTTTGGGAAAATCATTACATAATTTTAAAAACATATCGTTCTTATTGTCTGTTTATGACAATAGTGAACAACAACAAATGACAGTCTGACAGTCTTTGATCTGAACTCATTACTACTGGAGAGTACAAAAAACAAACTGTGGCGGGATTCGCCCCCGCTTGGTAGAAACCTTGATGTGGTGCGGGAGCATAAACTACACTCAGGCTATACTGACGGAAGCACACGCTTCCAGTAGGGCCACCCATGTCAGATAAGCTAGCGAGGAGTAACACACAAAGATCCCACCCCTAATCCAGGGTGTTCCACGTCACCGTGCCCATTGGATGGTTTGTAGCTAGGGGTATACCGGCTGTATAATAACGGCGCCTCTCTAATAACGAGTCGAATCAGAGCAGTAAGCATTCCTTACCATATCAAAGACGGGCTCTGCTATGGCGGACTATTTGAAACCCCAAGACTCGTGGGAACAATAAACAATATACGAAAAACAATCTCACGAAAACCCCGGTAGGCGTAGGTGTGATGAGCCGACACCGCCATAAGGGAACAAATCATCGAGAAAACACCGACTCGGCAAAAATAAGACGTGGAGAAAAACGGAAAACGCAAGCGGGATACATGCGTCGGGACGTGGAATGTTCGAACCTTATATAAACTAGGCGCGATACAGACGGTGGTAGAAAACGCGAAACAATATAAAATGGACATCGTTGCACTTCAGAAAGTCCGACTCCCACATCAAGTAATCGAAACCAACGGGCTTACGCTGGCGTGTGGAGGTATTGATATACATAACCTCGGTACCGGCTTCATCATAAACAAGGAAACTACGTCCCATGTGAAAGATGCGAAATACAATTATGTATTTATAAATGTACACGCCTCAAGAAAATCTACCGACGAAGAAACGGAGGACACGTTCTACGAGACCCTAGAAGAAGTATTTGATGGGATCGCATCATTCGATGTTAAAATACTCCTCGGGGACTTCAATGCGAAAGGAAGATATAATCCAATCAACCATAGGTAAAGAAAGCCTACACGACGTCTCAAATGATAATGGAATTCAAATTATCACTTTCGCTGTATCAAAAGTAGTAGTGAAAAGCTCGATGTTCAACCACAAACAAATCCATAAACCCATATGGAAATCACTCGACGGCGTAACACGTAACCAAATAGACTTCTGGCGTTTCTAACAGATACACACACATTACAGAGGCAAATAGTGAAGAACACCGAACGAAAATCGAATTAGAACAATGCATCAGCCGTATACCAAGCAAGGTTGTAGTTTCGCGTTTCTAACAGATACACCCACAAACCACAAACCCAATAGTGAAGAATACCAAAAGAAATTCGAATAAGCAAAAGCCGTATACCATAGCGATAACATAACAATTCCACATCAGTTAAATGTACTTGAGTTTAGAAATCAAATTCGTACACGTGGCAGTAGTCTGACGCTTCAATGCTTCGCTTCTCACCCGTTTCATCGGGTGTTCCATTCACCTTCTTCACTATCCTTGCTTAACGCAAGAATCCCGACGTGAACTGTACACACAACACACGATCTTCCATAGGTAAAACAGAACTTTACTACTCGATCACGACTTCGGCATAGAGCACCGGCACACTCGCCTGCTCCGACGTTATCTCGCTCGTTCGCCCCTCGCTCCATCGTTCGAACACGAAGTTGATCGTAACAAATTTACTGAGGAGGGAGTAGGGTGGCGTTTCTAACAGATACACACACACAATACACAAGCAACTAGTGAAGAACATCGAACGAAAATCGAATAAGAAAAATGCATCAGCCGTATACAAAGCAAGGGAGTAGTGTGGCGTTTCTAACAAATACACACAGCACACAAACCCAATAGTGAAGAACACCGAAAGAAATTCGAATAAGCAATAGCAATCAGCGCCGTATACCATAGCGATAACATAACAATGCCACATCAGTTAAATGTACTTGAGTTTAGAATTCGAATTCGTACACGCGGTAGTGGGCTGATGTGTTAATTTCAATTTTTAGTGATTCCAACTGTCATAGCGTCAGTTCGGATCACACGTTGTTCACTATCATCTCAAACGCTATAGACTACTTCCTCATAGACAAAAGACCCCACTCGAATATCCTTGATGTAAGATCATATAGAGGAGCAGATTCCGATTCCGATCATATTCTAGTGAGGGGCAAAATTAGAAGACGGCTCGCAGCAAAACTACACGGACTGTCACGGGAAACGAGCAAAAAGTTTGATATTGATAAACTAAAAGACCTACGCAAAAGGGCTGTATATCAAAAGGAACTAACGAATAGATTTAGCATCCTAGAGAGTGGGAGCGGTGAGGAAGAGGAAGCCAATATTGTGGACACTAAATGGGCATCGATCAGAGACACAATCAAGCCAGCAGCCCAAAAGTTATTAGGATTTAAGAAAACAATTAAGTCCAAACCTTGGTTTGACGATGAGTGCATGTCGAAGATCGAATAACGTAAATGCCTCAGAGTGATCCACTTAGAAAGGTATGATGAAGCCAACGCAGAAAGATACGCGACAATTCGGAAAGAGACAATGAAACTTTTCAAACGCAAAAAACGCGAACGGGAGAACGCTCGGATCGAAAAAATCTTAGCAAATTCCAGAGCAAAGAACATCAGAGGTATGTATGCCGTCATAAACTCAATTACAAATGGCTACCGATGAAGGTCCAAAATAATTCGAGACACAAACGGCTGTCATGGCAAGATCGAAGCAGTACTGTGAAAACCTGCTCAATGTGCGCATCCATCAACCACAAATAAATGCACCAGACGTATATATAGCCGAACCATACAAAATACAAAATACAAAATATAACAAATGTCATACTGGCGAGAATCATACCGTACGCAGAGAAAATACTGGAAGACTACCAGTGCGGATTCCGTAGGAAGTGGTCAACAAGCGACCAAATGTAAGGTAACTGCTGGAAAAGAAGTGAGAATACGGTTCACCAACGGTTCGTTGACTTCAAAAAAGCCTACGATTCAGTCGCAAGGCAAAGACTTTACCATATAGTGGTTGAGCTGGGAATCCTGAAAAAATATGCTCCTCTCATTCAAAACTACATGAACGAAAACAAAGGGCGAGTTAGAATAGACAACCATCTCTCAGAACCATTTGAAATCCGGGACGGACTAAAACACGGCGATGGTCTCTCACCATGTCTTTTTAACCTTGTGCTCGAGTATGTCATCAGAAAGGTAGAAAAGGACAACGAAATGGCCGAATCATCTCTGAAAGGGGTCACACACGTGCTTTCATATGCGGATGAAATCGCCGTTTTCGGCGATAATCTATAAACTGTAAATAAAAATAGTGAAATCATCATGCAAGCGGCAGTAAAGGGGGGCCAAGAAATAAATGAAGACAAAACAAAATATGGTATATGATTACGGCGGTAGGACCGTGCGTAGAATTCTTGGCGGTAGATCAACGGGAAAGAGACCGACAGGACGGCCGCGACATAGATTGGAGGACATTGTTAGGCTTGACCTTGGCTAGATCGGATCGGCTGGTCAAGTGTGGAAGGAGAGTGCACTGGACAGGAAACTCTGCCGGAGTCGAGTCGGTGAGGTCATGAACTTCCGGTTTCCTACAGGCCAATAAATAGTAATCGTAGTAGTAATAAGTAAATTAGAACAAAAATAATTAAATGGTAAGATAAAGAAAAATTAATATAAATTTCATGTTTTTAAACACTAAATGCAATCTTTGAATTACTGTATAAATACGAAAATTTAAATTTAAATGAAAAGAAAAGAAAATTAAATGGAATTGAAATTGAGAATGAAATGAAATTTAAATGAATTAAAATTTAAATGTGAAAAGAAAAGAGAGTAGAACACAATTTAAAATATAATAAATACTCATAATGTCTCAAAAATTCCATGAAAGGGGCTCAATCCTGACTAATTTTTTTCACTCAGCACAACAGAATGAATTTATCCACTGTTAGGAAACCAATTTGTCTTAAATATTTATTAGTCAAAAGTGATGAGGCCACACACTCAATTTCGAGTTTTTATATGTTGCACACACACTTTCAAATGAAGAACTTCCAGAATGAACTACGTAAATGGAAAGTGCGTGATGAGCGCACGTAACCAACTGACTGATCATTCATTGGAAAGAGTACCCCCAAGCGAATCATATATGTAGCGTTTCTAGCAGATACACACACGACTAGTAAAGAACAACACCACCAAAAGCACATCTGTGGGGGTATAAGTATTGATGATGCCGGCGTTTGGCACGAATTCCTTATACCTCCCATCGATCCGTGGGAAATGTTCATCTTTATTGAAGAATGCGTAATTGTAAACATTTATAGGACGCACGTCCACTTCCTGGTTGTACCGAATCCGATGCGCATATTGGACGACATCTCCTTCGAGTGGATAGATAAATAAACGATTGAAGTCTAATTCGAATAAGTGAGTTAAGACACCAAAGTAATCAATAAAAAAGATAACAGATAGCACTGCCAGCAAGCGTTTTAATTTATTTAAAATATTCACTAGAGACAACATTCCGATGCGGTCACACAACACATAACTCAGATTATATTTCGACTAATTACAATTGTAATCCTACAGTGTAGGATGTCCGCGGACGAGCGTGTGCATGAGCATGCACACGCGGTGGCAATTCGCGACACCACCACCTTTGATTAAACACGTTAATCGACTGACTTGAAAAGGGAAGAAATTGGATACAACCAAAAGATAACATACTTCTGCTCTCTCATTGCCACGTCCTTCGATGTGTGGTAGGTTACATCGGTAATCTGATGATCGAAGAGAGCGGGACAATAAGAGAACAGAAACATGCTGTACGATTACCTTGGGGTGGATTTGGTTGTATGTGCCAGAATCAATGTAGTTCTGAGCGGAACCCGTTGACCTGATTCGGTAGTATGGTGAGTTCAGTGTACATTGATCCATACGAAGGCAGAACTGAGAAAGAGAGGGGAATTGAGCTGATGATATTCACCTGCAAAAAGAGAACATTGATCCCCAGCGAATGAAGTGTCTGGAGAAAAACCGAAGTAACGCTAGGGAAATATTATCACGTGATTCAATCGAATGTGCTGATAAACTTCCCAAGCGGATCTGCAATGATACGACAACTTTGTCCGGCTGGATTTGGTTGTCGCTAATCTACATGGACACGAGTTGCCGTATGGCAAAAAAGGTAAGCTAAACTCATTTATGCATTGTCTGCGTGGTACAATGAGTTTAGCTATGTGTCCTTGGTGGAAACATGCTTTGCAGGTGAACAGGTAAGTAGGGGGGAATGGGGTTGATTTGACGCGCTGAAAGGCGGTCGAAATTAGGTAGGAAATGTTCGTTGGAATTGTGGGTTGTTTCTCATGTAGAATAGAGAAACCCCCCACACATCCATTAAAGCCGTATACCATAGCAATAATATACCATTGCCACATTAGTCGAATGTGAATGTATTTGAGTTTAGAAATTAAATTCACATAAGCGGCAGTGGCCTGATGGGTAAGAGCTTTGGTTCTATATTTTAGTGATTCTAACCGTGATAGCGTCGCAAACGCTATATATATGCACATTTCATAAAAATATTATATTTACATATTTAATAAAAAATTTTCTCCGGGCTACAAAAAATTCTAACGTCTTTCTTGGCAATCGATATTATTTTTCATATCAAATCAATTGTTCCTCATATTATAACTCCTAAAAATATGATATATATCGAATGCTGCAGCATTGTCTGACAATCTTAATTAAATTCACAACTAAATAAATGGCGAATACTGAATTGCTTTTGCAGTCAATTTACGAGATGTCGATTAATTCTTCCAGATGGATAGTCAGCTCTAACTTTCTGGTTAGAGTTGCAGATGTTACTGGTTACCTGGAAGCGTTTTCATCTTAATGTTGCATTAAAATATATTTTATTAGACTGGAGGATATTGTGTGGTAACAGAATATACAAAAAACATCTTTTCATAGACCAATGCGATGATCTAATCTCTTGATATAAATTTAACTTTTCATTAAGCGCATTAAGCTGTCCCAAAGCCACATCTTGCCTGAGTTAGATGAGAGAAAACGAGAATGAAGTTTGTTCAATTTTTTCAGTGGCTGACATATTAAAGTCCCCAATAAATCAACAAACTTAAAAAGCGGCAAAAAATCGAATTTAATTGCAAAAAAAAAAAAAGAAGGAAAATAAGCACCACCTGTGACAATGCCACCTTTAATGCCTGTCTCATTATTTATGAATTTCATTCAACGATGGTAACGTAACGCATAACAGTGTTCCCAAGGCAAACTGTCCTAGGGACACATTTTCACTAAATCAAAAAATTGTCCTTATTTTAAACTGAGTGCTTTTTCATACCAATTCAGTTTTTGTCGGTTGTTTTCTATTTAACTGTTGCTCTTCAATTTTATGTTGAAGGCAAAAAATAACCAAAATTGGATCGAAGAACCTTAAGAAGTAAGAAGGTTAGAAAGTGAGGCGGGTAGGGACATCATTATTGTTCTCTAGAGAATGGAATGGAAATGTACCTTTTTCCTTTTCATCTCCAGTGAATATTTTATTGGGGGTGGTAAGGAGTTGTAACTAACTTGTGTCAGGTTTAATTGTTTTCGCAAACGTCTTAAAAACGAAGGGAAAATGTTTTTGTACTATACAAATTATAGGAGAAAAGGTCCCGGTCTAAGTTGATTTTTATTGTCACTTTCGGGTTGTTTCCCATCTCTGATATCAAATACCATTTCATAAGCAAAATTAACAGGGAGTGAGATTAATTCAAAGGCCGGAATACCTAATAGCATTGCTTGTACATTTTTAGGGCACTGAATAGATACATATGATTCCTGAGTTAATTCTGTAACTTAGGTTTCCGCCGCTACAATAATGGGCTACTATTATATTCGTACTTTGAAAACAATAATGCATTTAATGGTTCTATTGCCAGAGGGATCAAATTTAAAAGCAAAATCGAATCATTTACAGGGTCATCCGCTTTCCTTACAAATTATAATCTCAGCATAGACGCATAGAGAGATTTCATTTTTTAACATAACTATAGTGTTGATGTAGAGAAGTTTAAAATAGGTATATTCAAATAAAGGATGATGGGGTAGACATAACCATAAAGCGAAGGTAAAGGTGATAACTTTCAGCATATATCGCGTTTGCATGCTTATAATTTAGGGTTATTTTAATCATGTCTGAGATTTTTTGTACAATACTCGGTAAAGCATCATTTATCATATTACAGTACTAACAAAAGATAGTCCGTATTTCGTTAACACTGGCCTTCCATTCCCATTCCACCACAATAGCACCAGCCTTACAGATATAACTCTATTTTAAAATTTACCATTCGTTTTTTACAATCATAATGTTTATGCTGATGCAATAGCAGACACCATTTATCATAAAGTCACAAAAATGATCGACTAGTGCCACTTTTCCAATATCTCTCACACATCGTCGTTTGGTTACAAACCAACTAGGCATCATCTCATATTTTTAGATAATTTAATTACCGCCATTCTATCTAGCAAGCCAGAGAAGCTTCTTAAAACGCATTTTATCACTAGTATCCTGGTTCATTATCATTATGGGCACTACGACCGGGTTGCGGTCTTGGCCTTATTTAGCAAGTCTCTTCACCGGTATCCGGTCCTTATCCGAGACTTGTTAAATTGTCCATAATAATTCGTTTTTCCGGGCAAGGTTATTAGCCTTGCGCTAACCTTTCTCAGGATGTCGCTGCATGCATTGGTTCACTACTTGGCGGATGCCAAAGTAGCTATCCAGGGGTGTCACGTGAAGACTGCATGTCCACTTGGATTGAACAGGGACAAGGATCGTCCTGGCCTACGCCGGGTTGAAAGCAGAGACTTTGCCCTGTATGTTCGCTCCCACTCCCCCAACTTGATTCAGGTAGTAGGAAAAACTATACGGATACCAGATAACCAAGATGATTTTTTCATCTGTTTCTGAAATGTCAGCTAAGCATCTTTTTTTAGTTGTTTAAAATACAAATGCATTTATTATACAAAAAATACTGTTTTTATTTAACACTAAATGCTAATTCCTGTTTATAATTATTCTTTTTATATTTACTTACAATCCTCTTGGTGAATAAAAAACCGTCGTGCGACTTTGATTGTTGTTTTTTTTCCAATTCGGCTCGTTTTAATTCATTGTCAAGTTGAGTCATAAAAATTATTAAAAAAAGTCATTGAGGGGTGTTGTCGGTGCTGAAGTCTAACTTTTGTGTCATCAAAAACAATATATATATAAGCGCCAATTAACAAACAAACTGTTCGTCAAAAAGAAAAACAATAGACAATTTTATTGTGAGTGTTAAGTGTGTCAGTCACATCGTAGATAAAGATGATTTACATGAGGTCATTGATACACTCAAACAATAGAAAGCCACCCGATTCTAAACGATTGTATTCGGTACCGCTTCGTCTCTTGTCCTGCTTTTTTTTTTATTATTCCATTATAAACAATTAATTTGAATTACAAAGTATAACTTTTGTGTGCGCATTTGAGAATCAACTGAGTTTCGAACGAGTAAAATGTTACAAATAATTTCGTGTGGATTTGCGAAAGGTAAAGTGTCCACCATTTAGAGAAAAGGTGTGTGTAACAAAGCAACCATGTAGCATCGATGAATCCGCATTTACTATCTGAAAGACAAGTCTAGTAACACTGAGGAGCGAGCAACAAAACCCCAAAACCTACTCAACGTGGCAGAAAAAATTGTGAGTACGTTTAAATTAATATATATTCATTTTTGTGTGCAAATAAGTTTCAATTTGCAACAATTGAGTTTATATTAAATAATATATTAATTGCGTGCAAGAAAATTTGAACAATTTAGCCAAATTGTTGCAAAATATATGGACACAAAAATATGAAATATTATATTGAGAGTGTACTCACTATTATGGCGTGCGTTTGGATCAACCGGGTGGTTTTGGGCCGCTCCTAAACTTACTAGATGCTGGTATTCCGTTCTGTTTCTTCTTCCCTGTTCTTCCACCTATCCACGACAAAGTCACAGTTGGTGCTTCCAGGGGGTTGGTCCTATTAACGAATTTGCTGCAGGGTTCCTTTTTCCTTTTGTGTAATTAACCTTTTGTTTCGATTGTAAATTTCATAAACGGTTCCTTTTTCCTTTTGCGTAATTAACCTTTCGTTTCGATTGTAAATTTCATAAACGTTTTCACACGTGTGTCCATAAGAAACGCGATGTAAAACCAACACAACAATGCCGGAGAACAATTAATGATCGGTCACAAATTGTTTAATAAACTTAATGTTTAATGTTATCAACTGGATTTACAAACGTTTCGCTGTTTTATGCATGGATTTAAATATACAAGCCAATTTCCAATTACAACTGGGAGCTATCTGCAAAAAAAAAAAAAAAAGAAAACAAAAAAGAGCCAAGCCACGAGTTTTAAAATATGAACGACGATTTTCAATCGATGACCGGCCAACATCGATTTACACAAGAGCTGACACGCACCACCAACTTCTTAATCAAATTGTTGCAATATTATTTGCACACAATAAATATATAATATAATATAAAGGTGCTCACTGTTTTGCCACCGGGTTTGGATCGACGGAGGTGTGGTTACCTTTCCTGGTTAGAGTTGCAGCTGTTGCTGCTTGTGGTGCTCCAATAGGCTTATCAACTGCTATTGCTAGGCGTAGGTAGTCCGTTACTGTCCAGTGTCCGGCTCCCTTTGGATGGGTCAATCGGCGGCGGTGATGGAACGAAAACAATGTAACTAATAGTCCGATAACATGGCAATGTATTTTCATGTGGCTACGATAAATGTCTCGCACGGGCACACATTCACTTTCAACCCGCACGAATAAAATGTTCAATCATTTAATACAAAAATTATAATTTTCTTCAAAGAGTTCTTTATTTTCACACCTCTCCTTTTCTAAATAACAATAATACTATACAATCGAAACACCAGGCAATCCAGGAGCTTCAATTTTCAAAATAACAACGAGACGCCGCACAACGATTTAAAATTACACCACGCGTTAAAGTCCAAAGAACAACATAAGCAATCTACATTGTAGAATATATCTTTTGGTTTTGTTTTGTCTTTCGGCGTACAATAATTTCTTAATTAACATATACTATGTCATCTGATGCCTTCCTTTTTTACATATCTTTAATTTTTTTTTGTGCCAACATAAGAATTTTAGAACAAATCAAAACATCTTAAGATATTCAAATAAAACTAAAACTAAAACTAAAACTAAAACTAAAACGAAAACGAAAACTAAAACTAAAACTAAAACTAAAAGTAAAACTAAAACTAAAAGTAAAACTAAAACTAAAACTAAAACTAAAACTTAAACTAAAACTAAAACTAAAACTAAAACTAAAACTAAAACTAAAACTAAAACTAAAACTAAAACCAAAACTAAACCTAAAACTAAAACTAAAACTAAAACTAAAACTAAAACTAAAACTAAAACTAAAACTAAAACTAAAACTAAAACTAAAACTAAAACTAAAACTAAAACTAAAACTAAAACTAAAACTAAAACTAAAACTAAAACTAAAACTAAAACTAAAACTAAAACTAAAACTGAAACTAAAACTAAAACGAAAACTAGAACTAAAACTAAAACGAAAACTAGAACTAAAACGAAAACTAAAACTAAAACTAAAACTAAAACTAAAACTAAAACTAAAACTAAAACTAAAACTAAAACTAAAACTAAAACTACAACTAAAACTAAAACTAAAACCAAAACTAAAACTAAAACTAAAACTAAAACTAAAACTAAAACTAAAACTAAAACTAAAACTAAAACTAAAACTAAAACTAAAACTAAAACTAAAACTAAAACTAAAACTAAAACTAAAACTAAAACTAAAACTAAAACTAAAACTAAAACTAAAACTAAAACTAAAACTAAAACTAAAACTGAAACTAAAACTAAAACGAAAACTAGAACTAAAACTAAAACGAAAACTAGAACTAAAACTAAAACTAAAACTAAAACTAAAACTAAAACGAAAACTAGAACTAAAACTAAAACGAAAACTAGAACTAAAACGAAAACTAAAACTGAAACTAAAACTAAAACGAAAACTAGAACTAAAACTAAAACGAAAACTAGAACTAAAACGAAAACTAAAACTAAAACTAAAACTAAAACTAAAACTAAAACTAAAACTAAAACTAAAACTAAAACTAAAACTAAAACCAAAACTAAAACTAAAACTAAAACTAAAACTAAAACTAAAACTAAAACTAAAACTAAAACTAAAACTAAAACTAAAACTAAAACTAAAACTAAAACTAAAACTAAAACTAAAACTAAAACTAAAACTAAAACTAAAACTAAAACTAAAACTAAAACTAAAACTAAAACTAAAACTAAAACTAAAACTGAAACTAAAACTAAAATTAAAAATGAATCTAAAATTAAATCTAAATCTAAATCTAAATCCAAATCTAGGGAAGGGAAACGATAGTGTTGTGGTTAATGGACATACTATATAAGGTCCTCCCTTCGTCACACACCCACAACCAGATGGTATGGGATCGATCTCTTTTAAATTTATCGCTTTCACTAATCACTATACAAAAACATAGGTGTGGAATTAGAAATACTCAGACAAGATATCTTTGAAGAATTGTACAACTTACTCACGTAGCGGGCAGTTGTCCTCAGGAAGACGAAGATTTGTCTGAGGAACTATCAATTCGATCATCCGTCGGATTTCCAGTGTCCGTGTTAATTTGATGAATTTCTGATTGTCCAAGAATGTGCGGCTCCCGGAATACCGCTCTTACTCTCAATCAAATCCCAATTAATCTCGAACACATTTGGATTAATATATTCTGGATATCGAACTTAAGTTCCAAATCCAGATCTATGTACTCGAGATACGCAGATTAGTAAATAATAATTTCAAAAATATCCTTGTGTAATTCGGCAACTGCACTAACATCGTAACATTTTCTAAAACTGTGCATTTTTCTTGTAATTAGAATCGAACACTTTTGGAACACCAACACGAAATGTAATTTCCGGATTCGAAGAGCAAATAGAATAAACTTGTATCTGCCATAGAAACAGGCGTGAAGAGCTCACCGATCCACCGATCGTTGGTCTTCTGATGCGATCTAATCCGATATTGGCCTGGGTACATCCGATGTTATTGTGGAAACAGCGACATACAGAAAAGAAACCGCGCCCGATTCGAACAACCCGAATCCAACATTGGCATGAGTTTGGTTATCTTACTATATCGTCCGAAAATTCAGTACGAGTATCATCAACTATTAGTTTAGTGAGGGCAGAACCCTCATTTATTAGGCTTAATTCAAGCTTAAATTAAATTAATATAATTTCTTGCAGACTAACTTAAAGTCTAGAGTACTCGTAGTAATTCAGACAATATTAAAAAATGAAAAAAAAAGGAGAAAAAACCAGAAACGTAAAGAATACTGGTCGATAGGGGAGGTAGGAGGCTAGGGAAGAGCGAGTGTATGTAGGTGTGGTAAATGCGGCATTTGTGAAACAACGACAGTGAAGGGCATGTGTACGGACTGGTAGCGGGGCGGGGTTAGTGGGCTGGAGGGGAGACGTTGAAATCGTGAGTGAGGCTGAAAGGCGTAGGGGGAACTAGTTTGAGAGCGGAAGCGGAGATGTAGGTTTGCGGAGTAAAGGGGATTATTAAAGGGAGGGGGCGTGGTTAGGACGAGTATCTTCTGAGACGTCGTTTGAGAGCGGGAGTGGAGAGGTTGAAATCGAAGGAGGTGGGAAAAGAGTTGCCCCGCTGTAGCATACGCGAGATGGGTTCGTTAGCGCCGTAAGAATGAGCGGGCAAGTAAAAGAGTCGAGGGTTACGTACGTTACGGGGGTTTGTGTGAAATGTTGTAGTGGAGAGCAGGCTTGGGCAATTGATTGAGTCTGACAGAAGGAGATGGACAAAGATGATGCCGGCATGGATTCTGCGCTCTTCAAGTGTGTTCAGATTGATTAAAGGGAGCCGGCCTGTGTATGGTGGTAGGGTCAGCGGGTTTTCCCAGTTTAGTCCACGGAGGGCAAAGCGCAAGAAACGAATTTGAACCCTCTCGATCCTGCTAAATATATGTATTGATCTAAATATATGAGGGATCTGCCCTCACTAAATTAAATTAAATTAAATTATATGTCGGAAACAACTTTTGTCACAGCATGAGTTCTGTCATGTTGCAATCTAAAACTAAATTGGTTGTTCGGAACGATACCATTTTCATCACACCAGTTTATCAATGATTTATTTATAATTTTTTCAAAAAGCTTGCTAATGTTTGGAAGCAAACTAACTAACCGAGCGAAGATTGGCGCGGTTGCTTCTATCCTTTCCCTTTTTGGGGATGGCATGGACTACTGCAGTTTTCCAACGGGTTGGAGAATATGCAGTATTGAGAGCGATGTTCAGCAAAACATTGTAAACCCTTACTGCTTTGAGAGGCAATTGCTTTAGAAAATGTTTGGAATATTATCTATTCTAGAAAATGTCTTGTTCTTTATGGATCTAAGGATGTCCGTAAGTTCATCCTTGTGCAGAAATATACTTGTGTTTATATTTCTAAGGTGAGAATCCGCTTTATTGTTTTCGTTAAGAGTAGTGAAAGTTCTGTTTTCGAAACTCCAATTGTTAAGTTCATTATGTAGCGAAAAATGGGTTTGGAAATCCCTGGTTTCGATGTCGCGGTGAGAATGAACAGATTCGTTCACTCTGGACACTGTCTCGAAACAGGCACCAATTGTGTTTGCTTCGTCTTGCGGATCCTCGACCAATTTTAGCTCTTCGGTTGAGTTGACGTGTTCCAGGGTAAGTCCTGCGTTTAGCATTGTTTGATAATTTTCTGGCGTCCGCGGAATTCCCAGACCTGGAATGTCATGACATTGTTTCCTTCTAAATACTTTATTAATTTGTGGGAACATATTCGGTCCACTAGGTTTAATGGCTTGCATTTTGTTGTTCGATTCTTCATTGATTACTGATCTGAAATTGTCACATCAGTTTTTGAAGATTTTGATTAGTGATTTAATTATTTTTATTTCCTGGAATTTGGATCACTGAACTGTTTATAAAGTAGTATTAGCTTGGAGAGCAGAATGCTCTTTTCCCCATACAGAGCGTTGATCGTCGAGATTCTGTATCGGTTTTTTTTTTTTTTTTTTGGGAGAGAAGGATTCATTGTATAAGTAACAATGTTGTCCATCAGTAAAAGATAATAATCAATTATTGTCAGTCGGTGGATCTATTCTATTGGTGCGTAATTCTTTTTTTATTAGCCAATCAAAGCGCGACCAGTGTGCTTTCCGGATATTAACAGTATGTATGGATTACGGCGCCAAGTCCGTAATGATCACTATCATAATTAATTATACGAAGACAATTTCGAGTAGTTACATCCGTATCTAGTAACTGCATTCGCTCGTCCAGTAAAGGTAAATTGAAGAAGGAATTCTCTCTTGGATACGATGGCGTAGTTGTAGCGTACAAATCTGGTTTTTATTCGATGGCGTTTGTTTGCAACTAGTCCAACAACGTATTGCCTTCTGTGTCCGAGATAAGGTTACACCAAACACTCTGCTTGGTATTGAAATCTTTCGCCATAAAGAACTAGTTATTTTCCGAGTCTAACTTGAGACTTCAGAAAAGGGTATGAAGTTCACTGATAAACTGTCTGCACTGAGGAACTTAAGGAGCCCAATCTGAGACCACATTAATGGTAGATGCCTTTAACTTTTCAAAGGAATACTTATAAAGCGGGCTTCTAGCACCTGAAATTTGCATATATTTGGGGTATCGACTACTTTGTGCTGCAGAGCTTTCTTATTTAAGACGTCGACTCCACCTCTTTGAGTGGAGTTTGGATTATCTAGTCTTATAAGTTTATAATTTTGTAACCCAACTTGTGCCTTTGGTTTAGCGTAGTGTAATATATGCCTGGTGGGATTCTCGGGTTTTACCTGTAGTGGCCAATAATCCTTGCTGATGGATCCTTGTTAATGGACGCTGCGGTTCCGGTTGCTGGGGGCGTGGGTTCTTTTTTAAGTCCCCAGTTAGGTGGCGTATGTTTATAGATAGAGAGGGAGAGAGAGGGGGCGAGGTAGAGAGGAAGATGGGGGGGGGGGGGGGGGGTAGAGAGGGAGAGAGATATAGAGAGGGGGAGAGAGAGTAGGTTTGGGTATATAACAGGCAATCGTAGAGATCCTGATGGATATGTGGATGTGTATCTTTAATCCATTCGGATAATCCAACAGTTGCGCCGTCCGTGAACAGGTGAATGTGAATATGTAAATGCACACGTTCGAAAATAATTTATAGAAAACTATCCATGGAACTCATCAACAAAGCGAGCTGTAGGGAGCGGCCAAATAAAGATTTCGCTAGAAGATTCGAAACACCAACGCAGCGACAAAATAACTTTGAATTATATTAGTATACTATTTATTGTTCGATCTTGACTTCCTTAGTGCTACCAACTGATTGCCGACCTATACCTCTTCTTATCCCTTGCCATAAATCCGGATGCATCGCCCCTTATTGCAGATCCCTTTCTGGTGTTTGTTTATTTTATCCTTTTTTGCTAATGCAAACAAGAGTTACATGCACTTTAAAAAGGGGCAAAGTCCATGGGAATTGGATGAGAATTGGATGGGAATCTGGATGGGATTTTGGGTTTATTTGCATACCATAAAACATGTGGTTACAATACATATAGAGATATGCATTGGGATCTTTAGATTGCCGGAATTGTGTGTATGCGAACCAATTGGGCATTTGGTTCGTTTAACTTGTGTTTGTTTGGACATATGATGCATATGAAGTAATGCATTGTGGTGTTTAGATTTTAGGAATTTTGTGTATGCGAACCAAATGGGCATTTGGTTCGTTTAACACGTGTTTGTTTGTACATACGATGCATGAAGATATGCACCAAGATGTTTCAATTTTAGGAATTGAATTCAATGTTCGACAATTGAGAGTTTGGTTCAATTTGTTTGGCACTGAATTCAACGTTGATTTGGGGATAAGGATGCTTTGTTCGGCAGGATATGGTTTATATATGACCTAGTGGGTAATATGTATGGGGTTGGGGGGGGGGGGGTGGTACAGCTTCCTGGCGCACTGCATTACTTTCGCTAGCCAAAAAAACATCTGAGCGTTCACGATCCAGCAGATCGCTTAGATTATCCCTTCTTTCCATGCGGATTATCGAATTTACATTGACAGCAATAATTTTAAGACCTCAGCTGAAGTGAACGTTGTGACTAGTATATTGAGTTATCCGGAAACTGGATCGATGAGATATTCTCCACTCAACCCACCTGTTCCGTCACTTTTTTTTTCAATCTTCTCAATTGCAGCAATCTGTCTATGGACAGTAAAATTTCCGTTATGTTTGTTTGTGCCTTCGGCTTGGGCATTTTAATGATATTTCGTGGTTGTTCCATTATTGGTGCATTATTCACACAACCTGCCATTTTGACGTATGATACACTAGGTGCTTCGAAGATGTTATAAGAACGAGTTTTTATTCGTTTCTTTTCTTCAACTTGCCTTTTTCTAGTTTACCAAATAACAAAACTGTATGAACATTTATTTTATTAAGAAATCTTATCTTTCTAATACCGTGTGAGCGCGATACAGATTACTAAAGCCATTTATTGGAAAAATAGTGGATTTCTTTTCACTACAACTTACATTTGACACGAGCACGCGATGCTCTTTAGCGGTGTATGAATATTGACACAGCATTTTGGTCAAAAACACCCACCAACACCTAAGGAGGATCGAATTGAGGAAAACAATTTTTGGACCCAATGAGGATGTCCAGAATTAGGTCGCCTCGCGTCTGAATGGTTGGTGCAACTATTTCGAAATCACGGATGTGGGACACACCACTACCACAATTGACAAAATAAACAAAGTCGTAAGAGTTATGTATCCATTAGTGTGTAGAAAGTCAAAGCTTAGCCTCGAAAATGAAATTATAATATTTAAAACCATTTGTCAAGCTATACTCCTGTACGGGGCCCCTGTATGGTGTAATTGTGCTCGCACACACAAAATGAAATTGCAAAGGTGCCAAAATAAAATATTGAAAATGTTGCTGAATTTGCCATGCCATTATTCGACACATGAACTACATGAAAACTCCAACGTTAAACCGGTAGAGTTCCTTATTGACAAAATCAATCGAAACTTCTTCGTCAATTGTTCTTTTTCTGACAATGTTCTCGTTTCCCGTCTTGCGTTATCCTAAATCACTACATGTGTACTCTGTCTATGAAAATTATATCGAGGTCATTACTATATAAAATAACCGGAAGCCAGTGCAATATTAGTCTTAAGATTCAAATAGGGGTTTTTTATTGTAGTTTTCCCTTAATTTATTATTTGTTATTCATTAAAATTGTGCTTTTGTCATTATATAGATTTAAGATTATAGTTGTAAAGGAATTGCTATCCTAAATCTCTTAAATACTAGTTGTAAAATATACCATAAATGTAATTATCTACCAAATAAATTTGAATTGAATTGAAAAATGAGGATATGGGAAGACTAGAGATTTGCGATCACTACATAACAACCCTTACGACTTGAAGAGTGTGGCATTTAATGGTGAAGTATCCATATTTCTCGGGACCTCGAGCGCGCAGGTAGTTGGGGAGTATGTACTGTCTATTGTCCGGTTCGTTCCGCCAGGACCAGTCTAGTAGCCGCGTCAGTAAAGCAGCTGTAACTTCGCCAATTACCGGAATTTTAACATTTCCTTTGGACAGCATATTCTTAAAAGTATAAATTATAAGAACATATATTTAAAAAAATCGCTTTTTTCAAAATTCTATACCAGAATACCCCCTTAATGTTTATTGCTCTGTCAAGTCTCTTTGCACTCGGAGCTCACGTGGCAACTCCTAGTGCTCCAAAAAAAAAAAAAAAGGGTGGCGAGATGCCGACTTTAGGGAGGCAAGGACAAATGTGTCCTTCAACTTGTCTCTGGCTTCTGGTCATCTTGCGATAACCAGAATCACCCACACCCGTGAAGATGTTGGGCTCGGTCTCAAGATATCTGAAAAGAAAGTATGGGTTTTTTAGGTCTTGGTAGGGTGCCGTCCCGACACAGGTTCACCAAGACGTCCCAAACTCTGCCTCGTCCGTCGGCTGGTGGTTTAAGGAAAACAATTTTATATTTTCTGAATACACTTGGCACTGTACAAAGGACACGCTCTGGAGTAGCACCAGTTTTATTGCTTATATGGCCGCGAGTATATTCCTTTTCGCTGACGCGGTATTTAGATTTTCTGAATACACTTGGCACTGTAAAAAGGGCACGCTCTGGAGTAGCACCAGTTTTATTGTTTATATGGCCGCGAGTATATTCCTTTTCGCTGACGCGGTATTTAGATTTTCTGAATACACTTGGCACTGTACAAAGGACACGCTTCAAAAAGGACTCCAATTTCTCTTGTGGTCGCTAGCTAACTGATCTCGCTGGCTGTGCTCGGGTACCCTAGGGGTTGGTTTATCGCACACCAACCCAGCAACAGCCATTTCTCTGCGAACCAATTCATGCGGAGATCAACTCTTTAGTTGCCTTCTGCTGTGTAAGTCATCGCAGGAGCCGGCATCAATGTTCGTAGCCGCACCGTACCCCTGCCGGTGTGTACTTACATATTATGTTTACAGTGGTGGGCGCTATGTGTGTAGCTTTTTCCATAGATACTTATTTAATATCAGGGGTCGCCCGTATAGCCCATACGTGCGACTTGATGTGTCTTTTTATGGGCATGCGTTGTATCTCTCGTGTTTGTATTATTTCAGAGATGTGTCCTTTTATGGGCATGCGTCGTATCTCGCATGTTTGTTCGTCTGCTTGGTAATTCTGAAATTTGTCGCAGGCTTGTGCAACGGAATTAAATGTTCGTTGGCGATTCTGTGTTGTCGGATCGCTACATGTTGTTTCTATAAGAGCGTGGTGCATGTGTTACGCGCTTGCCTATGGCATCACGTTTCACACGTTTGCAACTACGTTGCTCTTTGAAATTGTGTGTTATGCCTTTTTCATTTCAGTGATGTCGCCTGCATTATTATATGTTGGTGAGTTTTCCACCTCAATAGGTTTGCAATTACTTGCAAGGAAAACTGTGCCAGGCGACCATCGAAATGTTTCGTAGTACGTACCCGTTACTGTGGCTTTTTTACAGGTTAGGTGTGTGCCCCTTTGGTTACACCTGTGTACCGCGTCCTACCTTTTGGTAATTTCCTTTTCTTTTTTAAGGTGATGGTGGTGCTGAGGTGTAGGGTCACTCGGTGGGGTTCGGTGCGAACGCCACAAAAGGGGAAGGACGTATCTAAGGATAGTGTGTACAGGATTAGTTCAATTGTTCTCTAACTACTTGGATGGGGGGGTGGTGGGAAAGAAATGGTACAAGACCGGTAGGTCTTGAGTGCGGTAGTAAACGCAGATCACGTCTTTGGCGTCTGATAATCTGCGCTTTGATCGGTGTGTATGTGTGTGTGTTTGTGCTGTCTTGTACTGTGTGTGCGTGTTTGTAGTGTGTCAGCAGTAGACCTTATGGGATGGGTCCAGGAATCCTCTATTATAAAGGAGAATGTTGTTGGGAAGGGTGCTTTCTTCAGTTTTGTACTGAAGAAGAAATTGCGGGCATCCTGGTCTAAGCCATCCCTCCATCGCAGACCTTTGTGGCAGGATGTATGTCCTTCCATACATCCTGCCACAAAGGACTTTCCGGGCACGCTCCTCTTCGCTCATTCGAGCTGGGTGTCGCGCCCACCGGATTCTAACGAGCTTGATTTTTCTTACAAGATTAGCTTCAAGGTAGATTGCGTAAAATTCATGGTTGTAGCGTCTCCGCAATCGTCCTCCTTCACATACGAGCCGCACAATTCTCCTTAAGACCTTCCTCTCGAACGCGGCTAAGAGTTCAGAGTGCCTTTTATTGACCACCCAGGTCTCGGATCCATACATGAGTACTAGTAAGACCATGATCTTGTACAGTAGTAGGTTGAATGTTCTGGATAAATTTCGGGATTTAAAGAGCCTTGATAGACCATAGTAGGCATTGTTGGATTTGATCAGCCGTTCGCGTATTTCTTCTGCTATATTGTTATCGGCTGATAGTACTGACCCAAGGTAGTTAAAGGATTTCACTTGTACTTAGTTTTTCCCTCATTAATGCGCAGTCCCAGTTTTTGTGCCGCCTGCTCCATCTGTGTGAAGGAATCCTCTACAGCCGTATCGGATCTACCGATGATGTCGATGTCATCTGCGTAGGCAAGTATCTGGCTGGACTTGGTGACAATAGTCCCTCTAGTTGTGACGGCAGAGTCACGGATTGCTTTCTCCAACGTCAGGTTGAAGAGGACGCAGGCCAGACCGTTCCCTTGTCGGAGTCCATTATAGATGTTTATTGATGTGGACAGCAATCCCGCTATTTTTACTTGACTAGTTACGTTGGTCATGGTCAACCTACAAAGTCGTATCAATTTGTTTGGAATGCCGAACTCTCTCTTTGGCTATGCTGTCGTAGGCGGCCTTAAAGTCTATAAATAGATGATATTATGGAATCTTAAATTCCACACATTTTTCCATCGGCTGCCCAAGGGTGAATATCTGATCAATCGCTGATTTGCCTGGGATGAAGCCACACTGATATTGACCAACGATGACTTTAGGGTATGGGGCTATCCGATCTTGTAGCATAGAGGAGGGTATCTTATAGGCGGTTCTCAGCAATGTTATACGCCTATAGTTGCTGCACAGTGTGATATCTCCCTTCTTATGTATGGGGCAAATTATTCCACGATGCCAATCTTCCGGCATCTCCTCTTGCTCCCATATGTGCACTACGATCTCATGAATTGCGCGATGTACCACTATCCCCCTTTGTTTGATCAGCTTAGCTGGTATGCCATCAGCTCCGGGGGCTTTATTTGGTTAGAGCTCTCTTGTTGCTTTTAATGTTTCCTAAATGCTTGGTGGCGGCTACATTTGGTCTTGATCTTGGATTGGTGGAGTCTCCAATTCTTCTGTGAGCTGACCATTTACCAATTTATTGAAGTGCAATTCCCATCGCTCCAGAATGCCTTCAGGATCGGTGATCAGATTACCCTCTTTATCCTTGCAGTAAGTGCAGCGTGGTTTATACCGCGTCATACTTCTGCGCCTGGTGCGGACCTCGTTCTCTACTTTTCACTATTATTTTTTTCCCAGGCACTTTTCTTTTGTCGGTGAAGCCCATTTTCAGATCTTCTGAGCTCTTTGTATTTCTCCCCGCGCACCCACGTCCTATGAGACTGCTGCATTGCCCGATATGCAGCATTCTTACGTTCAGTCGTACTCATCATCAAACCAGTCGCCCCGATCTCTACGACTACTGCCCAAGACGGAGTTGGCAATACTAATGGCAGTATTCTTAAGGCGTGTCCATTTCTCTTCTACGTGCGGCATTCTGGCCCCAGGACATACTCGCCCTCCGTCGAGCTCTTCGAGGGCGAGTCCTAACGCATGACCAAAGGTGTTACTGGTATTCTCATTGCGCAAAGCAGCCGTATTGATTCGAACCTCATCCGCGGATGCAATACGTCTTCGTAAGGTAATCTGCGCTCGGAAAACTGTACCAACTGTGACATTCAAGGATATCTTAAAATCCTTGTTTGTGTGTGCATTGGTGTAATTTATTCCAGGGCATTCTAGCGCTATCCTTACTATTATTTCATTGGTTATCTCTTAATATTACTCTACGTTCATATACAAAAATCGGAAAACTCATAGTTTTTATAATAATCGTGTTGCCGATTTGCACTGAATACAGTCAACGGATTCGAAACTGAATGCAGCCCACGAACAACTAATAACAACTGTCAGCAAACAGCTGTCACAACAAAGAATTAATTGACGAGCTCTCATTGGGCAGAAAATGCTGCTCTATCGTGTACTGTTCAACGGTTATAAGCCAGATAAATCCAGTTAATCTTAATGAATAAAAATAACTATTAATGACAAACTATATACGAGGGTTGCCTTTTATATTTCGGGATTAGAGAACAAAAACAAATATTGATCATCGAAAATCACTTTATTGTTTTTCAAAATATTCCCCATGAAGATCTATACACTTTTGCATGCGTTTGAACCAATTGTCGAAGCACTTTTGCCACTCTGATTGAGGTATCTCCAACACATGCATTCTGAATGCAGCAACCGCTTCTTCAGGTGTCGAAAAACGTTGACCTCTCAGTTTGTTTTTTACGTACGGGAATAAAAAGAAGTCATTCGGTGCCAAGTCAGGACTATACGGCGGATGACCCATCAAATCGATGTTTTGGGTGCTCAAAAATGCATTTGCCGCAGCCGATGTGTGAGAGCTCGCATTGTCGTGGTGAAGAGTGATCCGTCTTCGGCGGTTGGTTTTCCTGATTTCTTGGAAGACAACTGGCAAACAAATGGTTGTGTACCACTCAGAATTGACTGTTCTGCGTTGTTCTAGTGGTACGGTTGCGACATGTCCAGTTTTTCCGAAAAAACAGGCGACCATTTGCTTGGAAGTGCTTCGTGCGCGAACAACTTTTGTTGGATTTGGCTCATCTTGAAACACCCAGACAGTCGACTGCTGTTTACTTTCGGGCTCATACGCGTAAATCCACGATTCATCCCCTGTCATGATGTCATAGACGTGTTTCGAAGCACCGCGACCGTATTTTTTGAGCATTTCTTTCGACCAATTGACACGAGCCTTTTTTTGGGCGATTGACAAATTGTGTGGGATCCAACGCGAACTAATTTTTTTGACAGTCAAATGTTTATGCAATATTGAATGTATGCTGGTCCCACTAACGCCTAAGGTTGTCTCAATCTCACGATAGGTCACATGACGATCTTCCAATATCAGTTCGCGCACAGCATCAATGGTTTTCGGAACAACAACTGATTTGGGACGACCTTCACGAAATTCATCTTGGAGTGAACTACGACCACGATTGAATTCACCATACCATCGATAAACACTGGTCCTTGATGGAGCTTCATCGCCAAAAATTGAATTAAGTTCATCCATGCACTGTTGCTGAGTTAATCCACGCCGAAAGTTGTAAAAAATAATCGCACGAAAATGTTGACGATTTAATTCCATTTTTGGGCCGAGATGAATATTTTAAGTTACTGTAAACAACACAAATAGCGCTCGTATGTCAAAACGTTCTGAGTGCGTATAACCTCAAAAATGTCCAACCTTACGACAGAGCTGTCAATTGCCGTATTGCAACACTAGGGTTGCCAAATCCCGAAACATAAGAGGCAACCCTCTTAGTGCAGTGTTGTTCTTTGGTTTTGTAACAGTTGATTTGGGTCTCCGTTCATACCCTCGGTTCTAAATATTTAATAAACGTTTTACTCGTCAGTTGTGAATAAGTAGTAAGCTGATACAAGAGAAGATCATCTAAATAAGCAGCTTTGGGAAGCTGATACAAAAGAATCCTCTTTGTGGAATACGTCTCAAGGAACATACCATCAATTGAAATTCCCCGCGGCATGACTGAATAAGCCTGAAATGCAGATACGATCACCATAGAGAACTATCAGCTCTGTACTAGTGGATTGCACAACTCATCCTGACGATTATTCCTGTGAAATCATCAATAAAACAAAGTAATCGCTGTAATTTTCAACCTAATACGATTGCGTTGATTCCAGACGACGGACCAGAACCATTCGTTGCTGGCCGTTCGGTGCCGCTCAAATCGCGTAGTGAAGTGTTTGTTTTTACCCCCTTAAATGTCAATACAGAGTTCGGCGAGAACTGGATTCTTAGTCGGAGATCGAAATCGAGTTCCAAATCGTGAAGTACTTTTGTTCTTGTATCCAAGTTGTGAACTAACTTGCTGCAAAACAAGATATATTATTACACGGCCTTACAAACACAGTTTCGAAAAATATCTGTATGCATACCAAATACTCGTTCTTATGTCCGAATACCAAACAAAAGATAAACCTTTCTTAAAAATCTCAAACTACTACCTACGCCCAAAATTTAAATAACTAACTTCGGACTCAGCTAATCTGGGTCCGAAGGAAGGCCGGTCTGCAATGTAATTCTCGAATAACCTTCGATTAGTCTGAAAATATTGTTGTTCGAAGCCCTCGACAACGTTTGAATTCGTTTTCGAAGGAGTAAACTGATCAAAGGCCCGTTTATTTAATTACAAAACTTTGCCAATCTGTTGTATGCGGCAGAGGTTTTTGTTTACCAGCGGTCTATGTTTGAATTTTACAAATGTCCAATACCCTCGTAAACTCATCTTATTCACAGCTCACCTTCGAAAGGACGCAGGGTATGCAAATGCGAGTTAGAAAAGTTTTATTACAAAGTCCAGCCATCTTTCCAAACCACACTCTTCTTGTTCCTGCCTTTTTCTCCCTCACTTTTTTGAAGTTGTAACTCTAAAAAACAAAAGAGATTAAAATCAAAAGAATACCACAGTCAAGCCTGAAAATGTACAAAATAATAAAAAGGTAATTCGCAAAATGAAGGTAAAATTTTTTGCAATATAGGCAGACAACTGGAAACTTTTTCCGAAGCCAAAAATCTAACTTAATCTGAAATTGATATCCTCGCTCGAATAACCATTGGAATCGAGAACTCGCAGCAACACTGCAAATGTACGGGTGAGAGCTCCTTTTTACATAGGCCACCAACGGCTGTTGATCATCGACCATTAATCGTTATAAAGCACGTGACCCGAAAATAAGAAGCTAACAAACTCCAGTTGGGCATAAATACACGTAGTCCTGAAGGATACACCAAGTTCCGTTCATTAAAAAGTCGCCTTTGATCACACCGGATTGCCAGAGGAGTGATTCTCTTAGCATACTCTTGATGCCTCGAGTTATCGAAGGAATTCACTTGGGAAATTGACTTTCGAATTTAAAACTTTCGTAGAGCAGAAATAAATAGATTGCGGTCGGAGAGTTAACTCAAGACACCGATCCGCTTCAGGGAGGCCGGTGGATTTTTAAACATGATTAATCGTCGGAATTACTCAAGTGTACTGTAAGAGATGTTCGTTTGAGTTCAGAATGAAGCACCAACCAAGGTGGATTTCCACTTAATTCAGTATGGATATAAATATTGGAGTCGTTGAACAATGTCGCTTTCACTAAGGTTAAATAAATCAGAAAAACGAAAGACAGTGTAGGATATGCAGAACTTTGAGACAAAGACTAGTATGTTCTCCATAAACCTACATCCACGAATAATGGCGTTACCAACAGGAGTATTAGGCGTTTGATAACTTCGTTCTTGTCTACGCGGGATATGTTAGGCTTGTGAAAGACTCATTAAGATGGATCTCTGAATGCTATATTATTAAGGATAATACTGTTGAAAGCGGCGGTTTAATTGGCTTCATGGTAAAAGACATATTTGGAGGGTCGGGTTGGGAAAAAAAAACGGAGGGGAGAAGGATTAGAAACAGCATTCTTCATATTCTGGCGAGTTTCAAAGTACAAGGGGTGTTTAATAAAGACTAATATACTCTCATTGTAGGCAAATACGTTCCATTAAAGACATTTTGTGATATGCACCTGAAAGGGGGAAGAATTTGTTTGGCGATAGCGCGAACAGTTTCACGTGGACTGCGGAATATAGTACACGTGGAAAATTTCGCCTCTAAAATTTAATGATATCTACGTTACACGAGTATCGGGTATACGATGAAATAATGTGCTTTGCCTATGTTAAGAAGTATCAACACTAATGGGGAGTTGTGTACCGCATTTAACAATGTTACGATGAGTAAAAGAACTTGTTTTCGATGGCATAATTATTTCAGGGACAGGGAATGGTGTTATTGGGAGGAGATCCCAGGCAATTTTGAGTGAACTCTTCTCATATTTTACCCAATTCTAGCAAACCCTTATCGATGGAGATACTATTTGGTGCCATAACGACGGAAGACTTAATTAAATTGCGGTGTCCAACGATGTTGCTTTCTTTTTGTAAATGATTATTGCGCAGCAGCGCTTGAAGGTAGTGTACCTATTTTATGTTATGTCACCAGATGGGGGTTAATTTGGTTTACGGAATTTTCCCGTTCGGGTTTGTCTCGTGGTTATGAAATCGATATATTGATCAAACGAGGTGATGGTGATAACCTTGTGGGGAGGAATTATGTACCAGCATGGGTACTTGGTTCACTTCCTCCTCCATCATATATATGTTCCACCGACACAATAGGAAAACGCCAAACGATCACCAGACGGGAATGGAAAAATAAACACAAGATTTATTATAGTTGAAGCAAATTTTTTATTTTATTAGTCAGCCGCAACGTAAACACAAATTAATAGATGTACATCATCAGAGTAAACACAAAATTAATAGATGTACATCATCAGCATCTAGTTCCAAAAAAAATAATTAATGGTTCGTGATATGCGAACTACACTTTAATTGTTAATTGGATATATGCATTATTCGAAATCTTCGTTGACGATCTACAGTCCGGGGTGAAAACTCGCGATTCTTTCAATCCGATGCACCCGACTCGGGTGTGTATTATCTTCGCGTCTCCACAGCCGGCGGAGAGCGGGAGTGACTCGTGACCGTTCTGGCCAGCGGATGGAAGAGGATTCAGCGATAATCATCTCGTGCAGAGATGATTCGCTTATTGGCGTGAGTTTATGGTGTCATGGTAGATATCTTCTCCAATAAGGATATCGTTTTTACCTACCACCAGAGAAACGTAAAGTCTCTCTTGGTGGTATGTGTGCCATCGTTCAGGTCTGTGTGATTTACACGCGCTCGAGGGCAATGGGTAAACGAAGCAGACAGGCGGTAAAGACAAAATGATCGAAAAGATCGTCGTCTATGGAGTGAATCGCGTCTAAATAAATAGACGACGGTACAGCGAAGAAATGTGGTAAAAGAAAAGATGAGACCAGGGCATCATAAAAGTCTTAGATGAATGATGTATAGATATACGAATAGACATTGGAAAATGTGCTAATGGGTTGGTGGACGAAACAAATCCCTTGCTAGCATTTGCATATGCGTATTTCCCAGTTTGTGGGAAGCGGATTCTATATTTGCATTGTTTATGCTTTGAATTCAATTGATGCCAAGAGACGCGGAATGCGTACTTGCTTTGGTTTGCACATTGTGCGAATCAGAGAATTTTATTGCTGGGAGAAAAAGGCCGCCGGCCAATGTGTACGTAAAGAAATTTATCGTGCACATGGCGAAGTTGGAAAATAGACGGCGCAATGTTTATGATCTCTGGTCAAGGTCACATGATATGTAAACCGAGATTTTCTTTTCAGGGATATGCTGTTTGGAACAGAATTCTTAAGAGGAATTTTGAATTCAAATAAATGAATGCAGGTAAGAATACTCTTACAGGTACTTTTAGGCTATATGAATTGGATCTATGTGATGCGTGAAGCATATAAGATGCTAATGCGAATTGCGTTAGCGAAAGCTTATGCAGACTGGGTTGTGGTTATGGGGGTTTTTAAGGTAAGTGTACCGTGGGGTTTGGTGGCACCACCACAACCTCTCCACGTGCGCGGAACCCATACATGACTATCTCGAGGAAGTGTACGATCAACGTCAATCATCTGTTAATAGCAGAGAAATTGGATAATTTTTTTTTAATTTTTAATACATACAAATTTTAATACAGTGTTCTTATCATGATCATATTCGAAACTTTTATTAATAATATTTAGATGGAATACAATATTATAATTTTGTGTTAGAATATATTGTCGTTAACATTATGTGTGTGGAATATGATGACTGTCAAGGAGTTTCCCCCACCCATAGCACAACAAAAAGTCTTTTAAACACATTTTTTAGAAAAATTTCGTATACTTCTAGTACCATTTCAACAATTTCCTTCCGAAAATTGTCTTAAACCGTCAACATTGTGGTTCGCTTCTTCATGTACATAGGATGACCCAGCTTACGCGAGCATAGAGGACAAAACTATAACTTTAACATTTTTTGCTTGAGAGCTGCCATAGAGCACATGTTTGAAACTCCAGTCATGGGAGACTTTTGGGTTAGATTAGTACTCGATATTTGAACCTGCTGAGGTTATTCAGTTGTATATTCAAAAAAAAAATTCCAAATTAGAAAAACTCAACGTACCTGGCGAAAAAACAAAAGACGTAGGCCCTTAAAAGACACCATAGCGGAAGGTGTTTTTCTTCTGGCACTGTTGTTAATTCCAGCCGTTCAATTAAGCAGAACCGATCCGATGCAAATGTTGTGGGGAGGAAGTGTATTGTGCCAGGCATGTGCACTCGGTTCACCTTCCTCCTCCACCATAAAAGTTCCTCCGAGTAATACGCCGAACCAAAAGAACAAAACGCCGCCACGTTTGTCCACGACCGGGAGTAAAGAAAAAAAAAACACTGTCCACCAACTTGTGCAAAACTGCACGGCAAACCGTCCACCAGATAGGAAATTAAAACACACTGTTTAAGGGTTTATTGCTGGTGATCATCATCATCATAATCGGCACTACAACCGGGAATTGGTCTTGGCCTAATTTAGCAAGTCCTAAGGCTTGTTAAATTTTCCATAATGATTTGTTTTTTCCGGGCAAGGTCATTAGTCTTGCGCCAGAGTCTCCCCGACGGGGGATCGAAGCCCGGTCTCCCACGTGAGAGGCGGGTATACTAACCACTATACTATCGAGGAGCCTATTGCTGGTTTTATTTAAATGCTTTTTTATTCCCTTTAATTTATTTTTTTGGTGAGGAGACAAAAATATACGGATTGAACTACATTTTGTGTAACGTTTTTACAGGGTTTACATTTTTTAATTTAAAAGTAGATTAGTCAAACTAATTGGAAAAGAGCAACTTGAGGAGGACATCATTATTCGTAAACATAAACGGAAATTATGACACCCTCCACTGACACCCTCCACTGACACTGTTTATTGGTTATTTTTCTATTACACCAACTTGCTTTAAATGATATATATGCGTTTAGATTTTCTTAATATTTAATGTACCCTAATTGATACTTGGGTATATCCATGGCACTGATAATTGGTTTTTACGTTGACGGGATTATTAAACTTAAAACTGTGGTGATGAAGTGCGTTCGCACTGGCGGGTGAATTAAGACACCACGGTATTTACGCATCCCAGGCGGTACGGGGAGCGGAAGACGGTGCGTCTGTTCGGCCAGTGAAACTGGCTCTCTTAATTACGGAGTGCATTTTCCTATTCCAAGAGAGACATGAAGTCTCTCTTTGGGGTAACCAAACAGATCTCATAGAGAAGATCGTCACGGTACACATGTATGTGTGTACATTGGTTTTTTTTTTATGGATTAAAGCCATGGGAACAAATCTAAAACAAAGAAAAGGGCATAGAGTGTATTCATGAGATGCGAGTTCGGTAAAGCAAACAAACCGAATCTCCTTCGATGATAATTGGTTTTCTGTTTGCTCTTGCCGCTGCTGATGAGAAGCAGATCCCGAAATATGAAAAGACAAAGGGAACGTTTGGGGCTTTGTCTGAGATGTGCATTGCAGCTAAATAAATAGGCGGCAATGCAATGTGGAAATGTGCTAATGGGTTTTAGCTGTAGGATTTAATTGGTGCCAAGAGACGCGAGATGCGTATATTTGTTTTTGTCCCTGTTATGATGGTTACATTGTATGTAAACCAAATCATTTCGTTTTCAGGAATTCGTCTAGGCGGATTTGCCTGGCACCGAAGATGCTGAATTGGTTTTGGGATTCCTGATAAGTTAGGAAAGAATTCTTACAGGTCATTTGTATGCGAAGAGATGCATGAAATGTAGGGATTCTTTAACAGGAACATTTAGATTATAAATTTGATCTATTTGATGCGTGAAGCATTTACAGGTGCTTAATGCGATTGCATTAGCAAAAACGTATGCAGATTGGGTTGTGGGAGTTCTCCAGATAAGTAGGCAGTGGGGTTTGGCGGAACCGCCACAATGTCACAGTAGTACAGACCCATAAGGAGACCTCTCTAAGAACATCATTAATTTGACCTCATTCTGTTCTGTTTGATATAAAAAAAACCACTCTCCAGTGCATAATTTACGTTGCTTTGACGGAATTTCCTCATAAACAATTGAATAAAAGCCTCTTTCCATTCGATTAAGTTGTCGCTTGGCGTAAAGGAATTTAGTCGCCCGAATGGCAGGAATCGATGAGAATTTTTGGAAAAATATCATCATGAGTGATGAGTCGCACTTTAAGCAAAAGGAAAGGGTTAACAAACAAAATTGTCGGCTCTTTAAATATACCGGAAATATACATAAATTAACGGACACCTTCACCTTTAAGTGGGACGTTTTCCTTCAGGAAATATGGGGTGGGTGATGCACATTAGGCTTCATATATTTACCTTATAGTCGCTTTGCCACTAGGAAACTCAGATCGCTGCTTGGTATTGGTTGCGCAACCACTTGCATTTCAAGCGAATAAGCGATCTAAGCAGCTTCACCTCGTACGGGGGTTGCATCTTATGTTTCGGGATTTGGCAACCCTAGTGTTGCAATCCGGCAATTGGCAGCTCTGTCGTAAAGTTGGACATTTTTGAGGTTATACGCACTCAGAACGTTTTGACATACGAGCGCTAGTTGTGTTGTTTACAGTAACTTAAAAGATTCATCTCGGCCCAAAAATGGAATTAAATCGTCAACATTTTCGTGCGATTATTTTTTACAACTTTCGGCGTGGATTAACTCAGCAACAGTGCATGGATGAACTTAATTCAATTTTTGGCGATGAAGCTCCATCAAGGACCAGTGTTTATCGATGGTATGGTGAATTCAATCGTGGTCGTAGTTCACTCCAAGATGAATTTCGTGAAGGTCGTCCAAAATCAGTTGTTGTTCCGAAAACCATTGATGCTGTGCGCGAACTGATATTGGAAGATCGTCATGTGACCTATCGTGAGACTGAGACAACCTTAGGCGTTAGTGGGACCAGAATACATTCAATATTGCATAAACATTTGACCGTCGAAAAATTTGTTCGCGTTGGATCCCACACAATTTGTCAATCGCCCAAAAAAAGGCTCGTGTCAATTGGTCGAAAGAAATGCTCAAAAAATACGGTTGCGGTGCTTCGAAACACGTCTATGACATCGTGACAGGTGATGAATTGTGGATTTACGCGTATGAGCCCGAAGGTAAACAGCAGTCGACTGTCTGGGTGTTTCAAGATGAGCCAAATCCAACAAAAGTTGTTCGCGCACGAAGCACTTCCAAGCAAATGGTCGCCTGTTTTTTCGGAAAAACTGGACATGTCGCAAGCGTACCACTAGAACAACGCAGAACAGTCAATTCTGCGTGGTACACAACCATTTGTTTGCCAGTTGTCTTCCAAGAAATCAGGAAAACCAACCGCCGAAGACGGATCACTCTTCACCACGACAATGCGAGCTCTCACACAACGGCTGCGACAACTGCATTTTTGAGCACCCAAAACATCGATTTGATGGGTCATCCGCCGTATAGTCCTGACTTGGCACCGAGTGACTTCTTTTTATTCCCGTACGTAAAAAACAAACTGGTCAACGTTTTTCGACACCTGAAGAAGCGGTTGCTGCATTCAGAATGCATGTGTTGGAGATACCTCAATCAGAGTGGCAAAAGTGCTTCGACAATTGGTTCAAACGCATGCAAAAGTGTATAGATCTTCATGGGGAATATTTTGAAAAACAATAAAGTGATTTTCGATGATCAATATTTGTTTTTGTTCTCTAATCCCGAAATATAAAAGGCAACCCTCGTATGGGGGTATGGGGCTGCTAACTGGGACGATTTGCGGCATTTCAATTATGTTTTTGGTTGTGATGGAAGTGAAAATATTGAGAATTCCCTAGATTATGTATTTGCTTTATTTACTTAGGAAATGTTGTGCGTAATCTACCTTGCAGTTAATCTTGTAAGAAAAATCAAGCTCGGTATACTTCGGTTGGCGGGACACCTAGCTTCAACGAGTGAAGAGGAGCCTGCCCGGAGAGTCCTTTGTGGCAGGATGTATGGAAGGACACAGCGCAGAAGACCTTGTCTGCAATGGAGGGATGGCATACACCAGGACGCCCACAGCCTGGGAGTACCAAATTGGATGACATCGGCTCGAAATCGGGACCGGTGGAGAGACTTGCTGAATAAGGCCAAGACCGAATCCCGGTTGTAGTGCCGATGATGATAATGATGATGATGGTGATAGATATACGTAGTGTGAATCTTCCTTAACAAATCGTCAAACTTTGATGACATTTTTTTTAGTAGAAGCCTAACCACAACACACTAGGGGGTCGTTTTATTTTTTTGGGCATCGATAAAAAATGTATAGAGGCCAAAGAGTCAATACAAAATTTTATATATAAATTGGTGAAAATGTCACCGATAAGTTTGAATCGATTAAAAATGCTTATGATCACAATTATTTATTCAAAACACAATTGTTTGAACAACTTGCAAATGTTTTGATAAAAAACCAAACTATAAATCACTCCGCCCGCGAATCACCGTCGACGTTTAACCGGTATTCGTTAACATCAGGGCATCGGCTTCAGCAATACAAATGTAATCGCCGTCCACCAATATTTGCAGACAACGAAACCTGATATCCTTGTCTTAATTGAAACCCAGGTCGATTCGTCAACTCAACTTCGTCGACATACCTTTGTTGAAGAGGATACGACTTGCATTCGATAATCCGTTTTAAGGGTGGAGTCTGCGTCTTCGCGCGATCCGATCTGGATTGCCAGAGGTTGGAGACGTTGAAATAATATGGACATCATGTGGTTGAGAGTCGTGCTGAGAAATTCTGTTAAATTCCTTTATTGTCTTTACGTTCCCCGAATTACGTTCGACCAGGGGCATTTTTCGAACATTTTTTACTTACCGTCGACTGGATACAGATCAACCACCCGACTTCTGAAATTGTCATCCTTGTTGTTAATGTACACAGCTGCGGCTGCTTGGTATATTCCAACAGAACCGACGAGGCTGGGAGGATAGCGGGTATATTCGCTGTTAGCCACAATTTGACTCAACTCGTGGGGGAACCTACGCGAAGGCCGGATACCCGAGGTGGTTATGCCAACACACTGCATCTGTTTTGACATTCGAATCGAGCGTTTACACCACGGAAGTCGCTTTGGCACCGAGAAACTCAGATCACTGCTTGGTATTGGTACCTTTCCGTGGTAGCAGGTGTGCTTTGGAGACTCCGATGTTAACGCATGCGCTGAGTCGATCACGGAGATTATTCTTCTCGAGATGGAGATTTACATTCCACCCTTTCCTCAAACGAAATTCATCTGATAAACCTTGGTTTGATAAAAAATGCGAGCAGATTGCAGCAAATAGAGCTTTTAAACAATGACGCTCCAATGCCACCGACATCAACAAAACGAACTTTGTTAGAATCAGAAACGCGTGCAACCAGGCTATTGATACCGCGAAGAAGGCTTACAATGACAGGGTGACTAATAAACTCCTTAAGTGCCTGACTGGCTCGTGACCCTTCTGATCAATAGCAAAGCCTGTCAGAAATAAATTCGCTTCCTTTCGCCTCGTCCTCTTTTCCTTCGTTAGTGGCGGACAGCGGGACGTTAGTCACAAATTCAAAAGATAAAGCTATGTGTTCGCGAATTTATTTTCCGCGGTTTCAAACCTCGACGCGGGTCTTTTGGAATCACTTGTGATCGCGTCGGTACGGTCTGCGATGGCAGATCTGAGGTTCCGGCCGCATACTATTGTTATAAAGATTTTTTGCACTGCACTATATATGCACAACACTATATATGCACTGCACTATATATACACACGCACACAGCCAGATAGAAAATACAAACACACACAGAGAGATAAGCACCCAAATAGTTAAATAAAACACACGTGTCTGTTCTGTTTTGAAATCTGTTTTTTAACCTTTTAAATTGGGTACACCGAATGATCGTCACAGCGAACACAATCAATTTATTCTTACAAATGCAGTTTTTGGGTTTTGATTTGAATTCAATTCACAAAGTTAAGTATGTCCAAAACAGTCTTCTTTATGTTTGAGTAAAACGAGAAATACAACACTGACACTGAATTGGATTTTGCACACGTATTCAGAAGATTCGAATTATTATTTCACCTTTGCGGACACTCTGGTTGTATACAGAATATCTACCGAGGAGATAGAATTTCTCCGTGAAAGGAACTCGACGAAGTCGTACGGTAAGCACAAAAAACCGATGTTCCTTTTCTTAACCACCGTCAAAAGGTTACTTGCAGCGACTTTATCTTCCGTCTTCGATGACGGGTAATAATTACTTTTTTTTTTATTGACCGATCGTACTGACGGTTGCCCACAGACTCTCGAAGTTGCGCATTTGTGAAGAACATCCAAAACTCGGTCTACTCACCCATTACTTCGCTAATAGTCGATGACAGTCCAATCACCAGTGCAATAGAGAAAGCGAATCTACTTGCTGTACATTTTGCAGCTAACCCAACGCTGCCTGATACCACATTAATTCTGTGGAAAATTCCTAGGTTCAACTTCTTCCGTATATGTACCGTCACGGGTGCCGATTCACGAAACTGTCCTCTTAAATGCACAACTGCGCCACTCTCGGTTAGCGATTAGCAAAAAGGAAGCACAACAGACGGTCCTAGCTAAATGAATTCTCTTCATTGTCATGTACTATAGTAAAAGTTGTCGTGACACTTCTCTTATTAAAACTCGAATACTAAACAGTTACACTATTAATTGAAATCAATAATTTATTTTTGCTCTTCAGCGCAGTTAATATAGGTTAATTTACAAGATGTAGTGTCACTTTTTAATTAAAACACGAATACTAAACAGTTACACTCTTATTTGAAATCATTAATTTATTTTAAATTTGATGGGACAATCGCACATTAAGGCTACTAACACTCGACTTTGGTTTATTTAACGTGGAGGCCCCGACATGCCTCAATGGAATCCAGAATGCGATTAATTATTCCATCCGAAGCGACAGAATACCGAAACTTTCATTCATTGCTCGGATGACCATATAAGGGATGATCATCGAAAGGATGTGCACACACACAGGTGAGGTTGCTTCGCCCCCTCATGCTGTGCATGAGCAAGCGAACCGTGGATACAATAATTTCCTAAGGGGAACATAAGCTGATATGGTTGCAGCTGGTGCCAATATCCCTGCATAGGGATTGAAGTGTTTGCACGATCAGCGACTGCGTAAAGTATTTATGGTGATCGTGCACATGTTTGGTGGCATCTCCACGTATTCGAATTCTCGATTGTAAATTTCCATTTTGAGAACTCGACTTGCTTGGGCGATCAGCCATATACCTTCATGTATTTGTCGGTCGGATGACCGATCGATGTAGGCATGTATGCACAAGGAAAAGCTAAGACACTTCCTGCATGTGTGCGGCTGTCGCATAAGGTTATACCTCATGGATATTGTTCTGACATTGTTGGTTGTTAGTTGCTACAACCAAATTGCTCTTACATGTGAAGGATGCCTGTCAGTGTATGGAAATCGACCCGAGACATGTTCAATGGTTGGTTCGGTTCATGTCGGTGATGCAACCAAATTGCCCATACGACACATGCTTGTTTGGTGCTGATGAATTTAGCATCAGTAAATATTGTTATTTTACAGCATTTTACGGCTTTATGGTTCATTATAAACATGTAAGTACATGCTTTCCAGATTTTGTATGTCCTATGTGGGAGTTTTTACGCGGCTAACGGGAAGGTGATTGGTGGTGTTCAAGGGAACCGCCACAGTTCCACCTCAACTTGAGCATAAGCAGCACACCATGAGCCAGATTCGCTTCTGAAGGCGTACTGTTGCACGCGCACTTAATGGGCTAAACGCACACAAATTCGCTGGTCCTGATGGCATTCCCCCAATTCTCTTGAAGAGATGTTCTACTTCACTTGCTAAGACACTGCGGAAACTCTCCCAGTTGTCGTATTCTACTGGCCGTTTCCCAAATAAATAGAAGTCTGCGAACATTCAGCTAATTCCCATCAAGGGCGACAAATTCTCCCTCTCCCCCTATCGACCCATAGCAGTAACTTCTATTCTCTCGAAGGCATCACTTATCAACAGTCAATTGACTCCTCAATGACGGCCAATATGGCTTTCGTAGCAACAGGTCCACAGGAGATCTGAGGGCGTACCTTACCGAAAAGTGGAGCCATTCCATGCACTACCTCGGTGAAAGCAAGAAAGCAGTAATGTATGATATGCCTACGACCGTGAAGTTTAGCCACGAGAAAATAATATTCTGGATTGGAGCAGAGCCCATATTGTTGCAGATGCTAATAATCAATGTCACTTCGTATGTATGTATGTGACTAGACCACGATGTGGAAAGAACAAAGACACGAGGTTATAAGCGAGTATAGTAAAATCAGAAATATCTGTATTAATTATTAGCCGAGTCTCGCCAAGTGGGCTGTATCACATGGAGAACCAACCCACAATTCCTACCTAACTTCGACCGCTAACAGCGT
Source organism: Microdon myrmicae (assembly GCA_963931805.1). Lineage (NCBI taxonomy): Eukaryota > Metazoa > Arthropoda > Insecta > Diptera > Syrphidae > Microdon > Microdon myrmicae. Next base: position 109,100,184 of record OZ007501.1, read on the forward strand.
GTCAGCATAACCCAATCTGTAATCCATTCGCAAACATGCAAAGAACACATCCCAATACGCAACAGCATCCGTCCCCATATCTGCAATTGCATACATCCCCCAACTTACCAAGAATCCATTTCCCAAGCTGCAATAAAACGCATATTCAAATTTACAACGGAATACTAATCATCTCCCCCAACTACATCAAACCGCATATAATTTTTCCCAAAAACCACTTCGGTTAATTTCCTATTTAAATTATATTTCTTGCTTGCAAACAAGCAGTTCTAATTTCCCCCGAAAATAATTCCGGCTCACTTCCTACTTAAACGATTTCCTCGCTTGTAACCAAGCAACGTTTAGTTTCCCCGAAAAACATTTCGGCTTCCATCCTACCCAATACCAATTCCCCTTACTATGTCGTACTCTGCGCCGTGCTTTAACGGTAAACCCGAGAGAAGAGCGCGAAGTGTTGTGTGTGTAAAATGAAAGAGACCGAACGGGTTTGGTTGATATAAAAAATACGCTAGTTTTATTGGCATTCAAATCGGAGGTTCGGATATGGTTTTACATGAGGGTAAAAAAGTGGATACTTTGGTGCACACGGCCAGCGGTTCGGTCTCTGTGCTTCTACTGATTACGAAATCGAAAGTCACTGCCCTTTTATAGTTTTTTCCGTTGACTTTTGTAAATTATTTTAGTGTCAAAATTCCAAGAAGCACACGCAAGACTTTACGTGCTTCGATTGGAATTTTGTTCTGAGAATCGTTAGTAGGGTCTGGGAAGGGGAATCATGAAATGCGTTTTGAATCAAGCATTTCATGATGTTAGGATTTTGGCAATTGAGTCAATGTACGACGAATTAACTTTTGGTTTAATTCGTTGTTCATGTGACTCAATATGGAATTTAAATATAAGGCAATATGGAATTTAAGATTTGGGTTATGATTTGATGTTATTGGGGATTTGGATAGGAGTAGCGATTTAGGATCGCTACAACTGGTAAGGCACCAGCACGATGCGTTGCATTTCCGCGAAACAACCATCGCAACGACCAAGACCCACATTCCCTTGTCTAACCGACAACTCATGCCCATACGTGGTCGCGGTTCCAAACCCATTTCCCAGTATACATAGCGACAAAGGTATTTAACTCAGCCTGTACGGCGGCGATTCACTGGAACTAAATCCCCTATGCAAGCATAGCAACCCCTTTTCAAGTTCCTACTAAGTGGCAGTGGGTTTATTTAGGTATGACTCCACTGCCATGATTCGATGAACTTTTTCTTGCCCTTTCATAGTCAGCCGAGTCACACTGAGCGCGCATCGCTCTTCCGTCGGTCCAGTCGACTTTCGTTATCCAAACCGTGCACACGAGTCCGGTGAACCCGTTAAAAGGCGCAACGTAATCTAGCGTTTATGCGATGTATCCTTCAAGGTATTTACGGGTTGCTAAGAAATGTTGGGTCTATACGCGTTCCCGAGTGTGAGGTGTCGTTGACTGCAATACCCTTTAGAGTACATACAAATTACAAGTACCGAACTAAGCGATTAATTATGAGAATACATGTGTAGACAATATCGTCATCTGGTCAGTGAAGAGTAATACGCCAACGGGTCGGAGTTATGTAAAACGCAAATTTAAGATCCATCGTAAAGTTAAATAAAATATCAATTGGACTACCAAACAAGCCACAAGTGTTTCATTTTTGCTTCTTCTTGGTGAACAGTCGTCGACGGAACAGTCGACTATTCTGCTGTGAAATCCGAGTGGACGACTTTCAGCGAATTAGACGGTGGAAGTTTGGTGAACCCCACGCCTTTGACTGGCGCCCCGACCAAACTTACCCACACAGGGATTGCTGGTTTCTAGTTACCGACGTGGGCAGACACAGAGGAGAAATTGCATGTTAGGACGCGAATGTTACACAGATCGACGTGAAAGTCCCGTTCCATTGAAATGGCCTGATACAGAAAACCATTAGCGCCTCAGAAAAGGATGCAGGTTGCACCCGTCGATAGATAAGCGAAAGCAACCACTACAGTTGTTATGCCCTTGAGGTAGGTGCCCCACTAGATCCGTGCCGAAATCCAGGTCACATCCCTTTCTTGACGAATATTACGCCACTCAAAACACAAAAAACCCTCCAAATATTATAAATCAATCCAGAATATCAATGCCTGAGGGACGCAACAGAGGTGCGAAAAAGAGGAAAAGCAGACACAACTAAAGGAAAGGGTATGAGGTTTTCCCGCACTGTACACTTCCACACAATTTTCAAACTACGGCGCGAATCCCATAGATATCACTGCACTACGCTCGGTCGCAATTGTGGTGATCCGTTTGTTTACTTCGGATCCCACAAAAGATTTGACGCGCGAACCGATAGTACAATTGGGTATCTTATGTTTATTTAAAATAACCAAAATTGGTTGCACAATTGATCCGATTACGAGGCAGAAGTGCATGTGCTGCCTCGTCGGCGGTTAGATTACGATTCAGTGCGAACCCTCGACTTTAACATAGGCAAATCCCTCCTCTCGTTGGTTGGTTCTAGCTAACATCCCATCTAACATATAACATTTTTTTATATTTAACATCGCTACAGATATTTGGTATACCTACGTATATCTCACAGTCCTTTGAATATTTAATATAGTTGAGAATGTTTAATATTCTTACGGGTGTCTAACATTCCTCTGTATGTCTAATAGCACTGTGAATGAAAACATCCCTCAATGTCTACCCTTAGTGGTGATATTTAGCTTTCCTGCAGATGTCAAACATAGAAGTATATCATTCATGTGGTTGCCTAACATTCTTATGGAAGTATAACATCCTCTGAATATCTTACATCACTGCGAATGCCGAACATCTCTGCGGCCGTCGAACATCGCCGTGGATGTTTAGCATCCCTGTAGATGTCTGATATTACCATGGATGTTTAAGATTCTAATCGATATCTGAGACTCCAGTGGATAGCTGAAGTTCCAGTGACTATCTACCATTCCGGAGAATTTCTAACATCCCTCGTCGGGATACGTCGAATATTACTGTAGATGCCTACCGTTCCGATAAATGCCCAGAATCCCTGTAAATGTCAGACATTAATCTCAATGTACATTACGGTTTTATTTCCATAAAAGAGGGCGAGATCTGATAGTCACTATATGTGAAATTGATGGTGTTGTACACTCCGCGACAACAACAACGCTATGTACACTCCGCGACAACTGGTTGAAACACCCCCTTCGAAATACTCTATTACCTTCCGGGCTGTGTGGATTGTTGCATTATCTTGTTGCAAGACGAAATGTTTGCCAAATTTGTTTTTGGTTATGATGCACGATGTCTTTACTTAGGATATTAAGATGTCTCAACCCGTTGTCGCGGAGTTTATGTGTCAAAATTGCTTTAAAGAAATAGTTCCACAGATTTTATGTTCAAAGATAAACAACAGTAAATATCGTGGCACAAATATAGTCAGCCTTTCGTCCTGTTTTGAACATATATGACATTATCGGGATCCCCGAGTCGACGCAGTTTTAATTTTGTTTCTGTTTTCGATTTTGGAGTTATGCGAAGCTTGATCATGGCCATGACTCGTCACAAACGATGTATTAGGATTCCTATACTCCGGCTTTCGCCGGGAAAGTGTCTGAAATGAAAATCCCTTTTTAAGTAAGTCAATTGTTTAACAAGCGTATTCTGTTTTTTAACATACTTCTGTTCCTTTGTTAACAATGTTTTGTCAACTATAAATAAGCTAAATATTAAATTAAATAACAATGTATCTAATCTAAATTACATACCACTCCAAACTCATCAGACAAGTTTGTAAAACTCCTTGATACAATATGCCAACGCTCACAATCTTTTTTCCTAGTCCATGAGGGTAAACATAGTCTTTATAGCTTGATTCACTTAGTTACGCGATGTAAAAAGTTTTCGTATGTACAGAGATGTTCGTCAGAAACAATTAATGGACTTTCCGGACTTTACTAAAGACGAGATACATTTAATTATCATGATTTGAGTGCAAGTTTAATTTAATTAACGAAGAAGTGTTATATTTCACCAACTCTAATCTTGTTTGACTAGAGAATCCCGTTGGTAATTAGTTCATCACATATCTGCAGATAGGGGATGTTTTCATTCCTTAATTAAAAGGGAATGCGGCTTTTAACGCTCATCCCCGAGTGGGAAGAAGTTGATTATCCTCTCACAAATTCACGTCGATTTATCAAATGAGTGTTCGTAAACCTTTACGGCAGACATGTCTTTTGATTGCTTAAATACACAAGGACTCTACGGACAAGTGTAGGCTATGGCCATCATTAAAGAGACTGCAATACAAGAACTTAATTCATTATTTCAATTGAATTAATTTCATTCAAGAGGAAATCACAGGGCTTTACTTGATCATCATTGTTTTTATCTTACCGCGTCCGTTCAAAGTTCCTCGAATACATCTGCCTGCTTTTGTAAAAAGAAAATATCGAAGCTTGTTGGTCCAGCTCCTGAAATGAATTTAAATTCGAAATAAATCAGACGTTCTATCAACTTGTGTGTTTTATGATCCTTTGCATCAGGCAAATTAATTTTGCAAACTTTTTATCGCAATTGCGACCGCATATCAAGAGTTCTGTTGACAATCCGAGCAATTGAATAGCTTCCGGTTGGTATATCAAGGACAGATTGCTTTGAACAAAAACTTCGCTCCATTTGCACAAAGACTTTCTGTCATCCACTCTCCCAGCACGAACAGATTCTTTATGGGAAAAGTTTGATAATATTTTATGGGTGTTTTGTGAGGCTACGTTTTTCAGCCACTTGGTACAAGAAATCTCGCGAATTGTTCAATTAACTCGTAAAATAAGAGTTAGCGCATTTATATCAAACAATTAGTGGAAAAATACGAGTTAATTAAGTATCGAAAACCAATCGTTATATATATACATATATATTTTTTTTTTATTTTTTTTTCTTTGTTTTTTTTTGGTAACCACATTTCATTGAGGAAGCTGGGAGTTGTGCAACACCAATGTGTTTGGATACACATAAAAGTGACCAATTAAAACTGGCGCCACATTCTGAATCATATTTAAGTTTTAAGAATCAATGTCATCGCTTTATGGATTCTCTCAGATTTGAACTATAAAATGTTGTCATTCGTCATTCAAAATTAGTGGGACCGTAAACTCATAACTGGATTCTCTTAATTGGTCTGGGATTGATTTGGTTGGGAGCATTGTATAATGGCTCCCCTAACAAAGTAGAGTGCTGTGAAAAGTTAGAGAAAAGTGCGACAGAATACAATTTGATGCACATGTCACTGTAAGAGGGTAGAGTAATGCGCGTATGTGTCCTTTTCAAGCATATTGTAGAAATCCATTCTGAATGACCCGATTGGAATAACAAAACCAAAATACATAAATTCGGCCGTTACTAAGTAAAATAAAGCAGTTAATCTCCCTTAAATGAATGCCGTGTGTCAAATTTCTAATATTTTGGTTTTTGTTAATTTTTTTTTCTACTTCAACATCTTTTGGTGAATTCCCTTTGCTTCCGCTCGCACTGTGCTCTGGCATTTACGGGCATCTCAGAACCCACACTTATTTAAAAAAAAAAACAATTTAGTAACTAAACACTAATAATCTATTTGTTTCTGGTTTGATTTGCTACGGCCTAACAGGTCAATTGAAAAGTCCCCGGCCTGACACATAGATGGCGGCACTAGAACTAAATCCATATGATTTAGTTTTTATTTAGTTAGCCCTAACCTTCAAAAGACGCGTGTATAAATTTGACAGATGTCGTATCATTAGTTTGTGAATTATAGTATTTTGAGTGAACCAACTTCTGTTATTGTGAAAAAAATGGATAAAAAGGAATTTCGCGTGTGGATAAAATATTGCTTTTTGAATGGTAAAATACAGTTGAAGCAAAAACTAGGCTTGATGACGAGTTTACAGACACCGCCCCAGGAAAATCAACCATCAAGGATTGGTGTGCTAAGTTTAGACGTGGTGAAATGAGCACTGAAGACGGCGAACGCAGTGGACCCCCAAAAGATGTTGTTACCGACGAAAACATTAGAAAAATCCACAAAATGATTTTGAATGACCGTAAATTGAAATTGAATGAAATAGCAGGCACTCTGAAGATATCAACTGAACGTGTACATCATATCATTCACAAATATTTGGGTATGAGAAAGCTCTGTGCAAAGTGGGTGCCGCGCGAGCTCACTTTTGACCAAAAACAACGACGAGTTGATGATTCGGAGCAGTGTTTGGAGATGATCAAGCGTAATAAACCCGAGTTTTTGGTCGGTATTTGTGACAATGGATGAAACATGGCTCCATCATTTCACTCCGAAGTCCAATCGACAGTCATCCGAGTGGACTGCACACGATGAACCCGCCCCAAAGCGTGGAAAAACGCAACAGTCGGCTGGCAAGGTTATGGCGTCTGTATTTTGGGATGCGCACGGAATAATTTTCATTGACTATCTTGAAAAAGGAAGGACCATCAACAGCGACTATTACACAGCGTTATTGGGCCGTTTGAAGGACGAAATCGCCGAAAAATGACCGCATTTGAAGAAAAAGAAAGTGCTGCTTGACCAAGACAATGCACCGTGTCACAAGTCAGTGAAAACGATGGCAAAAATCCATGAATTGGGCTTTGAATCGCTCCCGCATACACCGTATTCTCCAGATCTGGCCACAAGCGACTATTTCCTGTTCTCAGATCTCAAAAGAATGCTCGCTGGGAGAAAATATTCGTCGAATGAAGAGGTGATCGCCGAAACTGAGGCCTATTTTGAAGCAAAGGACAATTCGTACTACAAAAAAGGTATCGAAAAGTTGGAGGTTCGCTATAATCAGTGTATCACCCTCGAAGGGAATTATGTGGAATAAAAAAATCGAATTTTGCCAAAAAAATGTGTTTTACTATGGAAGGCCGGGGCCTTTTCAATTGACCTGTTATATTATAAACAATTTACCCCATGACCATTGTTTTGAATTTGAAAATTTTTGGTCACTATTTCGACAATAAATTTTTTCTGTCTACAGCTACACTAGACTAATTCAGTTTAATTATTTGTAATCTTCTGACCAGGCAATCATTATTTACAAACATATCGGCCTGAATGGTGATGTGGTAACGGTCACCCGCGAACTCTCTTACAGAGAACACCAGTTTAACAGTGCGCCAGTTAAAAAGTGAAGTGACTACATATTTAAAAAGTAAAAGTATTTCAAAAGCAATTTTTGACAACAAATACAATTCCTAAGAATTCACAAACAAAAGACAACAAGGACACATCAGTAAACTAAATATTAATGTAACAAGCGCGACAAACAATAAATATACTCGAGTTCACGCCAAAAGTTTAAATTCAATAGACATGTGGTGACCAAAATTAAAACAGTGAAGATAGTCAAAACAATGAAATTCAGAAACCAAACAAAACAAATAATAAACGTAAAAACTTAATTGTAAATACTAAGTGAATTAAAAACACATAAATTAAAATAAAACCTAAAAGCAAATGTGCATATTGCAGTGAAGTGCGAAAAATAAAATAATAATCAACTATAAGAAACATAATATATCACCTCGGTCGCAAGCGCAAAAAACAAAAATTAAAATAGATTGCTCGTTAAGCAATCTGTATTTACCAGGTGTACCGGTATAAATGCATTAAATAAAATCAAAATAAGTGCATATAAAAACAGTTGAGTGAGGTGCAAAAGTGTTCGCGACAATAAAAACAAAAACAATAAAAAGATAACACTTCAGTCGCAAACGCGAAAATTAAAACAAACAATATATCGCTTGTTAAGAAAGCAATTTTTAAATCATCGTTTGGCGCGAGTGCAAGCTTACTGACTCTTAGCAGGCGGTAGGCGAGTTCAACTCAGCTTGCAGGAGAAATCAAGTCGCCGTGGTTCAAAGGGTCGCCTTTGTTTTTTTTTAATGAAAACAAACTGGAAAGAGCCAGAATGAATACGGAGGACGATAAGAACACGACAACGCACAAACGAAAAGGCGCCCCGAAAAACTCCATTGTGACGCGAAGCAAAACCGCGAAATTGACGATGGATAAAGGAGATCAACAATTGGCGGACGACAGTGAGCTCCCCCTCCCCTCCAATTTTAACATATATGGGGCAAATAATTCATTCGCTTCTCTTGCATCCTCAGAGTCTGAGGATGAAGAGGAAGAGATAAGTGAATTGGAGGCGAAACTGGCGATGGCAAGAGCCCGATTACAAGAGAGACGCCGAAAGAAAAAAATAGCGGCGCTCGAACAAGAACAAAACCAGCAACAACTACAAAAGCTAAAGCCAAAAGTCGGCCAACAGCAACAATCTCACCATCAACAGCAACATTAACTTCAACATCAGCACCATCAACAGCAACAGCAACAGCAACAATTAACACAAAGGCGATCAACGAACCAGCAAGCAACACAGCAGCAGCAAAGCAACAATAACAGCGGAAAAATAAAGATGCCACCAATCAACACCATAGATGTTGACTGTAAGGAATTGGTAAGTCTTTGTAAGCTAGCCATAGGTAACAATTTTGCAGTTAAAAGACTGACGGGTAACAGGCACGCCATTCAAACATATACGGTGGCAGACCACGACAAAATTAAAGAGGTCTTAAAAAGAGCCACCGCGGAATTTTACTCGTTCACGCCGAAACAAACGAAGAGCGTAGCGGTTCTATTAAAGGGTGTCGACCCTGAAATGGAACCGGAGGCTCTGCTCGAAATGCTTCAAAACCTGAAGCACGAAGATCTCGAGTTTACCGCGGTAAAACCATTCACCACACCCAAGGCAAGAAGGGAAAACCGCAAGCTACCCTTCTTTTTGGTGCAATTAACACCCAACAGTAGGATTGGTGGTCTAAGAAAAATTACAGTCTTGGATCATCAAATGGTCACATGGGACAAATTAAAAAAAGGCAGAGACATCCTGCAATGTGTAAATAACAAGTCGATATAAACCCTCTAACCACAACATCAATAAAATCTCTTGTCGTGAATGTAAATTCACTAATAAGAACTGAGAGAAGAGCCACTCTTTTTAACCTGTTGCAAGAGGAACAACCTGATGTACTTCTGGCGGGGGAAACAAAGTTAAACCAGAGACATAAGATAGGACATAAAAACTACGATATTATACGAAGAGATCGACCTAACTCCTCTCAAGGGGGGGGGGGGGGGGGGGGGGGGGTGTCGCAATCTTTATTAGAAAAGGGATCAATCATAAAGTAATATATAGTGGAGAAGTGCGCAGGTTCCGGGTGCTGGAGGCCTGTATCGTCCGCATACCCCTTCAGCAAGGAAGGGGTTTGTATGCGATTGCGGTCTACGCACCTGAGGAGCACCAACAAAACCTATTTATAGCGGAGCTCGAGACACTCTTTCGATGCTTACAATTGCACCTGGACAAAAATTACTTTATCCTAGGGGGAGATATGAACGCCAAGCATAGAAATTGGGGAAATTATATATCTAATGCCAGAGGAAATCAGTTGGCTGGTTGGTTAGATCAGTATCATATTGAATATAGAACTGACCTGCTAGCTACGAAATATCCATCGTTCCCCAGAGGTAGATCGTTCTTAGATATCTTGCTAATCGACTCACGACTGAAATTACTTAGTACCAACAGTCGAAACACAAACTGTTTACGGACAATTGAATACGACAGTGACCACTGTGCATTCACGGCAGTAATAGAGCTTCCGAACGAGCTCGCAGATCTGGAGGAATTCGTGATCCCGCAACCCTATAACTACGGGGCAATGCGATGGCCGCGGTTCACCAGATCATTAACAAGAGAACTTTGTTCGAATGACTTGAATCTGCCAGTAAACAGAAACCCGACAAATGACGAAATCGACAAATACATTCAACAAATGGACGAAACCGTAAAACGAACAATGGACAAAACAATTCCCAAAACAACAGTTACAGATCACATTAACATGTACAGAAACGCAACAATAAACGCACTCCACAAGAAAAAGAGCAGACTGCTATCGAAATTAAAACAATTACACAGACAGTTTACAGACAGACAAGACCAGGAGATAATATCACTGAAATCTCAATTAAAAAACCTCCAACAATTACTTAAAGCTAATTATAGATTAGCAACAAATTTGTATTGGAACAACAGAATTCGAGCTATAAAAACTAATAACCCGAATATGTTCCCACAAATAAATAAAATATTCAGGAGAAATAATCAAAACGAGATTCAGTGTCTCCAAATTCCACGTACTGAGGTAAACAAGCAGCTGCTAACCAACATTGGCATAGATACAGAGAACGCTATCTTCAATAGTGAGCTCTTCGTGATCGAAGATCCTTTGGAGAAGGCGAACGCTGTGGGAGCTGTCTTTCAGGAAATGTACAAGGTGAATGAAAGCATTCACCGAAACCATGACCTGGAGGACAGAATTCGACTGAATCACCTGCACCTCCGGAATGAAATTTCACATTGGCAATCGGAGAATCCTGGTTTTACGGAATTCAGTGACGATAATCTGTCAATTGACATTAATGCCAATGGTGGGGCTAATAGCCTTTTAATCACAAGGGAAGGAATCCAGAGTATCTTCGACTCATTAAGAAGCAAAAAGTCAGTGGGAATAGATGGAGTACCTAACATCGTACTCAAGAACCTGCCCCCAAAGGCAATAGATATATACACGGTCCTGTTTAACAACGCGTTGAATAAGGCATATTATCCCGCGCGTTGGAAAACGGCTATCATTCAGCCCATCCCAAAAAAGGGCAAAGACTGTACAAACCCAATGAACATGCGTTCGATAAGTTTACTCCCAAGCATCAGTAAAGTATTTGAAAAAATCATTAACAAAGCTCTGCTAAAATGGGTAGACGACAATAGCATTATTCCAAATAACCAGTTTGGCTTTAGGGCGGGTCATGAAACCACACATGCCGCAGCTAAACTTGTCTCCGACATACAATGGAATAAATGTAGAAACCAATGCGCAGGTGCCTGTCTGATCGACTTGGAAAAAGCCTTTGATACCGTCTGGATCGAAGGGTTGTATTACAAACTGGTCAGATATGGCATACATAAGCCTTTACTATATGTACTTTACGATATGTCAAAGGACAGGAGGTTCGTGGTCAAAAGTGGTAATGTGACCTCTAATAAAACGTATAATATCAAGAATGGCTTGCAACAGGGTGCGGTACTCTCTCCGATTCTTTTTAACATTTACATTAGCGACTTATTAGATGCACTCCCGCAGGCTATTGCGTACGCAGACGATCTCATAATTTACAGAACAGCTCCGAAAGTTGAGATCATAAATAGTTTAATACAGCGAGATTTCAACAACGTGCAGCGCTATTGCGACAACTGGAAACTTAAGATCAACTTCCAGAAATGTGAAGCCATCCTATTTAGAACCCCATTATATAAAGCCACGAACGACACAAGGAAAACCTGCCGAAAGCTAGTTATCGTGGGACCGCATGGAGATAAACTGGAAACCAAGAGTTTAGTTAAATACCTGGGCATCTGGCTAGACCAATATCTGTATTTCAACAGACATGTAGAAGCTGCTCTGGTCAAGGCTGGAAAAACTTTTGCTATGACAAGGAGGCTATTTCACAGTAGCCAACTTGACAGTAAGGTAAAAGTCATATGCTACATGGCGCTAATCAGGCTAATGCTCATATATGGTTGCCCAGTATGGTTCAACATAGGTCCAAATTTGATGGAAAAGATTCGGGTGTTCGAAAGAAAGTGTCTCAGAAGTTGTCTCAGATTATATCGGACACCGGAATCGGAATACAAAAAGTATTACTCAAATCAGACTTTATATAATGAAGCCTGCATAAATAGGGTGGATAAATTTATGATTAAATTAATCAGAGGACATATTGCGAGAGCAATAAGCTCGTCCAATGACCTAATTTTCGGGGCTTATTATCCAAATACCCTGTACTATGAGAACGTGCGTCGCAACGGTTTTGTTCCACCAGAGGCGTTCCTTGATTTGGACATAAAAGGGCTTATACAGGATAGATCCGGAATTCCGCTGATCTATCATGTAAGAAGATCTTCCGTAGACGGGCGATTGTGCTACGACCGGGAAGTAACGCGCACCGAAGAAGAGCTCCTGCGCTTCAGTAGGGCTATCTCCCACAGAGACCGGGACGATAGTATTAGACAGCGTCAACAGCTCTGGTGGTTGAATGGCATATAAAGACCTGGATACCAAAGTCGGTATAGAATCACACTATCATCACCTAGCTTACATAGACTTAGCTTTTCTAGAATTAGGGTAGTATAAGATTTAAGTTAAGTTAAGCTAAGTGATTTTACATAAAAAAAAAAAAAAAAAAAAAAAAAAAAAGTGGATAAGTTTAGGTAAGTTAAGTAAGTTAAATTTTAAGGGAAAAAAAAAAAAAAAAAAAAAAAGTAGATAACTTTAGGTAAGTTAAGTAAGTTTAATTTTAAGAAAAAAAAAAAAAAAAAAAAATTGACAAAAGTTTTTCAAATTTTTCTTTGTCTTTCAAATAATTATCAGTACTGCCACAAAGTTCTGTCGCCGAAAGGCAAATTATACAAATATTAAGTAATGTTTAGCTTAGAGCGTCTGCGAAGTTATTATATAAGCTATTTAAGCTAGAATTTAAGCATTTTTTGTCTAGCCTTTAATTTAGAAACTAAGAATATAGAAAGAAAATAAAAAAATGTTTAAAAAATGGAAAAATGGTGATGTGCTAATCAATTCATGAATTTGAAAATTACTTGATGGCATTATCGAAACTCTTCATATTTCTTTTTTTAATGCGAACAAGAACGGGGGTTTGGATGTATCCTTAAATCACAAAGCATGGTGCGCGTTGAAGAAGAGGTAGAGAATGGAAAAAGACACTATTGTCCTTGAATATCGGGATCCTTCAATAACGAGGGAACATACGATCGGATAAAGCCGTGGTTCGGCTGAAGAAGAATTGTCGTTTATTCGTATATCTAAAATTAGCTATCAACGTATACTGATGCACACTCTGATTGACGGCCATCTCGGGATAACTTCTCGAGAAGTGGACAACGACGTAATAATAACAACAAGGTAGGCCAACGTTTAAAGGGTTGTTTTTTTTTTTAACTCCACATTTATTTAACAATTCAATTACATATTTTACTTAAGGCTAAATGTGAACTTCTATTTTACAAATATCATTCTTAAATTTACTTACTGGCTCTTCGCAAGCACTCTAAATTATACATTATCATTTTTCTTATGCCTTTCGGCGTACAATAACTAATGTCTTTATAACATGTCACAATAATTGATGTTTTTTTTTTTTTTTTAAATTTATTCTACTCTTTCTATATCATGTATTATTTTTTTTTTTTTTAATTACATATATGGGGGTTGACTCCGGCGCAAGACTAATGACCTTGCACGGAAAAAAAAATAAACAAATCATTATGGAAAATTTAACAAGCCTCAGGACTTGCTAAATAAGGCTAAGACCGGTTCCCGGTTGTAATGCCGATGATGATGATGATGTGGGGGTTGACAAGCAAAATTAAAAAAAAAAACGAAACAAAACGTTGAAACATAAACAAGGAATAAAAATAAAAATAAAAAAATAAAGAACTAAAATTAAATTTTAATTAAATGAAAAAATTAAAAAAATTTAAATTTAATAAAAATAAAAAAATTATTGGGAATTGGGGATAGTGGAAGGAAAGCGGTGCGCCTGAGAGGCAAACTATATTTGGCGACGTATAGTCCTTTCGTCATCACTGATCCACTACCACTTGGGATGGGATTGGCCTTTTATTGATTTATCTCTTTCATCAGGTGTCCCCCAAGGCAGTCATCCCGGCCCTCTCCTATTTATCCTAACCATAAACGACATAGGCTCTTGCTCTAATCACTCCTTCATCTCGCTTTACGGGGATGATTTCAAAAATTTCAAGACACCACGCCCTCCCCTGGACTCCTCACTTCTCCAGTCGGATCTTGACAGCTTCTCGACTTCGTGCCAAAATAATTGCCTAGAAATGAATATCGCCAAATGTCACACAATCACTTTCTTCCGGAAGCGTTCCCCCACTCACCCACGCTCCTATCTCTTACTTAACCAACCGATAACATCGGTTGAATTGATTCGCGACCTGGGCGTCCTATGCGACAAGGAGCTCAAATTTACCTCACATATGGATTACACAATCCTCTAGGCCAACGCCGCCCTTTGGTTTGTAAAACGCTGGTCGAAGGAATTCCTTACCCCCTATGTCACCAGATCACTCTACACAACCTTTGTCCAGCCACTACTCGAACACGCTAGTCAGGTCTGGTCCCCGTATCAAGTGTCTCACATTCGCAGTATTGAAGGTGTTCAACGTCGTTTCTTGCGCTTTGCCCTCTGCGGACTAAACTGGGAAAATCCGTTGACTCTACCACCATACACAAGCCGGCTCCCTCTAATCAATCTAAACACACTTGAAGAGCGCAGAATCCATGGCGACATCATCTTTGTCCTTCGCCTTCTGTCTGGCTCAATCAATTGCCCAAGCTTGCTCTCCACTTTAACATTTCATACAAACCCCCGTAACGTACGTAACCCTCGACTCTTTTACTTGCCCGCTCATCACACTTCTTACGGCGCTAACGAACTCATCTCGCGTATGCTACGACGGGTCAACTCTTTCTCCACCTTCGATTTCAACATCTCCACTCCCGCTCTTAAACGAATTCTCAGAGGAAACCCGTCCTAAATCAGCCCCCTCCCTTCAATAACCCCTGTACTCCGCAATCCTCTCCTCTCTCTCCCCCAAACTAGTTCTCCCCTACATCTTTCCAACCCCACCCACAACCCCCCTGCCCCGCAATCACCGCCCCTGTATCAGTCCAAACACATGTCATCCACTGTCGCACAAAGGCCGCGTTTACCACCCCCACATACACTCGCTCTTCTGCCTGCTCCCTTTCATCACATTTCACACAAACCACCGAAACCTGGGAAACCCCCGTCTTTTCTGTTTGCCCACCCCCATACTTCTTACGGCTGTAATGAACGTATTTCGCGAATGCTGAGGTGAGCAAACTCTTACCCCGCCTTATTTAACTTCAATCGCATCTCTCCCGCTCTTAAACGTCATCTCCTTCCTTACCCCTCCACCCGGCCCCCCTCACCCGCTACACTCTCAAACCTGCACTTTTACACCCTAGCTTCCGGCTTTTTCTTTTCTGTCCTGCCACGCACACTATCGTCTATCCATCTCCTGTTAGTTGGCTATACAGCCCCCCCCCCCCCCCCCCCAACCAACTGTGAAGGCTGATACCTAAATAAGTGAATAATTAAAAAAAAATCGAAAGACATTCTCGTTAGCACACAACCCGTACGTTGGTCCCGGCCAAGCCCCCCCCCCCCCCCCCCACCCCCACCTCCTTTATTTTTAAATGACATTTTTTTGTACTAAGAGAAATTAAAGAGGGTTATACCCTCACTTCAATTCAATTAAATTCCATGCAATACATAGTAATCATTTATAGCAGTTTGAAACGCTAAAAGTGAACATAGTCACCATTGGAAATATAATTTGGACCTTTGAACTAAAAGACTTTGTTGGTATTGCCGTTAATTTACTAATTTGCAATTTTTTCCCTTGGCCCATTATTTTTGACTACTTTATGAAGGAAAAACCCTTTTCCGGTTCCTACTCGAAACCATAACAACGATAATTTGCAAGGAAGTTTGCTCTTTACGGGTAAGGATAATCCTACCCACACGCAGCCCCAGTGAACAGTATCACAATTTTCCAGTTGAATGGTGTTTTTAAAATCAAGCCGAGTAAACGTTTGCACGCCTTTTGCTCATAGGCGCAGATTCCTATTACAATTGGGACTGAGGGAAACGATGGAAAATCTAATTTGTAGGAAAATTAGGGTAGCATCCTTTATATTTTTTTACCATCCAGTTTGCCGTTCTAGTTTAAGGACTTAAGCCGATGAAGCTGGCATCTGAGTCAGCAAGTGAATTAAGAGCTTCAATTTAATTGCAATAAATTGTGCAACTTGCTCAAGCATGCATAAATGGTAGAAGTCCTTTCAAGCGTTCATTTTCCTCAAAATCGATTGTAATACTTAGTTGTTTAAATGGACAAACTTTTGGTCTGAGTCAACACATTGCTTAGGCAGTTATAAATTGCCAACCGCATAAATCACCACTGATTGTGGTTGAAGATGGCAAAATGGAATAGGAGAAAAGGATGTTGAGGCTGAGGTAGAGCAAAGAAAAGGGGAGGACGTGGGAGTGTGAGCGACAAAGTTAAGGGGAAGAATTTGGGGGTACATCGCGTTATAACTATTTAGTATATTATTTTGGCGAAGATTACATCAGTTTCCATAGTTATGTATGCATTCAGCGAAATTACAATTTACCAAGAAGTAATAAATTCCAGCGAAACTGTGTAACTGAGGAAAGCAATGGTTGGGAAAGTGGACTCTTTAATAATACACAAATCAAGGGACCTAATAGAATTACCCTCTGATATTAGGCCGGTCAAATGGGAATTGGTCTATAACAACTGCTGGCAAGGCAAGTTTGAGAACACGACTAGCAGCTAAGGGCTGTAGTCAAAGAAAAGGAGTGGATTACAATGAAGTCTATACGACAGTATCCAGTTTTGGAACAGTTCGTTTGCATGTCGTCAATATCGAGAAATACTGAAACGACGATCAGTAGCCTCAATGGCTGAGTTGGAAAGGAGGTTGTGTCTTGCGTTTGATTGTGCAAACCTAGGTTCAATTGACAACTCTTGCTATTGTGCATTTCGGCACAATTACCGAGTGGTAGTTTTAGTCCTAAAGCCCAGCTGCACGGTGAAATACCACCCCATTAAGCTATAGGCTTTGTGAAATGGTTGAGCTTCTTTCGGAGCTTGGCTGCTGGACCCGGTTGAGAAAAAAAAACTTGTATGTCAAGAGGCTAACTCAGAGCTATAGGATCGCCTTTCCTGGAAAAAGTAAAATGAAAAAAAAAAAAGGTTTAAGGGGTCCTCTATAAACCACTTAACACTTTTTATTGACCAAATATTCTTATCAACTACAGTTTGAATTTCGATATGAGGAGCCAATCCCTTGTATTGAGGAAAGCGGTATTTTTAGAACAAATCTCTAATGTATAGTCACGTGCATATCTGTGGGGGTATAAGTTGGTATGCCTGGTACGACACGGATTCCTTATATTCCCAACGACGTTGCTCCGATGAGGATAGTCCACCCAGGAAGACAGGAACAATAGAAAACACACTTATGTTGGTTGGTTGTATAAATGTTTTTTTTTTGTAATTTGATTTTGTTGCGCCATCGCGGCTGTTTTTAATTAACATTTTGATAAGTAGAACGTTCTTGGGCACTCGAGGTGCGTTATCCTGTTACACGAAAAACAGCTAAAGATACATTTTTACCGCAATATAAATACAATTTAAATCACTATAACTTTACACTTCTTCTGTTTCGTTAGAAAGTCTCCGATTTCCGACAGTTAATTTAGTTACGTTAGGGACTGTTCGCGGACGAGCGTGTGCATAAGCATGCACACGCGGCGGTGGTTAGCGTCACGACTTCCTCCTGTTAATCTTCTTAATCGACTGAAGTGTCTGGAGAAAAGCCGAAGTAACACTAGGGGAATATTATCACGTGATTCAATTGAATGTTTTGATAATTTTCCCCAGCGGTTCTGCAATGATGCGACAACTTCGTCCGGCTGGATTTGGTTGTCGCTAATCGACATGAACAAGAGTTGCCGCATGGCAAAAAAGGGAAACTAAACTCATTTATGCATTGTCTGCGTGGAACAATGAGTTTAGCTATATGTCCTTGGTGGTAACATGCTTTACAGGTGAACGGGTAAGTAGGGGGGAATGGGGTTGGTTTGACGCGCTGTAAAGCGGTCGAAATTAGATGGAATTAGCCGGAAATGGTGGGTGGTTCTCCATGTAGTATAGAGAAACCCCCACATATCCTCTTTGAATCACTCCTAAGAGCCATGAATCCTTCACTATCCGTCCTTTTTCGTATTTTCGTCGACCAATTTTGCACTCCTTTGGCTTAACAATTTCTCTGTGACGTCTTATTTGATTTTTATTTTCAAAATATTCGTCTAGGACAATAATATAAATTTGGCTACAAAACGAAAAGCGGCCAACAACTGTTTTCCTTGAAAGCTCTTGCCGTTCCACAGTGGCGCTTGCTCGAAATTTAAATTAAGAGCAAAACTGTATGTAAACAACAAACATCTTGTTCCAGATATGGGTTTTCCAATAGGGACAACTTTTGTTTTTAAATAAAACGCAAACCATTTGAGATATTTCAAAAACTTTATTATCGGCTTGAAACACAATCAAAACATTTATGAATCGAACTCGACTTCGTTCATGTGGCCACCGTGAGAGGCTGCGTTCACAAATTAAATTCAAAGTTGCCAAGTCCCTATTGGAAAACCCTTCATAGTTATATTTTGCTATACCACCATTGTGGCTGTGTTTACAATTTGTCTGGCACACAAAAATGCTACAGTTTAATCACGAATTTGCTGGTAACAACGGATAACAAAGTGTTCAGTTTTGCGGATGATAGTACGCTTGTTTCCTGCTTTTCGAGTGTTGTTTCCTACGTCGCCAGCTGAGATGCAGACAGATTGACTCTCTGAATCAGGATCTAGACAAGGTCCTGCAGTGGGAATGGGCCAATCTCGTCTACTTCAATGCATCGAGGACACAATATACAACAATCACAAAGAAAAGTGGATCATCGGTTTCACAGTTGATGATGAATGGCCAGGCCCTCGAATCTGGGGAAAGCTTGAAATTGCTCCGCGTCACGGTCCGTGGGAAAGGTTTCGGGGCATAAAAACGTGTCGACCATCGCCAGGTCAGGCTCAGGAAAACTGAGTTATCTTTTTAGAGGCAAGATCTATTTTACTCCGGCCCAACTTCTTCTCTTGTATAAGTCCCAAATTAGACCCGCGCTCGAATATTGCTCTCGTGTTTGGAGCTCGACTCCTAAACATACCCTCGACCTACTTTAGAGCATACAGAGACGGGCGATCCACTTGATTGGGGACTTGACGGTGACATCGGGACAACAGCCGCTATCACATCGAAGGCGCGTAGCGGACTCTGTCTGTTTTACAGATATTATCACGGGTACTGTTCTTCGGAGATTCGTGCTATTGTTCCACGCAATTCGGCTTATATGCGCTCCACAAGACAATCCGACGGATCGCACCCGTTTGTGGTTCATCTCCCGACGTCGCGAACATCCCTGCATCAGAACTCGTTCCGTTACAGAGCGGGGAAGATGTGGAACTCTCTTCCCACGCGAGTGTTGCCGGAGCGTTACAACCTGCACCCGTTCAAAAAGAACTGCAACAGTTATTTGGTGGCATCTCGGGGCGACCGCTCGGCACTATAGGTTGGCCTCTCCCGAGAGAAGGGTAATAAAAAAAAAGATAGGGCTGGAAGGCGTTCCGCTTCGTGGGCTTTCCCCTTGTCCCACTCGCTTCACAAGTAAGGTTGGTCGACTCGCCACTCTAAGGTTTTCCTAAGAGGATGAGTCCGATCGACTTTAACCTTGGGCTGCCAGTCGTGGACCTTCTAGTGACTGGACAGAGAGTTGAACTCCAACGCCTCAAGTGGCCTGTGGGGGTTCTCCACATCACACGGCGAACCAACCCACAACCCTAACCTGCAAACACGCAAACACAATCCGCAATTCCATACATTCCTAATTCCATAATAACTACATTCCAAAACCTTCAACAGAATATAATTCAACAGAATATATTCTAATCATCCCCGCATTCCTTTTCCCAAAATTGCTTCGGTCAATTCTCCACCTAATTCATATTTCCTCTTTGTGACCAAGCAATCTTAATTTCCCCGACGCCACAGACGCCACAACAAAACGCATATTCAAATCCACAACGGAACATAACAACTATACCAAGCCACATGCATTTCCCCGAAACGACTTCGGTTAATATTCTATCTAAACGATATTCCTTGCTTGCACCCAAGCAATTCCAATTTCGCCCATACTTGCTCGCGTTCCCAAAACCAATTTCCCGCTACACCCAACTAACGAATCCAACTTAGCTTATACGGCAAGGATGCGCTGGAACTAAATTCTTATGCAGGCATAGCAACTCTTCCAAAATTCTTAGTAAGTGGCAGCGAGCTCACTTTAACTATAACCTCACTGCCACAACGCAATGAATTTTTGATTTCATTATCCAGCAACCACCGAGCGCACATCGCTCCGCATTACCCCAACTCACACCTTAACCACCGCGGCGTGCGCACCAACGGTACCCAAGTCGAACGCGGCTGCGTAAGGAGCAAATACGTGTCTAGTCCGGCTCCCCGAGTTTTAGCATACTTATTCGGTTCACGCGCGTCCGAAATTGTTTGCAACCGGTGTTGTACTCCGAGCCGTGCTTTCCCGAAACGGCGGGAGAAGAGTCCGGAGCGCCGAGAGCGAAAAAAATAAAAGACCGAAAGGGTTTTGTTAAATTAAAAACATGCTAGTTTTATTGGTGTTAAAATCCGGACATACGGCCAGCGGTTCGGCCTCTGGAATGCTACTCATCGCATTTATTATTTTGTTGGCCAGAGGTTCGGCTTCTGGTGATCTACTGATCATGAAATTGAAATGCACTCCCCTTTTATAGGTTTTGGAGTTGACTTTTGTCAACTATTTTAAGCTCACAATTCCAAGAAGCGTACGTAAGGCTTGGCGTGCTTCAATTGGAATTTTGTTCCGAGAATTTTTTAAATGTTTTTGTTGGATCGATTCTGGGAAGGGAATCATGAAATGCGTTTTGAATTTAGCATTTCATGATGTTAGGATTTTTAGGAATTGAGTCAATGTATGATGAATTAACTTATGGTTAAATTCGTTGTACATGTGACTCAATATGGGATTTGGATGTGTTATGTGGAATTTGAATCAATGTGCGATAATTAACTTTTGTTTAATTTGTTGCTCATTGATTCGATATGAAATTTGGGTTTTTTTTTATGGGATTGTGGATAGGATTTTTGATGTTATTGGGGATTTAGGTAGGAGTAGCGATTTAGGATCGCTACACCGGCAACTGAATAGGCGGGCAATGACAGTTCACACCCGAGTGCGTTTGGAACAGTTAATTAGCGGATAAGCGGAGCTAGTCAGTGGAACCCAATCGTCAACTCGCGTAGCGCGCCCCCCCTTCCCCCACAAGGTGTTCAGTTAAGTGCATGCGTGCCATACGTTGAGTGCAAAGATTTTCCCTCATTAACGCGACGCCTTAAAATATAAAGGAAACAACAAGGAACATTTGAACCACGTGTAAATAGAACAAAAAAGGAAACAATAAAGGACAAATAAAAGGAATCAACATTTAAACTACGCCACTGTGTTTTCTTTCGTGACTTATCCTCTTGGTGACAATCCTTGTGTAAAAATCGTTGGTGGGTGAGAGTGAATCCCGCGCCATACGTTGGCGCCGAGACTTCCACCCCCACAGGCCACCCGGACGATAATTTCCCTGAAGGAAGTCGTTGCCCCCCCCCCCCCTTCTTAAAAGAGATAGTCGCCAGCCTAGCATTAAGGTTGATCGACTTGCCACTCTAAGGTTTTCCTAGGAGGACATGTCCGGTTTAACTTTGGTGCTACCGTTTAGCTTTGGGGTATCGTCTTCGTCGATCCAGGGGCCAAAATATAACCTGAGCTATAATCTCCAACCCGCGATCTTTTCCACCCCATGAAATCGTTCAAGTTTGATTCATGAAGGGCGGTCACGTTATACCACCGTTTTTTTTTGCCCTTTCTTCCAGGAAGGAGGGGCGACCTACACGTGACTTCCAACAAGAATCCGAACTGCAATTGAGCACTGACATGAGGCAGACCTACATTTTGGTGCCTAACGTGAGGCCATCAATCTACACTTGGCTCGGAACGTTGGGCCATCATTCTACAATTTTGATATTAATTATTGACTGGGATATAAGGATGTGTATATATATGGGGGATGGGAAAAGGTAGAGCCTTGCAAAGCACTACACAATTCTACTTCTGTTGTATGATTGTCTTGTGTTTTACTTTCCCATAATTCAATATATAGAAACATATACCAAAGGAATTTATATTTTAAGCCCTGGATGTTGCACAGGTCACAGAAAAACTTTCAGGTGATTGCCACAATTCTGCATAAATAACTGTAAGCTGTAAGTTATTCTGTATATCTACAGAAAATTCTAAATTTTTGTTTTGCAGTAGATGCTGTAGGTGATACGTCCATACCGCACATGGTCAATTGAATCCTTGCAGGATCTGAAAACATAATCTGTTAGTAAATAATATTAAATTAATCTCACCCAGCCGTGATTAAAAGTCACTCGAGATTAGGAATGCTACGATGAAGCAGATATGTTAAAAAGATTCCCGTTAAATGAATGGTAATCCACTAAAGTGCTTTTTTATCACATCTATCGTTTTTTTTTTTTTTTTTTTGGTTTCGGTAGGAAGGTGGAAATCTTCAAAAGATACCTCTGATCCAGATGCCGGGTTTTTACCGACTAAAACCACCTCCCGCCAGCCTCATATCTATAGGTATGGAAGTCGCTTTGTTTAGATTGGATTCCACACAGGATTAATTTTAAGGACCAGAAAGTGCATACTCTTTTTAAGACGACACTAACGAACTCAGGCGTGATGTTGCAACGCGTACGGTGTAACAGTAATATGGAGGATGTAATAATCACCATACGTCTAAAACCAGACTTCCCCACTGTTGCTATACAAAGCGCAATCGGCTAAAAGACAGTGGCAAGGATGCCGCAGTTACTTGAATGTAAACCGAGGTATTAACTAATCTTCATTATTTGTTTATTAACAAAAATTAAACTGGGGTTCACGACTAGAGTCAGCAACGACCTGATTGCTAGAAATCAAAGTGAAAAAAATGATCTCCGAATTCATCTCTGTCCTCTTACATAGTTACAAAGTAGAATTTTCAGCTTTGCAATTCCACAAGGAATGTACCAATTTGAACCTCTTCACATTAGATAGAGATTTTTAAATTTTCCCCGTGATGACACTTGACGTAAAAGGATTCTACTGATGGAGAATCATTTTTCAGCAGGAATTTTGCTTAATGTAGCAACTCTTCCAGCGTCAACTTGATTGGGGTGATCGAAAAAGGTATTTAAAATCACTGAAGCAGAGCAGAAGAGTATGAGTAAACTTTTCTTCAAATACAAAGACAACAACCTTCTCCCAAAAAGGTTTTTTTGTCTATTGCCCAGCTCCCTCTGGCCTAAGTTAATAAAACGTTTACCTCAATATTTTGAAATGCTTTTATGAACCAACTTCGGTATCCTTTCCTGTTGATATAACACTGAAAGTGTGTTGAAAAACCGTATTCGTCCCTTCCGATAGGCGTATATCAATTTCTGAAATATATCGATTAGCCTTCCGCCCTTTGATTAAGTTCGTCAAGCTTGTCGATTGACTTCCGTTCTATTGGGGTCACGTTCTGATTCATCCTTTCATTTTTCATTTGCTCGTTTGATTTACCTGACTATCGTTTTACCACCCCTAATGGATTCCGGCCGTTGAACGGATGAGTGAACTTTTCCAAATCGTTAAGCTACTTACTCTATGCGATCGCAGTTTACGGCAATACTCTGTAGGGTTGGCGCTAATGGAATGTAAATAGACTCATGTACATTATTAACTACACACCGCTGATAAATTGTTAATCCACGTTCGTGTTCGTCAGCAGCTTATTAATATTTACCCAGCAATTCAAAACATATCTGTAGGATAACAAATTGTTTGTCCTGAGGAATGTTTGTATGGGAGTGGCTCGAAGGATATAATGAATTTTGTGTAAGTTTTTGTAACACGCATTTTACATTGACTGAATAAATCAAGCTGACGATAGTCCCTTAAGTCTCTCATTCCATGTTCTCGAATTCCCAGATTTTCTTTAGATAAATTGATCGGTCAACATAGGGAAAGGAGAGCCCAAGATAAACGGTAATAGCAAAGTAAGCACGAACATGTTGGGGGGCGAACTTTTAATTATACTAGGTTCACGTTTCACTGATTCTCGTTCAATCAAGAGCCTTACAAGCAACTGGTCGAAGCGTCGGACACAAAAGGGATCAAGGTCAAGTTCTAAACATATTGTGGGGGACGCATCTGGCGCAAAGCAAACACCAGAACCCAATGTTACCGTCCATCTGTCGCCACCTTACCACCTCTGACGGTCTGAAATGCCAACTGTGATGCCTTCGGTTCACCAGTTTGTTTTATTATGTTTGTCTTTGGCGCCTGTCACTGGCTTTACAGTGGGTTGCACAGCTTTCTGATAACACCAAAATTATGCAAACATTCTTTCCTCTTCCCCATGCTCACTCTTCATGTGCAATTAACATAGATATTCGATTCGTTTTTGAATCTCACTGAGTTTTCGAAATTTACATAAAATTAGATTTTCATTTGTTTGTGCTGGTGGGTTGTTCTTAGAACGTGATTTTCACCATTTGATGATTCGTCATGGGGCTTAACGAGCCCGGGGAGCTTCAGATATATGGGCATGGCGGGGCAGTTGGTGGCGGTATACAGAAACATTACGTCCTTGGAACTATTAGATATTTAATGCGATTATGGGGGGCTCATGCTTTTCCATGTGATTTAGAGTACTAACAGGTTATGGCTGGGTTAGAAACGACGACATTGCCAACGGATATTGGGGCATTTTGACAGGGATGCAGCACCGACTTTAGCTATACAAATATCCCATCAGAATTGAGTACATAATAACTGTCATTTTTGTGCTTTTGGACTTGAGTAAGATGTCATTAAAATGAAGGACAAGTCGATTACCTGAACGCTGATATTACAGGCGGAGATTATGCAGATTTGCCATTCGAGACAGATTTAATATTTAAGAAGGTTTAAGTAAAATTGGGGCTTAACCAAATTAATTAGAAGGATACGCACATACCCGGAGGATAGCGGTTAGGATTCGATTGTGTACGGATAGGACGGATAGGGATAGGTATCAGGTCGTACATTTCGAACTAAATTCCCTCATCACGTTATATTTTCAAAACGGTGGTAATTTCTTTCGATATTTCCGTGCACAAGTTCGGCCCTACGGGGCTTTTGAATATCACGTTTAAGATAACAAGGGATAAAGACAGGAACTTATCCCTACTACCAGTTGTATTTGAATCGCTTTGCCCATTTTACAGTTGCAATTCTCTTTTTCCGCTTTTGAATGTATGGACCCTCCAAAGCGTTGTTGGTATTCGTTTAGTATATCTTATCTGGTAAAAATTTCCTTTTTCTTTGTATATTGTTATTCAACAGGCACAGGTGGTTTTAAAGTCGTCACCATTTCACGGGTGCTATAAAAAAGAAAGAAAGAACGAGAGAGAGAGAGCGAGAGAGAGAGCGAGAGAGAAAAAGGGTGATGTGGCGGGGGGGGGGGGGGGGGGGCAAGAGAAGGATAGATGGGGATATAAAGAAAGGGAGAGAAAGAGAAAAAAGTGAGAGAGGGAGATCAATAAATCTGTTCCGTGAATGCCTTAAATTTTATGGCTATAAAGATTTACATTACCACAAAGTCGTTTTTACACTCGTAAAGTTGCAGAGCAATTTTCAGTGCTCCAAGGTGGTTTTGATTGTGTACCGCCACACTCATTAAAAGCCCGCAATTAAATTAATCTGTTTCATTGATATTGCGGGAGAATTACCGAAGATTTGTACACTTTTAAATATTTTATTTTGATTTACAATTATTTTAATTTGATATCTTATTGTGCATCCGGGCGGTTCTAGATAATTATAAATGATGAGCGTGCAAAAGTTGCTCGCAGCATTCCAATCGCGCCATTTTTTTTCGTCTGTTGGTCAGTGTGGAATCCAATTTGCATAGCTTTTACCGTATCATTATCATCATCATCGGCACTACAACCGGGATTCGGTTTTGGCCTTATTTAACAAATCTCTCCGCCGGTCCCGATTTCGAGCCGATGTCATCCAGTTTGGCACACCCAGGCTCTGGGCGTCCTGGTCTAGGTCATCGCTCCATCGCAGACAAGGTCTGCCGCGCTCTCTCCTTCCATACATCCTGCCACAAAGGACTTTCCGGGCAGGCTCCTCTTCGCTCATTCGAGCTAGGTGCTGTATTCCAGAATACTACCCTTATTCGATTTTTACATTGAATCTCATTACTTTTCTAACACACCGTTAATACTTCCTTTGTTCATATCTAATTCTCACTTAATACATAACATTAATAAAAATAGCGGGAATAAAGAGAGAAAAATGTTTGAGTTTATATATATATTTATATATATTGGAAGAAAGAAAGAAAATTTTGGAGTTAATATATATAATGGAAATTTTTGAGTTAATATATATATTCGAACGGAAAAGAGAATTTTGAAACATAATATTAATATTATATAATTAATATAATAAGTAATAATAATTTTTGGATAAGAAAAGAAAAGGATCCAAGGAGAAATATTTAAATTTAGTTAATATATAACGTAAATAGACAATAGTGTTAAGAACTTTTTGAAATTTAAATATTGTAACCTTTAATTAATTCTGAAAACCATTGTAATTGAACTAAAATCCAAGCCTTTAATTAATCTTAATTTAATCTATAGTTACAAGAAAATTATTCTCTTCAAGGATAATTTTCTTTCTCGAAGAAGGGTGGGATGTTGTATATTTTCTAACACACGGTTAATACTTCCTCTGTTCATATCTAAATCTCACTTAATACATAACATTAATAAATTTTCACAATATTCTATATCAAGCCTGTTAAGCACATTTCATAACATGCCCCTTTTCATAACATGCACCTTTTTTCATTCAAAACATAGCACTTTGATTTTCGTTCAAATTTTATTCAATTTAAAAGTCACAGAAACTAAAGGAATACTTTGAGAAAATTTGTTTTGTTCACATTATAATTTCCAATCAATTAGAACAATAAGTAGCATAAGAAGAGAGAAATTTTAATAGTAAAATCAGTTTGAGTTGAGAAGCAGTAGACTTCAGTTTGAGTTTAGCAATTGAAGTAGGAGTTTGAGTTAGAAGATGAAAAGTTAAGTTTTGAATTCGGAAGCAGTTGAGGAAGTTGAGGTTTAGAGTCGAGTCAGTTTGAGTTATCAGTTAAAAGTAGAGAGTTGAGAAGACAGTTAAGAAAAAGATAAAACAAAAAGAAGTTATTAGAAAAGAATAAACAGTAAATTGAAAATCAATTAATCCTGCGTTGTAAATTTAAAAACAATTAATCCTGCGTTTTATTAAGTTTCATAATAAAAGGTCCCCGTTCTTCCCTCGAAAGAGGAGGCACGGCGCCGGACACATAACATAGGTGTCCCGCCCACCGGAATCTACCGAGCTTGATTTTTCTTACGACATTAGCTTCAATGTAGATTGGGTACAACTCATGGTTGTAGCGTCTCCGGAATCGTCCTCCCTCACATACGAGGTCAACAATTCTCCTTAAGACCTTTTTCTCGAACGCGGCCAAGAGTTCAGAGTACCTTTTATTAACCACCCAGGTCTCGGATCCATACATGAGTACTGGTAAGACAATGGTCTTGTACAGTAGTAGCTTGGATGTTCTGGATAAATTTCGGGATTTAAAGAGCCTTGATAGACCATAGTAGGCTTTGTTAGATTTAATCAGCCGTTCGCGTATTTCTTCTTACATATTGTTATCGGCTGATACTATTGACCCAACGTAGTTAAAGGATTGCACTACTTCAAATTCGTGCTCCGCTACCCTGATAATTTGACCAACGTTAGGTCTTTTCTTCACAGAAGTTGCCACCATGTACTTAGTTTTTCCCTCATTAATGTGCAGTCTCAGATTTTGTACCGCCTGCTCGATCTGAGTGAAGGATTCCTGTACCGCCGATTCGGTTCTACCGATGATGTCAATGTCATCTGCGTAGGCAAGTATCTGACTGGACTTGGTGACAATAGTCCCTCTTGTTGTAACGCCAGAGTCACGGATTGCTTTCTCCAACGCCAGGTGGAAGAGGAGGCAGGCCAGACCGTCACCTTGTCGGAGTCCATTAAAGATGTTTATTGGTTTGGACAGCAATCCCGCTAATTTTATTTGACTAGTTACGTTGGTCATGGTCAACCTACAAAGTCGTATCAATTTGTTTGGAATGCCGAAGTCTCTCATGGCATTATATAGTTCTACCCGTGCTATGGTGTCGTAGGTGGTCTTAAAGTTTCTAAACAGATAATATAATGGAATCTTAAATTCCAGACATTTTGCCATCGCCTGCCCAAGGGTGAATATCTGATCAATCGCTGATTTGCCTGGGATGAAGCCACACTGATATTGATCAATGATGGCTTTAGCGTATGGGGCTATCCGATCTTGTAGGATAGAGGAGAGTATCTTATAGGCGGTACTCAGTAATGTTATACCCCTATAGTTACTGCACAGTGTGATATCTCTTTTCTTATGTATCGGGCAAATTATTCCACGACGCCAATCTTCCGGCATCTCCTCTTGCTCCCGTACATGCACCACGATCTCATGAATTGCGTGATGTAACGCTGTCCCTCCTTGTTCGATCAGCTCAGCTGTTCTGACATCAGCTCCGGGGGCTTTATTTGATTTGAGCTGTCTAATGGCTTTTAATGTTTCCTCAATGCTTGGTGGCGGCAGCATTTGGTCTTGATCTTGCATTGGTGGAGCCTCTAATTCTTCTGTGAGCTGACCATTTCGAAATTCATTGAAGTGCACTTCCCATCGCTCCAGAATGCCTTCAGGATCGGTGATCAGATTACCCTCTTTATCCTTGCAGTAAGTTCAACGTGGCGTGTACCCCGTCATACTGCGGATTATTTAGTAGAACATCCGCGCCTGGTGCGGACCTCGCTCTCTACTTTTCCCTATTTCACAGACAATGTTTTTTCCCAGGCACTTTTCTTTTGTCTGTGAAGTCTTTTTTCACATCTTCTGAACTCTTTGTATTTCCCCTCGCGCACCCGCGTCCTATAAGACTGCTGCATTGCCCGGTATGCAGCATTCTTACGTTCAGTCGCTAGTTTGCACTCATCATCAAACCAGTCGTTCCAATCTCTACGACTACTGCCTAAGGTGGAGTTGGCAGTACTAATGACAGTATTCTTAAGGCGTGTCCATATGTTACTGGCATTCTCATTGCGTAACGTAGCCGTGCTGATTCGAACCTGATCCGCGGATGCAATATGTATCCATAAGGTAATCCGTGCTCGGAAAGCTGTACCTACAAGATCGTGATCCGAGTCGACGTTGGCACCTCGGTACGTTCGTACCATCATCAGGCTCGAGGAGTGGCGGCGATCTATCACACGTGGCTCCATCAGGTGATACCCAGGTGGCTTTGTGGATATGTTTACGCGGAAACCTGGTACTCGCAACGACCAAGTTTTTCGATGCTGCCAGTTCGATGACTCGTAGTCCACTGTCATTAGTGTTCTCATGCAAACTATGGGAACTTGTGTAGTGCCTGAAAACCGGCTCCCGACCTATTTTTGCATTCGAATAACCAAGAACGATTTTCACATCGTATCTTGGGCAGGCATTGAGGGCCCGTTCGACGTTCTCGTAGTATTCTTCTTTTTCGTCGTCAGGGGGCTCCTCTGTAGGTCCGTGAACGTTTATGAGGCTTATGTTCTTAAACTTGCCTCGCACGCGAAGAGTGCGTATCCTTTCACATATTGCATTAAAGCCGATGATGGCAGGCTTCAACTTTGGCTGACTAGAAACACTACCCCGAGCACATGGTGTTTTCCATCACAGCTGTAATAAACGTCATACTCTTTTCTTTGAATAACACTACCCCCCGTCCATCTTATTTCTTGCAATGCTGTTATGTCAGCCTTATATTCGGACAGGGCACCGGCAAGCTGCTGTGCAGCTCGAGCTCTGTATAGTGAGCGCACCTTCCATGTAAAAATTCTTAAATCATTTAGCCATTTTCGTTTCCGTGATCGTCGTCGTGTATCCGGTCCATATCCGAGGCTTTTTAAATTTTCCATAGTAATTCATTTTTACGGGCATGGTTATTACCCTTGCGCCAACCTTTCTCAGGATGTCGCTGCATGCATTGGTTCACTACTTGGCGGGTGCCAAAGTAACTATACAGGGGTGTCACGTGGAGACTGCATGCCAACTTGGATTGAACAGGGACAAGAATCGTTTTGGCCTTCCCCGGGTTGAAAGCAATCAGAGATTTTTCCCTGTATGTTCGCACCCACCCCCCCCCCCCCCCCCTTACGGTATTGTGGCGTCTCTAACAGATACACACACAAACACAAGCAAATAGTGAAGAACACCGAACGAAAATCGAATAAGGTAATGCATCAGAGCCGTATACCATAGCGATAAAATAACAATTCACGTTAGTGGAATATACTTGCGTTTAAAAATCGAATTCTAAAATCGGCCAGTAGCCTGATGAGGTTCAATTTTTGCTGATTCTAACTGTCATAGCGTCAGTTCGAAACGAACGTTCTACACTATCATTCCAAACGCTATAATTGGTGACTACGACGTGATCTGTACACACAGCACACACTTTCCCGTAGTAAACAGAACTTTACACACGATCATGACTTCCGCATAGAGCACCAAGGCACACTCGCCTGCTCCGACGTTCTCTCGTTCGCTCCGTCGTTCGCACGGAAGCTGATCGTAACGAAGTTACTGAGGAGGGAGTGGTGTCGTGTCTCTAACAGATTCACACACACAAACACAAGCAAATAGTTAAGAACACCGAACGAAAATCAAATAAGATAATGCATCAGACCCGTATACCATAGCGATAAAATAACAATTCACAACAGTGGCATATACTTGCGTTTACAAATCGAATTCTAAAATCGGCCAGTAGCCCGATGTGTTACGCTTAGGTTCAATTCTTGATGATTCTAACTGCCATAGCGTCAGTTCGAATCACGCGTTCTTCACTATCATTTCAAACGCTATAGTATCATAATGCCTCAAAAATAAAGCCGACGCGTTCCTTGGATTTTCCGATATGGTTTGCGATACGGTGTTGAGTGCTTTGCCGGTCAGTTTGAATCAAATCGTTGACGCCTAGGTGGCGTCCCCTCTCTCGATGACGCGTAGTCACTTGGCGGGAGACAGTCGCCATGTGACAAGCAGAAGTGGACGTACTAGATTCCTCCAGTACATTCATTTGCGAATCCGCAACACTTTCGTATCTCCCTTTCCCCTTCCTGCCTACGCTTCATGTCTGTATCTTTTGTTAGCGTGTGTATATAATATTAAAACATTATAAAGGCAATGAGCATCTTCACAAATCGCAGCAATAAACCACATAAGGTCTTTACAGCATATTTCAAACCGAACTAATCCGAGGATTACTTGGAAATTCATTATCAGGGCAAACGAATCCAAGGATTCTTTAGAGCCTCATTGTCAGGTCGTCATGGGATCCAAACAATTTGGAATGACAGCTGGATACCGCCTCAATCGAAGCCCTAGTAAAAGCTTATTACATTGATTGGAATCCTTTGAGTTATACTAATTAAAAAATGCATTCAAGACAAAGTTAACTTCTGAATTGTTCTCAGAAGAACCCAATTATCCGAGACGAAAAGGACAACCTGGCAATAATTAAGATTCACTTCCATGGGTTTCGCATGAACAGCCGAGAACTAATCTAGTCGGTTATTTGAAAATATTTCCGCTTCAATTGATCTTAAGAGCTGAAGTAAAACGACCCAAAACCGAAAAACAACAAATGGAACCAATTAAAATGAAATTGCACAGGTGATGGGCTAAGGTATGAGCAAAGGATAGAGTTGCGTAGGATAATTCCTTGAAATTTTCATTAGCGCTTTTCTCTTTGTAGTCGCTCTTCTCACCCAACAACACAGGGTAGACTCCAGTCATTTTTAATTAATCGACTTTGTTTTTTTTTTTTTTGTTACAGGTGGTTGGTTGAAAGTAGAGACGGAAAGCAAATAGCGGGTAAAGGATTTCAACGAACCTGTGACCGGAAATGAATACTTAATATTTCAATAGGAGCTGAAGTAAAAGAGAATTTATACCACCGAACAGGATGAACACATCGACATTACAGGATTTGAAACAGGTTGGACTTTGGTCATCGAATGCAACGAACACTTTTAATAAAATTGCATATGAATACAATGGAAGTATGAATACAACAGCAGTTGCCATGGCGGCCGGTGCTAGGATTACAATAGCTGCTGATTACTCTCCGTTCGGGTTGCAGTGGGACACATCTACACCCTCACCTGGTATCATTCCATTGGCATCCACGCTACCCGCATCCTGGACGCGAACAATGATTACCCCGAATGATTCATTTTTGGATACCCGCTCTGCTGATTCACCTGATGTTATTAAATACGAGCTAGTACAGATACTATTCTGTATATTGTATTCAACGGTTTTCGTCCTGGGGGTGTTTGGCAATGTATTAGTTTGCTACGTGGTCCTGCGGAATCGGGCAATGCAGACGGTCACAAATATCTTCATCACAAATTTGGCGTTATCGGACATCTTATTGTGTATCCTAGCGGTTCCTTTTACGCCATTGTATACGTTTATGGGGCGGTGGGCGTTCGGAACCACCCTCTGTCATCTGCTGTCCTTTGCCCAAGGATGCAGCATATACATATCTACACTAACACTCACGTCGATTGCAATTGATAGGTACTTTGTGATTATCTATCCGTTTCATCCACGTATGAAATTGTCCACATGCATCGCGATTATCATTAGCATTTGGGTGATATCCTTGCTGGCCACCCTGCCATACGGTATGTACATGAAGGTTGTATCGGGCGATGTTCTACTGAACCCAGGAGTCAACTTACAAGCAGATGCCCTTAATACCACGACTACTAATAATTCAAGCCGCCATTCAACTCATGGCATAAGCGGATCTGAATGGACCAGCACGGCAGCCTTGAAATACTGCGAGGAGAACTGGCCATCGGAGCAATATCGAAAAGTATTCGGTTCGGTAACTACCATTCTTCAATTTGTGCTTCCTTTTATTATCATATCTATTTGTTACACGTGGGTTTCGATTAAGCTAAACGCTCGTGCCAAGGCGAAGCCCGGTAGCAAGAGTTCCCGCCGAGAAGAGGCCGATAGAGACCGAAAGAAGCGCACTAATCTAATGCTAATTTCGATGGTAGCTGTGTTTGGTCTATCCTGGTTGCCTATCAATGTCGTCAACATCCTTGATGATTTCTACGAAAAATCAAATGAATGGCGTTATTACACCGTTCTATTCTTTGTCGCTCATTCCATAGCCATGTCATCCACATGCTACAACCCATTCCTTTACGCTTGGCTCAATGAGAACTTCCGTAAGGAATTTAAGCACGTCCTTCCCTGCTTCAATCCATCGAACAACAATATTATGAACATGTCACGTCCTTATAACCGATCAGATCGCAACACCTGCGGCCCGAGACTGCACAAAAACGATGCTGACTTAGATAATACGGATAATAATCTAATGCTAACTGAGGATGCTTGCACTAAGAAGGACGTCATTATTCCACGTGAAGCAACGTATGGCAACGGCACCACCACCGCTGTTGTTGTGGTGAAACGCAATAAACGAAGCATCGATATCCTCTTGAATGATGATCCAGTAAAGGACACCGATATCGATTCAGTTGACGAGCAGACGGTTGAGATGAGATTTTGTGAGACGCCGTTCATGAGCTCAGACAACACTACCGGATGCAGTACTTTTGAAACCAGCACCACAGACAATGAGCGCACCACGGTTTCACTCATTTCCAACTGAGGTAAGTTTTGTAAATACATAAAATAAAACTGAACTCCTGTGTCAATGACAGTAACTAGATTTTATTATCCCTGAAAAAAGTGGGATTCGACCTTTTTCACCAGTGACAGGTAATTTAAATTCCATCTAGCAGGAAACTTGGGTTTCGAGAAGTGCGGAACACCGCATATTTTAATACAACATCTCGTGAGATATACTAATTAATATCAGTCAAAGGTTTTTAAATGACTTACCGCGTTTGAAGAGGGACACATCATGAAAAAAAGTCAAATGAGTTAAAATGAAATGACGTTTGTTTTTAATCAGAAGGTGGGTGGGTGATTTCCTCCTTCTGCAACATACAACAAAACAGACCTCATATTATGTATCAGATTGCGAAAAAAGTTTTCCCTAGTACGAATTTACATTTTTTTGTCTGTTTTATTAAAAGATAGTCAGTGACAAGCTCAGAAAGTTCCGAATGGATTAAATATATAGTGGACTTACGTGAGCGCATTTGTTCTGAAAAATATCTTTTTAAAAGAGTCTTTTTTTTTTATTTTCAAGTGAAAGGGTAGGGGCCGGTCAGAAGGTTGGGGCTTAAAAATTCTTGAATCGTCTCGAAATATCTGGATAACGCGAGGCATAATAACTTTTAATTCGTAAAGAGGTAACTGCTCAATAATTTGGGGGTTTCTAGTACCATAGATCCGATTCATGGTGCTTTGTGAAGCCACACTTCACTTTTTTTCACTCCATGAACATTGACAAAGAAGTCATTTTGAATATACAACTGAACAATCTCAGCACGTCCGATTAGCTTGCTCCATAGCAAAAATCTTCCAAGACCAACCTTTCAAACACACGCTCTATGGCAGCTATCAGACCAAAAATGCCAAAGAT
Organism: Microdon myrmicae; assembly: GCA_963931805.1. Classification (NCBI taxonomy): domain Eukaryota; kingdom Metazoa; phylum Arthropoda; class Insecta; order Diptera; family Syrphidae; genus Microdon; species Microdon myrmicae. The sequence goes on from OZ007501.1 coordinate 109,135,008, forward strand.
ACAGCGTTATCCAATGCGTTCACCTAAGTTGGGCCACCTTGTACACACTCTACAATTGTGCTTGGAGCATGATATTGGTATAAAATCATATTTGAAAAATAAAAAAAATTAAGTTAAACTTATAAAATCATATTTATAAAATCATATTTATAAAATTATATTTATAAAATTATATTTTATAAAATCGGTTTTAAAAAGGGACGAATTGTTTCTCATGTTTATAATTTTTTACACAAACAAAAACAATTTGTGAACGGACGGTTCAGAGGTGCAAAAGTACCCAGTTTATGTAAAATATTATATACAAACAACGTCTAAAAAAATATGTATATGTACACAGTATATGTAATATGCTTCGCCTATCGGCAAAGGATGTGTGGCGTTTCTAACAGATACATACACAGTACACAAGCAAATAGTGAAGAATAACATAGAAAAAAAACCGAATAATAAAAAACATCAGCCGTATACCAAGCAATAAGACAGCAATTCCACATCAGTCGATGTACTTGAGTTTAAAAATCGAATTCGTAGACGCGGCAATAGGCTTCAATGCTTCCCTTCTCACCCGTTTCTTCGCGTGTTCAAGTTACCCTCTTCACTATCATTCCTAAACGCTATCGAGGCTTTTCCCCAATTTTTAACACAACTAATTCGTAGTATTGTATGTAGTCTAAGAGTTCGAAAAGTGAGGGGCCCCATCCGATGATTACAGTCGATTCCGTTCCGGATCATAAAAGAAAGGCATACGCCGCTGTTATGCATAAAGCATTACTCGCTCAAGCAATTTCCCTGTTGTGTCCAGCATGCACAATGGGCGGTAGGACAATGACGTTTCTGGATTCTTGATTCCTTTTGGTGTACGTGCAAGCCGCTGTTTTTTCCATTGTTGAGGAAGAAGGAGGCAGGTCGTGAAGAGACTGCTAAAGACTTCCGGCGTTTTTGTTAAAGTAGTCTTCACTACAGCGTTAGGAATACCATCTAGTCCCGTGGTTTTGTTTTGTTAACAACCCTTGCAGCCAAGGACACCTCTTCGGTGGTCACGGCAGGTATTTCTCTTTCAGTGATGTTTCATTCCTTTTACGTTCTCAACACCTCATCATACTGCGGGAAGAGGACAGCAACGATTCTGGCCATGTCACTTTTACCTTTGTGCATTTGACTACTGTTCTTGTGTAGTCTTTTTATGACTATCCTGTAGGCGCTGCCCCATGGGTTGTTATTTAATTCATCCCTTAGGGAACAGAACGCGCCATATTTACTCTTGCAGATCACATTCCTCAACTCCTTTCCGTTTCTCGACGAATTCCGCATGCAGCGGTGGGTAGGTTTTACGGTTTCTTGCTCTTTGTTGCAAGCGTCGCAACCTGTTGCATTCCGATCGCACATGGGCGATTTCTGCGTTCCACCAATACACTAGTCTGATGCCCCTGCTGGTTGTCTTTGTCGTGGCATAAAAGTATCACATGCGGCAGTTAGCCTGTGGGCGTTCTCTATACCACACGAAGAACCAACCCGCAACCCCTACCTAACTTCGACCGCTAACAGCGCGCCACCACAACCCAAACATGCAATGGCACACATTCGCAACATGCAAGAATACACTTCCCAATATGCCCAGAATCCATTTCCAATCCAATCTGTAATAAAACGCATTTTTTTAAACTTACAACGGAATATTAATCATCTCCCCCATCAAACCGCATACATTTTTCCAAAAAAACTGCTTCGGTTAATTTCTTATTTAAACTATATCTCCCGCCCGAAACCAAGCAGCTCTAATTTCCCCCGAAAATCATCCCGGCTCACTTCCAGCTTAAACTATTTTCTCGCTTGCAACCAAGCGACATTCATCATCATCATCATCATCATCATCGGCACTACAACCAGGAACCGGTCTTGGCCTTATTTAGCAAGTCCTGAGGCTTGTTAAATTTTCCATAATGACTTATTTTTTCTGGGCAAGGTCATTAGTCTTGCGCCAGTGGCTCCCCGACGGGGAATCGAACCCCGGTCTCCCGGGTGACAGGCGGGTATACTAACCACTATACTATCGAGGAGCCCAACGACATTCAGTTCCCCCGAAATCATTTCGGCTCCCACCCTACCCAATACCAATTCCCCTTACTGGTAAGCCACCAGCATGATGCGTTGCATTTCCGCGAAACAATCATCGCAACGACCAAGACCCATATTCCCTTGTCTAACCGACAACTCATGACCAAACTTGGTCGTGTTTCCAAACCAATTTCCCCGTACACATAGCGACAGAGGAATTTAACTCAGCCTGTATGGCAGTGATTCTCTGGAACTAAATTTCCTATGCAAGCATAGCAAGCCCTTTCAAGTTCCTAGTAAGTGGCAGTGAGTTTATTTAGCTATGACTCCACTGCCACGACGCGACGAACTTTTTTCTTGCTTTTAACGAACCAGTCATCATTCTACCATCGGCGCGCGCACGTCGGTTCAAGACTCAGCCCCCCGTAACGTGCAGTCGGAGGGGTGCGAACCACCGAGTGTACAATCAAGCCTAATGTGTCTCTGTCGAGTGGGGTCGGGTTCTTGATTTCTAAGCAAAAACCATTTAGTGGTGTGTCGGGTTCTTGGTCCCCTAAACGAGAATCATTTAGCCGTGTTCCTTAAAGTCTGGCGGACCGGCAATCATTTATTAGGTATAAAATTAGCGTACAACATGAACAATAAACGATGTCGTCAAACGCAGGCAATCGAACCCTTTCTTTTTATAAAACCTAGTGAACAATTAAACAATTCGTGAAAACTATACCAGTGTATCTTATTTCCTACGGCTTCATTTCCTCGCCGTTCCGCAGTGTCCTGGGTGTTTGCCCCCCCCCCCCCCCCCCCTTTACTCTCTTCGTTGTGAACAGGTACGGTGGCAGAGCGACGGAGACCGGAGCGAACCCCACACCTCCGACCCCACAAGCCACTTCATTACTTTTCCAGCGTACCTGTTCGCATCGCCCTGTACGTCAAACTGTTCGGTTTGGTCTTCCAGTATATAATTGTGCAGTTCAGCATCAAAGTCCTTCTCTTTCCATCCACTTTTATGGGCTTTCTTCGCCAATTTACCAGTGATGAATCCCCTGTGTGCTAATATTTCATACATCGTGGCCTGGTGGTCACTATGGGTATAGGTGTCCAAAACTCATTAAGTAGCACTACATCCGGGAGTGCGGAAACTACGAGTAGTGCCTGGGGTCTGCTGTTGGTCCTGGTGCTTCCCCATTCCATCGCCCCAGCGTTGAACTCCTCAGCAATTATAAGGGGACTCTTATCTCTAGCTTCTTGTGTTACTCTGTCCAAAAAGCATTTGAAATATTCTATTTCCCACCTTGGCGAAGCGTAACAACAATGGATTCCTTTGATCTTAGCATGGAATCATGGAATCCTTCCTGTCGCTGGACACTTCTGCATTCTATGAGGGAATTTCCAGTTGTCCAAATAGCCGCTGTTCCGCTGCCGTCTTCTTCCCATGTGATTGTACCAGTGCCAGGCCTCTAGTACTGCTCATTGATGGGTGCCACGTCGGCACCATATTCCTTAACCGTTTGAGAAAGGAGATCTTGTGCGGCTTCACAATTATTAACTTAAACAAAACTTAACTTAAATAATTTGAATGCTAAGTGCTAACCTTTCCATTTTTATTAAGAAGACAGGACATCGCGTTTTTAAATGCTCGGCCTTTGTAACTCCCTGTTGAGTGATGGTTACCCCCTACGCACCCTGATACGCAGGACATGCATTTGGGTTGTCCATTACAGCTCATCGCTTTGTGGCATTTTCGACCGCATTTCAAAGAGTCCGAATGATCTTCGTCTTCTTTGTAGGATTTCGCCACTTGTCCGTATTTTCAACATCTGAAACATTGTGTGGGTGTGATATGTTATCGTAGTCTGCATCTCACCCACCCGACCCGTAGGAAACCTGTAGCCAACAACATGATAGCCTTTTCTCCTGGTAAGCGGATCATGACAGCCGGCGTGCCATCTGGTTTTCTACTTAAGCACTTTACCGTTTCCTTTGAGGTCGCGTTCAGTGCAGGGAACTTTATAGCGATCGCTGTCAGAATCTCCTCTTCAGTAGTAACCTTGTGGCGGTTCCTTTGAACGCCACTACCTACTTTCCCATTATAGCTCGAAAATTTCCACCTAGAGCGGCCGAAAACCGATAAAACAAGTACTGAGGCAGTTCCATTGCTTGCCTAGCAATTAAGCATTTACTTATCTGTTTGTCACCCACCTAAGGTGTCTCCTAAACCGTGTTTTTGCTAATTCAATAGCACGATCCACAAGAGACATTTTCCTTACGGACATCATGTGCTAGAAAGCAATTCGTCGGGTGTATGTTGCACCATCGGATTTCCTAGTAAGAAAGTATAATATGCGGCATACACCAAGCAACCAACACATTTGGTGCTACGTATAAACAGATTCATCCTGCCACACACGTGCAAGGAAAATTCTTTCATTATTTTACTACAGCACATCTATCGGTAAACCGACCGGCAAGCTAAAGAATTAGCATCCATGGCCATGTTCCATAAGGGCAATTTGGTTTCACAATCAAGCAACCAACATGTCGCGACCACCGCGGTGCACATATCCCCCATCGAATTTGCAGCATACAAGCAGGAGATACACTTGCCTTATTTCCATGCTGCAATCATATCGGTCGCCAAACCAATCGACATGAAATCGATAACTCGCACCTGGCCACAAAAGGGAACCGAGTTCTCGTTAGTGTAAATACACACACGAGAGTTCGACCCTCTGATGACGCCAGCAACGTGCGGCCGATCAGCATAGATGCCTTACGCAGTGCCGATCGGGTAAGCATTTCTTTTTATGGAATTACAATATCCACGGTTCGCATGCTCATGGGTACACGTCATGAGCGTGCGAGGCAAACACATCTGTGTGAGTGCACATCCTCACCGTGTTCAGGGCATCTGAGATCATCCCTTATTGGTCGACGAAGCGATGGATGGAATTTGGTATTCTGTCGTTTTGCTGGCAATAATCAATCGTAAAACTGATTCCGTGGAGGAAGGTCGGGTCCTCCACGTTAAACGCGAGTCGAGGGTTGAGTGGCGACGCGTGGTGTCGTGCGTTTTGTAACATATGTGCTGTGTGTTTTATCGTGAATTCATTTTTATGACTATTAAATAACCTGGAGTAAAACATGTAATGTTTTTTGTTATTTTTATTGTTAATTTAATTTAATCACTGTTAATTACTCTCGAATAAAACAATATTGGAGCGATGTGTTTTGTTGAAAGGAATGAAAAGTGTGTTATAATCTCATTCGACTAGTTCTGGACTGACTACAATCGGGAAGTGCGTTGCTCGCCATCAAAATTCCTTGACGTCTATCCTTTTTCTACCTCTTCGTCAGTTCATCTGCCTCTATGAATGATATGTCGTTGCATTGAATTGCCATAGACGCGATTATAGTGCTATAGAGAAGCCCATCGACAAGATGCCCAGTAAAATCAGTGTGTCTCGAAGCAGCGATCGTTTACAGAAGTAAAAACTTTCAAACTGTGGAACAGCATCCATGGCAGTTGTATTACACAATTCGATCTCCCGCTCCAAGCGATCTCCCGCTCCATTAATAACAAAGCCGATACCGGAACTTTTACCCCCACATTGGTGACAACCAACGGGACAACAGTGTGGGATAGGCGTAGAACCAGTGCCAACGACGGCACACATACGCTCTACCCCATAACGTCATCTAAATCACAACACTCGACCGTGATTTCCTGTGACACTGTTTTCACACTACCATCTTCCTTTAATACTTGTACTTTTGCTTTCAGTATCTCAGTGGTGGTCTCTGGTTGGTGCTTACGTTCTAGTAGCAAGTTCCCTTTTGCTGTCTTTCGAACTTTACTTAGTTATTTCCGAGTTCAATTAGAACTTCAATATATCCGTATATGTTTTTTCCGCGGTTTTGGATATTATTATAGCGTTCGGACGTGGCCTCTTTTTTATAATATCGGCTTACCGGGATTTGCAGCCGCTTCACAATTTCACCTCGCATCCCTCCTCTTTCCTTTCTGGGCAATTGTAAACCAAGACTCGTCACCGATCTGGCCCGGAACCCTGCTTATGTCTATGGGTAAGTTTTGGTTTGGTTGAATTTGCAAGTTTCCACCGCTTGCTTGAGCCGGCGCAGATGACTTTGTTAGACCATTTTGCACTTCCTTATCATAGAGGCAATCAATGATCCTGACCAACGACATATCGTCTTTGTCAATTTTGTGATCTGCTCACCGAGTTGTTCGAACGCCAAAGAACAATTTCCATTTCCGTAGATCCGTTTGTCCGCGTATCGCCACTGCTAGTTGCCTCCATAAGTTATTCACAAAAAAAAAACCTTCCTTTGCAGTAGGTGAGTACAACTCCCTGTTTGCGAGTTACAGTGAGCCCTGTTTGGTAGATAACAGAACTCACATGTGAATTAAACCCTATGATGCGGTCGGGAGAGTGGAGCTGTGCTGTACCTCTATATCACCGATTGCTGGAAGTTCAATTTTCAATATACAAAACTTACCAGGTGATGAATCAATTACAGTCGTATGTTTTTTATTTTTTTATTTTTCACACCTTGTTTTTTCAGTGTCCTTTTTTTTCTCAAATGTTCACAATCTAGTTTGCCTGAATAATTGTTATACATTATCTACGATATTATAATGGGTAAACACTTTGTGATGAAATGTGGAGATATAATCTTTAACAAGACCAAGACCAGACATCAACTCCGGGAAAACCCTTTAATTGCTTAACTACTTTTTTACCAGGAATGGTACTTAATTTTCTGAAAAAAAAACCCAAATTTCGCCTCTGAAAAAGTATAAACTCAAGACATTTATATTTTAATTTTTTGTATAATAATTTATTTAGTATGGAAAGCTTTGTCCGTTATTTCTTATAATAGTTAACAATCTTCGTGGTAGACTGGAAATAAAATTGTATATAGTGTTGTCGGGTATATTATTGCATGCTTCAACAATTCTTTCTTTAGGTTGTTCCACGTTTTGAATTTCTGGTTTTCCCGGTCGTAAACCACCTTTACCAGCATGCTGCTGTTTGAGCGGTGGTTTGCACAAGCACTTTCGATATTTCAAGTTGTTTGTGACTGTTGTCCATTTTCTAATGGGGCTAGAATCGCAGTCCAAATCAAACCATCGAACCATTTGGGACGAAGAAGCTCCTGTTTTTGACATTTCACGTGGAACGGCTCAGTTTAGTGTCGACGAAAATTTTGTTGGTCTCCTAGACCGATTATTTCTTCCAAAATGTTCAATACCGGCTTGTAAAAAATTCTTCACCACACCTTGAGAGCGATTTTTTCAATTGAAAATTTGTCTTTGTGTCATTCCATTATTTTTTAAATCGACTATTCTTTGTTTTTCAATATCCGTTAATCTGTTTATTATAACTCCAGAATGTCTGCACTGTTTTTTAAGAACTTTTGTTATACCAAGCTATGCGTTACAACTAAGAGAAGTTTGCAGTTTTTCAGATAAATAATTAACATTCCTGGTAAAAAAGCAATTACGAGTAAGCCATTAAAGGGTTTTCCCGGGGTTGGTGCCGGTTGACAATATTTTGACACAAAACTACTTATAAAACTTTATTACTCATTCTAACAAAACTGAAAAAAAAGTATGAGTCTGTAAATGTTCACAGCACTGTATTTCAAAAACATAATAGCACAAATTTAAAAGAGGAATACCTTTTACATATACATGTGGATTATCATCATACGTTCTAAAAAACAAAAAGTAGTTGTATAATTTAGGGTGCTTGCGAAGAGCCGGTAACAGTATCATCATCATAATCGGCACTACAACCGGGATCCGGTCTTGACCTTATTTAACAAATCTCTCCACCGGTCCCGATTTCGAGCCCATGTCATCCAGTTTGGCACGCACGGGCTCTGGCCTGTCCTCCATCGCAGATAATGTCTGCCGCCCTGTCTCCTTCCATACATCCTTCCACAAAGGACTTTCTGGGCAGACTCCTCTTCGCTTATTCGAGCTAGGTGGCCCGCCCACCGGAGTCTACCGAGCTTGATTTTTCTTACAACATTAGCTTCAAGGTAGATTGCGTACAACTCATGGTTGTAGCGTCTCCCGAATCGTCCTGTGGGGGTATAAGTTGGTGTGCCTGGTACGACACGGATTCCTTATATTCCCAACGACGTTGTTCCGATGAGGATAGTCCACCCAGGAAGACAGGAACAATAGAAAACACACTGATGTTGGTTGGTTGTATAAATGTTTTTTTTTTATTTGATTTTGTTGCGCCATCGCGGTTGAGTTTTTTATTAACATTTTGATAAGTAAAACGTTCTTGGGCACTCGAGGTGCGTTATCCTGTTACACGAAAAACAGCTAAAGATACATTTTTATCGCAATATAAATACAATTTAAATCACTGTAACTTTACACTTCTTCTGTTTCGTTAGAAAGTCTCCGATTTCCGACAGTTAATTTAGTTACATTAGGGACTCTTCGCGGACGAGCGTGTGCATAAGCATGCACACGCGGCGGTGGTTAGCGTCACGACTTCCTCCTGTTAATCTTGTTAATCGACTGACTCGAAAAGGGAAGAAATTGGATAGTTTAATTTTTGCACCCGACAACCGAAAGAGAACATACTTTTGCTCTCTCATTGCCTCGTCCGTCGATGTGTGGTAGGTTACATCGGTAAACTGATGATCGAAGAGAGCGGGAGAATGAGAGAACAGAAACACAATGTATGATTAACTTGGGGTGGATTTGGTTGTATGTGCATGAATCAATGTCGTTCTGAGTGGAACACATTGACCTAATTCGGTAGTATGGTGAACTCAGAGTACATTGATCTGTACGAAGACAGAACTGCGAAAGAAAGGAAAATTAAGCTGATGCTATTCACCTGCAAAAAGAGAGCATTGATCCCCAGCGAATAAAGTGTCTGGAGAAAAGCCGAAGTAACGCTAGGGAAATATTATTACGTGATTCATTCGAATGTTTTGATAATTTTCCCCAGCGGTTCTGCAATGATGCGACAACCTCGTTCGGCTGGATTCGGTTGTCGCTAATCGACATGAACAAGAGTTGCCGTATGGCAAAAAAGGTAAGCTAAACTCATTTATGCATTGTCTGCGTGGAACAATGAGTTTAGCTATGTGTCCTTGGTGGTAACATGCTTTACAGGTGAACAGGTAAGTAGGGGGAATGGGGTTGGTTTGACGCGCTGTAAGGCGGTCGAAATTGGATGGGATTGGCCGGGAATGGTAGGTGGTTCTCCGTGTAGTTTAGAGAAACCCCCACAGTCCTCCCTCACATACGGGGTCAACAATTCTCCTTAAGACCTTCCTCTCGAACACGGCTAAGAGTTCAGAGCGCCTTTTATTGAGCACCCAGGTCTCGGATCCATACATGATTACTGGTAAGGCCATGGTCCTGTACAGTAGTAGCTTGGATGTTCTGAATAAATTTCGGGATTTAAAAAGCCTTGATAGACCATAGTAGGCTTTGTTGGATTTGATCAGCCGTTCGCGTATTTGTGCTTCCATATTGTTATCGGTTGATACCCTTGACCCAACGTAGTTAAAGGATTGCACTACTTCAAATTCGTCCTCCACTACCCTGATAGTTTGACAAACATTAGGTCTTCTTTTCGCAGAAGTTGCCACCATGTACTTAGTTTTCCCCTCATTAATTTGCAGTCCCAGTTTATGTACCGCCTGTTCGATGTGGGCGATGGAGTTCTGTATAGCCGACTCGGACCTACCGATGATGTCAATGTCATCTGCGTAGGCAAGTAACTGACTGGACTTGGTGACAATAGTCCCTCTTGTTGTAACGCCAGAGTCACGGATTGCTTTCTCCAACGCCAGGTGGAAGAGGAGGCAGGCCAGACCATCACCTTGTCGGAGTCCATTAAAGATGTTTATTGGTTTGGACAGCAATCCCGCTAATTTTATTTGACTAGTTACGTTGGTCATGGTCAACCTACAAAGTCGTATCAATTTGTTTGGAATGCCGAAGTCTCTCATGGCATTATATAGTTCTACCCGTGCTATGGTGTGGTAGGTGGTCTTAAAGTTTCTAAACAGATAATATAATGGAATCTTAAATTCCAGACATTTTGCCATCGCCTGCCCAAGGGTGAATATCTGATCAATCGCTGATTTGACTGGGATGAAGCCACACTGATATTGACCAATGATGGCTTTAGCGTATGGGGCTATCCGATCTTGTAGGATAGAGGAGAGTATCTTATAGGCGGTACTTAGCAATGTTATACCCCTATAGTTACTGCACAGTGTGATATCTCTCTTCTTATGTATGGGGCAAATTATTCCACGACGCCATTCTTCCGGTATCTCCTCTTGCTCCCATATGTGCAGCACGATCTCATGAATTGCGTGATGTAACGCTGTCCCTCCTTTTTCGATCAGCTCAGCTGTTCTGCCATCAAGTCCGGGGGTTTATTTGATTTGAGCTGTCTTATGGCTTTTAATGTTTCCTCAGTGCTTGGTAACGGCAAAATTTGTTCTTGATTTTGCATTGGTGGAGCATCCAATTCTTCTGTGAGCTGACCATTTATCAATTCATTGAAGTGCACTTTCCATCGCTCCAAAATTCCCCCAGGATCGGTGATCAGATTACCCTCTTTATCCTTGCAGTAAGTGTAGCGTGGTGTGTACCGCGTCTTACCGCAGATTATTTAGTAGAACTTCCGCGCCTGGTGCGGACCTCGCTCTCTACTTTTCTCTATTTCACAGACTAGAGTTTTTTCCCAGGCACTTTTCTTTTGTCTTAGAAGTCATTTTTCTGATCTTCTGAGCTCTATGTATTTTTCCTCACGTACCCGCGTCCCATGAGACTGCAGCATTGCCCAGTATGCAGCATTCTTACGTTCAGTCGCTAGTTTGCACTCATCATCAAACCAGTCGTTCCGATCTCTACGGCTACTGCCTAAGATGGAGTTGGCAGTACTAATGACAGTATTCTTAAGGCGTGTCCATTTCTCTTCTACGCCCGGCATTCTGGCCCCAGGACCTTCTCTCCCCCCGTCTCTCTTCGAGGGCGAGTCCTAGCGCATGACGAAAGATGTTACTGGTGTTCTCATTGCGAAAGGCAGCCGTGTTAATTCGAACCTCATCCGCCATGCAATACGTCTCCATAAGGTCATCCCCGCTCGGAAAACTGTACCTACAAGGTAGTGATCCGAGTCGATGTTGGCACCTCGGTACTTTCGTTCCATTATCAGACTCGAGGAGTGGCGGCGATCTATCAACACGTGGTCAATTTGGTTGTGAGTGGCTTCATCAGGTGGCTTTGTTGATATCTTTATGCGGAAACCTGGTACTCGCAACGACCAAGTTTTTCGATGTTGCCAGTTCGATGACTCGTAGTCCATTGTCATTAGTGTTGTGGCGGTTTTGGCAAACCCCACTGACTACTTACCTAAAGAACCCCCATCCCTACAACCCAGTCTGTATAAGCTTTCGCCAATGCAATCGCATTAGCACCTTAAATGCTTTACGCATCTACGATTATCTAGGGTATAATCTAAAAAAGTCCCTGTAAAAGAACACTAACCGTCATGCATGCAAATGACCAAATGTATGTAGCATAAAGCTTCTGGAAGAAAATTCTTACCTTCATGCATCTCTTCGCATATAATATCCTGTAAGAATTCTTTTCTACCTTTTCAGGATTCCCAAAACCTATTCGGTACCTTCGGTTCCCAGGCAAATTTCAATTTCCCACACCTGCACCGCAATCTTCACCCAGCACACCTGAAACATTTCCTTTTACAAGGACATTTAATGCATACACGGCGTTAGATAAAATATAATAAAGTGCATATGACATCTTGAATCCCAAGCCAGTCGGCACCATTTGTCTGTGTTAAAATCCTATGTCGGACAGCTTGTTAGTACAGATGCCATAAACCAAATTTCTACGCATGTAAACATGCATAAGATCTAACTCATCGTTTGTTTTTCCACTAACAAACAATCTTCAAATTCTTTCTCTGCCGCAGCTAATTACCCGGGTGACAGGCATATACAAAGGTATACCCGCCTGTCACCCGGGAGACCGGGGTTCGACTCCCCGTCGGGGAGCCTCTGGCGCAAGACTAATGACCTTGCCCAGACAAAATAAATCATTATGGAAAATTTAACAAGCCTCAGGACTTGCTAAATAAGGCCAAGACCGGCTCCCGGTTGTAGTGCCGGTGATGATGATGATACAAAGGCATGCAGGGGATTCGTTCAGCCACCAACCCCATTACCTCATTTTTTTCCAACGTCGATAATAGCGACGACGCATCGCGTAAATAATGAACCGCATTACCAACGTCGCATTTGGTCATATCTCCCTTTTGTCTTTGCCGCCTATCTGCGATGTTTTGCCATTGCCTCCGCGCATATGTAAACAACTCAGATCTGAACGATCGCACACATACCACCACGAGCTTCATTACAAGATCTGGTTTCCTACTCCACCAAGAGACTCTTGACGTTTCTCTGGTGGTAGGTGAAAACGATATCCTTAGTGGAGAGGATATCTACCAGGACACCACAAACTCATCCCATAAGCGAATCATCTCTGCACGAGATGCCTATCGCTGAGTCCATTTCCATCAGCCGGCTGTCATGGTCGTTGCCGCTCCCGCTGTCTGTAGCGCTGCAGACACGCGAGAATACCCTAAGTTTTAATGTCATAAAGTTTTACACGCGCGGAAGTCGGTTATCTACAGTGCAGTGAATGTCGAATATTATATTTGCCACAGTCTTCAAAGATTGTGTTTTTATTGACTTCACATTATAACTTTCACGCAGTGCTACCGTAAAATAAATAAAAATAAACAAAAGAAATAGTGTTTTTTATATTTTTACTTGTCCGGTGTTTGGCGTTTTCTTTGCTTCGGCGGAATCGTCTAGTGCTCGAGGGAATTAATTATGATGGAGGAGGAAGTGAACGGAGTGTCCGTGCCAGACACAATACTTCCTCCCCACAGTGTTCTTATGCAAACTATGGGAATATGCGTAGTGCCTGAAAACCGGCTCCGGACCTATTTTCGCATTCAAATCACCAAGAACGATTTTCACATCGTATCTTGGGCAGGCATTGAGGGCCCCTTCGACGTTCTCGTAGTATTCTTTCTTTTTGTCGTCAGGGGACTCCTCTGCAGGTCCGTGAACATTTATGAGGCTTATGTTCTTAAACTTGCCTCGCACGCGAAGAGTGCATAGCCTTTCGTTTATTTCAATAACCCTTATGTCAATGACCGGGTACTCGGGTACCCATTTCGATTTTTTAAAATGTGAATTTGAAAGTAAAAAAAATTTTTTGTCATTGAAATTTCGTAATTATCATTCAGAAACGTTTGAATGGAGATGATCTAAGACATGGGACCGAAATTCTACTACTAGGCCGAGCAATCGTGAAACTGTGACGAAATGATTACTGTCGGTAAAGTTGGTCATTGACATAAGGGTTAAAGCCTATGATAACAGTATATCCACCGATTAAAAAGGCGGCGATAGTCCAGAGATTACTTCTTCGAAGCCCGTCTAGTGAAAAAGGATAAAGAACACTGCTGCCCAAAATTCCTTGCACACGCTGTCCGACATAACCCAGATCCAATTAGTACTATAAAATGCTGACGTACTTTCACTATTTTTCCTATATACAATCGGGGATCGATAAATCAAGAGTTATCAATAACAGTGTCAGATATTTGTTCACCAGTATAAGAATCGTCATAAAAACTATTACAGCAAATACGATCCTGAAGATTGTGCTTTATCAAAAAAGAAGCTCTGTCAATCTCACCAGTTTTCCTCGAAGGATTTGCTTATAGGTCGAGATAAGACGAAGGCATACATAGATCCTATCGATATTGAACCGTACAATTCCCGCCGTGTATTTCAATCGTGATCAATTGAAAGGAGTCATTTACTTATGTACAAAAAACAATTAGGGACGACGTGTGTATGAACAAGAGGCCTTTGAAGCCCCGAGAAGTTCAACCCTGAATTGATCCAAAGACCATTTTGAGGCAGAAGCTAACACACTTTATACGTGTGCCTTCCGTTGAAATGAGTAAACCTTTACAAGGACCTTTTGCAATAGATAGAGAAGGCATTGAAAAACTGATATCTCAACAAGTTATCATCCATTCAAAGCAATCGGTTTTATTACAAAAATAAATAAGACGATTAGATCCAGACACACAAACTGTAAACATATGAATATCTACAACCACTTAGAACTTGACCTTCGTTGTTTCCCTTAGTCACAATGCTGGGACGATTGGGCGTTTTATACTCATGGGCTGGCAATTTAAGATATATCCTCTAATCCTGTTTCAACATTTTTTATGTTGCTTCCTTTTTTGCTCTTATATCTTTCTTATGCTTTATAGACATCTACATAAATTCAGTGCCTGACATCAATTACGTTACTGAAAGATAATGCCACATAATGTTGGTAACGTTAACCGGAAGATAATATCAATCAAATTTAATTGAAAAAAAGCCAGAAATAGGGAAAGATTGCTTGGAGAAGGTCGCTTACGTTATACGAGTACATTTATATAAGGATGGAACTATGATTAGGTCGGTAAATGTCTTTCTCGACATGGAAGAGGACGAACTTTTCTTTCGAACAAGGTCGAGAGTAGTTTTATAACCCATATAAACTGGAGCTTTTCGATTGGTTACTAGTCACATTATCACATTTTAATATCGACGTTTGATGAAGCAATAACGGGAAATGTTATTGTGGGACGATTGACTACATTGCGATTGAAATTAACACCCGACAATGGGAATGAACCAAGGAGTAATAGAGTCAAAGCATGTTTGTTCCTTTCATCCAAACCTCGTTACTATTGGCAGATGAGGCAGTTGGGTTTCAGTGGTGATCAGAGAAAAGGTGGTGAATCGACTGCGGTGTGAAATGATAATTAGGACCACTGGCGAAGTAGTAATCTTTACGCACAAAAGTGTTATATTCTTTTATATGGTATGGAATGTTATTTTTCAAATGAACGCAAGTGTGAGTTTGTAAAATCAATACTTCACAAGATATGTATAGCTCCTTAGCGAAAAAGTAATGCATTTTTTTTCCAAACTAATATAAGAAGTCTGCCGTAAAGTTATTTATATTGTTACGTAAAATATTTCTCCGAGCAAATTGAATGACAATCTTTCACCTTAAGCACGATAACACGATAAAGTCTCTCAATAAATAATAAATAAGACAAAAATAATCAACGGTACGAAATTATGTTTCCTTGGCAAAAATAACATCAGCAGGCCAGGCACGTGTTGCCATACAGATAATTACATCCAACCCAATGAAACATCTAATCGAAGACATCAAGATAAAAATCCAACCCAGAAGCATATTCCACAATCACTGCTTTCTTCTTCGTTGTTCTTACCTTAAAGCAATTTTCTGGGAAATTTAATTTTCATCAAATCCCCGGAGCTGCACAAAATGTATCACACTCTTCGATAACCACAATCAAAATTCGGGAATTCTCTTCCCCGATGATTTTCTAAATCCAATTTCCTTTCAATACTAAAAGTCAAACATGTGCGAGGTACAGACGAAATTTTAGCTATAAAGTTGATCCTTGTTTTGTCACACATAACAGAATCTCCCCGTGTTTTGAGATTTTCTGGCACAAGTTGCTTACGGATTGTTGCGTTCGCTGGAACAAGTAATCAGTGTGATTGCCTCACGTGGAGTGAGATATTGATCATTGAACATCTATCTTTCAATCGTGCTACCAATTGGCTGGGTGGTGAGTTAAGACTGTTAGCAAATTGTATCTCCTCCAGGGTTTCCCTTGAATGTTTCACCTACACGGATATGATTTATAGATAAGCCAACGTAATTTGGTTTACGTTTGATTTAGCGATTATTTATTTACCCTAAGCTATTCCTAAGATAAATGTGTACCACGTTGAGGATATTTCACTGCCATGTGCTCTTCGTGGTCGGCTTTTAACAGTAAGTGACATGTGTTGTCACGGATAATCTGACATTTGGCGATTAGTTGTTCAGTTTATGATGACACGAGTATTACAAAGATTATTTTGGAAAGGAGATGGCTATAAAATTAAAGTTTCAAGGCCCGGGATTTCTACCAACCCAATCGCTTTCAAACACTGGCAGATATTGTGGTTCATAACACTGTACTGTTATAAATTTAAGGGATGTAAACAAAGCAAATGTGCAAATCAGCTTACTCCTATTGATTATCGTAAACATATTACATCTATCATTCAAGGTATGAAGATTGCGGTCTCATCACGACCCTCTTTTTCATGGTATGTACATTTTATTCTAAACTCACACATGAATTTTTAATAATAAGTTATTTATTTTTTAAAAGGACGTTTAATCATGGGGAAGATGCCGCGTATTTTTTTTCTGTAGATTATTTAAATACTCCAGTGCAAAAATTGCTATTTCTTCTAATATTCCTGAACACATTCCTTTCTTCATCTTGGCATTTATTAATTGTCACTTCCCTTAATCTCAATCGTCTCAATCTCGAGTTGTTGATTCGCCAAAGTGCCTTTGTGGGGGTGTAGTAGGTGTGCCAAGACAGGGGCACGGATTCTCAATCACCCACCAACGATTTCTTCTCCAGTATTGTCACCAAAAATTCCAGCACCAAAGGAAAGAAATGAAATGCACTAGTGTAGTTTAATTAGTTTTCATTTGTTCTTTTTATTTCGAATTTACACTTTTAAATTTGTTCTTTATTTATCCTTCAATGCGTGGCAAATATGTAATTTCGCGTTTCTCTTTCTCAATTGACTAACGGGACACTACGTTCGTCTAACAACACTTCTCTTAGGTTCTGACTCGAGCGTGTGCACCAGCGTGCACACGCTACGGTAGTTGAATAACGACTGACTGAAAAATGGATGAAGATGGGTAATTTATTTTTTACACACCGGACAACCAATATAAATCATCTTAACGCCTCTGCTCTCTCATGTGCCACGCCCGTCGAGATGTGGTGAACACTTCGGTTAACTCAATAGTCGACGAACATGGGAGAATGAGAGAACAAAAACACAATGTACTATGATCTCGGGGTGGGTTTGGTTGTGTGTGCATGAATCAATGCAACTTTGAGGATAGCCCACTGACCCAATTCGGCGAATGTGGTGACCTCAGCGGGCATTGAACAGTAGGAAGACAGAACTGTGAAGGAGATGAAAACTTAGCTGGTGCTATACACCTGCGAAAAGAGATCATTGATCCCCAGCGGATAGAGTATCTGGGGAAAGTCGAAGTCACTCTACTTTGGCTAGGGTAATATTAACGTGGGAAATATGTTATGGACTTCGATATTTACCCAAGCCGTTGGATGATTATGCAACAGCGCCGTTTGATTTGAATTGCTGTTGCTAACCACATGGATTGGAATTTCCGCTGGAAATCTCATGGTTAGAGGATTGGTGTTGCCGTATGGCAGAAAGTTAGCTGAATTCAATTATGCATTACTTGCATAGAATAATGAATTCAGATATGCGTCCGTTATTGCAACATGCTTTTTAGGTGAATACGTAAGCAGGAAAAATTGGGGTTGATTTGACACGCTGTTGGCGGTCGAAATTAGGCGGGAATAGTGGGTGGGTTCTCCATGTATTTAGAGAACCCCCACACCTTTGTGGCGTCTCTAACAGATACACACAATTCACAAGCAAATAGTGAAGGATACCGAAAGGAAATTCGAATAAGCAAAGCATCAGAGTCGTATACCATAGCTATAACATAACAATTCCACATCAGTTGAGTGTATTTTAATTTAGAAATAGAATTCATAGATGCGGCAGTGGCCCGATGTGTTGAACATTGGTTACATTTTTAGTGATTCTAACCATCAGCGCGTCAGTTGTGTGTGTGGCAGACTTGTGGCGTCTCTAACAGATACACACACAATACACAAAGCAAATAGTGAAGAACACCGAACGAAAATCGAATAAGAAAATACATCAGAGCCGTATACCATAGCGATAACATAATAATTCACATCAGTGGAGTATAGTCGAGTTTAAAAATCAAATTCTAAAATCGGCCAGTAGCCTGATGGGTAACGCTTAGGTTCAATTTTTGGTGATTCAAACTGTCATAGAGTCAGTTCGAATCACACGTTCTTCTTCACTATTATTTCAAACGCTATACCCTCACCATCAGTAGATATTACTTTTGTAACGCATTTAATTGCAAAAGTACAGATAAGGCTTTTTTAAAATATTAGAGTAAATGCTAAGGCTATTTTAAAATATTACATTTTGAGGTAATTTTATGGCTCTGTATGAGCACTCTAAATTATTATACGTACATTTATTTTATTACAAATATGCTACTTTCCATATATATATAAATACACATATATATATGTATATATATATATATATATATATATATATATATATATATATATATATATATATATCATCCGCACTACAACCGGGAACCGGTCTTGGCGTTATTTAGCAAGTCCTGAGGCTTGTTAAATTTTCCATAATGATTTGTTTTTTGCCGAGCAAGGTCATTAGTCTTGCGCCAGATATATACATATATATATATATATATATATATATATATGATGAAGACAGCGCAGTAAGATACGCGACAATTCGGAAAGGACAACGAGACTTTTCAAACGCAAAAAACGCGAATGGGAGAAGACTCGGAGCGAAAAAATCATAGAAAATGCCAGAGCAAAGAACAGCAGAGGTATGTATGCCGGCATAAACTTAATTAAAAATGCCTACCGAGGGAGAGCCAAAATAATCCGAGACACAAACGGTTGTCTGATGACAGAAACAAACAATATCGTGACAAGGTGGAAGCAGTACTTTGAAAACCTGCTCAATGTGCGCACCCACCAATCACAAATAAACGCACCAGACGTACATACAGCTGAGCCTCAGATCCCAGAGCTCTCTTTCGATGAAGTTGTAGAAGCGATAAATCGACTGGAAAACAACAGGGCTCCCGGAGTCGACTGCATACCGGCAGAGCTTGTGAAGCATGGAGGAGAGGCAACCGCTCAAAAGATCCACCAACTGGGTAAAACAATATGGAACATGGAAGTCATCCCAGAAGAATGGAAAACCGCAATAGTCATCCCCATTTTCAAAAAAAGGCTACAGATCTGACTGCGAAAATTACAGAGGAATATCATTGCCCCCAACCACATACAAAATACTAACAAATGTCATCTGGTGATAATCACACCATAGGCAGAAGGAATATTGGGAGACTACCAATGCGGTTTCCGTCGGAACCGGTCAACAAGCGACCAGATGTTCACAATAAGGCAACTGCTGTAAGAGAAGTGGCAATACGGAGAGGCGGTTCACCAACTGTTCGATGACTTCAAAAAACCCTACGACTCAGTGGCAAGGCAAAGACACTACCATATTGTGGTTGAGCTGGGGATCCCGAAAAAATATGCCGCCCTCTTTCAAATTTGCATGAACGAAAACAAAGAGCGAGTTAGAATAGAAAACCACCTCTCAGAACCACTTAAAATCCGGGACGGACTAAAACAGGGGGGTGGCCTCTCACCATGCCCTTTTAACCTTGTCCTCGAGTATGTTATCAGAAAGGTACAAGACGACAACACTGCCGGATCATCCCTGAACGGGGTCACACAAGTGCTCGCGTATGCGGATGACATCGCCGTTCTGGACGATAATCTCGAAACTGTAAGTAAAGACAGCGAAATCACCATGCAAGCAGCAGAAGAGGTGACTGTAGAAATAAATGAAGACAAAACAAAATACATGATTACGGCGCGAGCAGGTGGACCTCAGAGAACACATATAAACGTCAGAGGCAAGATATTTGAAAATGTCAAAGAATTTAAATATCTGCGAACGATACTGACGACCAGAAACGAAACGTCGAAGGAAATTAACAAAGGACTACACTCCGGCAACGATAGTTGGCACGCAGTCAGTAAACTGCTGATATCCAAACTGCTATCACGTGATATAAAGCTCCGAGTCTATAGAACCATAATCATGCCGATTGCTCTATAGGGATGCGAAACATGGGCTCTCACAAAACGGGAAGAAAACAAATTCCGCGTATTCGAGAATAAAGTTTTAAGGGATATATTTAGCGGTAAATACGACGAGGAGTCAGGACAATGGAGAAAACTCCACATCCACGAACTGGAAGAGCTATACCGCAAACCTACAATAGTGAGAGTGATCCAGTCACGAAGATTAAGATGGGCCGGACACGTAGCGCGAATGGGCGATGATAGAACCGTGCATAGAATTCTTGACGGTGAACTAACGGGAAAGAGATGGACACGACGGCGGCGACGGAGATGGGAGGACAATGTTAGATTGGACCTCGAATAGATCGGATCGGATGGCCGCACCTGGAAGGAGAGCGCACAGGACAGGGAACAATGGCGGAGCCGAGTCGGTGAGGTCATGAACTTCTGGGTTCCTACAGGCCAATAAATAATAATAATAATAATAATAATATATATTCATATATATATATATATATATATATATATATATATATATATAAATATATATATATATATATATATAAATATATATATATATATATATATATATATATATGTGGCGCCAGGCTAATAACCTTGCCCGGAAAAACAAATTATTATGGAAAATTTAACAAGCCTCAGACTGGTTAATTAAGGCCAAGACCGGATCCCGGTTGTAGTGCCGATGAAGATGATGATATATATATCTATATATATGTATATAAATATATATATATATATATATATATATATAAATATATAAATATGTATTATATTATATATAGAATATATTAATACATATTTTTTATACTTATATTATAAATTAAAATTAAAATTAAGGAATTAACTTGAATAAAAGGGAAAAAAGAGGAACTATAGAGATAACATCAAAGCCTCTGATATGGGCCGGATACAGGACGACGACCACGAAAACTAAAATGTCTAGACGATTTGAATATTTTGTCATGGAACGTCCGTTCACTATACAGAGCTCGAGCTGCACAGCGGCTAGTCGATGCCTTAACCGAATATAAAGCTGACATAACAGCAGAAGACGGGCGGGGAGTGATGTTATGCAAAAGAACCAGTATGACATTATTATAGCTGTTATGCAAAACACCATGTACTCGGGGTAGGCTTCCTAAACACCCAAAAACTAAAACCTGCCATTATCGGCTTTAATGCAATAAACGAAAGACTATGCACTTGTGGCGGTTCTTTAATACATTCCTAAAGAACCGCCCATCCTCTTAAATTAACCACCTTCCTCTTCCCATACAAAGCCATGGTACTTACCTGCAATTAGGGGCAGCGTGAGCTCCCTTGCAGCATCATACTTGAAAGGGAAACCTACACGACGGCATCCATACATTCTGAACTTTCCTGGTTCATACTCCATGAACCAGTTCATCTCCTATCGGCTCAGCTTGTCTTCAATCACCGATAAACAAACGCTGGCCAGCGTATTGTTGACATAGCTGCAGCCGATATTCTTTCCACTGTTCACAATTGTATATCGCGCCTATACCCTTAGGTCAGCGACAGTTGCGACAATTCCCCGTTATCGGCTATCAACCGATCATGGAATTTAGGCATGGTTATGATCATTGTTTAGGTAATCTTACCCATGCCATGCCTATGATGACCCGCCTGAAAACTAAATTAAACATACAGTATCTTATTGTGTTCGTAATGTTCCTCCTTGTGCACCGGAGCCATACGGCTAGATTAGATATTGCCTACATCGGTATTTCCAAGGAATCTTAGGCAAATACCATGACGACCCCTTTGTAACTTAGGCACATTATGTATATTATGCGTGCCACCATTTGACCTGCGAAATAGCGTTTTTATTTACTTTGAAACAAAAATCTATTTCGATCTCTGGCATACATCACCAACGATGTATGGGTACATCGCCGCAGCGCCCAATGATCGTGCGCTTGTGTAATCAGGTGTCCACCGTTTTCATCGAAGGGCATCGTACTTATCCTATACGGACACATATCGAATCCTCACACACCGATGTGATCCACCACCGTTGAATCTGACGGATATGGATTGCATCGGGGAGTCCGATTGAAACTTCGCAGGCGTACACACGCCTTTCTTCAAGGAGTCAGATACTGTTACTTTATTCCGCTGTACGGGTGATTAATTACATTTGTGGTGTCCTTTTACGTGTAATCCAAGCGTTAAAAACCAGAAGTTTCGTGTGTGTTTATTAAATAAATTAATATAAATTAATTGACTCGAGGGACAATAATAAATTTTACAACTTGCACTTTAGTGTGCATTTATCTGTTCCATGTATTTAGAATATGATATTCTTCCGAAATAAAAATAAAGAGATTGAAACGTTAAACAAGATATTCAACAGTGCCTTTTTATTTATCTTTGCTTTGGTGCTTGTGTTTTGGAAACAATTTAAGAGAGGAATTCGTTCGTGGGTGATAGGTGTTAACCCGTGTCCATGTCAGGCACACAACATCTACGCCACACACTCTTCGCGTGCGAGGCAAGTTTAAGAACATAAGCCTCATAACCGTTCACGGGCCTACAGAGGAGTTCTCTGACGACGAAAAAGAAGAATATTACGAGAACGTCGAACGCACCCTCAATGCCTGCCCAAGATACGATGTGAAAATCGTTCTTGGTGATTTGAACGTGGAAATAGGTCGGCAGCCGGTTTTTAGGTACTACGCAGGTTCCCGTAGTTTGCATGAGAACATTTATGACAATGGACAACATATTTAATAGACTTCGTCATAGAAAACGCAGCATCAAAGAACTCGCTCGTTGCGAGTACCAGGTTTTTTTTGTAGACATCCACAAAGCCACCTGGGTATCAACTGATTTAGCCGCTCGTAACTAAATTGACCACGTGTTGATAGATCGTCGCCACTCCTCGAGTCTGATGACGGTACGAACGTACCGAGGTGCCTTAAGAATACTGTCATTAATACTACCACTTCATCTTAGGCAGTAGTCGTAGAGATCGGACCGACTGGTTTGATGATGAGTGCAAACTAGCGACTGGACGTAAGAATGCTGCATACCGGGCAATGCTACAGTCTCATAGGAGGCAGGTACTCGAGGAGAAATACAAAGAGCTCAAGAGATCTGAAAAAGAACCTCACAGACAAAAGAAAAGTGCCTGGGAAAAAACATTGTCTGTGAAATAGAGAAAAAAGGAGGGCGATGTCCGCACCAGGCGCGGAAGTTTTAGCAAATAATCCGCAGTATGACGCGGTACACACCACGCTGCACTTACTGCAGGGATAAAGAGGGTAATCTGATCACCGATCCTGAGGGCATTCTGGAGCGATGGGAAGTGTACTTCAATGAATTGCTAAATGGTCAGCTCACAGAAGAATTGGAGGCTCCAACAATGCAAAATCAAGACCAAGTCCTGACGCCACCAAGCATTGAGAAAACAGTAAAAGCCATAAGAAAGCTCAAATCAAATAAAGCCCCGGGAGCTGATGGCATACCAGCTGAGCTGATCAAACAAGGAGGGACAAAGTTACATCACGCAATTCATGAGATCGTGGTGCACGTGTGGGAGCAAGAGGAGATGCCGGAAGATTGGCGCCGTGGAATAATTTGCCCCATACATAAGAAGGTAGATATCACACTGTGCAGCGACTATAGGTGTATAACATTGCTAAGTACCGCCTATAAGATATTCTCCTCTATCCTACAAGACCGGATAGCCCCATATGCTAAAGTCATCATTGGTCAATATCAGTGTGGCTTTATCCCAGTCAAATCAGCGATTGATCGAATATTCATCCTTGGGCAGGCGATGGCAAAATGTCTGAAATTTAAGATTCCATTATATCATATATTCATAAACTTTAAGGTCGCCTACGACAGCGTAGCCAGGGTAGAGCTATATAATGCCATGAGAGACTTCGGCATTCCAAACAAATTGATACGACTTTGTAGGTTGGCCATGACCAACGTAACTACTCAAGTAAAAATAGCCGGATTGCTATCCAAACCAATAAACATATTTAATGGACTTCGACGAGGAAATGCTTTGGCCTGCCTCCTCTTCAACCTGGCGTTGGAGAAACCAATCCGCTACTCTGGCGTTACAACTAGAGGTACTATTGTCACCAAGTCTAGCCAGGTACTTGCCTACGCAGATGACATCGACATCATTGGTAGATCCGATTCAGCTATACAGGACTTCTTCACCCAGATCGAGAGGAAATAAGAAGTTCTCGATTGAACATTTGTGCCAGAACGTGTAAAAAAAATTTTTTTTTTTAACGTAAAGTGGTACGTGTGCTTGACGTGTGAGAATTTTAGGGTTCATTAAAAGTACAGTTTTTTGTTTCTACGAATTGTTTACCATGCTGTCGGCAGTTCAAATTCGAAGCCTACTACTAGGTTCGTTGGAGCGGCGTCAAGGGCGCAGGATTCACTAAACCTCCCACCGAGGGAAAGGCGAATCACCGAACGCACAAGAGGAGGTCGGAAAAACGTCAAGATGATGCGACGCTGCCTCCAATTCAACTCCGCTGAGTAGGTTATGTTTGCGAGGACAGATCGTTTTACGTTGGACAACTAAACTAAGTGCGCTGCGTGCGACCCACTCAGGAAGGAAAAGCAATCGTTCTACTTTTGGTTTTCCGCCACAATGGTTTTTATTCGGTTTTCTTCTCCTTCACACACTTTGTTCTATACAACCGACGCAGGAAAAAAAGGCAATTGTTATATTTTTGTTCTTTTGTCACAACGGTTTTTATCCAGTTTTTTTCTTCTTTAAAGCACTTTGCTCTATGCAACCGACGCAGAAAGAAAAAGGCAATTGTTCTATTTTTGTTCCTGTGTCACAATGGATTTTATTCAGTTTTGTTCTTCTTTAAAACACCTTGCTCTCGGCCAACGCAAGATATTCATGGGTTATTACGCTTCACATAGAACTTAATAACTAGTATGATTAAAGGGACTTCTTAAACTTTAAACAATAGTATTGGTGGGAAAATTTCAAAGCGCGTTCTCTCGACTTATTTTACTCCGACCCTGTCGCTTCGCTCGCTGTTCAACTTGACTCCTTGGAGCACACTCTGGTAGGGTAAAAACTCGGCGGTGGTTGTGATTCGACTGACTAGAAAGGGGCGAGAATCCATTCATCGTGTCGTGGCAGTGGAGTCATAACTAAATAAACTCACTGCCACTTACTAGGAAGTTGAAAAAAGGTTTGCTATGCGTGCATAGAGAATTTAGTTCCAGCGAAACACTGTCGTACAGGCTGAATTGGATTCCTCTGTCGCTATGTATAAGGCGACATCGGTTTTGGAAACACAACCAAGTATGGGCATGAGTTGTCGGTTAGACAAAGGAATATGGGTCTTGGTCGTTGCGATGGTTGTTTCGTGGAAATGCAACGCATCGTGCTGGTGACTTACCAGTAAGTAGAATTGGTGTTGTTTCAATTGGTTTAGTTGGGATGGGGGCCGAAATGGTTTTCGGCGAAAGTAAATGTTGCTGGTTACAAGCGAGGAAAATGGTTTAAGCAGGGAGTGAGCCGGAATGACTTTCGGGGGAAATTAATGCTGCTTGGTTGCAAGCGAGAAATATAGTTTAAGTAAGAAATTAACCGAAGTGGTTTTTGGGAAAAATGTATGCGGTTTGATGTAGTTGAGGGAGATGATTAGTATTCCATTTTAAGTTTGAAAATGCGTTTTATAACAGGTTGGGAAATGGATTCTGGGTATATTGGGAAGTGTATTCTTTGCATGTTTGCGAATGTGTGCTATTGCAGGTTTGGGTTATGGTGACGCGCTGTTAGCGGTCGAAGTTAGGTAGGAATTGTGGTTTGGTTCCTCGTGTGATATAGAGAACCCCCACAATGATAATACCACGTGCATCCCAAAACACAGAAGCCATAACCGTGCAGATTTCACAGTGTTTGCCTTCTTTGGAGCCCGTTCGCGACTGTTCTTTCGTCTCGGAAGTGTAGTGGTGTAACCAAATTTCATCTACAGTTACTAATCTGCGCAGAAACTCATCTCAAAGTTCTCAGCTGATACCAAATGCAACACCCATCTCGCAGATATTTTTTTCATTCCCAATTTATCATGCAAAATTGAAACATAAAACAAATCTAAAATTGACAGATACCTAGTGATGAATGATGCTTACTAAAAACAGACCATTAGCAATTCTACGAGCGCCTTCTTAGGCACTTCTAAACACTTATTGACCCACCCTCTAGCATCTTTCTTAAATCTTCCAAAATTTCTGATGTTTTTCAATTGATTTGGTTGTCCAGCAAATTTTTTGCTCACTACAATATCTCAAAGTTTACCGATGACAATTTGTTAAAGTAAATGTTGAGAAGTAAAAACTATGAAATCATCATGCAATCGGCAGAAGAGGGGGGCCTAGAAATAAATGAAGACAAAACAAAATACATGATTACGGCAAGAGCATGTGGAACTCGGGGAATACAAGTACATATAAACGTCAGAGGCAAGATATTTAAAAAAGTTAAAGAAATTAAATATCTGGGAACGATACTGACGGCCAGTAACGAAATCTCGAAGGAAATTGACAAAAAACCCTCCGGAAACGCTAGTTGGCATGCAGTCAGTAAACTGCTGAAATCCAAATTGCTATCACGTAACATAAAGCTCCGTGTCTATAGAACCATAATCATGCCCATTTTTCATTTTCCATTTTTAAAACATTTTTTATTTTCTTTTTATATTTTCTTTTTATATTCTTAGTTTCTAAATTAAAGGCTAGACAAAAAATGCTTAAATTCTAGCTTAATTATCTTATATAATAACTCACTGGTCCTTCACAGACGCTCTAAGCTAAACATTACTTAACATTTGTATAATTTGCCTTTCGGCGACAGATAATCATGCCCATTGTTCTATACGGATGCGAAACATGGGCTCTCACAAAACGGGAAGAAAACAAATTCCGCGTATTCGAGAATAAAGTTTTAAGGAGTATTTTTGAAGGTATGTGGCGGTTCCTCCAGATCCCGCGGCTCGCCTTCCTCAAAATACCCCCATAACCGCAACCCGGTCTGCATAAGCTTTCGCTAATGCAATTCGCATTCGCATCTTAAATGCTTCATGCATCAAATAGATCCAATTATTATAACCCAAAAGTACCTGCAAAAGAATTCTTAACTTTTCAAGCATTCCTTCGCTTACAAACCCCTGTAAGAGTTCTTACTTTCCTTATCATAAATTATGCTGAAAAGAAAAACCCCGGTTCACATATCATGTAACCATTCCAGCCAGAGATAATTATCATGGCGTCGCCTATTCCCACCTTCATTCATGTATACGATAAATTTCTTTATGTATACATTGGCTGGAGACGTTTTTCTCCCAGCAATAAAATTCCCTGACTCGCACAATGTGCAACCCAAAGCAAATACGCATTCCGCGTCCCTTGGCATCAATTGAAATCCAAGCATAAACAATGGAAATAGGTATTCAATACGTACCCTTAATAGCGATGCCATAAACACCATTTCCCAGTAACCTATCTAAAACCAATTAGCACATTTTCACATCGGATCATCGTCTCTTTGTTTAGCCGCACATGTTCCAACAAAGAGTCCATTGGCATCCGACGATTTCGGTTTTATTTGCTTTACCGAAATCGTGTCCTAGGAATGCACTTTATGTCTTTCTTTGTTCTAGGCACACACACCACCACCATGATCACGATGAACGTGTGAGCTCTGAACGAGCAAGATATCGTTGAGTCGCAATTCAATCTTCAGTGCGGTCGTGTCTTCTCCCCTTCGCCGTGCCGTGCACACAGTACGGTACGGCAAGTTTATACACTACGCGGGTTAATAACAGTCGAGTCGTGTCATTATTAGTATAACCTTCCGAGTAAAATAATTGTAAACCTTCCCGAATTTTAAATAGTTTAAATAAATTAAAGATCACCCACTACAATAGACCAAACAAGTGTTTAATTTTCCGTGCTGCAATTCCTGGATGTGTTTTCCTCATTGTTCTTGGTGACCGTGTTTTCGTATTCAGGGGTATTAGTGATGGGGCAGGGAAGTGAAACAGCGTCGTACGCCGGCGCACTCATACTTCCTCCGCCACTGGTAAATATGACGAGGAGGTAGGACAATGGAGGATACTCCACAATCACGAATTGGAAGAATGGGCCGGACATGTGGGGCGAATGGGCTACGATAGGATGGTGCGTAAGATTCTTGACGGTAGACCAACGGGAAAGAGACTAGCAGCACGGCCGCGACGGAGATGGGAGGGCAATGTTAGGTTTGACCTTGAGGAGATCGGATCGGCTGGTCAAGCGTGGAAGGAGAGTGCACAGGACAGAGAACGATGGCGGAGTCGATTCGGTGAAGTTATGAACATCCGGCTTCCTATAGGCCAAGAAATAGTAAATAGTAAATAGTAAAAGTTGAGAAGTTTTTTTTTTTTTATTCACAAACATTTTAAGTTTTTATTTAGACTTTAATAGCTATTTTACATTCTATGAGATAGTTATTGAAAAAATTTAGCAAAAGAAGAATATGACAAGCCATCAAATTTTCTACGACAAGGTGTAGACATTTCAGAATTTTGAAAAAAAGCCTAGATAACTCGAAAACTCGAAGCCTTATACTAAAATCACGTCCTTTTTTCCTGATAGGTTGTGGGGTAAGAATAAATAATAATTAATCAATATTATAAGCTCATATTTACGATACACCCTAGCGGAGCGAACCTATGTGAAGAATACTTTGAACTTCAGAATAATTGAAACTCGAAGACGAAATCTTTTGAGACATCTATGCTGGGTGCAATGGTTTCCGAAACGTTGCATGAGAACAATTTCTCTAGCAATGTACACATACCGTCTTGTTGATTCGTTTTTCGGTCTCTAGCTCAAAATATCTTTCTCGAACATTCTATAAATTCCAAACTCTAATTAAAAACACCCATGTTGCTCCTCTCTATCGGTAGAAATATACCCATACACTCATCATTAGAATCTATTTTTTTAATATCCTTGTTATACCTTAAGGCCTTCGTCAACAGATATTTGGAAGTTCCAACGAATATCCAGATCGCAATTTAAACAATAAAGTGCCCCTACAAAGCACTCAACTTATCCTTGGTAGTTCACTAGTATTCTAGTCCAATCCCACTGATGAATTTCCATCCAAAATTGTTACTATTCTCAGTGCCACTTCCGTCCATATTGAACTTGATGTCCGACAGAAAATCAATGCCCTCCGTAATTGTACAGCGTCCTTAAAAGGCCAGGAAGTATATTAAAATTCGGACACAAAGTTTTTCTCACTGCAGACATCATCTTCTTTGGAGTCGTTGGACAAATTACTTACTGCTGGTTTCTACAGCTTTACCAAAGAATGTCCGCTTCCTTTCCGTCAATGATAATTTATAACGAGCCGTATACCCATCCATATCCTGGCCGGAAGTACTATTCCTAGACGTGAGAATTATCTCTTTACCTGACGTTTCGTAAATTATGATGTGTCTGTTTCGGGGTGAGTGTTGGAAAGAAGTCCATTTACATTGTACAAATGGGAAGAATATTTTGACTTAATTGGAAAAGGATGTTATGCCATAACTTTGCTATATCTTCTTAGGAGTTCGTAAAGTTCACACGAGTGCTGTACTTGACACATTTTTGCTATGTCCCGAGGAGCACCACAGGAATATATTTCTGTATATTTGTCATCATGTTAGATTGGGTATAAATGTGTGGAGTCTTGATAAATTGGTTACTAGTTTTAGAGGTTTAGGAAGGGCAGTAGCAGATATAGTATTTCAATATTGACAGGTCAAGACATAATTTATCTATTCGAACAGGATTTAATTCCGTTCTTGTGGGATGAAGGCAATAATTAGTAGTGAGAGACGACCGGCTATGTTGGGAATACAATTATCATAAAATGGAATATAATATGTTGGAAAAAGTTCGCCCTAGATTATTTTTCTCTGTCAAACACAGAGACTAAATCACGGTGGTCATGTTCAAATCATACAGATGGAGATAACTAGGGAATATGGGGGAGACTAGCAGGTACACTGACTGTGGTGTAGATTTCTTAAATTTCTTTATTTGTTAGCGCATAGCCATTCGTTAATATTGATAATTCAATGTGATATTCTTTTAATGATTTGCGAAAAGTGTTTCGAGTACATCATGTCTTGTACTTGTACTTTGGCAGTTTTGAGTGATCACCAACATACACAAAGAAAAAAAATTAAAACCACATGGTTAATTTTCTGATAATGCAAGTTAAATACTACTTGTGAATGTATATTTTTACGTTCGAACTACAATTGAAAAAAGCATTTTTAATTTTTAGAGTACAAACAACATCCAGGGAGCGCTCGAAGTCAACTGACTCATATACCACAAACGAAAACAAAAACCGACGCAATTGGAATTTCTAGAGAATGCACTCCCGCGACGACAAAGTCATGAAAACTCGAATCATTGTTGTTCGAAAGAACACTCAGGTTTGCAGGTGTGGTCGAGTAGGCTCATGGAGGCAGTGAAAAATATCTACAGTAATGTATTGTCGCTTGCTTGATTTGTCCAGAATCTACGTGAAAGGAAAACTAACCTCACTTACGTTCAAGTGTTTTACCATCTGTGGTTTCGAGTCATGTTGTTGTCGAGAAAAGGGAGTTCGTGGCGCTGTAGTGTAGATGTAGTGTGCCTGACATGGACACGGGTTTACATCTATCACCCACGAACGATTTCCTCAAAAAAGTTGTCACCAAACCATGTTCCAAGAGGAGAGATAAATAAGAGGCACTGATGGAGCTAGGATGGGTAAAGTTTTCTTTATTTGAATTGATACATTATACGGGGTTGAATAAAATGTTCTTTATTTGAATTTATTTATTACACGAGGTTGGATAAAGTTTCCTTTATTTGGATTAGTTCATTACACGGAGTTGGATAAAGTTCTCTTTATTTGAATTTATTCATTACACGTGGTTGGATAAAGTTTTCTTTATTTGGATTAGTCTCTGGATCACGGCGGAACTCTTATTAGTTAACACTAATGTCTATAATTGACTCGCTAACGCTTATTATAGATACCGACTCTTATTAGGCATTTAAAAGGCAACTCACTGCAAAACTCAAACTACGACAAGCGACTCTACCGAAAATGATGGTAATTGATAATTAACCGCCAGCGTGTGTACGCACTCCACTGGCGATGAAATTTGACTCCCATCAGAAATCATCCTCAACATTACTTGAAGTGTCGAGAATGAGATGGTATGCCGCCGAAGAACCAATCCGATCGTTGAATTAGTGATTATAATGGCGATTGGATTGGAAAATTCCAACTGTAAAATCCCTACAGAAACCGTACCGGTTAGGAAGACACGCACACACGCTGGAAGTGGTGACGATGCCAATAATTATAGATCATCATCATCATCGGCACTACAACCGGGGACCGGTCTTGGCCTTATTTAGCAAGTCCTAAGGCTTGTTAAATTTTTCATAATGATTTATTTTTTCTGGGCAAGGTCATTAGTCTTGCGCCAGAGGCTTCCCGACGGGGAATCGAACCCCGGTCTCCCGGGTGACAGGGGGGTATACTAAACACTATACTATCGAGGAGCCTATAATTATAGGTGCACACGGAAAATACGAATGCACATCTGGTCGACTAGAGGTACGAGTGTTGCGGCTGGCAGTAATGGCGGCCATAAATCATAGAAATAGTTTCCTATGATGTTGACAGACACTCAAGGGTACTCTATTGTGTGTTTATCTTTTCGGCCACATAATTTGTGTACAAATTGCCGCCCGGACGAAAATCATGTCTTCTGTCTACATTAACTAGACAGAAACATTTTATGGGTGGTGTGTAAGGGATAATAAAGGCGACGGTGTTAGATTCTTCTGTGATGTTAAATCGGCAGAAGATCGCCCGCCATCGAGACTGATCTTTTATTATCCCACTCATTATGTCCTATTACAGGCTATTAGACATCTGGTTTGCTGATGTGCAAGCCGGCCAATAGCTCAGCCAGTGTTTTGGAAGATAATGGACATTGAGACAGTGTTTGGGTACACATTGTTCCGATCATTAGAACATCCTATCGGTCGATGTGGTGACATGTGTGTTGTTTAAAATAACACAAGGTCATTTGCAGGAAACCTACCATGGCTACGCTGCATTAGAAAATAAAAAGATCGGCCGATGGATCTATGGCCAAAAAGGTAAACACATCCTGCCGAACCCGGGGAAAAGCTCCTCAGCTATCATGGATATTTATGTCGGTTGTCCAGGGGGACAACCAAAGTGTTTTCAGGATTTTAGGGTGGTGCGGTTGTGTAATTTTGCCAAGGATTCGAATTAAGGGCAGCTAAGGAGTTTATAGGATTTTTATGGGGTTAAAATGATGCGAGGGTCTTCGGGCCCTGAAAACCCCCACAGCACTTCTTCTTTTCTAATTCAAGTACGGTCGTTCTCGAACCATGCCTATGCCAGATTGGCGTGTTTCGATGGCACATGACAAAACAACAGGAATCCTGAGAGAGCTTCTGAAATCTCACTTGACATAGACTTGTGAAATGTTCAAATATAGATCTAGCGCAGTTGTGTGTTCGGTAACACGAAAAGGGATATTATTTTGTTCTGTAATAATCGCGATATAAAGTTGTTGAGTACAGAAGTAAAACTTTCAACCTATTTGCTCCAAAGAGACGCCTGCTGCTATTGTAACTTAGGGTAACGAGAATATATTTGTTTTATTCATTTTATATATGCTTGTATAATACATATCTTGTGTTACAATCTTTGAACCAGCGACGATTTAGGCCTACCACGTTTGTTGTGACACAAGAGACAAAGGGAGACAGATCAAGAAAATTGTACTAATTTACTAATCGTTTGCTATATATTTCTGAATCAAATAATTTTAGGGCGATCTGCTGAAACCCTATATTATCTTGTAATAAATACGACTAACGATAAAGCTCTCTTTTTTTTTTATTTTTTTATTTAAAGTTCGCATTTATTTGATTCAGAATTAAATTACACATATTTCTTTATTTAGGACTAAATGTATGCCCTATTTTACAACTATTGTTGCCTTGCGGCGTACAATAACGTATCGGATTGTTACCCCAAGATACGTATCGTATTGTGTTAAAACACCACGCATGGGTTGCCTCAGCAACACCTCCGATGACCACAGGTTCGAAAAAACGATGCTTGTCACGTACTCACCACAGGATGGTCAAAGGAACAAACGTACAACCGTTGTGCAATCAACAAATATCAACAAATGGACACGAATATTCCCAACCTTTGGGGTTGTTCGTCGTCATCCTTGTTCTCATCGGCCCTTTCAAACAAACACAAACTTAAAAGTGCACGGTCCTATCGTGAATGGTGACAACCGACTGTGACTCTCGTTAATGGGTCCATCTAGTCAACTCGAGCCATCTGCAGATGCTAGGATCTTGAACCGTACCCTTAATATAAACATTCCGGATCACAGCAGAGTGGATCCCCGGAAATGACTCCAAGAACATGATTCAGAGCTGCGTTGTTTCCATTCTCGTGCCTACATATGCATATGTAGTATCCTTACAGCCGTCGCACCAGCAGATTCTACATCCATTCCGGTTCGTCTCTATTGCTCGTTGACAAAATACAGTTAAACTACCACCTGAGGAGCTGTACTTCGTAGTTGGTATAGAGATCTTGTTGACATCATCGTGAAATACCACATAAGGGACATTTGGATTTAGTCACCCGTGTGAAACACTACGTGAATGAAATAACTGACGCGAGTTAACGATTCACACAAACCCCAAGATAAGGAAATATCTACACTTGCAGATAACCATGGGAACATAGCGATAAGCCGCACAAGAACGAACCATGGGAACATCAAAGATAAGCCGCACACACACGAACCATGAGAACATCAAAGATAAGCCGCACAAGCAACCGTGGGAGTATCGAGATGTGTCGAACTTAGACTTAGGTATAAATATGAATGAAATTCAGTTAACAGGGCAGTTTATAATCTAGGATAGATAGGTAAAGTTATATTATCCAATAAAGGACTATAAGTCTTTGGAAAATAACCTTGTTTTACTATCCAGTAAATTAACCAAAATATTAACTGGCGATCCTGCCAGGAGGTTAACAAATCAACACATCTTCTTAAATTAAAGGCACATACGAATGCAGAAATAGGGAGACGATAACCGATAACCTCCAGTGAGCGGACCAACCCACGGACATAAATTAGTATAGCTGATCCAGTTCCGGACAACAGGAAACAAGTTAACGTATTAACTCACACATAATATCTGCATGGCAGATTAAAGTAAATGAAGTTCAAGAAAGTGAAGAGAAGACTACCCCCGCTATCCCGTATTGACGACAATTCGTCCGACGAAGAATCAACTGAAGATTTGAACCAACAATCAACCAGCACCATGGCAAACAACAATAATATAGCAAAAATGGAAGCAGAGATCACCTTTATGAAACAAGGTTTCATCGCAATGCAGCAACAAATGCAAGGCTTGATGACGCAGCTCGAGAATTCTATGTCCCAAGCAAGAATTTCAATCACGGAGTACGAAGATACACCGATTGTACTTAACAAACCCGAAGATGTGCAACTCAAAATGTTCGAGACATTGCCAGAGTTTAATGGTGATGTGAATAAATACACAGCATGGCGGAGGAGAGCTAAAAATTTGATGGACGCCATTATCCCGTTCATGATGTATCCTATTTATGGAGCAGCCCTAAACATAGTGTTTAATAAAATAACTGGAGAAGCTGCAACAGTGTTAGAGAATAATAACACCAAAATCAACTTTAATGCTATAATAGATCGACTGGATGTAACATACAGTGACATTCGCCCATTATTCGTATTGGAAGCTGAAATGAGCAGAATCAGGCAAGGAAGCAAATCCCTAACAGCATACTACGATGAGATCCACCGAGCATTAAACCTGATAGTGACAAAACTACAAGCCGAATACAGAGTCGCAGAAACTAGAAGATCCTTCGTAAAAAAGGCAGAAAAAGATGCAGCCAGAGTATTCATGGATGGACTCAACAATCTCGACGCCCGAAGCGCAGTATTTGCATATAGAAATGCCACCCTATCTGAAGCATACGGCATCGCATTGACTGTTCAACATACAAGGAAATATAGTAACATCGCTCCGAATTTCACGTACAGACATCAAGCACCACACGCAAGTAAACCCAGAGCAATGTCGCATCAGCCCCATCATCGTGTGCGACAGCAAGAACAACCTATGGACATCGACTCAACTATCCGAGACATGCGACGATACCCAAATCCATTCAGGCAACAGCCCCATCGACCGCCACCCCTATATCAACATGAGAGTCAACCAACGAAGAGATGGCAACCGCCTTCATTCAACAATCACAAGCAACAACGTATCAACAAGTCACAACAAGCTAAGAACGAAGACGAAGACGACAGCAGCATTTATCCAGAACCGGAACAGCAAACGGTAAATAGTATTAAGACTGAATCTTTAAACTGGTAGACGGGGTGCCCACCCTCATATTAAAAGGTCAAAAAACAGGAAGACTATTCAAAATCCTGATTGACAGTGGCGCAACCCATAATTATATTAATCCCAAATGGGAATTATCTCATAGAATTAAGATTAAACCAATTAGAGTTAAGTCAATTCATGGAACTTCATACTTAGACACTAAACGAATTGTGCCGATATTCGACAGAGAAATAACATTTTACGAATTACCAATGGAAAGTTATGATATGATATTAGGATGGGAAGGTATAACAAAGTTAGGCAGGATGATAGATCCCGAGAATATGACATTCAAGTTAGTAAAGGAAGAAAAAGGATCTCGAATTAACTACATAGTAGGCAACGAGAAATATAAAGACGAGATAGAAAGATTAATCAGGGAAAATAATGGCATAGGACCACTACCCTTTACAACTACGATAGAAGCAACAGTTAGAACGAAAAGTGAGGAACCGATATGGACAAAACAATATCCATATCCTATCGCAGACAATGAATTCGTGAACAAAGAAATTCAGAAGCTATTAAAAGAAGGAATAATTAGAAGAAGTGTTTCACCATATAACTCACCTATATGGACAGTACCCAAAAAAGGTTTTGATGAATTAGGCAAACCGAAGAAACGAATGGTCATAGACTCCCATAAATTAAACTCAAATACTATTACTGATCGATACATCATTCCAGACGTAAACATGACCATATTAAACTTAGGAAAGGCAAAATATTTTACCACTCTTGATTTGGAATCAGGATTCCATCAAATCAAAATTGCTGAGAAAGATTGTGAAAAAACAGCTTTCTGCGTTAACGCAGGAAAATACGAATTCGTACGAATGCCTTTCGGTCTAAAGAATGCACCATCAATCTTTCAGAGATGTGTAGATGACATATTACGTGAATTCATAGGTAAATTCGCATATGTGTACATCGATGACGTGTTAATATATTCTTCATCTGAAGAAGAACACATGCAACACATCAGAACAATTTTCGAAGCCTTAAATGAAGCAACATTAAAAGTATCTGCCGAAAAATCGAAATTCTTTCAAACTGAAGTAGAATATTTAGGTCATATTATCAAACATAATAGAATTTCTACAAACCCTGAGAAAGTTGAAACAATCAATAAATATCCGATACCAACAACTCTGAAAGAACTAAGAGGATTTTTAGGATTAACAGGGTACTATAGAAAGTTTATAAAAGGATATGCAGCCATAGCCAAACCTTTAACAATTCATTTAAGAGGAAATAATGCACAAGTAGATAAAAACAAAAGTAAGAATACTGAAATTAAATTAGATGAACCAGCCACAAAAGCCATAGATAGTTTGAAAGCACACCTTCGTGAACAGGTAGAATTGTTTCAACCAGATTACAAGAAACCTTTTGAACTGACCACCGATGCATCCAACGTAGCTATTGGAGCTGTACTCAGTCAAAATGGGAAACCGATACATTTTTTATCAAGAACACTCAGTAAAACGGAAGAAAAGTATAGTACTAACGAAAAGGAACTTCTAGCCATAATTTGGGCTTTACAGAAATTGAGAAATTATATTTATGGAGTAGCTGACCTTACGATCTACGCAGATCATCAATCTTTAACTTTTGCTATTTCCGATAAAAATCCAAATAATAAATTAATGAGATGGAAAGGAATTATAGAGGACTTTGGAGCAAAACTGGTATATAAACCAGGAAAACAGAATGTAGTCGCTGACGCTTTGTCCAGACAACAGATAAATTCTCCATTATTATCCTCAGAACATTCTACAGATAGCTCAGCAAATGAAAAATTAAAAACACTTACTCAACCATTTAATTCATATGGCGTACAACTAAGGATACTTTACGATAAGGAGAAAAACGAAATTATTACGACGAACCCATTTCCCAAGAAAACCAGATACATAATAAAATTTAATGACGAACGACAACTAACAAACATGTTAAGAGGAATTTTAGATCCCAATAGAGTGACCGCAGTAAAAATAGGATACGAATTGTTACACAGAATCAAACCAATTTTAACAGAGGTTTTTTCTCACTACAAATTTGTATTAACTCCTAACGAATTAGAAGATGTAACAGATATTAACCAGCAAATGAAAATAATAGAAACTATTCATAACAGAGCTCATAGAGGTTATAAGAATAACGTCCAAGAGATCATGGAAAAATACTATTGGCCAGAAGTTAAAGCTAACTGTAAAACTTTTAACAAAAAATGCACAGCATGCCTATTCGGTAGGTATGAAAGAAACCCAACTAAACAGCCTTTAAGAGATTCAGAAATCCCAGGAAAACCCGGAGAATACATTCATGCTGATTTGTATTTCAACGACAAAAGAACATACTTAACATTAATAGACAAATTCTCGAAATACATAGTTATCAGAGAATGCGACACCAGAGAAAGAATGGACCTAAAGTTAGAGGAATGTCTGACAAACAATTTTCCCACATGCAAACGACTTATGACCGATAACGAACCATGCTTAAATACCGCAATGGTCAAACAAATGTGTATAAAAAGAGCCATTCAAAAAATTGAAACACCGGTGTACCGATCGACAGCAAATGGGCAAGTGGAACGGGCCCACAGTACAATTTCGGAATTGACCCGAATTTTTACAATCCAAAACGGTACTAATACAACCGAGGAAATTTTAACCGCAGTATCAGAAATTAACAACAGTATACATTCGGTTACTGGATTTAAACCGCGAGAAATTCATTTTAACTCGATACACATTCAGCCTGAGGAAATTCACGACAAATTACAAAAAGCATCCGAAAAAACTTTAAAAAGACTCAATACCGGAACGAAAGAAAGGACATTCGAAAAAGGAGAGCAAATTTTGGGAAGAATCGCTGGATTAAGAAAGAAGAACAACGCCCGATACAGGAAACACATCGTAGACAAGGATTGTGGGGACACAATTTTAACCACAAGGGGGATAGTAATCCACAAAGACAGCATCAAGAATTACACACTGAAAAAAGATGAAGATGAAATACCTGATATTACTCGTGATTGTCGGCCTAGTAAAATCGGCCATTCAAATCGAAAACCTGAAAGGAAAGAGATACATCCTGACACCAACTGACGACATATTCATCTTCTACAATTACAACTTCCTAGTTCATGTAACAAATCTTACAAACATTTTGAAAAATTATTAAAGACGTTAGACGTAAAAAACTCTCAGAGAAGATTCCTGTTAGAACAGATTCACGACCAACTTCGATTAAGTAGCGGAGACAATCTTGTTAGAAACATTAGACATGAATGATGTGGCAGGGTTATTGAATGTAGAAGACAAGCAAGTTCGATTAATCAACGTACTTGAATATTCGTATATTAGCATGGCAAGAATAGATGACAGCTTCGTTACAATCTACAAATACACGCGGTAATCAAAGAATAATGTGAATTATTCAAACTCACACCAATAGGATTCCTACACGGAAAAATTAAAACTGATAATAAGATAGCGTTGTGCAGGGAATATTATGTTAGAATGAAAAATCGCGAAACTTTATTTGGGTAACTTAATTTGCCAGATTAATAAACAGGAAGATAATTGTATAGTTCGTTTAACAAATACAACATCAACATCTGATGAAACAATAGCTAAAATAAAATATGAAAACTTACACAGGAGAATTGTAAAACCTATACATAGCATATTAACTAAAAATTGTATCAATCAAAGAAATACTGTCAAACAATAACAATTTAAGATTTTCAAATATTAACTCGATGTTTAATACCAATCGAAGAGCACCCAACTAAGAGCGCAATCATAATTTTTGTGTTTATTGTACTAATTATAACTGTAGTCATAATCATTCATAAATTTACTAAATGTATTTTAGAATTTAAGAAACAAGAAAAAAATTGAAAAGTTTGATGAAGCATCTCATAAAGATCAACAAAGACTCCAAGCGAAAAATCGGGACGATTTTGTTTAACACCGGGGAGAGTTAACGATTCACACAAACCCCAAGATAAGGAAATATCTACACTTGCAGATAACCATGGGAACATAGCGATAAGCCGCACAAGAACGAACCATGGGAACATCAAAGATAAGCCGCACAAGCAACCGTGGGAGTATCGAGATGTGTCGAACTTAGACTTAGGTATAAATATGAATGAAATTCAGTTAACAGGGCAGTTTATAATCTAGGATAGATAGGTAAAGTTATAGTCTTTGGAAAATAACCTTGTTTTACTATCCAGTAAATTAACCAAAATATTAACTAGCGCGTAGGATGACGTTAAATGATTTGGCAAATTCACTACATTAACCCCAATTAATAATGAATCGCTTTTAACTGCTTCGGTCATTGTCGTCGTTGGTGTTGTCTCTTGTTAAGACATACAACGGTAAGCAAGTGAAAATGCAGCCGATTTCTAGGCATACGCGAAGGTACACACATGCATGTGTACGACGAATTGTATCTGTTCCCTACCTAACAAGCGGAACTGTGTAATTGTTTCTTTATACAAAATCGGTGTTTTTTTTTTTTTTTTTTTTTGTTTTACTGCCACATTTATGTAAGAATTCAATTACAGATTTTACTTAAGACTAAATGTTAACTTTTATTTTATAAATATCATCATCATCATCATCATCATCATCGGCACTACAACCGGGGACCGATCTTGGCCTTATTTAGCAAGTCCTAAGGCTTGTTAAATTTTCCATAATGATTTATTTTTTCTGGGCAAGATCATTAGTCTTGCGCCAGAGGCTCCCTGTCGGGGAATCGAACCCCGGTCTCCCGGGTGACAAGCGGGTATACTTACCACTATACTATCGAGGAGGATATAAATATCATTCTTGCATTAATTTACTGGCTCTTTGCAAGCACTCTAAATTATACATTATTCTTTCTATATCATGTATTAATTATAATTTTTTTTTAATTACGTATATAGGGGGTTAACAAGCAAAATAAAAAAAAACGAAACAAAACGTACAAACAGAAACAAGGAATACAAATAAAAATAAAAAATTAAAATGAAATTATGAAGCCAACCTAATAACTGGTTTACAACAAAGTCTGGCCTGCTATCTTGGATGCAACAAGCTCGGTGTACTGACCCACAGCATGCGGAATGGCAGACAAAAACAGACAAAATATTAAAAAATTGAAACCAAAGTCCGCGCTAATAAAACGCCAGCCGAATTCTCCACCAGCACGAGCGACAACAAAAGTCAACAAACCAAACGAGGCAATAACAGACTTGCTCGAAAAGGTGCAAAAAATGGAAAAGGACATACATTCCCCCGGCTCCATATAATGGCGGCCATGTGACCAATAACATGTTTGCATGTTTAGCGACTACCGAGACTGAGGGCGAGGAAGAGGAAATCAGCGATCTTGAAGCACGTCTAGCCCGAGCAAGGGCACAATTAGCAGAAAAGCGTCGCAGAAAAAGAAATTGGCTGAAAAGGAGCAGCTAATGGTAAAACAACAGAATCAGAAAAATCAGCAACAATGTGCACAACAGAAGCCTAGCCAACAAAGGGGATGTCCACCACAAGATATTACACAACAACAACCACAACAAGAGCAACAGACAGCGAAAAGCAAAGCAAAGATGCCACCCATCAACACTACAGATATAGATTGTAATGAACTGGTAAGTCTGTGGCGTTTCTAGCAGATACACACACGACTAGTAAAGAACACTATTACAGCCGTATACCATAGCAATAATATGCCATTACCACATTAGTCGAATGTATTTGAGTTTAGAAATCAAATTCACATAAGCGACAGTGGCCTGATGGGTAAGAGCTTTGGTTCTATCTTTTAGTGATTCTAACCGTGATGGCGTCGGTTCGAATCACTCGCCCTTCACTATCATCGCAAACGCTATAAGTCCATGTAAGCTTTCTATTGGGGAGGATTTTTCAATGAAAAGACTGCCAGGGAACAAGTTTGCCATACAGACAAATTCGGTTGAGGACTTCGAAAGAATGAAAAATGTGCTAAAAAGGGCCACCGCGGAATTTTACACATATACTCGGAAAGAAGTAAAGAATATAACGATTCTATTAAAAGGCGTCGACCCTGAAACAGAACCAGAAGTTCTATTACAAACGCTACGAGAGCTTAACTGTAATGATATTGATTTTATCGCGGTAAAACCTTTCAATACAGCTAGGGCTAGACGGGAGAATCGAAAATTACCATTCTTCCTGGTGCAGCTGGGCCCCGGTAGCAAAATTGGTGGACTTAAGAAAATCACTATCCTGAACCATCAAATTGTCACATGGGACAAATTGAAAAAGGCCAGAGATGTAATCCAGTGTCTTCGCTGCCAAGGGTTCGGACACTCAGCAGCAAACTGCGAAATGCTGTATCGATGCCGAAGTTGCGGACAGGACCACAGCGCAGAACAATGCACATTATGTAAAGAAACGGTAGACGACAGATCTCTTCTAAAGTGTGCAGTTTGTAAGAGTGAGGGACACCCCGCTAATTATCGAGGCTGTCTTAAATTCCGCGAACTACAGGAAAACAAGTTTTCACAGCAACGAAAATTAGAACGCGTGATAGTTCAAGGCCGACCAGCACTAAATGTAACACCCCAGTTCTCCTATGCTCAAGTGACAGCTGGTAGGAGAAACATGCCACAACCCACCGCACGGGTACCGCCGCAACATACTGTGCCTCCAGAAACAGTAACACTAGCAGATGTGCTCACAACCTTGCTCGCTATTCAGACGCAGATGACACAAAAGCAAAAACAAATATAGGACCAGGACACTAGACTAGACTGGGTCTATTCGCAGTTGTCGAGCCAGCCGTCAATATAAACCCCCGAACAGAAAGCACAGTTAAGGCTCTAGTCGTGAATTTAAATTCACTTATCAGAATCGAGAGAAGAGCCGCTCTCTTTAAGCTGTTGCAAGACGAAAGTCCGGACTTGTTTCTGGCTACCGAAACTAAGCTGAATCAGAGGCATAAACTACGACATTATACGAAGAGACCGACCCAACTCCACACAAGGAGAAGGGGTGGCAATCTTTGTTAAAAAAGAACTTCAACATAAGGTAATATACAGTGGTGAGATGCGCAGATTTCAGGTGCTTGAAGCGTGCATTATCCGCATACCCCTCCGACAAGGTAGGGGGATGTATGCGATATCTGCCTACGCACCAGAAACACATCAACAAAATCTATTTATAGTGGAGCTAGAGACTCTTTTCTATTGGGGCTTTCAACTTCAGTCTGAAGGGACCTATTACATCGTAGGTGGCGATTTAAATGCTAAACACCCAAATTGGGGAAATAGATTTTTTTATTCCACATAATTCCCTTCGAGGGTGATACACTGATTATAGCGACCCTCCAACTTTTCGATACCTTTTTTGTAATACGATTTGTCCTTTGCTTCAAAATAGCCCTCAGTTTC
The DNA here is from genome assembly GCA_963931805.1 of Microdon myrmicae. Lineage (NCBI taxonomy): Eukaryota > Metazoa > Arthropoda > Insecta > Diptera > Syrphidae > Microdon > Microdon myrmicae. The sequence goes on from OZ007501.1 coordinate 109,178,163, forward strand.
AGCGATCACCTCTTCATTCGACGAAAATTTCCTCCCAGCGAGCATTCTTTTGAGATCTAAGAACAGGAAATAGTCGCTGGGGGCCAGATCTGGAGAATATGGTGGATGCGGAAGCGATTCGAAGCCCAATTCATGGATTTTTGCCATCGTTTTCACTGACTTGTGACACGGTGCATTGTCTTGGTGAAGCAGCACTTTCTTTTTCTTCAAATGCGGTCGTTTTTCGGCGATTTCGTCCTTCAAACGGCCCAATAACGCTGTGTAATAGTCGCTGTTGATGGTGCTTGCTTTTTCAAGATAGTCAATGAAAATTATTCCGCGCGCATCCCAAAATACAGACGCCATAACCTTGCCAGCCGACTGTTGCGTTTTTCCACGCTTTGGGGCGGGTTCATCGTGTGCAGTCCACTCGGATGACTGTCGATTGGACTTCGGAGTGAAATGATGGAGCCATGTTTCATCCATTGTCACAAATACGGACCAAAAACTCGGGTTTATTACGCTTGATCATCTCCAAACACTGCTCGGATCATCAACTCGTCGTTGTTTTTGGTCAAAAGTGAGCTCGCGCGGCACCCACTTTGCACAGAGCTTTCTCATACCCAAATATTTGTGAATGATATGATGTTCACGTTCAGTTGATATCTTTAGAGTGCCTGCTATTTCATTCAATTTCAATTTACGGTCATTCAAAATCATTTTGTGGATTTTTCTAATGTTTTCGTCGGTAACAACATCTTTTGGGGGTCCACTGCGTTCGCCGTCTTCAGTGCTCATTTCACCACGTCTAAACTTAGCACACCAATCCTTGATGGTTGATTTTCCTGGGGCGGTGTCTGTAAACTCGTCATCAAGCCTAGTTTTTGCTTCAACTGTATTTTACCATTCAAAAAGCAATATTTTATCAACACGCGAAATTCCTTTTTATCCATTTTTTTCACAATAACAGAAGTTGCTTCACTCAAAATACTATAATTCACAAACTAATGATCTGACATCTATCAACTTTATACACGCGTCTTTTGAAGGTTAGGGCTAACTAAAAATCATATGGATTTAATTCTAGTGCCGCCATCTATGTGTCAGGCCGGGGACTTTTCAATTGACCCGCTATATAACAATATGTACTATGAGGGTGTAGTGCTCCAAAAAGCCCTACTACCTTTTTCCCCCATTCCTACATCCAAATCCTAGCTATAATTCGCTAAGACGTATAATCTTATCAAAACCCACAATAACCCAAACATGAACCAAAATTCTCAATAAACGAATCAAACATTCGTTTATTGCCTAACATTTGCCCCCACGGCATTATTAACCCCAAAATCCAAATTAAAATTAAAAGTTACAATAAACGAATCTAATATTCGTTTATTGTTCTACATTGGTCCACAGCATCACCTAAATCCAAAATTCAGAGATCGTTATCTCTATCCCAAAAAATTCCATTGAGTTAAACACACAAAAACTCAAAAGCAGATACATTCACACATCTGCGTAATAGTTTCGTAAGAATTCAAGAAATTGATTTCTTATCTTATGTAAATACAACATCTCGCTCGAGATATCCAACAAAATCGAGATTGTTGTACGAAAATGCGTATCTTTGGGATACAATTTTCGATTCCTTTTCCTTTATAAAGGAATAGTTTAGTGATCTCCGGGCCGCAGTCTAAATTCACAGTCCCTGGAGGAAGTATCCCAGGAAAATCCTGAATAATATAATAAAATCATATTCATAAAGGAAACGACGAGTTTTCATTTCCACGGATACGAGGGTTGCCTTTTATATTTCGGGATTAGAGAACAAAAACAAATATTGATCATCGAAAATCATTTTATTGTTTTTCAAAATATTCCCCATGAAGATCTATATACTTTTGCATGTGTTGAACCAATTGTCGAAGCACTTTTGCCACTCTGATTGAGGTATCTCTAACACATGCATTCTGAATGCAGCAACCGCTTCTTCAGATGTCGAAAAACGTTGACCTCTCAGTTTGTTTTTTTTACGTACGGGAATAAAAAGAAGTCATTCGGTGCCAAGTCAGGACTATACGGCGGATGACCCATCAAATCGATGTTTTGGGTGCTCAAAAATGCAGTTGTCGCAGCCGATGTGTGAGAGCTCGCATTGTCGTGGTGAAGAGTGATCCGTCTTCGGCGGTTGGTTTTCCTGATTTCTTGGAAGACAACTGGCAAACAAATGGTTGTGTACCACTCAGAATTGACTGTTCTGCGTTGTTCTAGTGGTACGGTTGCGACATGTCCAGTTTTTCCGAAAAAACAGGCGACCATTTGCTTGGAAGTGCTTCGTGCGCGAACAACTTTTGTTGGATTTGGCTCATCTTGAAACACCCAGACAGTCGACTGCTGTTTACTTTCGGGCTCATACGCGTAAATCCACGATTCATCACCTGTCACGATGTCATAGACGTGTTCCGAAGCACCGCGACCGTATTTTTTGAGAATTTCTTTCGACCAATTGACACGAGCCTTTTTTTGGGCGATTGACAAATTGTGTGGGATCCAACGCGAACAAATTTTTTTGACAGTCAAATGTTTATGCAATATTGAAGGTATGCTGGTCCCACTAACGTCTAAGGTTGTCTCAATCTCACGATAGGTCACATGACGATCTTCCAATATCAGTTCGCGCACAGCATCAATGGTTTTCGGAACAACAACTGATTTTGGACGACCTTCACGAAATTCATCTTGGAGTGAACTACGACCACGATTGAATTCACCACACCATCGATAAACACTGGTCCTTGATGGAGCTTCATTGCCAAAAATTGAATTAAGTTCATCCATGCACTGTTGCTGAGTTAATCCACGCCGAAAGTTGTAAAAAATAATCGCACGAAAATGTTGACGATTTAATTCCATTTTTGGGCCGAGATGAATCTTTTAAGTTACTGTAAACAACACAAGTAGCGCTCAAATGTCAAAACGTTCTGAGTACGTATAACCTCAAAAATGTCCAACTTTACGACAGAGCTGTTAATTGCCGGATTGCAACACTAGGGTTGCCAAATCCCGAAACATAAGAGGCAACCCTGGTATCTAAATATCACCTGGCCCCCACGGAAGACCAAGTGAAGACATCAGGACGAAGGCCGGATCAAAGGACGTTGCTCTTCCCTTTGAGCCCAGAGGAAGCACGGCAACGACCCCTTTTGTAGGACACATTTTCAGGAGCGGTCAAATTTTAAGGGATCGCCTTGTCCTTTTAAGGACCAGGAGACACGCTTCCTGGAAATAAAAACCCCTACAAGAAACACAACAAGGGGGCCGTCGCAATGGCTTTAATCCACCAGAAGCATTCCTCAGTCTTGACATGAAGGGCCTCGTACAAAATGAATTCGCTGTACTGTTGATTTATCACGTGCGTCGGTCAGGCATAGATAAACGAATATGTTATAATCGAGAGGTTGCGCACACAGATGAAGAGCGCCTGCAGTTCAGTAGGGCAGTAGCACAGAAAGACCGAAAAGAGATAAATAAGCAACACCAGAGATTTTGGTGGCTGAGTGGCAAATAAAAACCTGTTTCCTTATAAAACTGGCAAAAAGTGGGAAGTAATAATAATAATAAAAAAAGCCCAACAAACAACGGAAAGCTTACATAGATTTGAGATTTCGAAGATTTAGTCCCGATGTTAGGTTTGGGATAAAGTTAAGGTAAAAAAAAAAAAAACAAAACAAAACAATTTTTTAGTATTTAAGTTAGATTATTATTATTATTATTATTATTATTATTTAGTGGCCTGTAGGAACCCAGAAGTTCATGACATCACCGACGCAGCTCCGCCATTGTTCCCTGTCCTGTACGCTCTCCATTCGCGCTACGTGTCCGGCCCATCTTAATCTTCGCGACTTGATTACTCTCACTGTTGCAGAGTTGCGGTATAGCTCTTCCAATTCTTGGTTGTGGGATTTCCTCCACTGTCCTGACTCCTCGTCATATTTACCGCCAAATATACCCCTTAAAACTTTATTCTCGAATACGCGGAATTTATTCTCTTCCCGCTTTGTGAGAGCCCATGTTTCGCATCCTTATAGAGCAATCGGCATGATTATGGTTCTATAGACGTGGAGCTTTATATTTAAGTTAGATATAAGGTAAAAACAATAACAGAAACAACGTTTTTTCTGTTCCTCATTTTCTTTGTATCTAATTAAGTTCCCTAAAAATTCGTTCAGTTAAGAAATAAGATAATATAAGCTAGGGTTTAATCATTTTTGTCTAGCGAGTAAGTAAATTATAATAATAGGAAGAAATAAAAAATGATATTAAAATAAAAAACACACGCAAACAATACTATCAATTTTTTTTTGTTGACGAGCGACGGTCGATGTAGTTCCTTCAATGACTTATAGTACAACCTCTTTGATAAGCGAAGAGAAAATATATCAGAAATAAAGGTGGATGCATTTAAAACACATTTAAATGGTAACGACCTTATCAGTAATTGTATGACATCAGTGGGAAAGCTTGATGAAAAATTTTAGACTAAATTCAGTCCAGCGTCCAACCAGTTCGAAAAACAATAAGAGAATGTATCTGAACGATTAAAATTGCCGAAGAGTGTGGAAGTATCATTCAGAATACCATTGCTTTTAGGCGTCTATGCATAAACTTTTCAGATCTCTTTACAAACAATCAGACTAAAGCTTAGTACGATGACTTTCTATCTTCCTCTACATTAAATCAGAGTTCATCCAATAATCATCTAATTCGAGAGGAGTTACACCGGAATTTCGAAGATCTGTACATACATCAGAAAACACTTTAATTGATAAATATAACATCTTCGACATCATCGACTATTACAACACATTATACAACATCATTAAGAAGTCCAACCTCAAACAATGTGACATCGGCATCAATGTTTGATATAAATTGATCTCTTGTTCTCCATTCTTGACACAAGTACATATAATTCCGATTCGGCAATCTCTGAATCGATGGAATCGGAAAAAGTCCGGATTCCTCTTCATCTCCAACCCTGATACAACACAAAACTTCCATTCTCCGGCACCACACGACACAACATTTTCCAGAAAGTATATTGAAAACTTCGTTCTCGTCGGGGAGTATATTGCGACTGAAACTAAGGTGACGAAAACGCATTTATTATAAATATAGTACGAATGCAGGTCAATAAGTCCTTAGAAAAAGATGGAAAAACAGTTTTGTTTTGGGTATCTTTTTTTTTAATTTTTCAACATAATCTCCTTTTAGTTCATTCTCATTGGATGTTAACCGTTGTCCCCTGAGCCATTCTTTTAAAAAGAAATCACTCGGAGCCAGATCTGGTGCATACGGTGGATGGTCTATCAATTCAAACTTCATTTCCTCAATTTCAGTCATTGAAACTGCGCACGTATGTACTCGTGCATTATCTCCTGGAATAAGGGGACCTTTTTTTTCCTCACATGAGGACGATTTTCTTTTATTTTCTCATTCATCATCATCATCATCATCATCGGCACTACAACCGGGAGCCGGTCTTGGCCTTATTTAGCAAGTCCTGAAGCTCGTCAAATTTTCCATAATGATTTTTTTTTCCGGGCAAGGTTATTAGTCTTGCGCCGGAGGCTCCCTGACGGGGAATTGAACCCCGGTCTCCCGCGTGACAGGCTCATTCAGCTGACCTAATAATGACGTTATCGTCTGTCCCTTTTACAAAAAGTCAAAGAAGATAATGCAACGTGCATCCCGAAACACAGTAGCCATAATCTTTCTAGCTTCAAAAAGCTTCAATCGCTTTGGAGCTCGTTCGCCTTTAACAATCCACTGTTTTGGCTGTTTTTTCGTCTCGGGAGTGTAGTGGTGTATCCATATTTCATCTACTGTTACTAATCTGCGTAAAAACTCATCTAGGTTGTGACGCATGCGCTCCAATAGAGCTTTAGAAGAGGCCACGCGGTTCCGTGTGTTCTCAGCTGGGAGGAAATGCGGCACACATCTCGCAGATATTTTCTTCATACCCAATTTATCAGATACCTACAGGGTGTATATTGTATTTGACAGATACTTACTAAAAACAGACCATTGGGGATGCTACGAGCGCCATCTCTTAGATTTTCTAAGGACTTATCGACCTGCGTTCGTATATACTTGTATAACACCCAAGATATATGTTCACGACATGACACATGACACGAGAGAGGTGGCGGTTCCATCGAACGCCACTACTTACCTTCCCAGAAATTGGTAAGAAAGGCTTCCTAGAGCACTTAAATACTATAGAAACAAGTACTATGGTGGTTCCATTCGAACGCCATTACTTACCTTGCAAATAAACATTTACTTACCTTGTTGTCATAACACCTAAAATGTCTCCTAACCACCTAAGCCATAGTTCGGCGCTAAGGCAAAAGACATTGTACCAAACAGACATTTTACACGGGGGCATAATCATATCAAACGCGCCATGTTCCTTAAAAGCAATTTGGTTGCACCATCAAGCAACCAACATTGCCCGAACCATATCGATGAAATATCTCCTAATGAGTCTATAGAGTTTGTAATGGATAGTGAAGAACGTGTGATTCGACCTGACGCTATGACAGTTAGAATCACCAAAAATTGAACCTAAGCGTTACCCATCAGGCTACTGGCCGTGTTTAGAATACGATTTTTAAACGCAAGTATATTACACTGATGTGAATTACTTTGTTATCGCTATGGTATACGGCTCTGATGTATTTTCTTATTCGATTTTCGTTCGGTGTTCTTCACTATTTGCTTTGTGTATTGTGTGTGTATCTGTTAGAGACGCCACAAGTCTGCCACACAAGCACAGGAGATATTTCTTCTCTTCCTTTTTTACTTATGCCCACATCGGTCGTTCACCCGATCAACAAGCAATGGTTTAACTCGCACCTGGCCGCAAAAGGGAATCGAGTTCCCGATAGCGTAAATACACACACGAGAGTTCGGCCCTCTGAAGACACCAGCAACGTGCGCCCGATCAGCATAGATGCCTTACGCGGTGCCGATCGGATAAACATACTCATGTTCCTATGTCACGATGGCTTGTACCAGTTGCAAACTTATCGTGTAACATTTCCTTTTATGGAATTATGATATCTACGGTTCGCATGCTCATGGGCACATGGCATGAGCGTGCGAGGTAACCGCATCTCTGTGCGTGCACATCCTCATCATGAACTCTTTAATTTAACTAATTTATGAATTTATGGAACTTTTAATTTATTAAAATAAAGTAGTATCACAAGTGAACCCAGTTTTTTATTCATAAAGTAAGAATCGTTGACACTAGGTGAGTGATAACAGTCAGCTGGGGTTAGCGTTCCGCTAAAACAGCGCTCCAGTAATTTAGTGAATCTGTGTCCTTGTGCCGCCTTACTAAAAGACTCGAACACACAACGAAGACCAGCATCAACGAATCCCCACAGAGACAAGGGAAAACAGATCAAGAAAACAGTATTAACTTACTGACCTTGAGATGTGATAAGGAGATAAGGAACGATAACAAGAACGGGAATAAAGGTTTGGTTTTGGTAATGAATCGAAAAATAAGAAAATCGGAAAACGATAAACATTGTTCTTATTACCATCGTATCAATGTTCTTATTAACAATTTCAAATGCATTTTTGAGCAATAAATATGTGAAAATAATAAAGTAGAGACATTTCTGAATTAAAAAACATAAAAAAGCATATTAAGAGAAATCAAAAAAATATATTAAACGGGGAAGTCACTAAATAATCGGTTTTGTAATCGCGGTTAATAAAGCTTTTTTTACTTTTGTATTATAATAATACCTGGCTATGATTATCGATATTCACCAAAAATCTTCAAAAGCGTCTCATACGTAGCGGCTCGTAAGAGTTACTCATTTAAAACAAAATCATTGAATGAAGGTAGGAAAGTAGTTACGTTGCCACCCTTAGTGAGAGTGAACTCGGGCGCCGAACTGAAAACACCACTGAGAAAGGATTGTCAAAATAAGCAACCCTTCTACACACCTAATATACATGTAACATAGAGTTTGTGCAGCCAATTTCCCAGGATACCGGATACGGCTGATCCCAATATACTTTACATACAATATTAATCCAAGGGAAACGATAGATAGCTCGTTTTCGGAATCGAATGTATATTTATTGTCCTTTCCCCGATTTGGAAGTTTATTAATTAAATAAAGTGTATAAAGACGATCAATTGATTCTTTTTCATAAGACACTCCCCTTTCGTCCTAAAAGGGCGATGGTGCGAATTGATATATGACAAATATAAAAGGGAAACGGATATAAACTAACCTGTTTTTAATTCCCATTTCGTCTCAGACTTTTTAATACAGATAATACGTTTCCGTCCTACCCTCCTTCTTCCTCCTACAATCGTTCGCCATCATCCAACACGATTTTATTCCATGCACATGGCGCGCTTATTCAAATTTGACTTAACCCGGTTTTATTACTAAGCTCTTGCAATTTAACACAATTAGCGGTAATACTACTTCCGTCGTTATCCGTACGTAGCATGTTTAATCGTAACAGAAATTTTGCCGAATCCCTCTCAGCTTAGTGTTACTTAAAACCAACGCAAATAGACATCACATTAACTCGTTGACTACTCGTTTTTATCTTATATCCCTTTTTCCAGCCCAACATAAATTGAAAGCGGATGTGACCAGAAAACGCCAGTGTGAGATAACTACAAGGAATTGTGCATTGTAAACATTTTTACAATCCCCGTCAGCTCGGTAACGTTTAACAATTCGTAATTGACTTCTTGAGGTGAATGGTACTGAGGAACTGTCTACTTTAAACGTGTCCTTGTAATTATTATCTCAAAAAGTCTAATGTCCTGAGTCTTTAATGCTTTCTTTGCTTAAAGTATCCTTTGCTGAATAAAACGGAGAACATAAAAAATTTCATCATAAAGAGTGTCGCCTATAAATTTAGTGTACTCCTTGAGAAGTATTTTTCTTGCTTCGTATCTCGGTTTTTATAACGAGAGTTATCGCACGAATTTTGGTGGGAAATTATTTATTAATAAAGAACAAGATTATGAATACCTCAGGGATTTGTTTTTTGATAATATATATAAAAAAAAAAAAATGTTGGCCACAGCTGTAACACGGTTTTATGCCTTGACCTAAAAAATGTATATAACAACATTTTCATTTTTCGGATTGGTTTCCCCAACGAGGCTCGGGTACCCAAACCAAACAAATATAATAAAGATCCATTTTCCATTTTCCTTTGTTAATTCGAACGCAAAGTAATGTGGAATTTTAAATAATGGGATGAAACCCAGGTGTGCCTACTGCCCACCTGAACCCAATTCTCCTGGTAATATGTTCCTCTCCACTCGCTAAACCGCTTCGAATGCTCTTTCATATATCCTACTCCTAAATACACGGAAACCAACGAATATTCAATCAATCCCCCAAAAACGGCGATCCATGACATAGTCGAAAGTTTTTGAGTCACTAATTACCTGACAACTTCCAAAATACCATTAAACAAACCACTTCCTTTATGACTGCTAATGTGGGTTTCGTAGCATTAGGTTCCTGTTTACCTCTGATGGCACAATTTACCGAATGGCGGACCGACCCTCTTCCTCTACTACTTCGGCGAAAGCATGGTCGATGGCGTGCCTCCATTATAGAAATAAATAATCGAAACACCGCCACTGCTGAATTTGTGGCTATTAGCGTTCAATATGTGTACCCCTTTTCTTATGGGGCGAGTCTCCTTATCCTTTTAAGGACGAGGGCCTCTTTGATAGACCACTCCTAAGTGGCTCGGTGTAGTCAAACAACCGTGCTTCCTCTTTCAAGGGAAGAGGGGCGACCGATTATTGCTAGAAGGGGGCTGGGCCCAATTAGACAGTTGGTTTGAATAAAGGACGGAGTTGGTTTTGTAAGTATTGGTTTCTTCTACTTTATTTAATTAATAAATAATTGCGATTATTTTTAAAGATTGCACATGGATTTATTTGTTCACGTATTTGAAGTGATTGGCGTCCTCATGCCTCGGATGCTAGTTGAGACTGATCACCGAAATAAAATAAAAAAAAATGAAGTGGCGAGAGGCCGTCTTTCACATGTCTCTGGTTTCACCCATATCTATCACCATGGCCTTGTGTATGAAAAAAAAACCAATGTGATCTTCACTCACACATACACATATATGGCCAAGTCTTTCTTCCTTGTTTCTACCACAGAGAAACACTTTCTTTCTTGGGTAAACTCACCTCAAAACGATTAAATATCGTTGAGTCGATTTCCAACCACTGACCGCCATGGTCGTTGCCGACTGCCGTTCTCCGGTGCGCACGGAGACGCGTAAATATATTCCTGAAGTCTTGTCGGGATAGGAGTGTTTTACGTGTGAACAATAATAAAATAAATTATAATGAATACAGAAAAATTAATAAACAATATAATACTTTATGAACGCGTGTAATTTGGTGAAATAAAAAACATTAACGTTAAATAAACTCAGTGGGTTTCACTTATCCGGTGTTTGGCGTTTTCTTCTCCGCTATGGCGATCATTTTTCTGTGAACAGTTTTCTGACAGTGGATGGGGATAGGAGTGAACCGAGTGTCCGTGTTTGGCACAATACTCCTACCCCACAGTTTCCTTTCGAAAACTCAAAGTCTTTCCATTTCGGCCGAAGATATGCAGGACCATATGGGAAAGGCGCAAGATAATCCAAATAGGATTAGCTGCTTATAGCAGAGAAGTTTAACTTGGTATCAACTTTGTTGTTGCTCCACTTCAAAATGTTGTGCAGTTGCTTAGACCGGGTGAGGCCCCTTTGATGGACGTGGGTCACATTTTTGATGAAATTCATTTTTTGGGGTATAAATGACCCCGAGATATTTCATTTTGTCCTGTGGTACAATCGTAGTACTGTGGGGGTTCTCTAAATACATGGAGAACCAACCCACTATTTCCGCCTAATTTCGACCGCCAACAGGGATGTCAAACCAACCCCAATTTCTCCTACTTACCTATTCACCTGAAAAGCATGTTGCAATAACGGATGCATAGCTGAATTCATTATTCTATGCAAGTAATGCATAATTGAATTCAGCTACCTTTCTGCCACACCGCAACTCCAGTGTTCTAACCATGAGATTTCCAACGGAAATTCCAATCCATATGGTTAGCAACAACAAGTCGAATCAAACGACGCAGTTGCATAATCATCCAACGGCTTGGGTAATTATCGAAGTCCATAACATATTTCCCACGTTAATATTACCCTAGCCAAAGTAGCGTCGCTTCGACTTTCCCCAGACACTCTATCCGCTGGGGATCAATGATCTCTTTTCGCAGGTGAATAGCACCAGTTACATTTTCCTCTCCTCCGCAGTTTTGTCTCCCTACAGGCCAATGCACGCTGAAGTCACCACATTCACCGAATTGGGTCAGTGGGCTACCCTCAAAGTTGCATTGATTCATGCACACACAACCAAACTGTGTTTCTGTTCTCTCATTCTTCCATGTTCGTCGACTATCGAATTAGCCGATGTATTCACCACACATGGACGGGCGTGGCAATGAGAGAACAGAAGTATGATCTCTATTGGTTGCCCTGTGTGCAAAAGTTAAATCCCTTTTCCAGTCAGTCGTTATTCAACTACCGCAGCGTGTGCGCGCCGGTGAACACACTCGAGTGAGAAGGAAAAGGGAAGTGTTGTCAGACAAACGTAGTGACTTGTTAGTCAATCGAGAAAGAGAAACGCGTTGCCATTTTAAAATAGACTGGTTACAATTACTTATTTGGCGAAAAGACGAGATATTAATTTGACACGCCCACCTAGCATCTATTTGTTAAAGGTGTAAATTCGAATGAACAATAAATAACGATAAAAACTAGTTAAACTACACCAGTGCATTTCATTTCTTTCCTTTTGGTGCTGGAACTTTTGGTGACAATAATGGAGAAGAAATCGTTGGTGGGTGATAGAGAATCCATGCGCCTGTCTGGCACACATCATACGCCCCCCACAGTACCCCCTATTTGTATTCGAATATTCTGTGAATATCAAGAAGAAGTGTTTACTACTCAGAAGTATAGCTACTGCTTTGGATGGATTAAGTCGAATTTTGCATCGACTGTAATACTGATACAGTACGTCCAGCTGACGGTTGAGTCGATTTGTTGCGAGCTTAGGGACTTGGATGACGTGTACACTAGGACGTCATCCGCATACCATATCTAGTTTACTCTCCCATCCACAGGGCGAGGAATATCTGTGTGGTAGATATCAAATAAGATGGTGCCTAGAATGAAGCCTTGTGGTACGCCTGCAGCGGCGTTGAAAGTTCGGGATTTCTTTCTATTCACTCGATCTTGAAAAGTTCTGTTTCGAACGAACTGGTAGATGATACTGTAGGAAATTTCTTGTTATGTGCCGGCAGGGGAACGGGTTCCCTAAACTTCCTAAGAAGTTCACTGTCTAATCACATCGCTACCCGCACTAACCAGATGAGTAAACTTGCCACAAATTTATCCAAGCACTCTTAATTTGCTTTCTTTTATATCTTATATATCCTTTTGCCAAGGAACTTCGCACATTATCAACATGTACACTTTCGTATAGCAGATCCTGAAGGAATTTGTCCTTTAACCACTTGATTGATGTTCGCCTCCCTAATTCCAAGTCAGATTTGCTGCGTGTGAGATGCACTTTTTAGTTACTTGTCACTATATGCAGTTTACATATAATGTAACCATCATAACAGGGATAATAAACATCGCGTCGCCTATTCCCAGCCTCATCATGTGTACAATAAATCTCTTTACATACACATTGTCTGGCGACCTTTTTCTCCCTACTATAAACAATCCAACACAGCTGCACACAATTGACGCAAACGACGCTGAAACCAAAACCTATAACATAGGCAAATGCAAACAGGAATTGAATACTTACCCTCGGTAGCTTGTCATAAACAACAATTCCCTGTGAATATGCTATAATCAATTAGTACCATGTCCACCAGAATTGCAGTCTATCAATACAGCTGCAAGACACATATAGACAATGATCTATACGACCTCTGTGTCCTACAATATTTCTGGATCTGCTTCTCATGACCTCGCGGCAGGAGCAAACAGAAATCCATTACTAACCAATGAGATACGGCTTGTTTACTTAGCCGAACTCACATCTCATTGATGCACATTATTCCCTTTCTTTGTTTTCAGATACGTTCTAATGGCCTTGTCCCATGAAAGAACCAATGTTCATACATACATGTGTACCACTTCGATCTACTCTATGAGATCTGGTTACGTACCCCCAAAGAGAGACTTTACGTTTCTCTTGGGATAGAAAATGCATCCCTAAATTAAGAGAGCCAGTACTACTGGCCGAATTTCCTTTGCCAGCGAATTGATATCGCTGAGTCGTAAAAGTAAGTAAAAAGTCGTACAAGCAGTGGACATAAGCCTTATATTATTTTTCTTGTTCACACGGTTCATCTTCAGTGTAATCGGAACCGGCATCTGTAACCCAATTAAATGGAGTAAAATTTGTTGAGAATAATAATTATAATATGGATTATCTGTAATTCAGGAAAATTAATAAACATTTCACACATTGTTGTGAATAAAAAGAATCTGATTAATCAATAAATAAACAGTACTGGGTGTATTTATTCCTTTCGTTTGTGGACAATACGTGTCGGAACCTTTTAATGGACGATGGAGGAAGAAAGTGAATCAGCGTCGTACGCCGGTGCACCATACTTCTTCCCCACAAGTTCCCCGAGGAGGATTTTAACATCGAATGATGAGATCCCATCAAATACTTCCTTTAGGGTCTCGTCAAATATGTCCTTCGTTCCTTCGCCGGAAGATTCTGTTGGGGCGTGTACGTTTATAAATACATAATTGAACCATGGGCCGTAATCTTCTTGTTTATGATGAAACCGGTTTCGACGTTATGTGTGTCGGTACCTCCACAAGCCAGTGTGAACCCGTTGGTTTCGATTACTTGAAGTGTGAGTCGGATTTCCTGAAGCGTGACGATGTCCATTTTATATTGTTTCTTGTCCTCTATAACTGTCTGTATCGCGCCTGGTTTATATAACGTTCGATCATTCCAGGTGCCGATGGGTATATCCCGCTTTTCCCGTTTTTCTCTACGTCTTCTTTTTATCCAGTTTTCTTGATGATTTGTCCCCTTATGGTGTTGTCGGTTCATCACATCTACGCCTACCGGATTTTTCGTGGGATTGTCTTGTGTATATTTGTCATTCAACTTTGTTCCCACGAGTTTTGGGGTTCCCAATAATACGTCATATCAGAGTCCTGTTTTGATATTGTAAGGTCTGTTTACTGCTCTGATTCGACCCGGTGTCAGAGAGGCGCCGTTATAATACAGCGGGTATACCCCTGGCAGCACGTCACCCAATGAACCCGGTGACACTTAACAGCCTGGAATAGCGGTGGCAGATTTTTGTATGTTCAACTTGCTAGGCTGTCTGACATGGGTGACCCTAGTGGAAGCTTATGCTCCCGTCAGCATAGTCTAAGTGATTCATTGTAATGTAAGTCCTTGCACCACGTCAAGGTGTCTACCAAGCTGTGGTGTTGGTGGTGGTGGGGACGTATTTCATCTACATCTTTGAACTCGATTAAAGTTCGATATGTCAAGCTCTTCGTGGTGGATAGAGAAGAATGTGTGATTCGAACTGACGCTCTGATGGTTAGAATCACTAAAAATGTAACCAATGTTCAACACATCGGGCCACTGCCGCGTCTATGAATTCTATTTCTAAATTCAAATACACTCAACTGATGTGGAATTGTTATGTTATAGCTATGGTATACGACTCTGATGCTTTGCTTATTCGAATTTCCTTTCGGTTTTCTTCGCTATTTGCTTGCATATTGTTTGTGTATCTGTTAGAAATGCCACAACCTCTTCTCCCGGCACTCCACTAACAGCAACCACGTATTCTGCCAAGTTGCCACTTCTTTCTCCCAATTGGAGAAGCAGACCACCTTTAGGGGTTCTCTGGTTTCTGAATGCTTCTTTTTCCACTGCTTCCAGTTTTGAGGCCGCCTTTACGTTGCGAAGTTTGCTATCCACCCGGGTCTCAGAATCGAGTTTATTTTTCTTCATTTTTTGGTCTATTGACCATTGCCCGCCATCTGGTTACTTTAACATATTTAGCATCTCTTTCTTTTCCTTTTGCTGTTGGTCCTTCACTTTTTTCTTCACTTTGTTTTTGTTGGGTCTTCAGTTTCGGTGCTACACCATGGACCGCGCCAGTATCCGCCGTCCTCTTGGAACGGCGTACTTCCTTGTGGAGGGCCCAGAGGTGACGAATAATGCCCCACATTTCCTTATTAGTCATTCTTTTTTCGGGGTAATACCATTTCGCATAATTCGGCTATTTCTTCTCCAGCTAATCGAGCGAAGTTTTTGACTTTTTTTATGGACTCAGTACCAGTGATGCCCGTCTGCCTATGGTCGCACTAATTAGGGCTTCTCTTAATGATGGCGCTGCCTTTAGTGATGCTTTACCTGAACTCATTCTATTTTATATTTTATGCATTTTTAGTTAGCTAGGACCATTGAGTTTTGGGCTTTTTTTCTTTGCCTACTTTTGGAAGCACCGCGTTGTTATGTTTGTTTCCAATTAGAACACCACGAAATACTAGGAATCTCTAACAGATTGCTTTGCCGTGACCTTTTTCCTTATTCCTTATTGATCTGCGATGAAGGTTTAGAACAATTCGACTAACTGAGTTGTATATGCGACTCTTCCTTCTGTGCTACGCGTTGCTATTGGTCTTCAAAACAAACTTTTCTAATTTATTTAATTTATTTTCGACTGGGATTTTACTACACGTCGGCACTTGCTCACTTCACAATTCTCACTCTCTTCCCACGATACCTCTCACTTGATGTTGAAAATGAACACTCGGATGTACATATAAACAGACTTAATCGTTCTTTAGCCGGACCACACGAATATGGAAAGCCCTGCCTGATGATGTGTTTCCGAATCACTAAGAACTTAAACGCATTCTATGTCGGTATCGCCTTTTTATATGTTATAAGGTTACCAAATAAAAACTGCGTAATAAAAAAAAAGTATCCTTTAATTGCAGAAAGCAATGGCATTCTTGAGGTGTCTACTATCCTGACGTGGTCTCTTGGCGGTTGTCTATATTACGAAGAGAACCAACCCACAATTATAACCCAATTTCGCCCGCGGACCGCGCCTTCCAACTGTCCAAGGAACAACTGGCTAACGCCACCCTACCCCGTTACCCCCTAGAGGGAGCGGCATTGTCCATCCAATGCGATGCATCGGACACTGCAATCGGAGACGTCCTGGAACAGGAATTCGACCACTCGGTTTCTTTTCAAGGAAGCTGAGCCCCACAGAGCGACTATGCAGCGCCTACGACTGGCAATCTCTAGCGCCGTTAACTACTTCCGTCACATGGTGGAAGGCCGTACGCTCTCAATTGCAACAGACCACAAACCACTGGTCTACGCGTTCCGAAAGTAGTCTGGAAACGCCCCCCCCCCCCCCCCCCCCCCTCGACAAAGTGTCAACTCGACCTCATCGGACAGTAGACTACCGAGGTCAAACATATCTCCGGTAAACAGAATGTCACGGCGAACGCCCTTTCGCAAATCGGTACGATTCACTTGCGCACCGCCCTGAATAATGTTGAGCTTGCCCTGTCTCAACAGGAGCACAGCCAGCTCGAATCCCTCCTAACTGCTGATACTGCACTCGAGCTGCGCAAAATCGCCCTCCGCGACCCCCTGGGCGAAATCTGGTGTGTTGTTTCAACTGGGATCGCTAGACCCTACATCCCGGAAAAACTACCTAGGGCCGTGTTCGGGGTCTACCACGATCCAGCCCACCCCAGCGGTCGCGCAACCGCTGCAGCTGTCCGGCGAAAATTCGTTTGGCCCCGAATGAGCAAGGACCTCACTGGCTTGGCCCGTGGTTGTCTCCAGTGCCATTGCTGCAAGTTAGCCATAACGTCCTGGAACAGGCGCAATTTACGCTCCCCGAGGCACGCTTCGCCCATGTCCATATTGACATTGTGGGATCACTTACACCATCAAGAGGATTCACATATATCTCATGATAATGGACCGCTTTACGCGATGGCTAGAGACGACTCCCCCCAGAGCAGTTACTGCTGAATTAGTCGCCAAAGCCTTTTACTCGACCTGGGTCATGCGTTTCGGCGTACCAACCACCATAACTTCGGACTGGTTCCCACAATTCGAGGCAACGATTTTCAGGCAGCTGACCGATCTGCACAGCTGCCAAAGAAGTCGTACGATGGCCTACCATCCCGAATCCAATGGGATGATAGAGCGCTGGTACAGGTCCCTCAAAGCCTCCCTTATGTGCCATAACGACACGCAATGGTTCGACGCTCTCCCTAGCGTTCTCCTAGGTTTGAGGACAGTATTAAAGAGGACCTGGGTGGTTCCGTAGCGGAACTCACCTACGGCACCAACCTTTTACTCCCAGGCGAGCTCTTCGTAGATGGCGAAATGCCACGCACCCAGCTTCATGACGTGGGTCACCTCCGCGTCCTGTTGCGTAAGGTCAGGGCAACGCCCGTGGCCAGGCATGGGTCCAAAAAACTCTTCGTCCACCCTGAACTGCACAGCTGCACGCACGTCTTTGTCAGGGTGGATGAGGTCAAAAAACCCTTGGACCCCGCATACGATGGCCCATACAGAGTCTCCAACCGCATCAGCGATTGTGTCTTCGAGATCAAAATCCGAGGCAAGCCGTCCGCGGTCAGCGTTGAGAGACTCAAACCCTGTTTTCTGGAAGCTTCAGTTCCAGACCCTATACCAAGATCCGATGCCACCAGCGACCGACACCCGCCTCAACACCCGCTTACTCGAAATCGAGCGCGTCTATTGGAGCAGGCAGAGCCACCTAGACCCCCAGGCACCGAACTCTCCTTGCGACACCACACCAAACTGCACCACTCCGCTACTTATTTCGTGACTATGTCGCGGGGGGGGGGGGGGGGGGGGGTTCTCTATAATACGCTGACGACCAACCCACAATTATAATCCAATTTCGCCCGCAGACCGCGCACAACGTCAACCCCAATTCCTTTTGAAGGCCTATACCACCTGTTAAAGGACGCATAACCTGAATTCATCCTTCCACGCAGATAATGCATAACCGAATCCACCCTTTTCAAGCCATATGGCAACATTATTTGATAAACCACATGAGATTTCCTTTCGGAATTCAAAATCTCATGCCTGGTTACCAACAGCAAAGCGTGGGTAAGCGACACGGTTGCTACATAGCGAAACGGCTTGGGTTATCGCGAATTCCTTTAGTCTTTTTCCCACGCCGATATTATCCCAAGCCACCTTTGGTCCTTTGACCTGCGCCAGACACGGCCATTCGTTGGGGATAAAAAAACCCAGAGTCAGGTGAAAAAGTATAAGAACTAAACTTTCTAACCCACCCCATTTCCCCTTCTCGGAGTGCATTGTGGTTCTGCACTCTGAGAGCAATCAAATACGAAACTGGCTCATGCGGTCACCTTATTGGTTTGGCTTTCGTTGCATGCGAAAGCAAATCAACCCTGAACTCGTCATGCTCTCCGTTGCAGTTTTCCCATTCTCCCTAAGTTCATTGACTGTTGGGTAAATTTGCAAGAGTTTATTCACCTTAATGGGCGGGGAAATGGGAGAATGCGGATGAGTGTGCTATCAAGAATGGGTGATCGTGTGGGTAGAGGGGGTCCCGAGGTATGCTGCCAACACAGTCGAGTTTTAGGTTTCAAGCAGTCAGGCTTCGCACAGTCGGTACAGGCGAGTCGATAGTTCTTTTTTTGGTTGTGTCGTTTAGGGGTTAGGTGTAAATATTAAACTCCTTGCGCGGGTATACACTCTTTGATTGAGAACAATCAAGCTAGAAAGTATTCATTCTAAAAGCCTTTCGTGTATATGTGAAATATAAACAAAAAATAAGAATATAAAGATGAAACAAAGTGGTACCTCTGCAAAAAGGATATATATGTGAAATATAAACAAAAAAATAAGAATATAAACGTAGATGATTTAAACAATTTGAACGTATCTTTAAGGACAAACCTATCGTTTTGAAGACACCAGATTATATCAAGTTAACAAAAGTGCCGTGTAATTTGTCTTAAAGTAATAAAGAAACTAAATAAATAAAGTTGTTTTTTGTTGTTGCTTTTAATCCAATTGTGATGTTCGGTGATCGACTACATATAATCTTCACGGTGGGATATTAGTGAACCCGTGCCCGTGCTGGCACCACTGACTTCTACCCCCACAGTCTTGTGGAGGTTTCAATAACGACACCGCTCGCCTTTTACAGGCTCGACATCCAACTTACCCTTAGGGCATACAGAAAGCATAAAAACCTGGCATGCATGTACTTACCTTTACATAGTTTGTACTATAAATACCTGAAATGCTTCAAATCCATAATATTCGCTGATGCAAAATCCATCAGCACCAAACAGACATGTTCCTTATAAGCAATTTGGTTGCACCATCAAATAACCAACATGATCCAAACCAATTCATTACACATGTCTCCGAACGGATTCTTTCGCACACATGCAAGATATATTTATTTCCTTTCTTGTTGACATACAAGCACATCGGTCGGTAAACCGATTGACAGACATCAACGCCCAATAAGCATTATCCCCAGAGGCATGCCTGCATGCAACGCAGCATATTCCTGGGAATCCAATTCGATTACGACATTACGAAACCGATATGAATCCTCAAACTTGTCTATGCACACAGAAAGGAAATATTTTTTCCCACACACGTGCATGGGAAGTCGCATCAGAGGACGGCAGCAACGTGCGCCCGATAAGAATGGATCCCTTACGCCTTACTTCCTTCCTAAAGAATTGAAACTTCGAAAACAGCGATTTCTTAGTCTTCTTCATTTGCACAACCTCCAGGAAATCGTAAAATTTTTAACAAAGTCTTATAATCAACTAATCAATCTTTATTGACATTTGTTGACACATTGGGTGGAATAAATTATTAATAAGTGCCTAGCTTTTGATTTTCGGCTCGAAGAGGTAAAAATGAACGAGTAAGTAATAAAATAAAAATGTCAACACAGAAGTCAAACAACAATTCTCAAAGAAGTCACATTCAAAGCGACAGTCACCCCAGAGGATGACATAAACATTCAAAAATCTCTGCAAGGAAGTGACACGACAAGGGTTCGGTGGGGAGTGTAAACTCAACTACCGGCGAATAGCAATCTCTCAATCTGTCTTGTTGATGTTTATTGGTCCTTGAAACGAACAAATGAATTTTATTTTTCCTTAAACAAGTATTCAAATAGATTTAACGCTACGTCAGAGTTCCCCCACAATACACGTAACGTCTTCACTTCCACAAATAAATTGCAACTAAAATGAGGTTACTGGTATTCGAAGACCTTTCTCTTGCCAATTATGTCGGCCAATAAGACAACATTAATAACAACAATGAAAAGGGACAAATTTGGTTTTTGAATTGTATTAATTTCATTTTTGTATTTCAATAACCCGCAACAGGATCACAAGGGAATCCTTCATGTTAGCTCAGACGAACTAATTCAATTTCATATAAATTTCCATTTTGAATGTCATCCAGTTGTCCTTAGAACCCACCTTAGACATTTTATATAATCCTTCGAAGTTTACCTAACACTAGAGCGGTTTATTGATTCGAAGATTGTAGAAGGATAAGACATCTGGGAATTAATTACACCACTAAACCGCAACTAATTTATTTATTTGGGTTTAGATTGCTGTTAAGTGTAAACTTAGAGACGCAAGTCAACAAAAGGTTGTTATAACCATCAGGGCTTTGGTCTGCGTAATACCGAGTTCTTATATCCTTGCTAACTCTGGTAAGGTTTGTTTAGGGGCATCTGGTTTAACAGTTCTATCGGTTCTAGCCAGTAAAACGTGTTGTGAATGGCAAACAGTGAACCCAACTACAAATTTCGAAGTTGAAGTCCAATGGAAAATGTCGAGATCCAACCTAGGGAGAATTTAACCCCAACTTTAAGTAATACCCAGATATACTAAACTTGTGAATTAATGGTCTACCACCACGTATAACACAGAAGACACTCGCACACTGCGAAGAAAAAGGAGGAAACTAAGCAGATGACTTTATTAACTCCAGGTGCAAAGCGGAATGAGATGCTGTCATCGAATACAATTTTATTTACACCACGCTTCACACTTTGGATCACTTTTGTCATGAGATGATTTTGTCAATAGGTGATGGAGAGGTGTTCTTTAAATAGAAGTAACGCATATCAAAATCAATAATTAGCAAGCTAGATAGACCTAAATAATTAAAAGCATGTGTTGAATATTCCAGAGTGAAGGTGGTGAGAGAATAATATATTTGTTTTTATCTCAGACACTAGCGAATTATTTTATTATATCTAGATTAGCTTTTAATCTCGCATACCGTTGCACTATAGACAATTTTCCATCATTCCCAGATGTTTCATTCAATTAGAACTGAAATACATCAGATTAACTCACATGATATCCTGTGCCGGATAATTGAATTTACTTCACTGTAACTCAACTCAATGTGAGACGTTAGAGCAACTTAATTCACTTCACTCGGTTGATGCATCTATTACATCAATCTGTAGTAATTGACAGTTGTGCCATTGATGTGGTTGCCTAGCAAATATTTCATGCTGATAAACCACTGACAAATTTTCGTGGTAAGCGAAGTCTAGACAGTGAATATTTGGTCACCATAGTACACCCCGGGAGACCGGGTTTCGATTCCCCGTCGGGGAGCCCCTGGCGCAAGACTAATGACCTTGCCCAGAAAAAATAAATCATTATGGAAAATTTAACAAGCCTCAGGACTTGCTAAATAAGGCCAAGACCGGTTCCCGGTTGTAGTGCCGATGATGATGATGATGATAGTACATAATCCTGCCAATTGTCTGTACATCATATTGAAAGATTGCGGAATGTATTGATTAATGAAAGAAATTTCGATTTCCATTGTACTAATTCAAGCAACATATGCTGTGAGTGGGATCCTACAATATACGCACAACTAAGCCGGCTTGTCATAAAAGGCGCTTAAAGGCTGAATGAAATACCACCTCATCACACTGTACCTTCCGCAATATGATTAGAAGAAATGTTTGACTATGTTTCGGACGTTGAGTTATGGCTCGGACTGAAGTTAAGATAATAGCATGATGGCACTGTTAAACCCCTCGTTACACCCCCTCTCAGCATACATAATACAATTAAGATTCCATCCTCAAATAATAAATCTTCGCAGAAATCCAATCATCAATTCATATGATTCCATCTAAGTAAACATTAATCAACGTATTCTGCATACAATGCAATATTCGCGTTCATTCAGAAGCAAAGCCTTCTCCACGAACAATTAATTCATATCGCATATCTTGCGATAATTATCCACCCATGCCAAAGCATATATCCGTCGTGCACTTGACCTTGCATTCTGCTTCGCATAACAAAAATCAAACAAGCACCTGTCCACAGACCTACACGGTCTCATGTTACAAGTACATATGTTTTCAGGTGTGACACATGATATGCGAGCACAAGCGGCAATATCAAGGGCCACCAGCGACGGAATAATCGAGCGTCAGAAAACTGCTGAGTTCGGCGAAGTAGTGCACACAGCAGTGAGGGGCAAATAAATCGTATGATACGATTGGCACATGCGTGCAATGGCTTATAATTGGTTCGCCGCATTGAAAGCAATTAAATAATTGCGCAAGTCATTACCGATGCATTTTTAGCAAGGAAAACGATTACGGAATTGTTTAATTCTCTGTCGCTGCATCGCTGCAGTTTTTGCAGAACAATTAAACGATTGGATTATGACAGGCGAATAACCTCAGAATAGGTTACACGTTCTGGGCGAGAAAATGCATCATCTGCATTAACTCACCAATAATTTGGTATTTAAAGGGTAGTGCAGGTAAGTTTCTTCGCAGTGCAGTGTATAGTGATCTGATCTATCGGACAAGAGGTTGCGGCCTTGGCGTGTGTACAGCGGACCTCTTGCTTTGATTAGATTAGAATTAACACTGTTTTTTTAGCAGTACAGTACAGTGTATTGCAGTTAAGTTCAGTTAAGTACAGGACAATATAATAACAGTAAATTACTCTGTCAAATATTAATAATCGTTAAGTATACGGTCAAATACCCAAACTCTACCGAGAAGTTGTATTGTGTTGTATAATAAAATAAAAATCAAAAGTCACCCAAAAAACGAAATGAAGAGTTTGTTTCTACAACTGAGGAAGGCAAACCGGCGATACGAGGCCGTATTGAAAAAGGCGGAAGCACAAGGAAGTCGCAGTAAGAGCCTGTAAGTAATCACGAAACACTAATACTGATAACCTAACATTAAATGTTAGTATCGGAGTACACAACTCTGATGTTACATTTTGGCGCCCGAACAGGGGCTTAACAGAAGATTACTCTTAGATAATTAAATAACAAATGTTAATATCTGGGATTACGCTCAGGTGTTACATTTTAATAATTAAATAATAAATGTTAATATCTAGGGTTACGCTCAGGTATTGCATTGTAATAATAATAAAATACTAATAACTAGTGCAACATCTTGGCCATTAAGCTGCCCGATAAATAAATATTAAATGTATACATCAGAGGTCAAACTTCAATGTTACATTTTGGCGCCCGAGCGCCGAACAAACTATAAATAAAACAAACCAAATTAATTTCTAATAAATAAATATTAAATGTCTACATCAGAAGTCAAACTCTGATGTTACAGTACCTTCTGACATAAAAAAATATTCCGGAGGCAAACTAGTCTAAGGTCAACTAGGCGGATCTCTGGGTGGTGGGGGACTATCTCGCAGGGAACACGAGGCAAATTGTTTGACAGGAAATCTTAATGTGAACAATTCGTCTCCGCAATAATTGGGTTCGCTGGAGAAACTCATTACACGTCTAACTAGTGATGGTATTTTGTAACATCAGAGACCTCGGTTTCTGTGATACTATAATACTTCTGGTGTACCACCGCGCTTCCGTTTCCTCGGGAAGAGTGGGCTACCGTTGTTGTCCTTGTTGGATGTGTCGAACTTGTGTATTTTCTCCTTCCGAACAAAATCCCGAAGGTGTTGCCGCATGCTTATACTGATTCACTAGCGACGTAAGTGTCTTTACACACTCGAGAAAAAAAAACAGTTTGTTGTATCTTTTTTAAAACGATCAATTTAATACCTCGAATTTCGTAACTTTGGAGGAGTTCTTCTCCTTACGCACGCTACTTACTCACTAATCTGGACTTGTTGATTGCGACGACCGACACTAACTACTCGTCGATTCCGACTCTTGATTCAGATTCTATCTGTATCTTTTTGTTATCTTTTCGAAATCTGGACACATCGCCACTCATCACCGATCCTTTTTGGGGTTTTGTTTGTGTTATCCATCTGGCAACAAGAGTTTGCGTGCACTTCAGATGGGTAACACAAGATCCGTGGGAAATGGGTGTATGCATTTGAATCTGGGAATATGTGTCTATTTGTAAGTCATAAAACATCTGGTTACAATGCGTATGCATTGCGATGTTCAGATTGCCGGATCAAATGGACAAGTTTTTGTTTAGACACGTGTTCATTCTGCGGTTTTGGATTCGAGGTTTTAAAAGTGTTAATTGCACATACCATACATGTGAAGATATGCATTGAGTTTTTTGGATTCCAAGGAATTGAATTCAATGTTCGAGAATTGAACGTTTTGTTCAATTTGTTTGACATTGAATTCAATGGTAATGAATAGGATTTTTGTAGGTTGGTAGATATGTATGTGGGAGGGAAATGGTAGGGCTTCGTGGAGCAGTACAATACTAATTTAATACAACAATATTTGCAAACAGCGAAGCTCGATATTGTAGTTCTAACCGAGACTCAGGTTTACTCATCAACTATTAAAAAACATCTTCTTTACCCACGATACAACCTACAGGTAAGATTTCGTTTTAAATGATATTTCCGATTTTAATCTACCTGGATATAACTTAGTGCCTCTGTTCTTTCCACATTGTGGTTATTCCACATATGTGGCTATATATGTACATACAAAATGATAAACTCAAGCAGCGAGGATATATATTTGGTATATTAAAACAACATGAAATGGAGAACTGTAATCCATTTGAACCTCTGCTCGATGTGAATGTGTGTTTTGATGACGCAAGTGATGATAGGAGACTATGGACTGTTTTTATAGTGAATTTATTGGTGCATTGATTTACTTGGCCGTGGGTTCGCGACTAGATATTGCATATATTGTTTTAAGGTTAACGCAGTTTACGGCCAAACCATTTGCATCTACAATTATATTGTGGGTCTTTATGGTCTTCTATCGTAGTAAGGTGCCGCCGGGCACAGGTTCACTACGATTTACCCAGCTCGACCGTCACGGTCCCAAGACTCTGATGCGCAAACACAGCAGTTGCTCTAGTAATTCTGATTTATTATATGCCCAAAAATATAAGATAATTTAACACAACATAAGGAACAAAAAGATACAGTATAGTTTTTGACTTTTTATTATGGCTCTAGGCACTGTTAATTTACGATAAGTTAATAAATTCAAATGAACTGATACAAGATATTGGCACAGGATACAATATAGTTTTGACTTTTTACTATTGCTCTAGACACTGTTAATTTACGATAAGTTAATAAATTTAAATGAACTGGCACAATATATTGACACAGGATACAATATAGTTTTGGATTTTTTACTATTGCTCTAGGCACTGTTAATTTATGTTAAGTTGATAAATTCGAATGAACTGGCACGAGATATTGACTCAGGATACAATAGAGTTTTGGATTTTCGCTCATTACCGCAGCTGAACAACGACTCTGCTTTACCTTGTCACTTGGCACTTGATTTCGAGGCGACAAATTATTTAACGTGGAGGCCTGACTTGCCTCCACGGAATCTGAAACGCGATTAAAGAAGTTCATCGAAGCGATAGAATACCACATATGCAATCATCGCTTCGATGAACATATTCGGTCTTTTAACACTAGATATACCAACAAATTTACATACCTATTTATACCAAAACCAGTCAATTTGACTGTATATGACAAGTTCTATTCATTTATATTATAATGCTTTATCGTTTGAGAGAATTGATGAGATATATAAAAATTGGTTCTAAGGCGAAGCAAGGGTTGTTTTTCCAATAAGCGGGGGGTGTGAGGGGCAAGGCCCCCCGCATTGATAACATTGAAATTAAAAATTTAGGGATTTAATATCTCGGTTATTTATGAAATATGCCCAAAAAAATATGAAATTATATCCCAAAAATCAATTTATGTCACAGGGCAAATAAGTAATGTCAAAAAAAAATTGGGGCATAACTTCCGTTTCAGTTTGAGGCATAAGTTCGTACCCCCATAAAAAATAAAAATATAAAAACTCATCAATTATATTCCAGTTTTATTCAGAATGATCATGTTTACATGCTTTACAAATACTAACTTTTTTTTCCATATATATTTCATATTTTCATAAAAAATCAAAATTTCGGAAAAAAAATCAGGACCCCACTTTTTGTTCCATAAATATGATAATTTCAAACCTTTTGCTTCGTATGCACCACGGCCATACAATATTCCAATAAAGGCCTTCAGTTTTTCCTGCGAAAGGGTCCACTTCTTGCCTAAAACTCGAGAGGCTTCTATTTCAGTGCAATTTCTAATATGTTCTAATATATGATGATCAATCAATAGTAAGAAGGCACTGCTTATCTCTTCTTCCATAATATTTCTTCTAGCATGTGCTGTAGGCCCAGGTAAATCTTTGAAAATGCGATGACTTGGTAACCTTCCAACGGCACCCCCTTCTTGTATTTTTTTCCAAATTGTTCCATCAGCAGAAACTTCAATTTGCATATTTTGTGTGTTTTCCTTTTCAGAACTCGAGGAAAGCCGCATACATCTTCGTTTTTGCGTATTATGCTGTTGTCTTATGTTGTCTTCTTCGTCACTCGATTCGCCTCCAACATTTTCATCAAATTCCTCGTTATCACTGCTTTCAATATGAACACTTTGATTACCATCATCATCCGTATCACTGTCGCATCCCAAAAACTCATATTCGCTATCACCACCATCAACGTCTGATAGATCCGAAAGTATATCTTGTATTTCTTCCAATTTCAAAATTTTTCGTTTTTCCATTATGAGCAATTTGTATGTAGCAAAAGTAATAAAATTATTTCTTACTGAACAGAACAGAACTCAATGAATAAATAATGGTTTATAACAGTTTCCTACGAAATTCTTGATAAAAAAAATAAATAGGGAGATTCCCTGAAAAATATGAAATTTGAAAAATATGCTGATATACAATACTATTTTACCAGGGATGTGCAAACATTTTTCTTTACACGCCATTTTCCAAACAAGGGAATTTCCTAAAAGTGAAGAATATAAAGCATTTGCACATAGAACTACAAAAACGTGTACCAGGTCAAAATGACTGGTTTCGGTATAAGTACCAAAAACAAAAAAAAAATTTTTGTTATGAACACAAAATCAAATTAACTTATCAAATTATTTGTATTTAATTGTTGTTATAAAAGTCATATAATAGTTTCGAAAAAAAATAAATATACATAGTAAATATTTATGAAATAAAAGGTAAAACCAGTCATTTTGACTGGTATGGTAAATCTAGTGTTAATGCCTTTTGAATTTGTATTTAAAAGAAAGGGTTGAAACACACACATACGATGATCTCTTTTGCAGCTCATCGCGTGTGTCGCCCAGCATGCGAACCTTGAAATTAAATAAACAATCGTTCGCAACTGGGGCGAGTCATCCTGTAAAGGATTGGGATGTATACACGATCAGCGACTACGTGTAGCATGATTGCTAATCGTGCGCATGTTGTTGTTGGCGTCGTAATCAGCCAGATACCCTGGTGTATTTGTCGGTGGGATGACCGTTGGATGTGGGCATGCATGCGAAAGGTAAGATACAATATTTTTCATGTGTGCGGCTGGCGCGTGAAATTATATCTCATTGATATAGTTCAAGCAATGTTGGTTGCATGTTGATGCAACCAAATTGCTTTTAATGTGGTGGGTGCCGATTAATTCATGCATATCGAACCGAACGTGTGTTACGTACGTCGGCCACCCCATCAATTAATGGTTTTGTATTTAAGTAATAACATAATTTGTTTTAAGGTAATATGATGGTAAGGTGGTGGAGGAATTGCACGATCCAGAAGTGAGTTTTTGAACACGCCCCGATTCGGGTGTGGATCGTGCAGTTCTTCGAGTTCGAATTCGGTTTTCGAAGTGGACGTGAGTGGAGAGCGAGAGAGACGGTGGGTCAATGTTTTGGAATACGGTTTTGAATTCCGTTGTGCACGGTTTTTTTTTGACAAAGAAGAAAGAAACGTTTTTAGTGCAGTTGTTAAAAGAGGAAACAGTGAGATTGTCCAAGTTGTTGATCGCTGGTTTTTTTGGAAAAAGAAAAAGAATTTGTAAAAGTTTGAATGTCGAAAGAAAAACAAAAGTAAAAAACAAGAATAATAAAACAAAACAAATTAAGATAACTTCCGAACAAGTGGAATTTGTATTGTCTATCTAAAAGCTTCTGATACAATCCTAATCCTCGAACATTGGTTGTAAACCCGAGTGAGACGTCGATAATTATCAATCATATTGTTCTTGATATGCAACTGAATCTTAAATAATTAATTTGGTCAGTAACTATTTGCGGTGCTCAGCGGAATCTCGGATGGTTAATATAAGATGCCTATTCTACGATTTTATTTGGGAAACGCCTTTGAGGAGCCTCATTAAAGGCGTGTACTGCAACAGCTGCAAGCATAACGCCTGGAATCTCGGAGACACAGCCGCTTCTCAATTCGAAGCCACGGAAGCAGTCCTCCCCCAGAACCAACTAAACAATTTTGCATTTAAATATATATTAAATTTTCTGTGGCTACATATTGCCACACGTGTATCAAGGATTGCTTCAGTACTTGTTGGTTGCATGTTGATGCGGCCAATCCGTCTCTATGGATTTTCCTGTTTTAGGTGCAGATGAATCGGACTAAGGAAATATCATGTTTTATGTTGCACTTTGAACAGGTAAGTACTTATTTCCAGATTTGATATGCCCTACGTGGGAGCTCAAAATGGGGTAATGGGAAGTGTAATTGGTGACGTTCAGGGGACCGCCACAATATAATTTTATTCCTGGCTGTTAATACCTTTGAGATCATGTGAAAACACGAATGAACCATCAGATTTAGTTCGAAACGCTCATACAATGGCCTTTCAAAAACATATAGTCTGTTAAACACCCGAATATATGTAAATATTTTCCACTTGCCTCATAAACAAACTAAACGCTTGGTAAGTTAATTGATTTATGCATATTTTTTTAAAGCTCCAAGTTGGCCTGTTTAAAAAACCGGCCGTAAAATTAAAGTGATTTTGGTCAACAATATTCGTAAGTTTATAAAACTTTTTAATTTCAACCAAGAGAAACCTTACCACCCACCTACACCTCAAATTATCTTCAAGTTCCTTTTGTATGTGTGCGGTTAATGGACATTCGCCTAAACACTACAATAACATTTCAGACAAAGTAGCAGCGAGATAAAAACTATCCAAGAGTTTTTACACCGCTTCAAGGATCAGTGCCTTTTGTTTGACTTCCTTCACGAGGTAAATACATTGTCACATTAATGAGAGTTTTTCCGTCGACTTATCTCGTATTCGTTATCCATGTAATTCCGTTGAAATACACAAAAGTCAAAGTAACTAGAAAAACCTCTGACAAGTGCAATAAGATATAGAACAAATGTCCTGTACGTCAGGCATGTCCTTGCCAAGCAATGTACGACTCATAATAACGCGAAACATAGACCATACCAGTGCAGGCGTCTACTTTGTTCGACTGCAATTTATGGATTTAATAATATGAGGAATTCAAATGGGCTGCTTTCCCAAGCATGTCGTTACCCATTCTATTCATTCACATCATGTACATTAGAACAGCTACACAAATTCAAAATTTCCAAGGACATGACTTCCGTCAACGAGTTTCTTGCTTGTGCGAATTTCGGCTTCTCAGATGTTATTGTGCAAGAGAAAAGTGGGAAGTGGGAAGCGGGATGAAGGATTTGGGATGTGGCGCCTCAGATTTTTCAGCAAGACCGTAGAATGCATTAAATTCTTTTGCTATGTAAAGAATTACCATTTGATATCTGGTGACTACAATTATCATCAGCGACAAAGTACTGTAGGGATCCATTGAGTAAAATCAGCCAAATTATTTTAATTATGTTATGACACCTGCAGTAAGCTGTTTATTTCTTGTGCTTTTTTGCTACGATATTTTCTGAACACATTACTCATGAAGTATCTCCTAAACCTGGTCTGATAATATATCAAAGCGACCTCAACATTTCTATCCAACAGCACACATACTACGACCAGAGAAATCTAGTTAAAGATATATTGTTATAGCACATTGACCAGTTGAACCTTCAAAGCTTGAGAAGCATGACACACTTCAAAACTCATCTTCAACATTGCCAAGGGACGTTACATCCATGTAGAGCTCCCAGCTTGCAAATGTAAATATCATCTTTTCCCGGTTCCAGTCAATTCATTATTGGTTCTGCAGTCCTTCAAAAATCATTCTCCAACTGAGCCACCACGCAATGATTACGCTCTTCGATGACCAAAACAAAATAATCCACAACCCCCGGCAGGAGATCCAGCAACAACGAAGCAGTCCCACATGGTTTATCCTATCCGCTTCATTGTTAGTACGTAGTCATTTACATATATGGTCATTAACTGCCCGTCGGTTCTCAGAATGACGAATACGTTCGAATATTTTGAATAAGCATTGTAGCATTGGATTATCGATTTTCGGGGAACACCGGCCACACTAATTATCCCCTATAGCGTGAGTGAAGAATGACTGTTCTTTCACAAAATTGTTGTCTGATAACCTCTAGCCACTGAGAAGGTTGTTTGTAGTGTTTGATTTGACAAATATTTGTAAAGGAAAGTAAATGAAGTTTTCTTTAATAAAAGTCACGTTCTGCATCAATAACAACTTCCAGACTTGTGTCGTCACAAAGTAGATTTAAAATATTGTAATATTCTTTGTTTATCTTTTTCTCCGCGTTTCCCTGATTCATGGCATTTGAAGGATTTAAAAATATCTGCGAGAGGACGTGAAAACCACCACAACTACGAGTATTTGTTTTTCAAGTTAATAATAGAATATGAATTACAATATACCGAATGGAAAAAATTAATTTTGTTTAAGGTGAAAATTCCCATTTCGAAGTCGTGCCGAGACTAGAAAATAGAACACAGATTTATAAGTCCATCTCCTGTGTTTGCAAAATGTAAGTATCTCTCTCCTTTTTTTATATTTTGAATAATTTTAGTTTTCATCGCTGAGTATTTTGAAAAACGTACATTACACCAAGTGGCTGTGGTGGAGCATAGTAGGGGGCGAAACGCCATCGTATATAGATATATTGTTTTATTTTACTTTTCTCAGGGAAATCACCCCGAAAAGCTATATTATCTTGACCGGATTCTTACGCAAGTTTCGAAAAATGGTCAAGGATATTTCCCAACCATTTCACGGACTCAGCATATAGTTTAATCATCATCATCGGCACTACAACCGGGAACAGGTCTTGGCCTTATTTAGCAACTCCTGGGGCTTGTTAAATCTTCCATAATGATTTGTTTTTTCCGGGCAAGGTCATTATTATTGCGCCAGAGGCTCCCCGACGGTAAATCGAACCCCGGTCTCCCCCGTGACAGGTGGGTATACATATAGTTTAATGGGAGAGGTTATTTCATCGAGAGGCTGGCCATTAGAACCCAACTTACCATTTACCCATATACGAGTATCTAATCTATAAAAAAATTTTCTCCGGGTGACAAAAGTAAAGTATCATTGTCCACTTCCGACACGCTTTTTTAAACTAACTCTGGACTTTATAGTAAGCAAAAACTATTCACGATTCTGACACGTAGCTTTCGTGCTTTCGTGCACTCATGTTTGCCTAGGATAGCATCGTTTTTCGTGGACGTCATCGCAGTTTAAATTTAGCTATAATAAGTGTACATGGTAACTTGTGTATGATACATTGCTTAGGAGAGTAATGCACTAAATATATGGTATAGGAGTTGTGGTTAGAACTTATAGTTTTTGACATTTTTGTGTGTTTCTGCAGATGTTGCTGAATTTGGAATTCAACCGGGTACATATTGTGAAAATACAAGAGCAATCGAGCTGAAGTCCAATGGAGAAGCCAAACAAAAGACGGTGCGCAGCTCCGTTGCAACTTTTATTAATTAACTGGAGCTTAATGGCTCTTGGGTGTAAAGTCATACTCTTCTCATTTAAAATAATGCCAAAGGAAAGAGTCCAACGGGATCAAACACTTGATCTTTGTGGACACTGACGATCGCCGTATCAGGAAATAACGAGTCCACGGACTCTCGCGAAAAACGTTCACCATTCCGCTTATTGCGTAGCAAGTGGTGCCGAAACCATATGGTGTGTAGATCCGTACCATTCAGTTTCAGCCTCAGAATCTATCGTATCATGTCCAGGCAATATTTGTCATATACTGTACTTGCTTACCAAACGTTCTATCTCGTTTTAATGCCTATAGTTGCTCCATTATTGCATTTGCATTTTGAAAACCTTCTTCGAGTAACAGCTAAAAGCAACAAACTATTAGGAGTTCCAGACTGATGCGAGGAAAGGGAACCGAAATGTGAAAGTAAAAACGAGGAAAATTGTTTTAGCTTGCATTTTGCTATGGAAAAATCCAGAGAGTAGTATCACAAACGGGTGGCAAACGAATTTGAAAACTTATAAACCCTTGTTTGAATTGTCAGACCTATCCGGGAAACGTTTGTGAAATATGAAGGTAAACATAAGGGAGAGTACGCGCATTTTGCGGTAGGAACATCCACAAAATATAGTCAAAAACGGACGCCAACCGAATTTAAAAAAACTATTCCCAAACTGTTGAAATTTGCAGACCAATGTGTCAGACGTGAGATACAAGCAAAGGGTAAAATAAGGAGGAGAAGGCGCATTTTGCGCCAGAAAAATGCAGAGAATAATGTCTGAAAGGGACGCCAAAGGGATTTAAAAAACTATTCAAAATGTGTTGGAATTTACAGACCTATGCGCGAGAAGTTAGTGACAAGTAAAGGGAAAAATAAGTAGGAGTAGGCGCATTTTGCCACTGAAAAATCCAGAGAATGATGTCTGAAACAGACGCCAAAATGAATTTAAAAAACTATTGAAAATGTGCTGGAATTTTCACATCGATGCGTGAGAAGTTAGTGACAAGTGAAGGGAAAAATAAGGGAGAGTACGCACATTTTGCCACCGAAATATAAAGTAAATAGGGTCAGAAACGCATAGCAAACGAGTTTGAAAAACTATTCACAAATTGTTGGAATTTGCAGACCTATGACTGACAAGTTAGTGAATTATAATGAGAAAAATAAGGGCGATTACGCGCATTTTACCACAGAAATATCGAGAGAATAATGTCAGAAACGGACGACAAACTTTTCTAAAGCTTTTCAAAATTTGTTGGAATTTACACGCCTATGGGGGAAAGGTTGGTGAAAAATAAAGGTAAATGTAAGAGAGACTACGCACATTTGGCCACAGATATATCCAGAGAATAATGTCGGAAACAGATGGCAAACGAATTTGAAAAACTTTTCAAAATTGTTGGAATTTACATACCTATGGCGGACAAGTAAGTGAATTATAAAAAGAAAAATAAGGAAGAGTACGCACATTTTGCCACAGAAATATCCAGAGAATAATGTCAGAAACGGACGGCAAACGAATTTGAAAAACTATTTAAAATTGTTGAAATGTACACACCTATGGGAGAAAGGTTACTGAAATATAAAGGTAAAAATAAGGGAAAGTACGCGCATTTTCCCACTGAAATATCCAGAGAATAATGTCAGAAACGTATGACAAATGAATTTTATAACCTGTCAAAATATTAATTACACTTCAAAAACTATGAAAACCTTGTCAGAGATTCCAGTAACTAACAACAAAATAGCAGATATTGTAACGAAATGACGGTGACACTGTAGTAAAATATTCAGAATCACGAGCTAATTGAGAATAGTGTCAGAAGCGGATGTCAATCAAGTTTAGAAAACCACTGAAAAATTATCAGAATTTGTAAACGGTCGTAGGGAAAGGGCAACAAAGTGTAAATGTGACAGTACCGAGCTGTTTGGGCTTGTTTCTTTGGAAGAATCCAAAGAATAATGTCAGAAATTAGTACCAAATGTTCAATTTCGTTTGACACTCAATTCTGACGTTATTCTTCGAATTATTTCAAAATAAGTTACAAGTCCGAATGCTTTTCTCCAGTGTTATGTTTGCATTTTGGAAGCCCTTTTCCCGTAGCAGTAAAAAGCAAAAAAGTGTTGGGAGTTGGAGACAGATACGAGAAAATAGATTTGAGTTCCGAAGGTACTCGTACGACGAGCAAAATTGTTTTCGCTTGCATTTTGCAATGGAAAAATCCACAGAATAAGGTTTAAACGGGCGGCAACCAAATTTGAAAAACTATTCAAATTTTGTCGGAATTTGGACAACTATGCGTGAGGGATTAGTGATCAGTAGAAGTAAAAATAAGGGAGAGTACACCCATTTTACCACCGAAGCATCCAGAGATATTGTCAGAAACGGACGGCAAATGAATTTGAAAAACTCCAAAAATGTTTGGAACTTACACACCAATGGGGAAAAGTTAGCGAAATATTACGGTAAAAATAAGGGAGAGCACGCACATTTTGCCGTAGGAAAATCTACGAAATATGGCGGAATCGGACGACAACCGAATTTGAGACAACTATTCATAAATTGTTGAAATTTGTAGTGACAGAAAGGTAAAAATAAGGGAGAGTACACGCATTTTACTACAAAAAAAAAAAAACAGAAAATAATGTCAGAAATGGATGACCACTGAATTTTACGTGATATCATAATATTATTAACACTCGAAAACTATGAAAACCTTCTCAGAGTTTGCCGTAACTAACAAAAAAAATGGCAGAAATTGTAACGAAATGACGGTGACACTGTAGCAAAATATTCATAATCGCAAGCTATTTGAGAATAATGTCAGAAGGGGATGTCAATCAAGTTTAAAAAACGACTGAAAATTTTTCAGAATTTGTAAACGGTCGTAGGGAAAGGGCAACAAAGTGTAAACGTGACAATGCTGAGCTGTTTGGACTTGTTTCTTTGGAAGAATCCAAAGAATAATGTCAGAAATGGGTACCAAACGTTCAGTTTCGTTTGACACTCAATTCTGATGTTATTCTTTGAATTATTTCAAAATAAGTTACAAGTCCGAATGCTTTTCTCCATTGTTATGTTTGCATTTTGAAAGCCTTTTTCCCGTAGCAGTAAAAAGGAAAAAAGTGTTGGGAGTTAAAAACATATACGAGAAAAGAGGACTGAATTCCGAGAGTACAACGACAAGAACTGTTTTACCTCACAGTTGGCCATCGAAAAATCCAGAGAATAATGTCACAAACAGACGGCAACCGAATTTGAAAAACTATTCACAATTGACAAACCTTTGCGGGAAACGTTAGTGAAATACAAAGGTAAATTTAGGGAGAGTACGCACATTTTACCACAGGAAAATTCGCAGAATAATGGAAACGGACGGCAACCGAATTTGAAAATCTATTCAAAATTGTTGGAATTTGCACGCCAATCTGTGAGAATTTAGTGACAAGTAAGGAGAGAAATGTGGGAGAGTACGCGCATTTTGCCGTAGAAAAATCCGCAGAATATGGTGAATAGAACGGCAATCGGGTTTCAAAAACTATTCAAAATTTGTTGGAATTTCCAGATCGATGCATGAAAAAAGTTAGTCAAGTATAAAGGTAAGAATTGGGGAGCGTACGCGCATTTTCCCACAGAAATATCCAGATTATAATGTCAGAAACGAATGGCAAACGGATTTAAAAAACTATTCACAAATTGTTGGAATTTGCAGATTTATGGAAGAAAGGTTACTCAAATATAAAGGTAAGAAATAGGCGGAGTACGGACATTTTCCCACTGAAATATCCAGAGAATAATGTCAGAAACGTATGACAAATGAATTTTATAACCTGTCAACATATTAATTACACTTTAAAAACTATGAGAACCTTGTCAGAGATACCAGTAACTAACAACAAAGTAGCAGAAATTGTAACGAAATGACGGTGACACTGTAGCAAAATATTCATAATCGCAAGCTATTTGAGAATAATGTCAGAATGGGATGTCAATCGATTTTCAAAAATGAGTGAAAAGTCCAGAATTTGTAAACGGTCGTAGGGAAACGGCAACAAAGTGTAAATGTGACAGTACCGAGCTATTTGGACTTGTTTCCTTGGAAGAATCCAAAGAATAATGTCAGAAATGTTCAATTTCGTTTGACACTCAATTCTGACGTTATTCTTCGAATTATTTCAAAATAAGTTACATGTCCGAATGCTTTTCTCCAGTGTTATGTTTGCGATTTGGAAGCCCTTTTCCCGTAGCAGTAAAAAGCAAAAAAGTGTTGGGAGTTGGAGACAGATACGAGAAAATAGATTTGAGTTCCGAAGGTACTCATACAACGAGCAAAATTGTTTTCGCTTGCATTTGGCTATGGAAAAATCCAGAGAATAAGGTTTAAACGGGCGGCAACCAAATTTGAAAAACTATTCACAATTTGCTGGAATTGGAAAACCTATGCCGAAAACGTTAGTGAAATATAAAGGTAAAATTAAGGCAGAGGGCGCGCATTTTACTACAGCAAAATCCACAGATCAGAAACGGATGACCATTGAATTTTACTTCGAAAACTATCAAAACATTGCCAGAGATTACAGAACCAAGAAAAAATTGGTAGAAACGAAATGACGGTGACACTAAAGCAAAATATACAGGATCCCAACCAGATTGAGAATACTGTCTGAAACAGACACCAAACGAATTTAAAAACCTATTCAAAATGTGTTAGAATATTCACACCGATTCGTGAGAAGTTAGTGACAAGTGAAGGGTAAAATAAGGAAGAGTACGCACATTTTGCCACCGAAATATGCAGAGAATCTCAAAAACGAATTTAAAAAACTTCACAAATTGTTGGAAATTGCACATATGGCGGGGACAAGTTAGTGAATTATAAAGAGAAATATGGGCGAGAGTACACACATTTTACCACAGAAATATGGAGAGAATAATGTCAGAAACAGACGACAAACGAGTTTGAAGAACTTCAAAATTGTTGCAATTTACACACGTATGGGGGAAAAGTTAGTGAAATCTATAGGTAAAAATAAGGGAGAGTACGCGCATTTTCCCACAGAAATATCGAAAGAATAATGAAACGGGTGGCAAACAAATTTGAAAAACGATTCCAAATTGTGGGAAATTGCACCTATGACGGGCAAGTTAGTGAATTATAAAGAGACCAATGAGGAAGGGTGCGCACATTTTACCACAGAAATATCGAGAAAATAATGTCAGAAACAGGCGACAAACGAATTTGAAAAACTATTCAAAATTGTTGGAATTTACACACGTATGTGGGAAAGGTTTCTGAAATATAGAGGTAAAAATAAGGGAGAGTACGTACATTTTGCCACAGAAATATTCAGAGAATATTGTCAGAAACGGGCGGGAAACGAATTTGTAAAACTATTCACAAATTATTCGAATTTGCAGACCTATGGCGGGGAAGTTAGTGAATTATAAAGGGAAAAACAAGGGAGTGTACGCGCAATTTACAATTCAAAATGTGTTGGAATTTACAGACCTATGCGTGAGAAGTTAGTGACAAGTAAACTGCAAAGTGAGGGAGAATGCGCGCATTTTGCCACAGAAATATCGACAGAATAATGTTGGAAACGGACGACAAACGAATTTGAAAAGCCATTCAAAATTGTTGGAATTTACACGCCTATGGAAGAAAGGTTACTGAAATATAAAGGTATAAATAAGGGAGGGTACGCAAAAAAGTGTTGGGAGTTACAGACAGATAGGAGGAACGGTACTGAGTTCCGAAGGTACTCGTGCAACAAGGATAATTGTCTTAGCTTCCATTTTGCTATAGAAAAATCCACAGAGTAAGGTTTAAATGGTCAGCAACCGAATAAGGGAGCGTACGGGCATGTTGCATGCAGAAATATCCACAGAATAATGTCAGAAACGGATGGCAAACGTATATGAAAAACTATTCGAAATTGTTGGAATTTACACAACTATGGAAGAAAGATTACTGCATCATAAAGGTAAACATAAGAGGAATATGCAGAGAATAATGTGGGAAACGGATGGCAAACGGATTTGAAAAACGATTCAAAATTGTTGGAATTTACACGGCTATAGAAGAAAGGTTTCTACACGTCCGCCAGTAGCAGTGACCGTATTGCCGATCACGTCCTTAAAAAAAATAGAGCCCAATCAGTCCTCGCGCGTGTACGCCGCACCACACAGTGGCTTGGGGTGGATATAATGGCTCTTCGTGCATCACACGCGGGTTTTCAATGCCCCAGAAACGAAGATTTTGCTTATTGACGTAACCGCTTAAGTGGAAATGCGCCTCGTCACTCATGATGATTTTCGACACAAAATCGTCCTAAAAAATCTACAATTATTCCACACTCTTGCGGAGTATAGCGCTCCATTCCGTATCTGTTTGTATTCTGCAGCTGTCTAGATCACAAATGTCAAATATGATTAACGTTCGACGCCATTTGAAAAAAATTATAACATCTTCCGATATGGTTATTAATTTTGCGCCACCTTGTACCACTGTCGAAAAAAGGCTCAAATTATCTTGCGATGTTTTGTTTAATTGTGGGCAGATCCCTTCTGTTCGCGCATATCGTTCCAGGTAGTGTTGCCCATTTGGTCAACAGCTTTGTAACCAATATTACAGTCTGTTGTAATATTCTTCCCAGAGTTAATGAAAGAGTCAGCCAATCTTAGGGCAACAAATTTAGTCAGTGGTATTGAATATGACAATCTGTTTACAGCATATTTGGTGTTTACGTCAGACGCTAGCCAGAATTTAATATCAAATTTGGTATGTAGGGAACAAACTTAGATCTCGCTTTGGAGCAAAACAGTTGCTCGTCAACATATTAAGGGCTGCAGTGAAACACATGGCCAATCTACGGAATATAAGGGAAGTGTTTACTCCTTCTCATAGTTGATTTTTTGTAGGGTCTGATTTTTA
This sequence comes from Microdon myrmicae, assembly GCA_963931805.1. Classification (NCBI taxonomy): domain Eukaryota; kingdom Metazoa; phylum Arthropoda; class Insecta; order Diptera; family Syrphidae; genus Microdon; species Microdon myrmicae. The sequence goes on from OZ007501.1 coordinate 109,217,599, forward strand.
CGCGTTGACACTCGGTTAGCTTAGGGGACTCATTGAAGGAAATGTTTCGTGGGAATCTTTCTATTTATCGTTATGTCGTGAGGACCCGATTGGGCCTTACAAAAACCAAATAGACATCACATTCAGATAATGAAACTATGACTTGTGTGGTGTATCTGAGTACGGAACAAAGGTTCCAGTTGGAGAACTGCAGAATACTATAATACATAAAATTCATGAGGGGATCAAACCACTACTCGTCCAAAGAATTTTTCTTGGTGAAAAAATATGCTAACAGAAAAACGGGGATAATCGAATGACAAGAATTTACAGAAAGTCAGATGAGTGAAAGAAATAACAATAAATGTGGGATTTTAAACAAATTTTGAAAAGGGTCATTGGATTTCGATTGTTATGTTTAGTGTTAACAATGTGGTCGGTGCAAAGTTCGATTCCTTAGAACGATGGCGAATCGTTGTATCCGGACGATCAGCCACATTATCGCGCACAACTGAGATATTCCCAATGGTACGGTGCAACAAACCTAGGTTTTTTGACTTTCCGAAGGGTTTTCCATTTTATAAGCTCGTAGGACAACAAAGCTGCCACAAAAAATTAGGTGTTGTGCGGAAAATTTTCTTATATTTATTTTTTAACACCTATTTGCGTGAAACGTTGCCACTGTTTCACCTCAGGGTTCAAGTTGAGAATGCTTTAACTTTACAAATGACAAGAACATTTTTTTTTTGTTTTTTTTTTTTTGTGGCTGCCGGGATGAGAACCTGCCCTTAATAAGTGAAGAGGAACACGTACAACTTGTAATTAAATAAAGAAGAGAAAGGTAAAACGAGAATTCTGGATGAAAAAAAAATAAATTACAGTAAAGATAACTACGAGGGCAGTTTGATAAGCCAGTGATTTTTTGAATTTCCCGTGCAGTAACTTTAAATCCAACACTACTCCCGCCATCTGCCGGATATGAGCAGACAACTGTGTAAGTTTGAACAAGGTTCGCGATTTTGTTTGTATTTGACAGTCGTTGAAAGCAGACAATCTCGTGAATTTTAACGAAAATGGAAAAAAGTGAATTTATGCAGTGATTAAGAATGATCAATTAAAATCCATAAATTGGGCTACGAACTGCTACCCCATCAAACATATTTTCCATATTTAGCCCCGTGCCACTATTTCCAGTTTCCAAACCTTGTAGTGCTCCGGAAAGCCCTACAATTTCCTTACCCCATAGAAACAATCTCTGTGAAATGATGCAGCAGTTGCGACGTGACGAGCGGAGTAACAGGTAAACTCCGTACCGCCCCGCGATGGAATATCTAAAAGAAAGTTCCGCGGGGATCAACGGGAATATGAGCCTGGCGGGAGGTGGTTTTAATCGGTAAAAACCCGGCATGCCCCTGGATCGGTCTAGACGTCCTCGAACGATCGGTCGCTACTCTTTCCTCAGGTTTGAGGAAGCATGGCGGCGACCGCAACGGGTCCCCTCAGGAGCGGTCAATAAATATCCCTCATCCTATTCAGGACCAGGAGACACGCTACTATGAGCTACCGCTCATTAACGTGCAGTCCCAGTTTTTGTGCCGCCTGCTCGATCTGTGTGTACAGCCGATTCCGTTCTACCGATAAATGTTCATGTTATCTGCGTAGGAAAGTATCCCTCTAGTTGTGACGCCAGAGTCGCAGATTGCTTTCTCCAACGCTAGGTTGAAGAGGAGGCAAGCTAGACCGTCCCTTGACGGAGTCCATTAAAGATGTTTATTGGTTTGGGCAGCAATCCCGTTATTTTTACTTGACTAGTTACGTTGGTCATGGTCAACCTACAAAGTCATCAATTTGTTTGGAATGCCAAACTCTCTCAAGCCATTATATAGTTCTACCCTAGCTATGCTGTCGTAGGCGGCTTTAAAATCTATGAATGATATAATGGAATCTTAAATTCTTCACATTTTTCCATCGCCTGCGTAAGGGTGAATATCTGATCAATCGCTGATTTGCCTGGGTTGAAGCCACACTGATATTGACCAATGATGGCTTTGGCGTATGTGCCTAGCCGATCTTGTAGGATAGAGGAGAGTATCTTATAGGCGGTACTCAACAATATTATACCCCTATAGTTGCTGCACAGTGTGATATCTCCCGTCTTATCTATGGGGCAAATTATTCCACGACGCCAATCTTCCGGCATCTCCTCTTGCTCCCATACGTGCACCACGATCTCATGTACTGCGTGATGTAACGTTGTGCCTCCTTGTTTGATCAGCTCAGCTGGTATGCCCTCATCTCCGGGGGTTTTATTTGATTTGGGATGTCTTATGGGTTTTAATGTTTTCTCAATGCTTGGTTACGGCAACATTTGTTCTTGGTTTTGCATTGGTGGAGCCTCCAATTCTTCTGTGAGCTGACCATTTAGCAATTCATTGAAGTGCGCTTCCCGGCGCTCCAGAATGCCTTCAGGATTGGTGATCAGATTTCCCTCTTTATCCTTGCAGTAAGTGCAGCGTGGTGTGTAGCGCGTCATACTGCGGATTATTTGGTAGAATTTCCGTGCGTGGTGCGGACCTCGCTCTCTACTTTTCTCTATTTCACAGACAATGTTTTTTTCCCAGCACTTTTCTTTTGTCTGTGAAGTATTTTTTGAGATCTTCTGAGCTCTTTGTATTTCTCCTCGAGTACCTGCCTCCTATGAAACTGTAGCATTGCCCGGTATGCAGCATTCTTACATTCAGTCGCTAGTTTGCACTCATCATCAAACCAGTCGCTCCGATCTCTACGACTACTGCCTAAAATGGAGTTGGCAGTATTAATGACAGTATTCTTAAGGCGTGTCTTCTACTGCCTAAGATGGAATGGGCAGTACTAATGACAGTATTCTTAAGATGTGTCCATTTCTCTTCTACGCGCGGCATTCTGGCCCCAGACTTACTCGCTCTCCGTCGAGCTCTTCGAAGGCGAGCCTTAGCGCATGACCAAAGGTGTTACGTCTCCGTAAGGCAATCCGCGCTCGGAAACTGTACCAACAAGATAGTGATTCGAGTGGACTTTGGCACCTCGGTACGTTCGTACCGTCGTCAGGCTCGAGGAGTGGCGGCGATCTATCAACACGTGGTCAATTTGGTTTCGTTTGGCTCCATCAGGTGATACCCCGGTAGCTTTGTGGATATCTTTACCAAGAAACCTGGTACTTGCAACGACCAAGTTTTTTGGTGCTGCCAGTCCGATGACTCGTAGTCCATTGGCATTAGTGTTCTCATGCAAACTATGGGAAGATATCTTTCGCCTGACGTTTATGTGCATTCCTCTAACCCCCCCCCCCCCCCCCCCCCCCACCACCCACCCGCCGCGTAACCATATCTAGGACCACCTCTTTTGCCGCTTGCATGATCATTTCACTGTTTTTACTTACCGTTCATCATCATCGCCACTACAACAGGGTACTGGTCGTGGCCTTATTTAGCAAGTCTCTCCACCGGTATCCGGTCCTTATCCCAGACGTTTTAAATTGTCCATAATAGTTCGTTTTTACGGGTGAGGTTATTAGCCTTGCGCCAATCTTTCTCAGGATGTCGCTGCATGCATTGGTTCATTACTTGGCATTCCTTACTGTGGTCACCTGTTGACCAGTTCCTGTGGAATCCGCACTGGTAGTCCCCCGGGTTTGCTTCTGAATATGCTGTGATTCTCCCCAGTATGACATTTGTTAGTATTTTGTATGTGGCTGTGAGCAATGAAATTCCTCTGTAGTTCTCGCAGTCAAATCGGTCGCACGTTTTGAAAATAGGAATGACTATTAAGGTTTTCTTCCGGAGTAATTTCCTTAGCCCATATTGTTTTGATTGATTGGTGGATTATCTGAGCGGTTGACTTCTCCTCTGTGCTTCATAAGCTCTGCCTGTATGCAGTCGACTCCGAGAGCCTTGTTGTTTTTCAGGCGATTTATTGCATATGCTGCTTCTTTGCAGGAGAGCTCTGGGATATGTGGCTCGGCTGTATGTACGTCTGGTACATTTATTTGTGGTTGATGGGTGCGCACATTAAGCAGGTTTTCAAAGTACTGTTTCCACCTTGACCCGATTTCTTTTTGTTTTTGTGACCAGGCAGCCACCTGTGTCTCGAATTATTTTGGCTCTCCTTCCGTACCCGTTTTTTTTTAAAATGTATGCCCGGATACATTCCCCTGATGGCCTTTGCTCTGACATTTTCTAGAATTTTTCTATTCGTTTCTTCTCTCATTCGAGTTTTGCCAGTTTGAAAAGTTTTGCTAACTTTCGCTTACCTTTCTGTGTTAACTTTATAATATCTTTCTAAGTGGATCACTCTAAGACATTTCCGTTGTCCGATCTTCGCCTGGCACTCATTAATTGTGTTCGTTTGAATAAGCCTCTAATTGATGCCCATTCAATGCCCACATTATTGGTGTCCTCTTCCTCACTACTCCCATTCTCTAGGATGCTAAACCTATTCTTCAGTTTGTCATGATATTCAGCCCAGGTCTTTTAGTTTGTCAATGTCGAACTTTTTGTTCATCTCCCGTGACTGGGCATGTCCGTTTCCTGCGACCCGACTTATAATTTTACCTATCAATAGAACATGATCGGAGTCATAATTTGCTCCCCTGTACATCAATGATGTTAGAATTGTGTATTTTGTCTATGAGGAAGTAGTCTACTTGGCGTGTACGTTTGTGAGATTCTTGACGCCGGTTTGTTCGTAGATTTGTTGTCAATATAATGTTTATTCATTTTTATTCTCACGAGACTTAGGCTTTCAATTAGTCCACCATATCAGAGCCCCGTTGTGATATGGTAAGGTCTACTTACTGCTCCGATCCGACCCGGTGTGGTAGAGGCGTCGTTATAATACAACCGGTATACCCTGGCTGCAAACCATACAATGGGCACAGTGAAGCGTAACACTCTGGACTAGGGATATATGTATGGTACTCCTCGCTAGCCTGTCAGACAAGGGTGACCCTTCTGGAAGCCAGACTTCCGTCATCGTAGCCTGAATCATTCATTGTAATTTAAGCCCCACACCACATTAACGTTTCTACCACGCAGGGGCTCTTTCCCGATACTTCAAAATTTATCGATAAAGGAATTATGGAATCCTCTCCATGAACTTCAATGCAAAAAACAATAAACAATAAGTTGACCGTCCAGTTTTTTGTTTTTATTAAAAGCAAAACTAACTCACATACTCCTTAAAGAGAAACTCAGTATGTAGGTTTTATTTTTCAAAAACTAGCATTACGAAAAAATGTATTGCATTCAAAAATAAATTGACGTAATACATTCATAGATGAAATTTTGTGAGAACTAAGCAATTGGCTCGTCTCCTTCAACCAAAAAACATCCAGAGGGACAACTTTTTTAATTGACCTCCATCGTAGACGGAATTCATAGAATTCCCCAGCCTTGGTAGTTGTTTTAATAGATTGTCCATAATTTGAGCAACGTTGAAAGACCTGATTTTTTATGTCGATGTCATCATTATTCTGGGGATGTTGCACGACCTTGAGGACCTTTCGGTAGGCTTCAACTCTACGACCAAAAGATAACTTGCACAGAAAATCAAATTCTTTCAACATTTTAGGAATCCCTTCTCCGTCTCGTTTATAACAGTCATGTCGATGAGCTTACATTTGAATTCCTTATTTTCCAGTTAAGATTTGCAATTTGAGCGCGATATAAGGCGTTTATATTTTTTATGTTTTGTACCATATATATCCGCCAGTCACCCAAATCCTTCATAGTATGAATGTTCCCCAAATAGGGGCAAAAACGTGAGAATTTGCACATATTTGACGAACAAGGAATTTTGAAAGTTAGGGTGAGTAGGAAAGTATAAAAGGCAATTGGGGTTTGGGTGAAAATCTATTCTTTCTTAAAAGTTAAAATAAAATATTTTTTAATATTCAAAATACATTAGAGAAAATATGCTCTTTAAATCACTTTATCCCTTGTAACCCCTTATGGGAATGAAATACCGTGTTTTGTGCGTGTGTGATATAAATATAAAAATGTAAGGAAACAATAAAAATACATGGGTGGCCTGAAAAGTTTCCGACCTCAACGTAAAGATAGCAGCACTCGTCAATAAAAGCTAAAGAATGTAGTTGTGCATCTTTTGACAGTTACTCACCAAAATTTCAGACATTTTGGAGGCGGAGTTTTTATTTGACAGTCGTTTGAGTGAGTCGATGTGAATGTTTTTGTGAAAATAGACAAAACTGAGTATCGACCTGTCATTAAATTTTTGTTTTTGAAAGGGAATACGCCTACGCAAATCAAAGATGAGTTGGGCTCTGTGTATGGGGACTCTGCAACATCATTTACCACAGTGAAATTTTTGGCAGCTGAATTTAAACGTGGCCGTGAGAGGTTAAGAGATGATGAACGTTCGGGACGTCCAAAAACTGCAACAACTGACGATAACATCGCTAAAATTCACCAAATTTTGCTAGACGTCCGCCGAATTAAAGTGCGAGAGAAAGCAGGGGCAATAAAAATGTCTAAAGAACGTGTTTGTCACATATTAAATCTAGACTTAGGCATGAGAAGCTGTCCGCACGTTGGGTGCCGCGTTTAATCAGGTTAGACCAAAACGTGTTCGAATGAACATTACCAACGCTCTGTTGGCGCAGTTAAGGCGCAATAATAACGAGTTTAGGCGCCGATTGATTACTCTCGATGAAACTCGGATACACCATTATACGCCCGAAACAAAAATACAGCCAAAACAGTGGACTGCAAAGGGAGAATCGGCTCCAAAAATAGCAAAAACTGTTTTTTCGGTTGGGAAAGTGATGGCGACTGTTTTTTGGGATGGTCATGGAGTTATCATAACCGATTATCTTAAAAAATTCCCTACAGGAACATACTACGCATCATTACTTGACCAACTAAAGGCGGAAATTGCGGAAAAACGGCCACATTTGCAGAAAAAGAACATCCTGTTTAACCAAGACAACGCCCCGTCTCATACATCAGCGGTTGCCATGGCGAAAATCCACGAATTACGATTTGAACTGCTTGACCATCCGCCGTACTCACAAGATCTAGCCCCAAGCGACTTCTTTTTGTTCCCTAATCGAAAAATTGCGCTCGGAAGACAGAGATTTTCGTCAAATGAGGAGGCAATCACCTTCGTGAACAGTTATTTTGCAGAGAAAAACGCCGAGTACTATTTGGACAGGTTAGAGAGATGTGAGCATCGCTGGGAGAAGTGTATAGAGTTACCAGGAGACTATGTAGAAAAATAAAAATAAATTTTAAGAAAAAATGTCGTATCTTTGTTAAGTCGGACGTTTTTTAGCCCACACTCGTCTAATGGAGAATATAGGGAAAGTGTCTGGTTGTGTTTATTAGGACCATGAATAAGTTCACGCTGGCAAATTGACCACCATCCGTTATAGACGTGTCGACAATCGACAAACGATAGCTGATGAACCGTTCAACGGAACGGCCTAAAAAGTGAAGTGTACGTACAATTATCATCTAATTATTGTTAAATTATTATTATTAAATTAAACTGCGTTGCACATCCTAAATAAGTACGGGTTCAATTGGGACTTCTCCGCAACCAAAATAATTAAAAAACAATTAGTGCCGATACGCGACATACGAAGTGTTCATGTTTGTGTATGTGTGCATTATAATAAATAAACTCTTGAAAGCATTTTTCTATGTCACTCGCGCAATAAAAAACAAAAGTGAGAACACGTGGTCCATATTATGGACGTAAATCAAAAATGCAAAACGCCATAGAAGAAACAAATAATTAAAAAGTTAAAACAAAGTCCGCGTTAATAAAACGGCCGGCGAGCTCCTCTCTGACACGAGCGACAACAAAAGTCAACAAGTCAAACGAGGCAATCACATGCTTGCTCGAAAAGGGGCAAACAATGGAAGAGGACAATACATTCCTCCCGGTTCCATATAATGACGGCAATCTAACAAATAACATATTTGCACCCGAGCAAGGGCACAATTAGCTGAGAAGCGTCGCAGAAAGAAGGAATTGGCTGAAAAGGTGCAGCTAACGGTGAAACAACAGCAGCAGAAAAAACAGAAACAATGTGCACAACAAAAAGGATGTCATCACAACAGATGACGCAACAAACAACCACAACAAGACCAACAGGCAGCAACAAGGAAAGCGAAGATGCCACCCATCAACATTACAGATATGAACTGTAACGAACTAGTAAGTCCATGTAAGCTTTCTATTGGGGAGGATTTTTCAATTAAAAGACTGACAGGGAACAAGTTTCCCATACAAACAAATTCGGTTGAGGACTTTGAAAAAATGAAAAATGTGCTAAAAATGAACACCGCGAAATTTTACACCTACACCCCGAAAGAAGTAAAGAATATAACTGTTATACTAAAGGGCGTCGGCCCTGAAACAGAACCAGAAGTTATATTACAAACGCTACGAGAGCTTAACTGCAATGATATTGAGTTTATCGCGGTAAAACCCTTCAATATAGTGTGACGTTTTTCGCCCCATAAAATTTAGTATATTCAAAATTGTTTACCTGGTTAGTCCAGCATGGAGAGTCTATTTGTTCGTCCTCCAGGAATGGGGAAATCTTCTCCCTTGAAGCTTCCTCGGGTTCCTCCCGTCTACTCTGCTAGGGCGGCCAACGTTAAAATGATGATTTTGGTGAAGAAGTTAAATATGCTTTTCTGCGACTTCCAGAGATAATTTTCCCCTTTTGCTTCCGTCTTTGACGGATTAAAACAAACATCACTTTTGCTTCTTGCTTTTCCAAACTTTATTTGTTATTTGGTTCTTACTTTACTTTTAATTGTGGACTTTACTTTTAATTCACTTTTAATTGTGGACTTTACTTTTAATTCTTTAAGGATTAGCACCAGGCTTTTTTCCTTTCTTTCACTCTCGAATCAACTTTTTTCAGATCAATCAAAAACGGAATTCTTAAAACAAAAAACCGTATTCAACTGCTTAAAAGAAAATCAACTACTGCAATTCCAAAACCGTATTCACATCAATCGTCTGTTTCTGAATCAACCGTATTGAGAAACAAAAAAACAAAACAAACGGAATTTAAAACATCTTGCCGCCTCTCTCTCGCTCTCCCTTAACATCCACTCTGTACACAGAATTCGTATTCGCCCACGATCCACACTCGAACTGGGGCGTGTTCGAATACACATGTGGATCGTGCATTTCTTCCACCACCTTACCATCCAACTATATTAGAACAGAATTATACCAAAAACAATCCAATGATGGGGAATGATAATTAAAGTAAATATCTTATACCAAAAACAATACAATGATGGGGGTGGCGGAAACCGCACGTAACAATAGCTAGGGCTAGGCGGAAGAATCGTAAACTACCATTCTACTTGGTGCAGTTGGACCCCGGTAGTAAAATTGGTGGACTTAGAAAAATCACTATTCTGAACCATCAAATTGTCATATGGGACAAATTGAAAAAAAGACAGAGATATAATCCAATGTCTTCGCTGCCAAAGGTTCAGACATTCAGCAGCAAACTGCGAAATGCAGTATCGATGCGTAAGACGCGGAGAGGACCATAGCGCAGAACAATGGATGTTAGGTAAAGAAAGGGTAGACGACAGATCTCTTCTAAAGTGTGCAGTCTGTAAGAGCGAGGGACCCCCGCTAATTATTGAGGTTGTCCTAAATTCCGCGAAATACAGGAAAACAAGTTTTCACGGCAACGAAAAATAGAATGCCCAATAGGTCAAGCTCGACCAGCACTAAACGTAACACCCCAGTTCTCGTATGCTCAAGTAACAGCTGGAAGGAGAAACACCCCGCAACCCACTACACAGCTATCGCCGCAACATACTGTGCCTCCTGGAACAGTAACACTAGCAGATGTGCTCACAATCTTGGTCGCTATTCAGACGCAGAAGGAAATAACGACGCAGGACACTAGACTAGACTGGGTCTATTCGCAGTTGTCTAGCCAGCCGTCAATATAAACCCCCGAGCGGAAAGCACAATTAAAGTTCTAGTCGTGAATGTAAATTCACTTATCAGAATCGTTAGAAGAGCCGCTTTCTTTAAACTGTTGCAAGACGAAAGTCCTGACGTGCTTCTGGCTAGCGAGACTAAGCTGAATCAGAGGCATAAACTATGTCACACAAACTACGACATTATACGAAGAGACCGACCCAACTCCACACAAGGAGAAGGGGTGGCAATCTTTGTTAAAAAAGAACTTCAACATAAGGTAATATATAGTGGTGAGATGCGCAGATTTCAGGTGCTTGAAGCGTGTATCTTCCGCATACCTCTCCGACAAGGTAGGGCGATGTATGTGATATCTGCCTACGCACCAGAAGCACGTCAACAAAATCTATTTATAGTGGAGCTAGAGACTTGTGGGGGTTCTCTACACCACGTGGAGAACCAATCCACAATTCCAACCAGCCTTGATCGCTAACAGCGCGTCACTTTAACCCAACTCCCCATGCAAAATCCGCAATAGCATACATTCCAAACTTTGCAATTAACACACTCCCAAACCCGCAACAGAATACAATTCAACAGAATATATTCTAAATCATCCCCGCATACATTTTCCCAAAATTGCTTCGGTCAATTCTTCATCTAAACCATATCCCTTGGTTGCGACCAAGCAATTCTAATTACCCCCGAAAAGCATATCCCATAATGAAAGCATATTCCAGTTTACAACGGAATATTAACCATCTCCTCCAATTACATCACCCCACATACATTTTCCCAAAATCGCTTCGGTCAATTCCTTACGTAAGCTATATCCCTTCCTTGCGACCAAGCAATCTTAATTTCCCCGAAAATGCTGTAATAAAACGCATATTCAAACCTACAACGAAACATTAACCATCACCACCAACTATACCGAGCCGCATACATTTCCCCGAAATTACTTCGGTTAATATCTTACCTAAATAATATTCCTTGCTTGCACCCAAGCAATTCCAATTTCCCCCGAAAACTCATGCCCATACTTGCTCGTGTTCCCAAAACCGATTTCTGGGTACAAATAGCAACCGAGGAATCTAGCCCAGCCAGTACGGCAGGAATTTCCGGAAACAAACTCCCTATGCAAGCATAGCAACTCTTCTCGAAATTCCTAGTAAGTGGCAGTGATTTTATATCTGCTATGACTCAACCGCCACGACGCGATGAATGGATTCATTTTTGTTGCCAGCCGCCATCGAGTGCGCAACCCCCTTTTCATTACCCATTACTGAGTCGAGCTTCAACCGCCACCCGGGGCACACACGGAGTCGAAATGCAATCACCACAGTTTCGAATATTTCCATTCGGTCCACTTAGTCGGCGCTGACGTGGTGTATTTCGGTAGTCCGTTGTCAGTACGTGACGTGCATTTAGGCCACCCAATGTTTAGATAGTTATTGCATTGTGCAAATACCACACGAACAATATTCCGGGTAGTTATCGGATGTATCTAGCACATTTATATATGTGTACAAATGATACGCCTGTAAAGAATTATATTATTAACTGGATATACTTAATTTACAGTGTAAAAACTTCACACAAACAATATTTCGGATAGTTATTGGATGTATCTAGGACATTTGTATATGCGTGCATGAATATGTGCGTAAAGAAATAACATTGTTAATGGATAACCCATGTGATTGTTCAGGTGCTTGTTGAAGACGAAATAACGAAGGAAAACATCAACAACCAAACAACAACCCAGTGCGTTTTATTTCTTTTCTTTCTTCCCCGTTGGTGAGTGTTGTCGGTTTTATTTACACAGTGACGTGTTGGGGTACAGTGAAACCGCGTCCGTGCTGGCACATACATAGATCCCCCACAGACTCTTTACCGATGCTTACAACTTCACTCTGAAGGGAACTATTACATCGTAGGTGGCGATTTGAATGCTAAACACCCAAATTGTCGAAATAGCATGTCCAACACGAGTGGAAATCAACTAGCTGGCTGCCTAGATAAACATCATACTGAATATAAGGCTGATCTGCTAACTACAGAATATCCTTCCTTCCCCTGAGGAGGATCGTTCCTAGATATTATGCTTATTGACACGCGACTTAAACATACACATACTAACAGACAAAATATAAACTGCTTACGCCCAAGTGAGTATGACAGCGACCATTGCGCATTATCGATCGTGATAAAAGCACCAAGCGAAGTTGTGGAACTTGGTGAATATATCATACCGCAACCCTATAACTATGGGGGTATGTGATTGACGCGTTTCACGAGAACCTTAACAGGAGATATTAACCCTCCTACATCGACAAATACATACAAAAAATGAACGAAACCATAAAACAGACTATGAACAAAACAATACCAAAACCACACCTACGGACAACATGAACATGTACCGAAACGCCACAATCAACGCACTCCACAGAAAAAAAAGTAGACTTCTGTCGCAACTAAAACTACGGTACAGACGATTTATTGATAGGCACGACCAGGAGATAAAGAGGAGGCTGCGCTGGCCAGGGCAAAGAAAGCTTATGCTATTACAAGAAGACTGTTTCATAGTAGTCAGCTTGACAGCAGAGTTAAAGTTATATGCTACATGGCTCTCATCAGACCGACGATCATATGTTGTATTCCAGAATACTACCCTTTATTAAATTTAACACTGAATCTCCTTACACATCCTTAAAAACTTCCCTTAACATATAATACATTCTCACTTAATACATTCCATGTATAAACATTCACAATATTCTATATCATTTAATAACATGCATATTTAATAACCTGCACCTTTTTATTCATTCAAAACATAGTAACTTTGATTTTCGTCCAAATTTAATTCAAGTTAAAAGTCACAGCGACTTTGTTAAAATTTGTTTTGTTCATGTTATAATTTCCAGTTAATTAGAACACTATGTTCTATAAGTAGAGAAAAAATTCATTTGTAAAATCAGTTTGAGAAAAGCAGAGTTGAGAGATAGACGAGTGTTAAATATATTTGGAGTTTTGAATTCGGAGAAAGTAGACTTTGAGTTTTAGTTTCAGTTTGAATTATGATATAAATATATTGATAATATATGAGTCCCCGCTCTTCCCTCGAAAGGGGAAGCACGGCGCCGGACGTCAACACATATATGGATGTCCAGTGTGGTGTAATGTGGGACCTAGCTTAATGGAAAAGATTCGGATTTTTGAGAGACAATGCCTCAGGACGTACTTCAACTTACATCGGACTCCTGAATCCGATCACAAAAAATACTATCCCAATGAAGCGTTGTACAGCCGCGCCAATATTCAGAGTGGACAACTTGATGATCAAGTTGATCCGAGGGCATCTTGCGAGATCAATGAGCTCACCGAACGGTTTAATATTTGGTGCATATTACCCAAACAATATGTATTATGAGGGGGTGCGTCGCAATGGCTTTAATCCACCAGAAGCATCCCTCAATCTTGACATGAACGGCCTCATACAAAATGAATCCGCTATACCGTTGATTTATCACGTGCGTCGGTCGGGTATAGATAAACGAATATGTTATAATGGAGAGGTTGCGCACACAGATGAAGAGCGCCTGCAGTTCAGTAGGGCAGTAGCACAGAAAGACCGAAAAGATATAAATAAGCAACACCAGAGATTTTGGTGGCTGAGTGACAATTCAAAACCTGTTTCCATATAAAACTGAAAAAAAAGAAAAGGGAAGCAATAATAATAATAAAAGCCCAAAAAACAACGGAGACCTTACATAGATTTTGCATTTCGAAGATTGAGTTTAGATGTTAAGTCTGGGATAGAGTTAAGGTGTAAAAAAAAAATTACAAAAAAAAATCAATCGAAATTTCTTGGTCAATGACAATGTTCTCGTTTCCCGTCTTGCGTTATCCTAAATCACTACATATATACTCCGTCTATGAAAATTCTATCGAGGTCATTATTGCATAAAATAACCGGAAATCCGTGTAATATTAGTCTTAAGGGGGTATTCTGGTCTAGACGCACGAATTTAACGCAATTTTTGAAGTGCTGTAAAAAAAAAAACAATCAGTATTTTTACTATTCATTTTTTATAGGATGTTTATTAATATTTCAAGAATACAGTAAAAAAAAATTGAAATTAAAAAATTCAAAATTCAAAAAGTTAGCAGCTCATGAAGTGGGGGATCTCAAAAAGTTGGCACGCTACCATACCCACAATTCAACCCTCCTAGCAATCTGAAAAAAAAGATTATTAATTTACAGAAATGTCTCTATCGTTGGAACTAAACAAGTTGTAAAAAAAATTTTTTTTTAACAAAATGGCTGCTTGAAAAAAAAAAATTATTTTTGTACCACTTTTTTTTTAGTTTTTCGAATTTTTAAAAAAATAGCTAACATTGAATTTGGGGATGAGAATAGTTCACACAATAGAAAAGCCTATAAAGAAGACATATACTAAATTTGAGGTGACTCGGTTCAGTAGAACTTGAAATTGGGTATTGTTTAGTATTGTTTTAAAAAAGACAGTTTCTAGAAAAACGCGTTTAAAGTTTCACGTAAAGTTTCTCGTGGTCTAAGTCGTGAAATGATATTTTAGGCTTACGTTTATTCAATCTGCCATTCCAGCTGCATACATTGGACCTTCTTCGACTTCGAAATAAGCATCTTTCGCGCTTCTCTCTTCCAACAAAAAGGTTTTACGAGGAAACAGGGTCGCAGGTTGACAGAAAATCCCTAATGTCTTTTGTTCGATTCGTTCGGGCCGAGCCGGTTTAGACGGCGCGTCAGCAAAACAACCATACCTCCGAAAATAATTTGAATTTTCTAAAATCCTCTTAAAGACATATTCTTAGAGGGTTAAGCTTTGAGAATATAAAAAAATTGATTTTTTCAAATTTCTAGACCAGAATACCCCCTTAAGATTCAAATAAGGGTTTTTTCTTGTAGTTTTCCCTTAATCATTTATTATTTATTATTCATTAAAATTGTGCTATTTTCATTATATAGATTTAAGATTATAGTTGTAAAGGAATTGCTGTCCTAAAACTCTGAGATACTAGTTTTAAAATATGAATGTATTATCTAGTTAATAAAATTTGAATTGAATTGAAAAAAAAAATAAATAAAATTAGTTTAGTATTTAAGTTAGATATATGATAAAACCATCGTTTTTTCTGTTCTTCATTTTCTTTGTATTTAATTAAGTTCTTTAAAATTTATGTAAACAAAACCTTTTGGCCAATAATATCGAAAGACCAAATTTCACGCTTTAAGCGTATGCATATAACTTAGATTAATGATATAGACACCAGTATCAAGCACTCCTCCATCTCTCTATACGCGGACGACATTAAACTCTTCAAGACGATCCGCTTTTCTGTCGACTCCTCACTTCTCCAAATGGAACTGGACAACTTTTCAACTTGGTGCCAAAATAACTCATCATCATCATCATCGGCACTACAACCGGGAACCGGTCTTGGCCTTATTTAACAAGTATGAGGCCGGTTAAATTTTCCATAATAATTTGTTTTTCCGGGCAAGGTGTGGCGGTTCTTTAAAACCTTCCTAAAGAACCATCCATTTCTTTAAAACAACCTACTTTTCCCTCACTCCATAAACAACTATACTTACCTGCATTCGAGCAGTGTAAGCTTTCTTTCAAATAACTTTCACCTGAAAGTAAAACCCCAGCAGGCATGCACATCAAACAAGTTATTTCATTCATATTACATGAACCGTGCCAGACAATCGGCTCGGCTTGTCAGCTATTATAAATGATAAATACTCGCTGGCCAGCGTAATTGTTGACACAGCTATAGTCGGTATTCTTGCTACGCTTCATGAGTGAATATTGCCCCACTCCCAAGGTTCGCTACAGTTGCGACCAATTTCCTTTATCGGTTATCTACCGATCATGGGATTTGGGCAGTAATATGATTGACATTAGACAATCATACCCTAGATCATTCCTAACGATGCTCCGGCCTGTTAAACAAACAAACGCACAGTAGCATCACTGTGTTTACCCTATTAACCGACCACTAGTCCATGGCCACCCTGGGCGAGATGTACGCTTGCACATCTGCAAGGCTAATTCCTCGCCATTATACTCATGTACCGGCACCGTCTTGTAAACAAGACCCAAATTTTCGGCTGACCTATCGTCACCAGAATGTATTGCCTACAACGGAATTATCATGAACGCCTGAGTAAACACGATGTGCATATCATCGTGACCCTTGAAATAGCGTTTTTGTAAAACTTTAAGCAAAAACTTATTTCGTTCTCGGGCGCAGGTCATCAAAGATATAACTCCTGCAATGCATTACACCAGCTGCATGTTTGTTTTTCCTTTTCTGCGGCTAGCGAGTGTTTGGGTGTCCTTCTTGAAAAGGAAAGATTGTTTTTCCCCTTCGATGACATGCGTGGAAACTCATCGCAATCACCATAGGCTGGGTCAACGTTGCCCAGCTCGGGGAGTCAGATAATATCCAGCTAACCGGACACACGTATCGGGGACGTTGTGCGTCAGATTAAAATAAGCAAAAATAACACTTACGTTTTATTGCCAAGTCGGAAGTTTAGTTTTCTTTTGTTCCTGTTTACCGGATTGATATCCATCACCGATGGATCGTGTGAACTTAATCGGTGTATAACAAAATATCGCTGTCAAATCAGAGTGTGTGTGGTGAAAAGCGAACAATACGAGTACAAAAGAATTCTCCTTGTCCATCACTTAATAATTATAACTTAATGTATCCTGTTGATTATAAAATGTGCTGACAGTGCAAGTAACTCTTTTATGTTCCATTTAAGTGCACCACTACAGTGCAACCTTTAACGTTTGATTTAATTAGTTGTATCTTAACGCACTAAATAGCAATTCTTCAGTGTCGCTGAACAGTGGACTAACATTACGTTTTAGTAAACCGAGCTCAATAGTATTTCGTTAACGTGGAGTCGAAATTTATGTTATAAGTGAATAAAACTAAGAACAAAATAAAAACATTAAAATAGCAAACACCTCCGGCGTCTTTATTTTTCATTCCTCTTGCGTGAATAATTTTCTGCGGAACATCGTTGGGGATTTTAGTGAAACGGTGCCGTACGTCGGTACACCCTACGTAAAATACCCCACAAGGTTATTAACCTTTCGTCAGCCAAAATAACTGCCTCGAACTAAATATTGCCAAATGTCACTCAATCACATTCTTCCGTAGACGACCCCCCTCCCCGCTACGTTCCTATGTCTTACTCAACCAACAGATAACACCTGTACAAACGATTCGTGATTTTTTCATTCATTTTTATAACATTTTTTTATTTCCTTTTTATCTTTTTAGTTTCTAAATTACATGCTAGAAAATTTTTAAATTCTAGCTTAATTATCTTATATTATAACTCACTGGTCCTACGCAGATGCTCTAAGCTAAACATAACATAATTATCGTATACTTTGCCTTTCGGCGACAGTACTTATAGTTATTTAAATTACAAAGAAAATTTTTGAAGACTTTGTGTCGAATTTTGTTGTTTTTTTTTCTTAAAATTTAACCTACATAATTTTTTTTTAAATTTTATTTAAAAGAACTTAACTTAACTTAACTTAAATCTTATACTACCCTAATTCTAGAAAAGTCTATGTAAGCTGGCTGATGATACTGATATTCTATTCCGACTTTGGTATCCAGGTCTTTATATGCCATTCAACCACCAGAACAGTTGACGCTGTCCAATACTGTCGTCCCGGTCTCTGTGGGAGATAGCCCTACTGAAGCGCGAGAGCTCTTCTTCGGTGCGCGTTACTTCCCGATCGTAGCACAATCGCCCGTCTACGGATGATCTACTTACATGATAGATCAGCGGAATTCCGAATCTATCCTGTATAAGCCCTTTCATGTCCAAATCAAGGAACGCCTCTGGTGGAACGAAACCGTTGCGACGCATGTTCTCATAGTACAAGGTATTTGGATAATAAGCTCCGAAAATGCGGTCATTGGACGAGCTTATTGCTCTCGCAATATGTCCTCTGATTAATTTAATCATAAAACTACCCACCCTATTTATGCAGGCTTCATTATATAAAGTCTCATTTGAGTAGTTCTTTTTGTAATCCGATTCCGGTGTTCGATATAATCTGAGACAAGTTCTGAGAAACTTCCCTTCGAACACCCGAATCTTTTCCATCAAATTTGGCCCTATGTTAAACCATACGGGACAACCATCTATGAGCATTGGCCTGATTAGCGTCATGCAAACCATTCGTGACCTTGGCATCTTATGTGATAGGGAGCTTAACTTCATCCCACATATTGATGACATTATTCTCAAAGCAACTCTGTCCCTGGTTTTGTGAAACGCTGGTCGAAAGAATTCTCTAACCCCTACGTTCCCAGAACGCACTATATAGCCATTGTCCGCCCCCTTCTTGAATATGCTAGTCAGGTTCGGTCTCCTCACTACTCGTCCCAAATTCGCAGACTCGAAAGCGTGCAACCTCGTTTTTTTCGTTTTGCCCTCCGAGGATTGAATTGGGAAAATCCTCTGATTCTACCCCCATACACAAGCTGTCTTCACCTAATTTCTTTTAACTCACTTGAAGAGCACAGAATTCATGCCGACATCGTCTTCATGCACCGGTTACTCTCAGCTTCAATCAACTGCTCAAACCTGCTCGCCTCCATCGCATTTTCCACTAATCCCCGAAATCTGCGAAACGCTGGTCTCTTCTATTTGCCCGCCCATCACACGTCTTAAGGCTCTAATGAACCCATTTCGCGAATACAGGAGTGGGCAAACTCTCACCCCGCGTTCTTTGACTTCAATCGCACTTCTCCCCCTCTCAAACGTCGTCTCCTCTTTTACCCCTCCCGACCCCACCCCGCTCACCGCGTACACTCTCCCGCACTCATACTTAGACCCTAGCATCCGGCTTATCCTCGCCCTTCCCTGTCCTACCACCTAGACTATTATTCTATCCATCTTTGATAAGTTGCATTTTTAAATTTCTTTAAAGTTAGTCCCCCGCCCCCAACCCGCATGCCTTAGTTTTTAAGGTAGTTCATAAGTCTATTTATAAGTTTATATGTTTACACGTCTTGTACTAAGCGAAATAAACCACTAGAGAGCCCGCAAGGGACCAGTAAGTTAGGAAATAATATAACATAAGCTAAAGTTTAATCATTTTTGTCTAGCGAGTAAGTAAATTATAATAAGAGCAAGAAATTAAAAATATTAAAAAAAAACGGCCTTCAAGTTGCACGACACTTTTTAATCATTCCCAAATTTTCAAACGTTTCGAAAAACTAAACTTATTAAAGGTATTAAACATAAAAGCTATAATACTACTGAAATTGTTTTCTGACGCGTATTATACGTCAGATCCACCCCATTTGGAAAATATCGAGGTTTTGAAAATACTGACACATTCACATTGCCGATCGTCGAAATCTCTGCAAGTATCCACAAATACAAGAAAAAACCGTTTATCTTTCTTCTATCACAAAATTCTCCTCCCAGCCTTGAATAAAACCAACAAAATTTAAATCCAGGATATTCATAAATGTATTCATACACTTAGTTGCAACACTTTTACAAACGAATTATTCAGCAGATATTAGTGCAGATCCATTTATCCATGAGATATCTCTGTATCAGTTTACAGCATTCATTCTCAATTTAGTATATTCATAACAGAAATGCACGGACTTGTTCTGGGTAATATTTGGTTTGGAGAACTATCCTCGTGGCTTATCCTTTAACAGGATACCTCCATTTGGTATATTTTGCATTTCTGTTTGCGTCCATAAATACATTTTCTAGGTAAAACGGTTCTGAAAGCAGAATACGGATAACGACAAATAAGGAGTAGTGTTCTAAACATGGACAACTGTATTGCTTTTCTGCACGTGTTTTCAAATGTAAATTAATTGTAAATGGAGACGGGAAAATTTGCAAGCTCTCGCAATTAAGTTATGTAAAAAAGGACTGGAATGGAACTTCACGATGTGAACGCAGGATGTTCAAACATGAATATTAACAGTGAACTAAAATATATTTTTTAACATTTGCAATTCTAGACTAACTTCTAAATAAAGGCGTTGTAGACAACCGACGAGCGTGGGAGGGAGCTCCAGTAAAATAAAGGGTTGTAGAAAATAGGAGATCAAGTAAGGGTGATACGGAAAAAAAGGGGGAGGTTTTGGACTATCGGAAACCCCAAAGCTGCATTTAAAGTGCATGTTTCTGGTTTTTCTACCTACGAATATGCCAGGAAGGAGAACTGCTGTGGTTGAGCACCCTTTTATTACTATAAATGATTCACCAATCATGTAGAGATTGGAAGTTGAAAGTCGCACTTTTAAGGGAAAAAATTGAAAAAAAAAAAAAAAAAAAAAAACTGAACGGACTGAATTGCTTGTAAAACCAATGGTTCGCATTAATGTTCATGACCAACAATCGGATATGGTATGCATATTGCTAGTGTTGCCATAAGGGACAGTTAACAGAAGCAAACCAACATATCCACTTGCGTAAGACGGCATAATATGATGAATTGTCCTTGGAGTTCATTCGGAATAGAGATTTGTAGCACACACATCGTGTACCATTGTACGACATCCTTTCTCATAAAGACTCACGACCACTGTGCGGTTGTGAATTTGTCACTAAACTTAATTTCTTTCTTCCCTCACACCTCTTTACAAATACGTGTTCTTGTCAGTAGAGCATCTCTGGGTAATTGTAGACACTTGCCGTTAGTTTCAACCACAACACTCTAGGTCTAGGAATGAAAGGTTCCCCAAAGTTTAGATTGAATTCCCCCGACCACACCAATCAATCATCTAAACTTTATCCACATCATAATTGCCGATGAGGAAAAAAGAAGCTAATGTGCTTCATCATTAAGAAGATGGTGTAGTCGCCAGGAGACCAGCCTGGAGCAATCTATCATTTACCCTTAACAATAGTCACGCTCGAGTGGCCATTGAAAAACAAGTCAATTAGCAAACTGAAATTCGACAAAAAACCGGACCTCTGTTAAAATTGCTTCCGAATATAATCGAAAGCTGTCCTCTAATGTACTTTTAATGTCTCTTGGGCATTCACTAGAATGCTCCTTTAGCGACTCTTCCACGAAATGAAACACACAACACGTCTTGCTAAATCTCAATTTTATGGTACGCCCATATTTATTCCTTTTACGCTCCATCGATTCCTCCGTATTGTAAATGACATTTAATTTGCTTTTCTGGCTCGTTTAGATCCTCTAAGGATGTCTCACCGATATCTGGACGCCAATGAGTAAGCGTGTCTAAGGCTTGCAGAGGAAATTAACGTATCCCAATGGCCGAAAAAACAACAGGACATCTTTATTAAAAGACACCGAAATAGATTAAACACGTTCGACAGCCCCTAGCCAATTTTCCTGTACTATGGGCAACTTTGGGATTAATTGATTTCTTTCGTGAGTGGTAAAACCGAACCACAGATCAGGTACTAAAAATGCCGTCAGTTGTCCAGTTCGCTGGACGCGGATAATGAAATTAAATTTGAATTACTGTAACGGGATTGCCCACGCACATCAGCTCAGTTCCATGGTTTAGTGATGTTGTGGGGTTCGCTGGAGGGTAATTAGTTTTATTATACCCCGAACAGGACAATGTTCTAATCACATTGACGTCTCTATTCCTCCCTGTGGATGTTGCGCGACATGATTGTGATTTCGGGGCAATTTTTTATTGGTATTGGTCTCATGTCGAATAATACGTTTAATCCTATCTGACAGAATAATCTATTGAGATTGTTTCAAAATCTATTGGGATTTAAGCTCGGAGCGGCTTATCAGTTGACACAATAGTGCCCCAAATGTTTGTGCTGAGGAATCTTTTTATTACGCATTTATTACTAACTACAGCTTAGTCAGCTTTCGATTTGCTTCATATAAAACCTATTGACGAGCACTGTATCATTTTTGTTAGAAAGTATATTAACTTTAAACATTAAAGCCTTCAATGGTGCTTATTAATTCTACAGGCTTATTCAAGATTCCCATCAATATACTTCAGGTTTAACATCTTAGTTTATCATCATCATCATCATCGGCACTACAACCGGGATCCGGTTTTGGCCTTATTTAACAAGTCTGAGGCTTGTTAAATTTTCCATAATAATTTGTTTTTCCGGCCCCCGCTTGGTAGAAACCTTGACGTGGTGCGGGGGCTTAAACTACGATGAATCACTCAGGCTATGCTGACGGAAGCATACGTAGGGACCCAGTAGGGTCACCCATGTCAGACAGGCTAGCGAGGAGTAACACACAAAGATCTACCACCCCTAATCCAGGGTGTTACGCGTCACCGTGCCCATTGGATGGTTTGCAGCCAGGGGTATACCTGCCGTATTATAACGGCGCCTCTCTGACACCGGGTCGAATCAGAGCAGTAAGCAGACCTTACCATATCAAAGAGGAGATCTGATATGGCGGACTATTTGAAACCCCAGAGTGATCCAATGAAATGAATGATCAATACACAAAAAACAATCTCACAAAAAACCCGGTAGGCGTAGGTGTGATGAGCCGACACTACCATAAGGGAACAAATCATCAAGAAAACACCGACTCGGCAAAAAGAAGACGTCGGGAAAAACGGAAAAAGCGGGATATACGCGTCGGCGCGTGGAATGTTCGAACGTTATATAAACCAGGCGCGATACAGACGGTCGTAGAAAACGCGAAACAATATAAAATGGACATCGTCGCGCTTCAGGAAGTTCGACTCCCACATAAAGTAATCGAAACCAACGGGTTTACACTGGTGTGTGGAGGTACCGATACACATAATCTCGAGACTGGCTTCATCATAAACAATAAGATTACGCACCATGTAAAAGATGTGCAATTTATTAATGACCGAATGTCTGTGCTAAAAATACAGGGACCATGGTACAATTATATATTTATAAACGTACACGCCCCAACAGAATCTACCGACGAAGAAACGAAGGACGAGTTCTACGAGACCCTAGAAGAAGTATTCGATGGGATCTCATCATTCGACGTTAAAATCCTCCTGGGGGACCTCAATGCGAAAATTGGAAAGGAAGATATCTTCCAACCAACTATAGGTAAAGAAAGTCTACATGACGTTTCAAATGATAATGGAATTCGAATTATCACATTCGCAGCGGCAAAAGATCTGGTAGTGAAAAGCACGATGTTCAAGCACAATCAAATCCATAAAGCCACATGGATATCACCCGACGGCGTAACGCGTAACCAAATAGACCACTTCCTCATAGACAAAAGACACCACTCGAATATCCTTGACGTAAGATCATATAGAGGAGCAGATTGCGACTCCGATCATCTTCTAGTGATGGACAAAATCAGGAGTCGCCTCGCAGCAATCCCACATGGGCAAACACGGGAGACGAGCAAAAAGTTCGACATTGATAAACTAAAGACCTGCGCAAAAGGGCTGAATATCAAGACGAACTAACGAATAGATTTACCATCCTAGATAATGGGAGCAGTGAGGAAGAGGAAGCGAATAGTGTGGACACTAAATGCACATCGATCAGAAACACAATCAAACTAACAGCTCAAAAGGTATTAGGATTTAAGAAAACAATTAGGTCCAAACCTTGGTTTAACGATGAGTGCAGGGCGGGGATCGAAGAACGTAAACGCCTCAGAGTGATCCATTTAAAAAGATATGATGAAGTTAAAGTAGAAAGATACGCGACGATCCGGGGAGAGACGATGAGGCTTTTCAAACGCAAAAACGCGAATGGGAGAAGACTCGGATCGAAAATATCTTAGAAAATTCTAGAGCAAAGAACATCAGAGGTATGTATGCCGGCATAAATTCAATTAGAAATGGCTACCGAGGGAGAGTCAAAATGATTCGAGACGCAAACGGCTGTCTGGTCACAGAAACAAACAATATCGTGACAAGATGGAATTAGTACTTTGAATACCTGCTCAATGTACGCACCCATCAAACACAAATGAACGCACCAAGCGTACATACAGCGGAGCCTCAGATCCCAGAGCCCTCTCTCAACGAAGTTGCAGACGCAATAAATCGGTTGAAAAACAACAAAGCTCCCGGAGTCGACTACATACCGGCAGAGCTTGTGAAGCATGGAGGAGAGGCAACCGCTCGAAAGATCCACCAGCTCATTCAAACAATATGGGATAAGGAAGTCAGCCCGGAAGAATGGAAAACCTCAATAGTCGTTCCTATTTTCAAAAAAAGCGACAGATCTAACTGCGAAAACTACAGAGGAATATCATTGCTCCCAACCACATACAAAATACTAACAAATGTCATACTGGCGAGAATCACACCATACGCAGAAGAAATATTGGGAGACTACCAATGTGGATTCCGTAGAACCAGTACCGCTGGTCGAATCTTCCTTGCTAGCGAATTCACATCGCTGAGTCTTGTTCCATCCACCGACCGAGCAGATCGTGACCACTCCCGTTCCCCGATGCGCATGGGGACGCAGATATTTCAAAGTCGAGAGTCGCATCCTACAACTTCAAAAATGTATTCGTTTGTACAAGTAAAATTGCCTCCTCAGTTTGCTCCCACGAATTTGTTAAAATTAAAGAAAGGATTATACGAATCGTAAAACTAACCTTGTTAAGTGTGTTTACTGTACCGATTCAAAATAAAGTTAACAAACCACTTCTAATCAGTGCTTTTATTTAAAAATTAAAGACCTTTTCCTGGTGAACAGTTTTGTTTTTTCTTTCATGTCTTGTCAGTGGAAAAATTATGATGGAGGAAGGAAGTGAATCAGCGCCATACGCCATCGCAACATACTTCCTCCCCACAGTACCCCTTCCCGTCACCAACGGAGCAAAAGAGGAGGAAGCGAAATGACGACATCCCCAAAATATTAAAGAAGTAGTAGAAATTGTAATTTGCTGGAATACATTTGAAATGACTAAACAAGAACGCAATTCGAAATTACCCCATAACATTTACGAGGGTGTCCTGAAAAGTTTCCGACCTCAACGTAAAGATGGCAGCACTCGTCAATAAAAGCCACGCTGGTGAATGTAGTTGTGCATCTTTTGACAGTAACTCACCAAAATTTCAGACATTTAGGAGGCGGCGTTTTTATTTGACAGTCGTTTGAGTGAGTCGATGTGAATGTTTTTTGAAAATGGACAAAACTGAGTATCGAGCTGTCATTAAATATTTGTTTTGTAAAGGCAATATGCCTACGCAAATCAAAGATGAGTTGGACTCTGTGTATGGGGACTCTGCAATATCATTTACCACAGTGACATTTTGGGCTGAATTTAAACGTGGCCGTGAGAGCTTGTGAGACGATGAACGTTCGGGACGTCCAAAAACTACAACAACTGACGATGACATCGCTAAAGTTTACCAAATGGTGCTAGACGACCGCCGAATTAAAGTACGAGAGATAACAGGGGGTATGAAAATATCCAAAGAACATCTTTGTCACATATTGAATCAAGATTTAGGCATGAGAAATGTTAGACCAACAACGTGTTCGAATGAATATTTCCAACGCTCTGTTGGCGCAGTTTGGGTGCATTAAATCCGAGTTTGGGCACCGATTAATTACTGTCGATGAAACTTGGATACACCATTATACGCCCGAAACAAAAATACCGTCAAAACAGTGGACTGCAAAGGGGAAATCGGCTCCAAAAAAAGCAAAACCTTTTTTTTCGGCTGGGAAAGTCTTGGCGACTGCTTTTTGGGATAGTCATTGAGTTATCTTAATCGATTATCTTCAAAAAGTATAAATCATTACAGGAGGATGTTACGGATCATTACTTGACCAACTGAAGGCGGAAACTGCGGAAAAACGGCCACATTTGCAGAAAAAGAGCATCCTTTTTCACCAAGACGAGGCGCCGTCTCACACCTCAGCGGTTGCCATCGCGAAAATCCACGAATTATGGTTTGAACTGCTTGACCATCCGCGCTATTCGCCAGATCTAGCCCCAAGCGACTTCTTTTTGTTCCCTAATCTAAAAATTGCGTTCGGAGGACAGAGATTTTCGTCAAATGCGGAGGCAATCACCTTCGTGAACGGATTAGAGAGATGAGAGCATCGCTGGGAGGAGTGTGTAGAGTTAGAAAGAGACTATGTAGAAAAATAAAAATAAATTTTAAGTAGAAATGTCGTATCTTTGTTAGGTCGGAAAATTTTTAGGCCATCCTCGTAAATGCAAATGTTGTCGTACAGCAAACACAATCTCATTGGCAGTTCCCGCGGATACGCGGCACTACGAAAGAATGCACCAAAATCGACTAACGCTATGTTACAGCAAACTAAGTTGTTTAAAATGTTGTGCCTGACGCATACAAACAAATACGCGTCTGGCTACTAGGAATTACGGCGAACTGGCAATTACATAAGATGTTTTAGTATACAAAGTCATTTCAATAACCATTATCTTTGCGGAAAATAACAAAATGATGGCAACCCTTTGTGTAATCCTTCGGAAAACTAATATAATGTTTTTAGAGATTTACGATAACTATAATGGTAATACGTACTTCCTACTCACCCACAGAATTAATCCGTATTTCCTAAAAGAGTGAACACAGCAGTATAATCAGCATTATTCCTTTGTACACGTTTCCAATAGACACAAGTGATTGTCATACAAGTTGTTAGAGAGGTTAACATATAAGCTGTTAGTGTTATCCTAGAAACCCAAGCTCAAGCACTTGCTTTGAAAATACTTCCCCCCTTTGTTCAGTCATGTAAATTCTTTGTTGTTCTGCTATATTAAGAAAATTCTGGTTTTGTCAACTTACTTCCGTTCCGCTCGTCCTACACTACTTAGAGAAAGAAAATTCTCAGAATATATTCGCAAATCGATCTTATCCGTTGAAAGTATACAAACATCCTTATCATATTCATTTTTATTTCTTTTTCATTTCAGATGATTGAGGACACTTTTCCGGTGCGTCGCAT
Organism: Microdon myrmicae; assembly: GCA_963931805.1. Taxonomy (NCBI): domain Eukaryota; kingdom Metazoa; phylum Arthropoda; class Insecta; order Diptera; family Syrphidae; genus Microdon; species Microdon myrmicae. The sequence goes on from OZ007501.1 coordinate 109,244,546, forward strand.
GAACATGAAATCAAAACCAGAAAGGAACAAAAAAGAAAAACAGCAAACGTATCTTACGACGCAACAGGGATCAAGGGAAATCCTTTAATCCGTAGGGATATTCCGCATACTAACATCATGGTTCTAAGCTCCTTTTATCTGCGTACAAATGACAAAAATGCAGCTTATCCATCATCACTGCAAGGACTCGGAATCCACTTTTTCTGCACAGACTTTCAAATCATCTGAAAAACAACTTAGTACTTCATCAAGGGTGTACGACAACGTGTCTTTAACGACGTGCAGGTGGATCGATAAAAAATGCCATCGTCCTTTTACAAGATATTCCCTGTTTAGTTTTCATTTATGTTGTCCTTGTTTTTTTATTCCGTGTTTTCTCGTTTGTTCTTGTCGATTTGTAAACTTAAAGGGACACCGTTGTCGACAGACGATTTACAAGGATACCCCATGATAAAACACCAGATCTTAGAAAACTCCTCCTCAAAGTTAACTCGGTCACGTTAAAGATTGAATGTGCGATAATAGTCAAAATTGTGCTTTTATTCATCAATCCTTTGGTTTCATCTTCCAAACAAAAAAATTCCTGAGATGGGAATGATTCGCCTTTCTTCCCATACAACCACTGATTGAATGTGAATTTCCAGCTTATCCTTTCAAACAAGAGTATTCTACAGACAATTTGAAAGGGGACTAGCTAAATTCCATACAATGAAAATACAGAATTAAAACAATCAGCCTTCGGGTATCGTCCTGATTTTGAACATCCTATGAGAGTTGTCAGTTGGGAAATTGTTTTTATACACCCAGGTGTAAGGGTAACCCAACACGTCTGCAATAGAATCAAAAACAGTGAAAAGGATATCACATTCTCTCAAGCAAGTGAACAGGTAGCAACAATCTCTGGAACACAATCATAAAATTAGAATATATGATCCAAAATAAGGTGTGCATGGGGTCCGTTCAACGAAATTCAGAGGTTCTTTCATCATAAAACGAGACGGTAAGGCACAGAAAAGGTCGCATATTACCCTTACAATATAAAGCGCAATACAAAAAAAATGTTCTGACAAGAATCGATTTTGGGTGCCCTCCAATTTCCTACATTTTCCAATTTTACGTGTTTTATTGTATTAACAATGTAGCCGAGGAAATAGGATATCCTTTGTGTGAAATCACGTCATTAGATGACTTCCTTCGAAGGACATTGCCCAATTGAGCGAAATTTATTTGATTATTTTGGGTAAGCGCTATTATTATGGGATATTGTAACAATCTCGTTTTGGTACAATGTACGGTTGCAGAATAAAAATTGCTTTTGTTGGGGTGTCCTGGAAAGAAATCATCAATTTTCTCATCGGATAACCGAAATTTAAACCAACTTCCTCAGAGGCGATTCATAAATTTCGCTGTGGTTTTCGAAATGAAATAACAATTTAGCACTTAGTTTATTTTTCACTGTTGGATTGAGTATTATTGATTTTTGATATATGGGAAAGTAGGCGGGATAATGTGGATGAAAAAGAAGTCCCCACAGAATAATAGTGTCTAACTCTTCACATTGCCTTTAAGGGGCATATGCAGTCAACATTTCCAAGAAGTCGATATTTTTTTAATTTTTCTGTGAAAGTATGACATCTCAGAAATGTTCTTCTGAAATCTTTAGTCGATTCCAAGAAAATTGAATATGATGAACATTTCTAAGGCCCGTCCTTCCGGCCGACTCTAATAAAAATGGTCACCGCATTTTTATCAAAACCGCAGTTTCCAAGTCGATGGACGCGATACCTTAAAAAAAATGAACCGATCCTTTTAAGTTTTTACACATTGGTTTTAAATAACATTTACTCGGGAGGAGGGCATTTTTTCCAATGATTTGAACTTCTTTTACAAAGAAAATATCGATGTATTACCAAAAATGGTGATTTTGAATTTAAAGTTTTCTAAAAAATAATTGTTATCCAAATCCTTCATTCATCATCATCATCGGCACTACAACCGGGATTTGGTCTAGGCCTTATTTAACCAATCTTTCCACCGGTCCCGATTTCGAGCCGATGTCATCCAGTTTGGCACTCCCAGGCTCTGGGCGTCCTGGTCTACGCCATCCCTCAATCGCAGACAAGGTCCGATGCGCTGTCTCCTTCCATACATTCTGCCACAAAGGACTTTCCGGGCAGGCTCCTCTTCGCTCACTCGAGCTAGATGTCCCGCCCACCGGAGTCTACCGAACTTGATTTTTCTTACAACATTAGCTTCAAGGAAGATCGCGTACAACTCATGGTTGTACCGTCTCCCGACTCGTCCCCTCTCACATACGGGGCAAACAATTCTCCTTAAGACCTTCCTCTCGACCCCGGCTAAGAGTTCAGAGCGCCTTTTATTGGGCACCCAGGTCTCGGATCCATACATGAGTAATGGTAAGACCATGGTTTTGCACAGTAGTAGCTTGGATATTCTGGATAAATTTCAGGATTTAAAGAGCCTTGATAGACCATAGTAGGTTTCGTTGGATTTGATCAGCCATTCGCGTATTTCTTCTTCCATATTGTTATCAGCTGATACTTCAGATTCGTGCTCCACTACCCTGATAGTTTGACTAACGTAAGGTCTTCTCTTCGTAGAAGTTGCCACCATCTACTTAGTTTTTCCCTCATTAATGTGCAGTCCCAGTTTTTTTGCCGCCTGCACGATCTGGGTGATGGAGTTCTCTGCAGTCGAATCGGATCTACCGATGATGTCGATGTCATCTGCCTAGACAAGTATCTGGCTGAATTTGTGATAATAGTCCCTCTATTTATAATTCCAGAGTCACGGATTGCTTCCTCCAACGCCAGGTTGAAGAGGAGGAAGGCCAGACCGCCCCCTTGTCGGGGTCCATTAAAGATGTTTATTGGTTTGGGCAGCAATCCCGCTATTTTTACTTGACTAGTGACGTTGGTCATGGTCAACCTACAAAGTCGTATCAATTTGTTTGGAATGCCGAACTCTCTCATGGTGTTGTAATAGAGGCGGGCGATAATGAGGTTGCATCCAGGAGGAAAGCGTTCCACGGTTAAGGCGTCCAAGCGTGGTGTTTGGTCTGTATTAGAGGGCAGCGTCCAGGAGCGGTGAGCTGCATCCAAGAAGATAGCCGAGAACTGCAATGATGGGAGGAAGTCGGTGGAGACAGCGAGGAGGAAGCACAAGCAATGTCTGAAGTCTTTATTGCAAGAGATTAAGTTTTATTTCTCTTATTACTTAATTCGTATACTCTTTGTTTTGTTGTGGTTAACTGGTACCTGTGATGTTTGCCCCGACAGTGTGAGCGCGGTGAAGGTTGGGTGCAGACTGAGATTGAGTAACGACGCCGAATAACTGCCAATTCAAAAAGGGACGCTGCTGACCTCATCGTCGGTGACAACCCTCCAGCTGGTCCGTGACAGCTGCCGCGCAACAGGTATACTGCGAAAAAACTAGATTTCTCCAGCACATCCCAGCGCATCCAACTGCCAATCCGCAACACACGGCATTATATAGTTCTACCCTGGCTCTGCTGTCGTAGGCAGCCTTAAGGTCTATAAATATATGATGTAATGGAATCTTAAATTCCAGACATTTTTCCATAGCCGGCCTAAGGGTGAATATCTGATCAATCGCTGATTTGCCTGGGATGAAGCCACACTGATATTGGCTAATGATGGCTTTAGCGTATGGGGCCATCCGATCTTGTAGGATAGTGGAGAGTATCTTATAGGCGGTAATCAGCAATGTTATACCCCTATAATTGCTGCACAGTGTGTTATCTCCCTTCTTATGTATGGGACAAATTATTCCACGACGCCAATCTTGCGGCATCTCCTCTTGCACCACGACCTCATGAATTGCGTGATGTAACGCTGTCCCTCCTTGTTTGATCAGCTCTGCTGGTATGCCATCAACCCCGGGGCATTTATTTGATTTGAGCTGTCTTATGGCTTTTAATGTTTCCTCAATGCTTAGTGACGGGAGCATTTGCTCTTGATCTTGCATTGGTGGAGCCTACAATTCTTCTGTGAGCTGACCATTTAGCAATTCATTGAAGTGCACTTCCCATCGCTCCAGAATGCCTTCACGATCGGTGATCAGATTACCCTGTTTATCCTTGCAGTAAGTGCAGAGTGTTGTGTACCGCGTCATACTGCGGATTATTTAGTAGCACTTCCGCGCCTGCTGTGGACCTCGCTCGCCACATTTATCTATTTCACAGACAAGGTTTTTTTCGCAGCACTTTTCTTCTGTGTGTGAAGCCTTTTTTCAGATCTTCTGAGCTCTTTGTATTTCTCCTCGCGTACCCGGGTCCTATGAGACAGCTGCATTGCCCGGTATGCAGCATTCTTACTTTCAGTCGCTAGCTAGTCGTTCCGATCTCTACGGCTACTGCCTAAGATGGAGTTGGCAGTACTAACGACAGTATTCTTAAGGCGTATCCATTTCTCTCCCCGGCATTCTGGCGTCAGGACTTACTCTCCCTCCATCGAGCTCTTCGGGGGCGAGTCTTAACGCATAACCAAAGATGTTACTGGTGTTCTCATTGCGTAGGGCAGCCGTGTTGATTCGAACCTGATCCACGGATACAATACGTCTCCGTAGGGCAATCTGCGCTCGGAAAACTATACCAACAAGATAGTGATCCGAGTCCACTTTGGCACCTCGGTAAGTTCCTACCGTCATCAGGCTCGAGGAGTGGCGGCGATCTATCAACACGTGGTCAATTTGGTTGCGAGTGGCTCCATCAGGTGATACCCAGGTGGCTTTGTGTTTTTTGATGCTGCCAGTTTTTTGATTCGGCCAGTTCGATTACTCGTAGTCCATTGTCATTAGTGTTCTCATGCAACCTATGGGAACTTGCGTAGTGCCTAAAAACCGGCTCTCGACCTATTTTTGCATTCAAATCAGCAAGAACGATTTTCACATCGTATCTTGGGCAGGCATTGAGGGCCCGTTCGACGGCCTCACAGTATTGTTCTTTTTCCTCGCCAGAGGACTCTTCCGTAGGTCCGTGGACGTTTATGAGGCTTATGTTCTTAAACTTGCCTCGCACGCAAAGAATGCATAGCCTTTCGTTTATTACATTAAAGCCGATGATGGTAGGCTTCAGTTTTTTGCTGACTAGAAACCCTACCCCGAGCACATGGTGTTTTCCACCACAGATGTAATAAATGTCATACTCGTTTCTTTGAATAATATCACTCCCCGTCCATCTTATTTCTTGTAATACTGTTATGTCAGCCTTATATTCTGACAGTGCATCGGATAGCTGGTGTGCAGCTCGAGCTCTGCATAGTGAGCGAACGTTCCATGAAAAAATACTTAAATCGATTAGCTATTTTCGTTTCCGTGCTCGTCGTCGTGTGTCCGGTCCATATCCGAGGTTTGTTAAATTTTCCATAATGATTTGCTTTTCCGGGCAAAGTTATTAGCCTCGCGCAAACCTTTCTCAGGATGTCGCTGCATGCATTGGTTCACTACTTGGCGGATGCCAAAATAGCTATCCAGGGGTGTCACGTGGAGACCGCATGTCAACTTTGATTGAACAGGGACAAGGATCGTCCTGGTCTTCGCCGTGTTAAAAGCAATCAGTAACTTTGCCCTGTATGTTTGCCCCCCCCCCCCCCCCCCCCCCCCCCCCCGGCCCAAATCTTACATTCACCCCAAGGATACAGTAATATAGAAATTGCAAAAGAAAAACGACTTCCCTTTGCGTCCTGATGCGATTCTACCGTATTGCCCCCGGCACGATATGCCGTAATCTCCCTTCTCCAACGCGAGGTGTTCTTTGCCACCGGTGGTGGGAACACGTCCTTCGTAAACCTAAACAATGAAAAGTATGCCCTGTTTACCTCTTAATACTGGTCGGCGGAAGTACCTGTAAAAAGTGAGAAATCCAGTTTAACGCCGCCTTACCGCTGGTGGGGAGAAGCGTTCCGGGGTATATGAAACAAGAAGAAAAGAAGCGGATTGGCGCACCACGTTCCTCTAAAGAAAATGCTTAACTTCCTTAACACACATTTATTTTCACCAAAAGTGTCCTACCCTACCCTTGAACTCTGGAAGAGAACTCAACAAATTACTTTTTTTAAACATACTTGTTCACTTGACCAATATTAAATTTTTACATTAAGTTCTACCATTACTATTTACTATTACTACTTATTGGCCCATAGGAACCCGGAAGTTCATGACATCACCGATCCGGCTGCGCCATCGCTCGCTGTGATGTGCACTCTCCTTCCACGTTTGACCATCCGATCCGATTTCCTCAAAATTAAACATTACATTGTCCTCCCATCTCGGTAGCGGCCATCCTACCGGGCTCTTCCCCGTTAGTCTTCCATCAAGAATTCTACGTACGATCCTATCGTTGCCCATCTTGCCACATGTCCGGCTCATCTTAATCTTCGCGACCTGATTACTCTCACTATTGCAGGTTTGCGGTATAGCGCTTCTAATTCGTAGTTATGGAGTTTCCTCCATTGTAATGCCTCCTCGTCATATTTACCGCCAAAGAGACTGCTTAAAACTTTATTCTCGAATGCGCGGAATTCGTTTTCTTCCCGTTTTGTGAGAACTCATGTTTCGCATCCGTATAGAATAATCGGAATAATGGATTTGGATTTTAACAGTTTACGGACTGTGTTCTAACTAGCGTTGCCGGAATGCAGTCTTTTGTTAATTTTCTTCGACTTTTCGTTACTGGCCGTCAGTATTGTTCCCTGATATTAAAACTCTTTAACTTTTTCGAATATCTTCCCCCTGAAATTTATGTGTGTTCTCCGAAGTTCACCTGCTCCCGCCGTAATCATATATTTTGTTTTATCTTCATTTATTCCTAGGCTCACCTCTTCTGCCGTTTGCATGATGATTTCACTGTTTTTTCTTACTGTTTCTAGATTATCGCCCAAAGCGACGATGCCGTCCACATATGCGAGCACTTGTGTGACCCCGTTCAGGGATGATCCGGCTTTCAGTAGCTTCGTCACTCCGGAAGCACAACACCTGAAGATCAATATGTCCAGCTTTTTGCTGATTCAAATAGTTTAACCCAACTCGTCAATGAACCCACACAGGTACCAAACATAGATGGTCATTTCGCCAACACACTGGACCTATTTCTCACATCCCACCCGAACAGATACGCAATTGAAGTTTCTTCGCCCTTGGGCACTTCAGACCACCGTGTCATGTCAGCTAAATTCCCTTTAACCAACAGCAATGCTAACGAGAAAACTCCCAGTAGAACAGTGTGGTTCTATGAAAAAGTCAGCTGGGAAGGTCTGAACGACTTTTTTGAGAAGTTGAATTGGGGCTCCTCGATAGTATAGTGGTTAGTACACCCGGCTATCACCCGGGAGACCGGGGTTCGATTCCCCGTCGGGGAGCCCCTGGCGCAAGACTAATGACCTTGCCCAGAAAATATAAATCATTATGGAAAATTTAACAAGCCTCCGGACTTGCTAAATAAGGCCAAGACCAGTTCCCGGTTGTAGTGCCGATGATGATGATGATGATGAATTGGTCGTTATTCTTCGTCAATAACGATGTTGACTCGATAGCGGACACACTGACAGACACGATTCTGTTTGGCATGCGAACCTTTATTCCGCACAGAATAAAGAGTATCAAACCCATGAGAAAGATGTCGTTCGATTCCAGGTGCAGAGGAGCCATTAAGACTAAAGAGTTGAGCTTCCGGTTGTATAAATCAAACAATACTGAGGAAAACCGTATAAGATTTAAGAGAGCTAGAAATGACTGCAATGCGTATATTCAACGCGCAAAGTTCTTGCATGACCAGAGAGTGAGACAAAAAATACTACACTCTCCCGCAGGTAGTATAAACTTCTGGGCATTTGTGAAAAACATTCAAAACTCAGTCTCCTCATCCATTCCTTCGCTAATAGTCGATGACAGACCAGTCACCACTGCAATAGAGAAAGCAAATCTACTTGCTGCAGAATTTGCAGCCAACTCAACGCTGCAGCATACCACATCAGTTCCGCCTCAACTTGAGCATAAGTAGCAAAACATGAGCCATATTTACTTCCGAACTACTGTTGCCCGTGCACTCAAGGAGCTCAACGCAAACAAATCCGCTGGTCCTGATAGAGTTCCCCCAATTCTCTTGAAGAAATGTTTCTCTTAACAGAACGAATTTTATTAGAATCAGAAACGCATGCAACCAGGCGATTGATACCCCAAAGAAGGCTCACAACGACAGAGTGACCAATAAACTCCTTCAGTGCCTAACTGGTTCGCGCTACTTCTGGCCAATGACAAGCGCTGTCAGCAATAACCTCTCTTCCTCCTCTTTTCCTCCGTTAGTGACGGACAGCGGGACACTAGTCACAAATTCAAAAGATGAAGCTAATGTATTCGCGAATTTATTTTCCGCGAATCCAAACCTCGATGCCGGTCTTTTGGAGCCACGTGTGATTGCACCGGTATGGTCTTCGATGCGGGATGTGAGATTTCGCCCGCGTACCATTCAACGCATTCTACAGGACTGGACTGTAGAAAAGCAACCGGCTCGGACGGAATACCAGCAATAGTCTTTAAGAACTGTGGTCCAGCGTTATCGCCGGTTCTTGGCAGACTCTTTCGGTTATCTTATGAACAAAGGACATTTCCTACTTGCTGGAAAATCGATCGAGTTCAGCCAATCCCAAAGAGGGGGAAAATGTGTCTTCCACAAAATTACCGACCGATAGCATTACTGTCTGTGTTATCTAAGGTAATGGAAAAGGTCATCAATACCGAGTTACTTAAGTACTTGGAGCCCAACGGACCTCTGAATGATTGCCAATACGGATTCCATGGTGGGCGGTCTATGGGAGGCGTTTTGACCCTTATAACTGAAATATGGAGGTCTGCGATTGAGAGGCATGGAGAGTCAAGGGCGGTCGCACTGGATATCTCCAAAGCTTTTAACCGCGTCTGGCATGGGGCATTACTGAGCAAACTTCGCTCATATCGACTTCAATGCAACGAAGACATAGTATACAACACAAAGAAAAGTGGATCGTCGGTTCCACAACTGATGATAAATGGCCAGGCCCTCGAATCGGGGGAAAGTTTGAAATTGCTCGGCGTCACGGTCTGTGGGAATGTATCGTGGCATAAACACGTATGAAACATGTCCAGTTCAGCCGCAGGAAACCTGAGTTATCTTTTTAGAGTTAAGAAATATTTTACTCCTACCCAACTTCTTCTCCCTTATAAGTCCCAAATTAGACCCGTGCTCGAATAGTGCTCCCATGTTTGGAGCTCTGCTCCTAAACATACCCTCGACCTACTTGAGAGCATACAGAGACGAGCGGTCCGCCTGATCGGGGCTCGGTGCTGATGTCGGGACTTCAGTCACTATCACATCGAAGGCGCGTATCCGACCTGTGGCTGTTTTACAGATATTATCACGGGTATTGTTCTTCGGAGATTCGTGGCATTGTTCCGCGCAATTCGGTTTATATGCGCGCCACGAGACAATCCGACAGATCGCACCAGTTTGCGGTTCATCTTCCGACGGCGCGACCATCCCTGCATCAGAACTTCAGCACTTACAGAGCGGGAACGATGCGGAACTCCCTTCCTAAGTGTTCCCGGATTGTTACAACTTTCAACTGTTCAAAAAGAACTGCAGCAGTTGTTTGGTGGCATCTCGGGCGACCACTGGCGGCTATAGGTTCGGCTCTCCCGAGAGGTGTAATAATAAAAAATAAAAAAAAAAAATAAAAAATAAAACTTTAGGTGAGCCTTTATCTTCAACATCAAAGTGCTAACAACTTCCCTGTCCAATAAGTGATATATGACTTATGAGGGCATATTACATCACGAGGGCGTAGACCGAGGTTCAAGCTTGCGTGCGGTACCTTCTGATGGATGTGTGGCGTCTCTAACAGACACACACACAATACACAAGCAAATAGTGAAGAACACCGAACGAAAATCGAATAAGAAAATACATCAGAGCCGTATACCATGGCGATAACAAAACAATTCACATCAGTGGAATATACTTGAGTTTAAAAATCGAATTCTAAACACGGCCAGTAGCCCGATGTGTTACGCGTTGGTTCCATTTTTGGTGATTCTAACTGTCATAGCGTCAGTTCGAATCACACGTTCTTCACTATCATTTCAAACGCTATAATTGGCGACCCCGACGTGATCTGTACACGCAGCACACACCTTCCCCTAGTAAACAGAACTTCACACACGATCATGACTTACGCATAGAGCCCCAGGCACACTCGCCTGCTCCGACGTTCTCTCGTTCGCTCCGTCGTTCGCAAACGAAGCTGATTGTAACGAAGTTACTGAGGGGGGAGTAGTGTGGCGTCTCTAACAGATACATACACAATACACAAGCAAATAGTGAAGAACACCAAACGAAAACAGAATAAGAAATTACACCAGAGCCGTATACCATAGCGATAACAAAAAATTCACATCAGTGGAATATACTTGAGTTTAAAAATCGAATTCTAAACACGGCCAGTAGCCTGATCTGTTACGCGCTGGTTCAATTTTTTGTGATTTTAAGTGTCATAGCGTCAGTTCGAATCACACGTTCTTCACTATAATTCCAAACGCTATAGATGTATTAACGCCTTAAACTACCCGCAGGTAGTTCTGATACCGCCATATGTTGGAAAATTTATTCAAAGTTCTAATACTTTATCAATACAATAAAAAAAAATCGCGTACAGTCAATTACTAACTCTCTTCGACGCACACGACAATTTTGTTTGAGTGGCCCCAACTAACTGACTGAGACACCAGCACTACTGTCAATTCAAAAATTTTAATTCTAAAACATCAATTTTACGTCTTCAAATTTAAACTTTCATATAGAAGCCTTCAATCCCAGGAGTTCAAATATGATAATTACATCAGTAGCGATGCATGACTTTTGATAGTGCATTTGTGATACTTCAACTCTGATAACAGCTTTTATAACTCATTTTTGATAATGCCACGCCTGTAACTACCTTTGATACCTCATTTTTGACACTTCAAGTCTAACACTTCAATTCCAAGACTTCAATTCCAACACTTTATTTATGATAATTACTTATGATATTTATGATAATTATTTCAATACCAATGACTCAGTTTTGATGCAATACCTCCGATTCAAGTACTTTAATGCCGCCGAGTCAGCTGGGAAAGCTCATTTCCGATACTTCTATATCTTTCTGTCAGTATTGATATCGCGTTTCTGGCACTTCAAGTCTAATACCTTAATACGGAGATTTCAATCCTAAGTCACTATTTATGATAATCACTTCAATGTCAATTAAGAAGTTTTCATAGCTGTTCGCTGTTATTTTAGTTCTGATTCTTCAAATTTGATATTTCAATCCTATTCCTTGAATTACAAAACTTCTGTTATGATATTTCAATACAGACAAGTCAGTTTTGATAGTCCGTTTCTGATATGTCAATTCGGGTACATCAGTTCTGATGACTCGGCCTTGATAGTTCACTTTTAAAACGTCACTTCTGATACTTCAATTCTGATAATGCAATTCTGACACTTCCATTCTCATGCATCACTTTTGAAACACCCTATTTCTAGTGCTTCAGCTCCGATAATACAATTTACTAGTACTAGTTTAGTTCTCCAACTGTACTAGTTTAGTTCTCCAATTTAAACCTCCTTTTGTGGCATTGCTCTGATTTCATTGATCAAGACAGATCAAGATGTTATTGTCATGACTGCGATGGTGGCACAACATGACTTCACACCACCTCTTGGATCTCGAAAAGGTTTTGTGCTTTCTTTTTGCATATTTAGGTACATTCGCATATGATTCGTCTGTGAAATCTTTGCCATACAAAAAAAAAACCCGAATTTCTTTTACCCAATTAACTAAAATATATTTTTTTTGCATTCAAAATGATGTGAAGAGGTAATTACATCTGAAATCGTGACCCTTCTGTCACCTTCAAAAACGTATTACTTTGACACACCACGAGAAAGCCACATCGAGTTTTAGGCTTTGCCGAAATCATTTTCTGCAGTATCTCGTTCGATTTGCCATTCTGTAGATTGCCAACATCAAATGCCTATATGTGTCTATACCTCCTTTGTGTCAAGACTTTGGCAAATAAGCACAAATAATGATCATATTATTGACAATATTCCGTTGTTCCCCTCTTTTTCTTCCATTGACGGAACAGACTTCTTTATAGTTCTCAGGTTGACCTTGCCTCTTAATCTCCCATCATTTATGCTTTGTAATGTATTTTATGTCACCGTAGCGTAGGCAGGCATTTGGAGAGCCCCTGAAGGAGGAGTGTAGTGTCATCAAAAATTGCCAATATTGCCAGAGATAAAATTATTTATTATACATACTGTACTCTTCTGTTTAATGTCAAAACGGATATAAAAACAGTCGTAAGGGCAAGAGTGCTAGAAGAACAACAATGACAGCTTCAACAACTTGGCTGTCATACTTAGGAACGAGATCCCAAACGCTGCATCTCAAACCATTTGAATTTTGACGCCTAAAACATCAACCCCTTCATTTTATGTGTTCTTTCGAAATCGAAATTAAAGGAAATGACCGACAAATTTGTTCAATTTTTATAAGAGTTATACCGGCTAATCCTTGAATGTTTCAGCCAATAGAGTCGCAATCAATAAACCAGTCAATAAATACACAAGTACTTTATTGATTCTATTGTCTTTAGTCATTTCAACACCCATTTGCCGTAAAAATGGGGATTATGCAACGTAAGCGACATTTTATGGTTTGATCCGAATCCGGTTCATGAGTGTACACTTTAATCCAATATCATTTTGAACGCAATTCGGGGGATATCATCCACCCACACCATCCGGTTAGTGATGACATTGGCCATTTCCGGCAAACGTGCCGTTATTTATGTGGGGGATCCGGTTGAGTTTTTACCACATCTGACCCGGTCACATATCAAGAAAATACCTTCACTGAGCTTTCGAAAAGTAAAGGATTTATCGTCGGATTGTGATACACGTAAATCATATGGGAATGGATTGCCTCGTCTTGGTTTGGTTCAGGTTCTGGTTCTTTATTTTCTGAAATTCTCGGGAAGACTGCGAATGATGGAACGTGATTTAAAAAAAAAAAAAAAAAAAAAAAATCAAATAGAGATTTATTCAGTGGGGGGACTGCTTGGAGTTATCTTATCTTCTAGAAGCTAGTTCAGCATGAAACGCTACAGGTCGTGGAATGAAAATTATAGTAAAGGATTTATCTAAAACATCCGCAAGTGCATTACACCAATGTCACGAACGTGAATAAAATCATTGATATTGCCAGAAACGCCGCTATAAATTCGAACTGCGCAAATATTATTCTCCCATCTTGTAAGGATGACGAATCAACACTCCTGAAATGGATTTCAGTAATTATTTCAAGTTACTTGCGTTCGAAATAGGGAGCGGTTGGATAATGTTGAAAGATTTATAGTACTCCTTGCCCATGAATAACTAATAGCGAAGTATATTTCAACCATTTGGATAATTTTACAGTACGACGAATCGTAGAAAGTCGTGAATAGTATTAAAGAATTTATTACTTCCCTTAAAAATGTGAGCTGAATTAGCTGGGCTTGGTAATAATACTCGGTTACTTATATGTTTGCCTTAAGAAGAGGTTCTTATCTAGAGAACCAAAAATGACGTGTCTTTCTTGAATTTTTTTCTCAAAGACGGAAGAAAATAGCAATGTCAAATTTTGTACAGATATTTATTAAGTATTTAGGTATATACACATTTTTTTTTTTTGTGAAAAACATTAAAAATTGTCAATTTAGTAGATGGCGCAGTGTGGCGGTTCGAAAAAAAGGTACCCAAATCGGTCCCCATCGTAGCAATGTTTACAATCGTCTGTAATCGTACAACAAAAAGTTTTTAAAGTTATATGATATTTGCCGGTGTCTGAATTCTATTTTCAAGAACAAAAAAATCGAAGATAACTAAAATGGCGGACATGCTAACTTCAGGTACCGATGTTCGCATTTTTTTTTTTGCTCTTTAACGTTAAATAGCAAAAAAATAATGAAAAATCATCTACATTTATGTTCGGACTCCAATTAATATAATCTACTTTAAAATAAAAAAAAGTCGATCCATCGAATTGTTTTTGAGATATCTTGGAGACCAATGTTGTTGTAGCAGGATACGAAATGATCGGGCGACTCCTCGTACGAAAGATATTATTTATTCAACGAAGCACTCGTGAACTTGGTTTTAACAAATATGTATTAGTCTGACGCGGCAATATGAAAAGAGACGCATGTAGCAAAAAGCGCACTCGGTCTGGTGTAACTGTCAGAAGTAGAGCGAGAGCATTAAGGCGTGAATCCATTTGCCTTATACTCGTAACGCCCGGTCCGGCGCTACAAACGCATAGAGCACGCAGCTTAGGACGGATCCACAACAAATGTGAAAAACATGGTTTCGAGAAAAATGCGTTTAAAGTTTCAAAATGCTATACCAGGGTGGGGTGAAAAGTTTCCGCCCTGGCATACAGATGGCACCAGCAAGTCTAACAACTATGTCAGTTCTATAGTACTATATCTCATTAGCTTTTATATGCATTTTCAGGTCGATTGCCCTGTTAGTATACATTCGGGAGCCTACTGAACAAGACGACTCAAAGTGAAAAATAAACGACCTGACTTAATCCCGTTATGCTGTAACTTTTTTATAAAATGATTTTGGCAAAAACGAAAATTATTCTACTAACAAAAAATGAAAAAAAAAAATATTTTTTAAAACTTCTTGATGAGAACCTTCCATTAAATATGCACCCAAGACAGAGGACAAATTGTAAAAAAACCCGCGTTGTTCTCTACGTTTTTAATCCAGAACATCGTCCCAAAGATGGAACGACACACTAACCTAATCGATAGCTCCCCGTCCTTGAATGATTGCCATTTCATGCTCGTTGATATTACCTTCCCCGTGTACACTTGATATGATGCCTATGATACGCCTATGTTCGGCGTATCACTCAAGACCATATCGCAAACCATATTGAAATATCTAAGAAATGTGTCGGGTTTATTATTGAGCGTTTGGTATACCATAAAATCTGTGGACGATTGGTTTCACACCGTCTCACAGACAAGAACAAACGGCGTCGATTGGAATGCTGAGCGCAACTTTCGAACCTGAAGTTTGACCCGATTCCAGATCCCCCCTTTCCCCTCTTCTCCCTCCACACGATTTTTATTTCTTTCCTCCACTCAAGGGAGCCCACAAGGATGATCATTACACCTCGGACAATGAGATGAGGGCCACTCTCAAGTCCTGGATCCGAAAAAAGCGTGAGGAATTTTTCAGCGATAGAATAAAAAAACTTGCCACACGTTAGGAGGAATGTATTAGCATCAACTATGTTGAAATACATATGTTACGATGCGCGAGAAAAGAGAAGAATCCTTTTGGAGTAAAGGTCTTTTACTACAATGGCAAAGGAACACATTTACATTTATAACAATAAAAAAAGGAAGTGAGTGAGATCTGACAGCTAACTGTCAGTGCCATCTACCGTCGAGTGGAAAGCAAAAGAGGAGGTTAGTGGAAATGAATCCGTCCAGAGACGATGAGGAATGTATACATTTCACACTCAACACCCCTTCTCAATTCCACAATCTGCTGTTTTGATTTAGTGCAAAAAGCACAACCCAACGTTTTGAGCCACCTCATGTGAGCTGGTAATCCTAAAGATTTTGTTAAAGCGTCCGCTGGCATCTCTTCTGAAACAATAAATTGAAACTTGATGTGTGGGTAGTATTTGCTATGCGTAAACACCGACGCGGGTTCAGTCAAATACCCCAACAAACTAAAAGTTCCGCGAGAGAAGAATAAACACTCTGATTTAGTGTAACTCTGGTGAATAAAACACGTCGATTAATTCTAGTTATCTAGTTTCTTTTATTTGAATTCACTTAACACCATGTCTTAGCCTTAGATGACAATAGATTAAATAACAACTATTATTACAACTATTACCGTACAAAAACACGAACATTAAACGGAATGACAAAGTGAAAAAAAGGTAACTTGGCAAAAACTCTCGATAACCTCACCCTTGGTGAATAAAATCTGACTGACTTGACTCCCTTGAATGTTCGTCAACATCCACCAAACGCGATCGTCAAAAGATTCCCCACCCGAAGGTAGCCAATCAGCGCTTGAATGTATTGGACGGCTTCCATGGACATCGTCCAAGAGAACTGGAAGGGTCCACCCTGAAAGGCAAGGAGAAGGGAAAGGCAAAAAGAACAGAAAAACCACACATGTCGCAGGTCAAATCCTTGATCCTTGTGTGGGCAGGGTATACTGCCGCCATCCGCTAGGGATAGATCCCTTGACTGACATAAGTCAATAAAACTCTTGCCGCAAGGAGGAATTGAGTTTGGAATTGTGTTTACAATTAGTGGCGATGAGTTTGGTTTAGCAAACGAATATAGGAAGTGGCCGTTGCCAGATGTTTAAAGTAAACGTTGTTTGTTTGCGGCCTATGATCGGTGGTAACCGATAAGTAAAAATTAGCTGCAGTTGGACATGTTTATGAAGACAAGGATCTGTTTACCCATTGCCGACGCGTACAGCGTCATTTAACAGATCCCTGCATATAGCTTATCATCGGTCGGTGGTTCGGGTGCATGTTTACTCGAAACAACACTCTATCGAAGGTAGCTATGGCTACACTTGTATTGTTCAGCTAAAGGTCGACCGATGACAAGGGTGAACAAATCATGCAGTATGTGAGGAAATGCTCATCGACTCTGCATATTGACATGTTCCATGTTATGCCTGTTGTCTGAAGGATAACCAAATTGGATTTCCGATCGTATCAGCAACAATAATTATGTCGGTAGAATTCCGACGTCCCCTGGCAGATTGTCGGATTTGTTGGATGCTGTTGAAAGCTTAATGTCATGGCAAGGTGGTAATCTTGTCATGAACCTACATTTCAGGGATGCCTAAATAGGTGCCTAAGCTATGCTTGGTAGGGTAAAGCGATGGTTGGCTCTTCGGGCGCCATGAAGAACCCCACAGATCATCCCATATCCGACCGCGTCCTTGACGAATGAAATGCTACCTGGTATCAAGATGTTTGGTTCGCTCTCGGACGCCCAAATCACTTACGGTGGTCCTTGATGTAGTCCAAATTCTTCCAACAAGTTCTGTAAAAATGCCGCTTCTTTTGCAATAGAGCTGAGATTTACATAGTCAGCCTCTGTTTTTGATGTGGTTATATCCTCTCTTTCTTTGAGCCCCAGAAGACCGTTTCTCCACCGTAGACAAAAACATATCCACTTTGGAACGTCTGGTCTTTACCCAACTGGCATCAGCAAATGCATATAGTGTGGGTACACATTAAAACAGAAACGCATTTTTCATAATATACACCGGATCACAAATCAAAATCCGCGATCATGAAACAAAATACCACACGACACACGGCAAAGCACTGACGCCATGGGGAGTCACACAAAACGCATAACATGACAATACTCAATTGTCCAGGTGTTCCGATAGTTGTATGTCATGTATGGCACACGATATCACGATGCATGACGGTCACAAAAAGTACTACATAACAATAGTCAAGGCCCATGTGTTCCGATAGGTGTATGCCATGGTGCATGCTACTCACCTATTAACGTGTCACCTAAGGATTTGCCATGCAATGTGCAATGAGTGTTTAAAATTAGGAACATAACTTTCAGATCATCATTGGGTGGCCGAAATATGATGGCATGTGACCTACTTGGTATCGATATGCATCGGAAATGTTGACGGAAGAAATAGTATTTAAGAACCGAATTTTGAAAGAAAGCAGATACAAGCTGACTACAATCAAACTTACGTCTGATTATTTTCTTCTTTTTGGCAGATATTTATGGCATTCATGCCCTACCCTACGAATATACTGCGACTTTCTGGCAGAAACCTATAGCATTCGTGCTCTGCCATTTAGTCAGGCGGAGATCTCTCCTTTAAGACCTTCTACCCCTGATAGCACTGTTCGAATGAATTAGACCCGACAGAACATTGGGTTGACTTCTATGTTATATTTTACGCCGTGCTTCAAATACAGTTTTCAATTTTAAAAAGGTGTAGCTTCGCCGTGAAACAAATACAGTTTTCAATTTTAAAAAGGTGTAGTTCAAAATTAATAAAGTTCGTCCACTCTGTGTGACGTACTTCGTAATACTCTCTCCTAAAAAAATGTTTGTTTTTTCCTTTTATACTAAAATTCTGCAATATGTAAGTTTGTTTATTTGGGCAGCTACTACAGTTGCTCGATATCGATTTTGCTGATGGTATGATTTCGGACGCTTTTGGGGATGGTTTAGATTCATGGTTTCAATTATGAAGATATGGCTACGATTAGGATTTGAATATGATGGGAGTGTATGTATGGGGGCTTTCTGGAGCACTTCATCTACAAATTTGTAAAATACACTTCCTCCTTGATGACGCACGAATCCTTACAAGGCGACCCTGCCATAATAAACCAACAGTTGCCTACTGTGATATCTTCCTATAGGCAATCCCAGCACTTTTGGAACCCGTAGGTGCCGGAGTACGTACATTGCTGCATTCCAAAACTGCTGCCGAGGATCACCAGAGAACACTTTAACTGCATAGCCTTACGCCATCGGTAATCGATCTGACTTGCAATCCTTAAGTCCGTATTTATCTAGCAGGTTGTTGATATATTCTCCTTGACTAATACGCAGGCAGCTGGCAAGACATTTAACTTCCAGTCTGACACACAGTTCAGGTTGTCCTAGGTCCCTTATATAGTAACTGTCAGTCAACCACAATACTTGCATTTTTTCTATTATCATATTAGGAAGGAGTAAGACAGAGCACTTTAAGGTTTGCATCTAGCTTTAGGTTCCATTGGCGTCCGCTTCGCTTCAACCCATTAATCATTTTGCTCAATTTGTATACTCGATCTCTATCTCCGAAGCCCTCTAGCTGTTCCGCAAAGATCACGGTGTCAATTTCTTCATTAAGATAGGCCGAAGAAACGTCCAAGTGATGGAAGTCCAAATCCTTTTCAATCTCGATTGCCATGGTTAATCGAATCGAGCTAATATTTGCGACTGGTGAATAAGTGTCTTGGCGGTCGAGGCCTTGAATTTGATCGAATCCCCTGGCAACGAGGCCTTTGTCTTTTCAATACTTCCACCCGATCTATACTTGGTTTTAATGTCCCATTTGGCCTTGATCACTTTCCGATTCAGTGGTCTGTCAACCAAAGTCCATGTGTGGCGGTTCCGCCAAACCCCACGGCCCTCTTACCTGAAAAACCGCCATAACTACATCCCAATTGGCATAAGTTTTCGCTAATGCAAGCGCATTAGCACCTTAAGTGCTTTACGCATCTAGGTCATCAAATTTATAATCTAAAAGTCCCTGTAAAAGAGAACTTACCTTTCATGCATCCCTTCGCATATAATTCCCTGTAAGATATCTTTTCTACCTTTTCAGGTACCCTATTCGGTACCTTCGGTTGCCAGGCAAATACCAACTTTCCCACACCTGCACCGCAATCGCCATCCAGCATAAACATTTCCTTCCCAAGGATAATTAATGCTTTCAATGCATTACCTGGAAATGCCTGCAAAGAATTTTTCCGTCAAGGGCATTCATACATGTATCAATCCGTCTCTGCATAAGCGACCAAAAACCGAATTTCCAATTAGTGTAGATTTTCACCCTAGAGTTCGACACTTGCGTCGCCATAGATACCATGTACCATTGACACAGATGGTATATACAAACCGTCATTGTATAACCATCTATTCTGCCTTGCAATGACTTGCAACTATCGATACAGCTGCTAGCACTTTACCCAGAATTGCTCCTTTGTTTGAATCTCCAAACAAGCATCGACTTCGCGCATACCCGCCGGATTGAATTAAAAGCATAAACAATGCAAATATAGAATCTGTTTCCCACAAGCGAATTTCCCTGCATATACAAATGCAAGCAAGGGATTCGTTTAGTCCACCAAACCATTAACACCATTTCTTCGATGCGTCGCGTCTATTTATTTAGCTGCGACGCACATCTCAAATAAAGATCCAATTAGCATCCGACGAGTTTCGGTTTTGTTTGCTTTACCGAACTCGCATCTCCTGGATGCACATTATGCCCCTTCTTGGTGTTTCAGATTCGTTATCATGGTACACATATACATGTGTACCATGACGAACTCCTCTATGAGATCCGGTTATCACCACCGGAAAAGCGAATGCAGCCAAATTTCCCTTGTTAGCGAATCAGCCGCACGCGCTGATTATCGCTAAGTCTTTTACCATCCACCGACCGAGCAGGTCGCGTCACTCCCGCTGTCCGTAGCGGTGCGGACACGCGAATATAATATAACCAGAGTCGAGAGTGTTCGAGATTTTAGCCAATCATCAGTTTTATGTTACATTATTGTTCGCCGCGTCATTTTGTACTGTGCCTTTTAACCGTCACTTAAACTCATAATAAAGATAAAAAGGACGAAATTTATCGTAAACAAGTGTACTTAAATTTCTCCATATTAAAGGAATCTTGAACTAATAAATCAAACCTAAGTGTTTAATTTTCCGTGCTAGAATATCCTGTGTTTAATTTTTCCGCGTTGTCTTGGCGAACAGTTTTTCTTCTCTCGGTTTTGTTTCAGCGGAACTTATAGTGCTGATGGCGGAAGAAGGGAATCAGCGCCGTACGCCGGTGCACAATACCTCTTCCCCACACATGTATTGCTCTTGAGTACCAAATTGTGCTAAATTCGCATCGCCTCTCATCTTTCCTCCGCGTCTTCCGACCAGTCGATTTTTTTAATTGTTTCCGGATCAGTGCGTACCTGGTTCAAATTTTCTTCAGGAGTGATTCTTGCGTTCAGTTTATCCAATAACTCATTCGATCTGAGTCCACTGTTGGCGTTTGTTGATCAAAACTATTCCGTTCAATGAAGTCTTCAGAAAGTGCTCCAAAGGTTTCGGCACCATCCAGAAACGAGAAAGTGTAAACATTATTATTTTTGGATCTATTACCTTCCAACTGGATCCGAGAAAGCGGATGTCTCTGCTCCTAATCACACATCGTCGAATTGATGTCCAGAGCCTGTAAGATTTTGTCTCTCCCGCATAACCAACGAGGATGCCCTCTTCAGACTTACAGTCAAATTTTCCAATTTGGGCCCTTTTTCAAGGTATAAGCTTTGCGTCTGATCTCCCTAAGAGAACCCACGTTTGGCTGGCTTCCGTTCCACAGGCCTTCCAGTGTGACATCGCCCTTACATTTAGTTGGATATCGATTTCCAAGAACGCCGCGTTATTAACCAATTCTCCCCACATAAATTCAGGCAGTTCACTTTCGTTTATTAGGCACCTGGCCGTCTCAGTCAAAGTTAGGTTTGCCCTTTCCGCCAGACCATTCGGTTCGGGCGTATGTGGTACAGTCTTCTGGTGCAGGATGCCACTTTTCTGTACGTATTTTTGAAAATTTTTGCTGCAGTATTCCAACCCATTGTCAGTCCTTAGTGTCTTGAATTTTTCGTCGGTCTGCGCTTCAGCCAAAGCTTTAAAGGTTTTGAAGGTTTCTTCTTTTCTGGTTCAGGAAGTAAACAAATATTTTTCGCGAGAAATCATCGATGAAGGTGATGAAGTATTTCACCTTTCCTAGAGATTCTGTCCACATGGAACCGGATATATATGAGGTAACAAGTTGTAGTCACTGCGATGTTTTCTTCTCTTGCTGCTCGGGAAAGGTGGTGATTACAGAATGTGATAGCAGTGATATGAATCAGGAACACTAATTATTGAATTCAGTTTATTGGTTAAGATTCCAAAGGAAAAGCGCCAAAACAGTTAGAGTGTCGAATCCATGATTCCATTTACTCTCCAACTGGGCACTCCATTTTCAAAAGAATTTAGTCACAGCAATTTTTTGGTATACTATTCTAATGAAATTATGCTTACTAAAAACAAATCAATTTCAATATTACGAGCGCCATATCTCAGATGTTCTAAGGACTTATTGAGCGACCTTTGCATAACTGGTTATATACTATAGCCTCTGTTACTGTTTTGGGAGTGTCTAGCACAATCGAGTGCTGTTCACAACAACATTCAAGCGCATCTAATTCACGTATATACTTCGTAGACTACTTTCTTTCCGCAACATTCTTCTAGGGACTACTCCAATTATGTTAGTTCTCATCCTCCTCCTGCTACTACTGCCCACCTTCTATTGTGTCTGATTTTCACGAGACCGCGCTGCAGAAACCTTAAAGTCAACTCAATACTCGGTATTGTGGAGTGTCGGTTTAACGAATATTTAATCCCTATGTGGTTCGATCGGTTTAAGTTGTTTTTGTCCATCCAATGGTTGAATATTCCAGTCAAATGTTATGCACTTATCAAAAGATTCATCATCATTATCATCAACGGCACTACATCCAGGATTCGGTCTTGGCCTTATTTGGTAAGTCTCTCCACCGGTATACGGTCCATATCTGAGACTTGTAAAATTGTCCATAATAATTTGTTTTTCCGGGCAAAGTCATTAGCCTTGCGTCAATCAAAAGATTCACATTTACCTAATGGTAATCGATCGCCCATGATTTTCTCTTCAAGGACTGAGCTGGGATGACTCTATAGTGAGGTGAAGTCCGCCTGCCAGCGGTCGTCGTGCTACAGGTTTGTGGCGGTGCCGCCAAACCCCACGGTACACTTACCTAAAAACCCCCATAACCTCATCGCAAGTCGCATAAGTTTTTGCTAATGCAATCGCATTAAGCACCTGAAAATGCTTCACGCATTAATTAGATCAAAGCTATAATCGTAAAGTCCCTGTAAAGAAAACTTACCTTTTCATGCATCTCTTTGCATACAATTTTCCGTAAGATTTCTTTCTTTGCTTATGTGGAATTCCAAACCAATTGGGCACCTTCGGTACCAATCAAATTCCTGTAAACAAAATGATTCGGTTTGCATACAATGTAACCGTCATGAAAGGGACCATAAATATTGCGCCGTCTATTTTCCAACTTCGCCATGTGTACGATAAATTTCTTTACGTACACATTGGCCGGCGACCTTTTTCTCCCAGCAATAAAATTCCCTAACTCGCACCATGTGCAAATCGAAGATTCCTGTTCCTACATAGGTTTCCAGCGATACCATAAACAATTCATATCGTTTGTAGTACCCGAAAAACTTTTTTTTCATTTAATGGGCGGCTGCTATTTATTTATCTGACCCTCATTACCGAACAATCCATAAGCAAACCCATTACCACATTTCCAACAAAGATACCATTAGCATCCGACGAGTTCGGTTTTATTTGCTTTACCGGAATCGTATCCTATGAATGCACTTTATGCCCTTTCTTTGTTCTAGGTTCGTTCTCATCCACGAAAGAACCACGTACACACACCACTGCACTGAAAGAGTGCATTTCTGTGACGGCCACACCCTTAAGAGAAACGTTTTTCTCTCTCTTCCCTTTTCTTAACCCTAACCTAGGATGGAATTCATGTCAGAGTTCTATCCTCGGTGTCTTTTTCCAAACACCAAAGAGGTCGGCCGTGTTTGTCATTCACCGTACCACGCGCGCGGTGCGGCGCGATAATCGAGTGTTATACGTTGAGTCGAATCTGAAAGTTTGTACCCTGTTTTAGCATAGACATAAATATTTTCCTTTTAACCCACCTAATTATTCTTTCCGTGAAAGTTTGCATCGTGTACTAAAATAAATATAAATCTTTCTTTTAATACAAAATAAAACAAATCCTAATGAATTAATACAAAATAAAACAAATCCTAATAATGATGAAATCGCGTTTTTCTTAAAATTTTTTTTTTTCATTGTTTAAACATTTTTTTATTTTCTTTTTATCTTCTTAGTTTCTAAATTAAAGGCTAGACAAAAAATACTTAAATTCTAGCTTAATTATCTTATATAATAACTTATTGGTCCTACGCAGACGCTCTAAGCTAAACATTACTTAATATTTGTATAATTTGCCTTTCGGCGACAGAACTTTGTGGCAGTACTTATAATTATTTGAAAGACAAAGAAAAATTTGAAAAACTTTGTCAATTTTTTTTTGTTTTTTTTTTTCTTAAAATTTAACTTACTTAACTTACCTATTTTTTTTTTTTTTTTTTTTTTAATTTTTAATTTTATGTAAAAGCACTTACCTTAACTTAACTTAAATCTTATACTACCATAATTCTAGAAAAGCGAAGTCTATGTAAGCTAGCTGATGATAGTGTGATTCTATACCGACTTTGGTATCCAGGTCTTTATATGCCATTCAACCACCAGAACTGTTGACGCTGTCTAATACTATCGTCCCGGTCTCTGTGGAAGATAGCCCTACTGAAGCACAGGAGCTCTTCTTCGGTGCGCGTTACTTCCCGATCGTAGCACAATCGCCCGTCTACGGATGATCTACTTACATGATAGATCAGCGGAATTCCGAATCTATCCTGTATAAGCGCTTTCACGTCCAAATCAAGGAACGCCTCTTGTGGAACAAAACCGTTGCGACGCACGTTCTCATAGTACAGGGTATTTGGATAATAAGCCCCGAAAATTAGGTCATTGGACGAGCTTATTGCTCTCGCAATATGTCCTCTGATTAATTTAATCATAAAATTATCCACCCTATTTATGCAGGCTTCATTATATAAAGTCTCATTTGAGTAGTACTTTTTGTATTCCGATTCCGGTGTTCGATATAATCTGAGACAGGTCCTCAGACACGAAATCGTGTGTTTTATTGTTCCTGTGCTGCTCCCCGATTGGGTGTTAACTGTGATAAACAATACCACCTGTGTGTTATTCTGTGCTGTGTCCGATGGGAAACGAACTCCAATCATCGTTTCCTTATTCCTCTTGGCGAACTGATTTCTCGTGCTGCGGCGGAACAATCTTCAATTAAAGACATCGAACACCACTAGTGACGGTGGAGACGAAGTAAAACCCCGTGTCGTACGCCGGCACATTGACTTCGTACGCCACAGGTTCTTCCTTTATTTCGTTTTAAAAAGAACACCTGATATACGATAATCTATTAAGGCTTCCTGTTGCATTACAATCACCACCGCGCTCTCTTTTTCCAAAGGGACGGGCGATGATTTGAATCTGGGTCGACTAAACGACAACATAACTTTTCTTTACTATTTTTGGAATGATTCAACTGGATGTGAAATTTCTATTTAAATTGTTGATTAAGATCAATTGTTGACGTCAACACTGAAACTGACTTAATATAATGTATTGGAATATAATATATAACATGTTGGTGTCCACAACTTCGGACCTCAGCCCATGAACTGACGTCGAAACCAAAAATGCCGATCCTATACGAATCTCAGTTAAGATTAAAGAGACACTTACAAATTCTAGATAAGGCGATAACCGATTGATCCTGCCCTCTATACTGTGGAACATAAACCGCCTCAAACTAAATAATTTAAATACACTAGAAGTATACAAACTAAATAATTTAAATACACTAGAAGTTTTACCTTGTCCGTAAAAATATATGATTATGGAAAATTTAACAAGCTTGCTAAATAAGGCCAATACCGGATCCCGGTTGTAGTGCCGATGATGATGATACAAACATTTTTCTTCATTCACCGTCTCAGGTTAACTGTGCAAATCTTCACAACTCCAAATTTTTCAATATTTACCCTCGAAATTTTCGGAATCTTCGCGTGTATAATATCTAGGGAACAAATCTTTCGCAAGCTGCGAAGTGTCAAATATAATCTTCTTTTCAGAACGCTCAGTGCAAAATTCCATCTCCTGAATTATTCTCCCAAATTAGCCTCCGTTTACAGTCTTATATAAACCATAACTTGGTTTTAAGTTAACCTTTCAGATAAGTTTATGTGGAATAAATGAAAATTTTGTATCAGAATGAAATCAAATCTGTGTGGACACTACTATAATAAAAAAAAGTGCTAATGTAGGCCAGGTTTTAATGTATAGTACATATTAAGAAACAAAGGTAAAGAAGGAACTTAGTCAATAATTTGTCAATGACATCCGCAAGATGTGTCCATTTACCATTGAAATTAGACTCTTTAAACTTCTTTAGTCCCCATGTCTCCTTATAAAACATTCCATTGCAATAAAAATTGCTCAAATGTAATATCGATACAATACCAGCATCATTATTCGAATGTATTACGGTTATCGTTATTGGAAAACTTTGGACGTAAAGTCTGCCTTATGCTTTTCCTATTCACAACTCTGACCTCTAACTGAAACCGATAGAACGATGTATTGATCTCCATGACCCCACGCATACAAAATCCCTCCATAGAACACACCTGATCTAAACGTATGCGTGTATTTTTCAATGAAGTTTTTGACCAAATCCTACGCAAAACGTAAATCCTGCCAGAAACACCAAGCGCAATGACAATGTGACCGAGATAACTTTCGACAATGCCAATTAGGATATCCCAGATGAAGTTGTCCGTGCAATATAAATAAAGGAACTTTCAACTTTGTTATTTGTCAGACAACGACAGGACGATGAGAACTGGAAAACCAAGACAAATCTAATTATCCTGAAATCAGAAGACTCTGTATCCTTAAAGTTACCAGAACACATTCGAACAACGACAGGCTTAGCATCAGCAAATGAAAGAACGTTGTAAATTCTTAGAAGTTTATCAAACACTAATTAAAACTAATGAATAGTTTGTGCAAGTTCGATGTTTTATTTAAAAATGTGTGTAGTAAAAAAAGTATTGTACATAAAATAACAATTTAGAATCGGTATGGTTCATATAGCCACAAATATGTTGTAAAGTTACTCGAGAGTACCTACGCATAGATTATGACAGATGTCCTGTTGATCGGGAGTTTGTTTAAATATTCATTTGCATATAAGTGTGCGCCGGAATATTATTTGCATATATACACTTAGGTATATATTTGTATATTTATATGTGTGCATTATATATTTATCCCTTAATTATTAGATGTAATATGTGGTAGAGCCGGAACGTGTACAAGCCATGACCGAGCCCCGCCGCGAAACCTCATAAATTGAGGGTTCAAGGATATTCATGACTTGGTAGACGTCTGTGGCTCGCATATTTCAATATAAGAGTGTTTATATATAGACCTAAGCTCATAAATAACATACTTACGCTGTAATAACTGTAAGAAGAAAATCCTGGAAAAGTAAAGTGTAACTTGTAGACTTGTTTAAGGGATATGTGATGTTACTTAAGAGGGGACTGATGTATGGTATATTTTAAATGAAAGTTGTGTTAGCTAACACTAAAAGTCTTAAACGTACTTGTGTTTTCCAAAAGCAACAATAAAATTAATATATAATTGTTGAATAAAAAAGCACTTGTGTACTTTTCTTCGACGGTTTTGAACACACACAATCAGTCACGGTAAGTGGTCCATTCACGTAATTTTACGTAAGAGGAAATTGGATTAGCAGCAGAATGGTAAGTGTTTAAGTTATTATTCTGAATCTTCAGCGAACGTAAAAACTGTACTTACATCGAAATCTGCCTCAAAATGGGAGAAATAGTTTAAATAACAATTATCGTGATTTGTTTTGTTTTTACTTTTAATAACACCTTTATTTATAAACCAAACTGAAAATGTGCTTCTTTCTTTTTGCATTTATACACCCACTAATAAAATCATTTTATAGCAATCCATCACTAAATATTTATAATAACAGCTGCGACGGCGATTCTCACAATACTCTATTTTCATACTTCATATGTAGGGGTACTCTATACCACATGGAGAACTGTGGGGCTTTTCAGGGCCCGAAGAGCCATGCATCGCTCGATCCCCACCATTCCCAGCATTGCGACTTACCTGGAAGTCGAATCTTCAGCAAGATAATACGACCTTGCTACGGCCTTAACCGCCAACCAATTTGCTGGAATTAATTCGGTTATCCCAAAGGATAGCCGACATAAATACCTTATAGGCAGCTTACCTTTCTTTGGAGGGTTTTTCCAAACCCCTTTCTCCACGATCATGCCTGAAAAAATTAAGTCCACAGCAAGGATTATCACCTAGCGGTGGCATCAAAAGTTCACCCTCGGGCATGCATTGCACCCAGTGCATCACGTCGCTATTACCTGATTCTACCCACGTTATGCCATGGAAACAAAATCAACACAGAGTTCCAAATGTACTCGTTTTTGTTTGTCCATGTCACCTCTAAGCGTGCGGCTACCAAGTCTCACCAGTTTGCCACCGTCGACAAGGTTTCGGCCGACGCAAAGCAAACATTTCCCGCATTTTCAGCAATAGCTGGTTTTCCATTATCGGTTTCCACCGATCATGGACCGCAAACAAGCAACGAATTGGATGTGGCCATCAAGTGTTTACTTTTAACAACTGGCAATGGCTGCACTCTATATTCGTTTGCAATACCTAAACATCGCATTCATATCTGCCGGATTGTTTTGGGTATACCGGAATTTCCTATTAACGGCCGCCAACCGTCAGCGGACCTGGGAAATTGCATGTCCATCAACCAAATGTTGATTTATGGCCTCTCCTAGGGCGAGCAGATCTTCAGTTTGTTTTTCACACCAGAAGGGTCTGTTGCCGGCAAGCATTACACAATCAATTGTGTACACAGCCGCAGACCCATGCAATGTTTGAATACCCATGACCCGATCATGGAAATAGCGTCTCTGTTGACATAGGATCGCAGAGACCTATCCCTTGATTAATGATCGTTACCAGGAGATGCAATTACGACGCTCGCATCTATCCTCGTTCACCGGACGATCGTATGCGACGCATACACATACATGCGAAATGTATGCCATATTTCCCAATCCAATCACGATTGACTGCCTCGAGTTGATCGTGTAGCTCCTCCCCTTTTTATGGCTTTTCTTTGCGATGTCATTCTGATGGTGGCGAATGGAAGTCAGTCAGAAATTACCCGTAGTACCAGGCACACGTAGCGGATTCCTTGCGTGTCGGAGTTCCCTTCAGTTGAAGAGTAGAAATTCGATCACAGAGTAGCGCGGTCGTGGTTACATTTAAGCAATAATTAAACAAACGTGTATCAAACATTATCACCGTTTAACCTTAACAATAAAACTTTAATTAGCGTTCGCCAATAATAAGTGTAAATAGTGTTACTAGGCATTAAACCATGAATAAATAAGTGTTCCGTAAACATTATCACCAGTGAGTTTTATTTGTTTATTCCCCGTTTGGCGGACAATTTTACATTCTGCATCTGTATATCCAGTGACAATTGTCGTGAGGAATTTGTTGGCGGGTGAGATAGCCGCTGTGTTGTAAAACGACAACAATAATTATCTCAACCCCCACAGAACCAACCCACATTGCCAACCAATTTTGACCGCTAACAGCGCGTTACCCTAACCTAACCTGTGACCCATTTCCCAACATGCAAAAACACTCCCCAAAACTGCAATTGCATACATTATTCCAAAACCGCTCCGGTTAATTCTTTATATAAATCATATTCCTTGCTTGCGACCAAGCAATTCTAATTTCCCTCGAAAATCATACTCCGTAATAAACGCATATTCAAATTTACAACGGAATACTCACCATCTCCATCAACTACACCGAGCCGCATACATTTCCCCGAACCTGCTTCGGTTAATTCCCTATCTAAATCATATCCCTTGCTTGCAACCAAGCAATTCCAATTTCCCCCGAAAACCATTTCGGTTCACATTCCACCTAAACCATGTAGAACCACACCAATTTCCTCTTACTGGCAAGCCAACAGCCTTATGCGTCGCCTTTCCACGAAACGACCATCGAAATTTGGCTATGCCGCCGAAACCAATTTTCCGGTACACACAACAAAAGAATCCAACTCAGCTTATACGGCGATGATTCTCCGGAACTAAATTCCCTATAGAGGCATAGCAACCCTTTTCAAAGTTCTCGGTAAATGGCAGTGAGTTGATTTTAACTATGACTCCACTGCCACGACGCGACGAACTTTTCCTCGCCAGTAATGAATCGCCGAAACCAATTTCCCGGTACACACAACCAAAGAATCCAACTCAGCTTATACGGCGATGATTCTCCGGAACTAAATTCCCTATACAGGCATAGCAACCCTTTTCAAAGTTCTCGGTAAATGGCAGTGAGTTGATTTTAACTATGACTCCACTGCCACGACGCGACGAACTTTTCCTCGCCAGTAATGAGTCAGTCGAGATTCATCCACCGCCACGTCCGCACGCACACAGTCGAGTCGCAACCGCCAATGCGCACACACCGGGGAAGTCGTAACGAAGTAAATTGGGAGTGCTTTCGGGAAATTGTAACGGGACAAATAGCGAATACTTTCGGGAAGTTGTAGCGAAATAAATAATAGTATTTACAAATAAACAAGACGTGGACCCAAATAGTGATTTGCTGGATTAAACATAAACGAGGACAATCATCCTATGCACGCGAGCACATGATTATGTCCTCTCAGTTTTAGCGTGTGTTTTCTTCGAAGAAACGTTACATTCTTTTATTGCAAAATAACAAACTCAACTAAACAGAAACAAATCAAAAATCATTTTCAAAACAATTATCATTATTTGTATAAAACATTACTTAAAATAAATTATATGTAAAACCATACATTTGCACGTTATCTTCTTATTTGGTGGTGAACGATAGCAGACGGTGGGACCTTAGTGAACCAGTGCTATACGTAGGCACACCAAACTACCGCCCCCCACACATATACTCAGTCATTTGTCATAAGCGTGAACATTTTTTTTATACTTTTTTAAACATTTTAATTCGCTGTTATTTCATACAAAATGTACGACAAATATCTTAATGATGGACTTGATCCGGGGGGAGTGGGAGCGAACATACAGGGTAAAGTCATTGCTTTCAACCCGGCGACGGCCAGGACGATCATTGTCCTTGTTCAATCCAAGTTGACATGTAGTCTCCACGTGACACCCCTGGATAGCTACTTTGGCACCCGCCAAATAGTGAACCAATGCATGCAGCGACATCCTGAGAAAGGTTAGCGCAAGCCTAATAACCTTACCCGGAAACACAAATTATAAGGACCGGATACCGGTGGAGAGACTTGCTAAATAAGGCCAAGGCCGGATCCCGGTTGTAGTCCCGATGATGATGATGATGATGATGATGGGCTTGATCCAACGCTATCACAGAGTTTTTTGTCACCCGGAGAAAATTTTTTTTAATGGAATAAATAGATATATATAGACGAGTGATGTTATGGCGATTCTACGAACCCGACAAAACACCTGTAATGCTAAATATCCCTTCGCCCAGCAAAATATATTCTAGTACTTTTTTTGTTTTTTGATTTGAAGTTCGTTTTTAATTTTTTCAGCAACAAATTATACATTTTTTCTTTATGTCGGGATAAATGTATGTCGTATTTTAGAACTATTGTTCTTATGTTAACTTACGGGGTCTCTTCAAGCACTCTAAATTATACAATATGTAGTTTTTTTTATGCCTTTCGGCGTAGAAGACTTTTATAATTTTGTTTACAATGTAATCAATATAGAAGATTATACAATTTTGCTGAAGCAATACAGATATAGATTTTTTATTTTATCTTACTTCTTTTATTTTTGTGTTATATATATATATATATATATATATATATATATATATATATATATATATATATATATATATATATATATATATATATATATGGGGCTTTTCAGGGCCCGAAGAGCCACGCATCGCCCGAACCCACCATAATCAGCAAATACAATTTACCTGAGAGTTGAATTTCCGTCAAGATTACACAATCTTGCCTTGCCATGGCATTAATTGCCAACCCATTTGCTGAAAACAATTCGGTTATCCCCACGGATAACCGACATAAATACCCCATAGGCAGCTTACCTTTTAATGGGCTGTTCCAAGCCCCCTTCGAGCGGTCATACCTGGAAACATAAATTCATGACAAAATTATCATCTTGCCATGACGTCAAACCAGCATCAACCGTGCTTCCTCGACCACACAATGGACGGCACATGTCCACCAACACACGCCAACCTTTCCGTGCGTTATCTTTTTACCCATCCATTGTGCAAGAAGACATTTCGGGCTGCTTGCTGGCTTGCACATCTGCAAGCCAGATTTCCAACGGCATGCCCTACGATCTATTTTTCACCAAAGAAAAAAAAGATCAAAGTAACCATTGGCCTTCATGTATGCATATTTGTTCGCATACCAGCATGACCAATTATACGATCCGTTGCCGCATCTGGGAACGATCACCAGCATCGGTCATGACCAAGGATATGTACCCAAGCAACGAGTAGCCACGATTCTCACGCTGGCTATCGAAACGGCTTTTGTTTACACAAGTAAACACCAAGGAAATGTTTTCGCCTTGACGGCAACATCTTCCATAGCATGTTATCTAAAATCAACATGCTCCCATGCAAGCCAAATTTCCCATTAACGGCTGTCAACCGTTCGCGGACCCCGAATTGAACATGGCCGCAATGTATTTACTTTAAGCAAACTAGCAACGGTCACATCCCATGTTTAGTTCGCTAACCCAAATGGATGGGCATATTGGCGTTTGCCTGTGGGATTGTTTATACATTATCCCAACACCAATTCCTGCCTTCGGCAAGAGTTTTATTGACTCACGTCAATCAACGAATCTATCCCTAGCGGATGGCAGCAGTATATCCTGCCCATACATGGAGCAACGGATTTGACCTGCGACATGCGCTTTTCCTGTGTTTTTTTCTTCCCTTTCGTCTTACCTTCGCCATGGTACGTCATGCGCTTGCCTTCCAGGGTGGATCTTTCCAATTTTCTTGGACGATGTCCATGGAAACGGTCCAATGGAATCCAAGCGCTGATTGGCTACCCTTGGGCGGGGAATCCATTAGGATCGCGTTTGATGGATGTCGATGAACAGACACCCGAGAGTCAGATTTCATTCCCCGTGGGGTACACAACGGAGTGCGGTTGCATAGTTTCCTTCCTTGTCGTTGTCAATATTACCTTCGGTAAATTCTAGTTGATGACTATAACGTAATCCGTATCAAAGGGATAAACCCTTAATAACATTGTTAATATTACCTTCGCTAATTTCCATCAGTGACGATAGTGTAATCGGTGTCAAAGGAATAAACAATTAATCACATTAACTTCGGTAATTTCAAAGTAGTGACTATTGTGTAATCAATCCCTAAGGAATAAACAATTAATGACATCATCTATATTACCTTCGGTAATTGCGAATTCGTGAACATATTGTGATCTGGACCTGTGTCAGCAAAATGAACAAATTAATTATTCTACCAACATCACCTTCTGTAAGTTCGGATTAAGAATTGTGAATAATTGACCGCCGTAATAAAGAACATTGAAGAAAAAAAAACCACAAGGTGTATTTTATTTCTTTCATAATTGTTGCTCAGTGTGTGTCCGGTGAACAATTCGTGGGACGAAGTAAAACCCCGTGTCGTACGCCGGAACAACGACTACTTCGTTCCCCATATATATATATATGCATTGTTTATGCTTTGAATTCAATCCGGTGCTATGCGCGAAGTCGATGCTTGTTTGGAGATTCAAACAAAGAAGCAATTCTAGGTAAAGTGCTTGCAGCTGTATCTTTGGTTTGTATATACCATCTGTGTCAATGGAATATGGTATCTATGGCGACGCAAGTGTCAGTCGTTACCAGCACGTCAAGGAGATAAGACGTATATCTGACAACAGGAGAAAGCAAAAGAAAAGAAAAAAAAAGAATAAATAAATAAATTCGTCGCGCGAGTGTAAGTGTACAAGTGTGGATTACACAGTGTGGCCGCCACTGAGAGCGGTTGTTAAAAAAAAATATATATATATTATGGAAACAAACAAAGTGCTAAAGAGCTCGTCGCCTTTCATGAAAAGGGGCCAGGCCGGCCTGAAAGCGATGACACGGAGCCGACTCGAGCGACAGCCGAGTATTATAACAAAGCGGCACAAGCCAAATACGGATGGCGAAAAAACTGCAAAAGAAAAGAAAAACGAATACACAGGAGCAGGCAACCAATTCAACGAATTGGTTGACTTTAACCCAAGTGAAATCGAATTACCTGCTGACGAAGAAAACAATATCACAGGTACTGCAACAGATCCGGCGGAATTAGAAAAACTCCTTGCGGATATTGACACACAAAAAGAGGAACTCAATAAACAAAGAGAAGCAACCCTCAAATTTAAAGCCCTGGTGCAGCAACAACAAAGCCAAGAAAATACAACAGCACAACGGAAAAATCAGGAACAACATCAGGAAGCAAACAAAAGGCAGCAAACAAAGGAGATGCAGAAGCAGCAAAAGAACCAGCACATAGTAAACAACAAAAAGGAAAAGGCGCCGCCTATAATACTTACGTCCATGGAAACAAAGGACGTTATAAAATTAGGTGAGTTAACTTGCAAACATTTCAAAACGAAAAAAATTAATAACTCTAAAATAAAATTAATGTGCGATGATATTGAAGGTTATCGCAAAGTAATGACTGCTTTTTCCCCTGAGGAGGTATTAGGGGAATTAAGAAATGTCGAAACCGACAATTTAAAATTTACAGGTGTGAAACCCTTCTCTACCGCCAACTCCAGAAAACGCAATTGCAAATTGCCTTTGTTTATTGTATCACTGAGTCCCAATAGTAAAGTTGATGCTCTCCGATACATCAAACACCTCAACCACCAAACAATAAGTTGGGAAAAAATAAGAAAAATCGATCACGTATTGCAGTGTATGCGTTGTCAACGCTTCCGGCACGCGGCATCAAACTGCCACATGCAATTCAGGTGCGTAAAGTACCTCTCCGACCATACCATTGGTCAATGCCCCTTGGGCAAGGAACAGCTTCCAGATAGGAAAACACTGTCCTGTGTCCTCTGTAAAAATACAGGTCACAGTGCAAATTTTAGAGGATGTCCTAAATTTCAACAAATGAAATTAAAATTGGAATCCAAAAAGAAACAAGTTGAAGAAGAGAAAAAAATGAAAACTCGTTCTTATAACAATTTTGTGGCTCCTTGTGTGTCATATGCATAAATGGCCGGTGCTCATAAGCAACCAGCATCCATGGAACATACATATAGTAATGGGAAAATGCCTGCACCAGAGGCACATTCAGAAATAATAACAATGTTATTAACCATGCAAGGACAATTTGCCGAATTTCAAAGAACACTGAACAAAGAGCACGAATAGATACTCTCTATTCAACCCTGTTCTCAAATAACTCTTCACATCAAAATCTTCAACCCTCCGTCTGAACTTAACCTAAAAATTATAGCTGTGAATGTAAATTCACTAATCCACATCGAAAGAAGGGATAATTTAGGCAATCTGCTCCAAGTCGAATGCCCAGATGTGCTCTTGGCTAGCGAAACTAAGCTAAACCAAAGGCACAAAACGGGCTACAAAAATTATAACATAATTAGACGAGATCGACCACACTCTACTCGAGGGGGTGGGGTCGCTATCTTAGTTAAGAAAGCTCTTCACCATAAGGTCGTTTACACCACGGAAGTACACAAATTCCAGGTGCTAGAGGCATGCATTATAGACATTCCGCTAAAAAGTCAAAGGCGTCTATATATAGTCGCTGCTTACGCTCCTGAATCTGTTCAAGGTACCCAATTTATCTGTGAAATCGATAAGCTTTTCCGAAGTCTCAAGTTAGATTCGGAAAACAATTACTTTTTAATGACAGGTGATTTTAACGCCAAGCACGGTGCCTGGGGCAATCTGACCTCGAACACCAGAGGCAATGCCTTGTTTGCTTGGTGGCAATCAAATGCGATCGAGCATAAACTAGAATTGTACGCTACAAGTACGCCGTCTTATCCAAGAGGTAACTCCTTCCTGGATTTACTTATGACAGATGATCGAATTCAGTTACCAGATACCGAGGTAACTACTCGAAATTGTCTTCGTACAATTGAGTACGATAGCGATCATTACGGAATTGGAGCCGTAATACACGTGCCAAACGAGTGCCATCTACTTGAGCAGTACGACCAGGTAAACTCTTTCGATTTCCGAAAAGCACATTGGTCGCGTTTCGATCGCATAGTAAAAAGAGAAATACGCAACATTGGCATAGACCCACCGACTAATAGAAACCTCCGTAATGATGAAATCGATCATTACCTCCTAATCGAATGAATCGTTCCATCCCCAAAGTAGCTCATATGGATGGCTATACCCACCGATACAGAAATGCAACTATCGATGCTTTGTATAGGCAAAAGAGCACCCTGCTCTCAAAGCTGAAATTGTGCTATAGGCAGTTCAGTGACCCAAATAGCAATGAAATCAAAACAATCAAGTCCTTGATTAGAAATCTTCAAAAACTGATCCGGGATAATTACCCTAGCAGTAATAAATGAGGTGTGGAGCAACAGAATTCGAGCTGTCCAAGCAAACGGACCGAACATGTTTTCACAAATCAAGAAAATATGTCGAAGAAAAGATCACAATGACATTCCCTGTCTCCGAATTCCACGGACTCCCGAGAATTGTCAGATAATGCTGAACGCAGGACTCACCTTAGAGCACATCAACTCCAATGATGAAGTAATAGTAGTCGAAGATCCGCAAAAGAAAGCGAATTCAATTGGAGCCTGTTTCGAAGCAGTGTAGAGTTAACGAATCAGTTCATGCTAACACTGAAATTGAAAGCACTGCCCATCAAAGACATTGCTCGTTACGCAATCAACTTCACAACTGGCGATCCGAAAACCATAGTTTCATCACATTCGGCGAAAATAATAGGGCGGATTCTCCCGTCAGAAATGAAAATACAAATATGTTTGTGCGCAAGGATGAACTTAGAAACATACTTAGCTCAATAAAAAATAAGAAACCATCTGGAATAAATAGCATTCCAAATGTGGTTCTAAGGCACTTGCCTCGCGAAGCAGTGCACATATACACTACTTTGTTTAACAACGCTCTAAACTATGCACACTGTCCAACCCATTGGAAGACTGCAGTAGTCCACCCTATCCCCAAAAAGGGCAAGGATAAGAGCAATACAGCTAATCTGCGCTCGATCAGCCTGCTTCCCAACATCAGCAAGGTATTCGAAAAAATTATAAACAAAGCACTGATAGGTTGGTGTGACGAAAACGATATCATCCCCAACAACCAGTTTGGCTTTCGAGTGCGACATGATACAGTTCATGCAGCGACGAAACTTGTTTCCGATATACAGTGGAACAAGGCAAAGCGACAATGTACAGGCGCCTGCTTGGTTGACTTTGAAAAGGCTTTCGACACCGTATGATTAGAAGGACTTGTCTATAAGTTAACAAACCTGGGTATGCCGCAATATCTGCTATACAGTATTTATGATATGATAATGGACAAACATTTTGTGGTGAAATGCGGGGACATACTCTCCAACAAGACCTTCCAAATTAAAAATGGCTTACAGCAGAGAGCTGTGAATGCTCCCATTCTATTCAATATTGACACTAGTGATCTAATAAGTTCTCTCGAAAACGCCATTGCGTACGCCAATGACATAGTGGTGTACAGAACAGGAGGAAAAATAGACGTCATCAATAGGCACCTTCAAGATGACTTCAACAAAATAAAACAATTTTGCGACGACTGGAAATTAAAGATTAATTTCCAGAAAACCGAGACTATCCTTTTCAGAACGCCCCTATCCAGGGCCTCGAGGGATACCAAATACAACTGGAAACACTTTTCTATTGTAGGTAACAATAACCTTCCACTGCAAGTGAAAACTGTAGTTAGATGCCTTGGTATCTGGCTAGACCAGTATTTATATTTTAACAAGCACGTAGCAGCGTCCCTCTCCGCAGCTAAAAGCGCATATTCTATGACAAGAAGTCTATTCCGGAGTAGTCTTCTTGACCCCAGACTCAAAATAATTTCGTACTCGGCATTCATCCGACCAGTTTTGGTTTATGGCTGCCCAGTATGGTATAATATATCTCCACTTTATATGGAGAAGTGTCGTGTGTTCGGACGGCAGTGTTTGCGTTCCTGCCTCGGACTTTATAGAACACCAGAGTCGCAATACAAAAAATTCTATCCCAACAAAATCCTATATAACAAATCAGGGTTAAATAGGATAGACAATTTCATAATTAAAATTATTCGTGGCCACACAGCAAGGGCAATACGCAGTGACAATAATCTTATCTCGGGAGCATTCTATCCCAACGATATGTATCTGGCGAAAACCCTCCAGAATGGGTTTATTCCCCCCGAAGCGTTCCCTTTCTTGGATCAAAAAGGCCTTATCCAAGACGTCCATGGAGTCCCGATTATTTACCACGCTCTCCGTGGTGCCGGGGAGAAACGAATTCTCCATGATAGTGATATCTCCAATGCCCCAGACCGCATGCGTTTTAGCACGGCGATCAGTGAAAGAGATAAATCGAACATCTCCCAAATGGTGGTGGCTTCTCAACGCGGAGAGGACTTCACTTCCTCAGATATAGTATGCCTCTCAAGAGCAACGCTCTCCTTCCTCTTGTCCCCCCCCCCCCCCTGTCCTCCTTTCCCCATTATTTTATTTTTATTTTATTTTTTATTTCTTAATTATTTTATGTTTTATTCGTTTCGTTTTGAAGTTTTTGTTTGTTATAATTGAAAAAAAGAAAATTGTAATAATAATGTATACATATAGATGTAAACGAGGAGCCCCTCTAATATATGACTTATTTCATATATATATATATATATATATATATATATATAACCATAACCACGAATTGGAAGAACTATATCGCAAACCTACAATAATGAGAGTAATCAAGTCGCGAAGATTAAGATGGGCCGGACACGTGGCGCGAATGGGGAACGATAGGACCGTGCATAGAATTCTTGACGGTAGACCAACGGGAAAGAGACCGGTAGGACGGCCGCGACGGAGATGGGAGGACAATGTTAGGTTTGACCTTGAGGAGATCGGATCGAATGGTGAAGCGTGGAAGGAGAGTGCCCAGGACAGGGAAGGATGGCGAAGCCGAGTCGGTGAGGTCATGAACTTCCGGGTTCCTACAGGCCAATAAATAATAATAATAATAATATATAGATATATATATATATATATATATATATACATATATATATATATATATATATATATATATATATATATATATATATATATATATATATATATATGTATATGTATATATACATATATAACAAACAAAACAAAAAAAAGATGTACGCCGAAAGGCATATATAAAAACCAAGTTGTAATGTGTAATTTAGAGAGCTCGCATAGAGCCAGTAAGTTAATTTAAGGACTGTGATTGTAGAAAAGGGTTTAACATTTACCCCTAATATTATACATGTAAAAAGAATTAGGAAAATAAATGTGGTTTAAAAAACTAAAAAAAAAGCGACGCAAGTGTCGAACGTTAGTGTGAAAATCTACACTAATTGGTAATTCGGGTTTTGGTCGCTTATGCAAAAACGCATTGATACATGTATGAATGCCCTTGTAGAAAAAAAATTCTTTTTAGGAATTTTAGGAAATACTTGTATGCATTAATTGTCGTTGGAAAAGGAAATATTTCCAGGTGCCCATGCCATTGCATTGGGAGTTGGGTTGCCGATAACGTGGTTTTTCAGGTAAGTGGGCCGTGGAGTTTGGTGGAACCGCCACAGATTCCCTAATGGTTTGCAATCGTCATGGGTGCCGACCAGAGGAACCGAATATGTTTAAGGAAATACAGCGATGTGGTTGATGCTGTGGCAGGATGATGATCATGCCATGGGTTGGTTTACAGGTAAATGAAGTGATTGAAGGGTAGCTTAACGCTGCCCGATTGCAGGTAAGTTAATAACCTTAATTGGATGAGAATAGGGGAGTTAAATTAAGGGAAATGGGTGGTTCTTGGGATATGTTAGAAGAACCCCCACAACGCCTTCGGACTTTTCATTGGGGTTATTTTAAAAGTAAGGTCTGTTCTAATACGTCAACAAAATTCAGTAGCCGTTTATAGTGATATCGTCAAAAGTTTGTACCATCGTGGACATTTAGCCGATATTATTTCATAATGATTAAGTTATGGACCAAGCTGAATGATTCATCTCAAAATCAGGAATTGACTA
Organism: Microdon myrmicae; assembly: GCA_963931805.1. NCBI lineage: Eukaryota > Metazoa > Arthropoda > Insecta > Diptera > Syrphidae > Microdon > Microdon myrmicae. The sequence continues at coordinate 109,284,749 of OZ007501.1, forward strand.
CATACTGTTTGGTTTATCTACTTATAACATATTTCCTTCTTATTGGATCACTTTTTATATTCTTAGGCTCAACTCACAAAATATTTGTCAATAAACGCATATTACCGAAAAACGGAAACGTTGCAATTACATCTTCGAGGACATCAAAGGTCCGAGATTTTTTCCTACGAAGTTAAAAACAGTGACTTAATGGTTAAGAGACTATTAGATGAAATAATCTACCACCCATTATATTAATACTAACAGTCCCCAGGACTTCGTATTCTCAGTTGTATTCCACATTTTTACACAGTTTCTTATCCATCACATGCATATATATCATCATCATAAGTCACAACAACCGGGATACGGTCTTGGCCTTATTTAGCAGGTCTCTCCATCGGTCCCGATTTCGAGACGATGTCATGCAGTTTGGCACTTCCAGGCTCCGTGTCCTGGTCTGGGCCATCCCTCCATCACAGACAAGGTCTGCCTCCCTGTCTCCTTCCACACATCCTGCCACACATGCATATATACATATATAGCGTCATTTAATCAAATAAACTAAAATTCAATGGCAATAAAAGCCTGCTTCATCTCTTGCCGTTAAATACGAATCCCAACGTGCATTGTCGAAACCAAGGAACTAAAGATTTTTGGCAGTTGCAATTACGACCTCATGCGAAAAATGCCACCAAATACACGATACTCCATAATAGGTACACCAAATACATCGCCCCTTTCCAACCTGGCAACATTTCGTCCTAAACTGGAATTTTATTCCCATGTGTGATCCGACTCACTTTCATAAGTGACACAGACAATCGTTCCTTAGCCGAACACAGCCAATGAAGAGAGCTCTACCTATTAATATTTAAAACGAATTCACATTGATACTTCGTTTCCTTATCATGTCCCTTTTATTTTTTTAAACGCACCACGAAATCCCTTGTGAGCACATTTTGTGTAAAAAAAAGTGTTCTTGTTAATATATTTGCAATCAAAATAAAATTCCAATAAAATAGAGATCCTTTTGTGATTCTTTAAATCAGCGGAATAACACACGGATACAGACCAACTTATGGTAATCCGATATTTGCGGATATCTTAACCACGACGCTTCGCACTAAGGAAACCTCAGCAAGAGCATGGTGTTGCTTTGGTAACGTTTTAAGCGATATTGTTATTACATACGACTCTAGAAGTAATGAACCTAATAAGCTTAATTCATTAGTCTAAAAGGATTAAATGATTACTTTCATTTCAATTTCAAAACACGCATTTTTAATGAATTAAGATTTTGATTTTTTGCCTCAAATGATAATCGAAGATTTGCCGCTAATAATAAAGTCCATTATAATCCGAATAAATACCCAAAACCCCCTTTTGATAAAAATTGCCAACCAGTTTTCACACTGTTGCTTCTCCATTTCATCGGTAACGGTGGAAATATTTAATTCCGATAACGAGAGGAAGGAGCACGCCATTTATTATCCCGATTGAAGTTTCAATTTTTAACTTAATTCTTAAATTGAAAATTTAAAACTCACAAACGAGGGGATTTTCATGTCACGGTCTGATGGTGGGGAGAAATCGTTGAAGGAAAGTACTGTTGCGATTAAAGTTAAAGCATTGGGGGCTGGATCTCCTTGTACGTAGCATACGATAAATGGATTCATTTATTCCACATGAAATGTGAGAAGTGCGAAGGACTTAAGTTTCGAACATTGACGTTCAGCAAATCTGTAACATTCAAAAGTCAACAAATGAAGAGCTTATCAGTAGGGTGTCTTCTAGCGAAAGAAAATTAATAATAGAGAGGAGCTGATGGTTGAGGGGCGATAGCGATTTCCTTAGGATAATATTGCGGAGCTGATGGCTTGGAAACAAAAGCAGAAGAATTGATTTTAAACTGTAATTAAATTTTGAGATATACTCAAAAAGACGGTGTGGGTGGAAAACCTGATTTAAATATTTTTGCTACAATAAGTAGACGAACCCGATGTAGTGATACTCTCGAATCGAGGACGGAAGGAGACGAACAGGGTAGGTAAAGGAAATATTTTGATCCTACGAAAAAGAAGAACCACGACATCGTCATGATGGAAATAATTCAAATGGAAGGACTCCGGCTCGTATAGGCAAAGAGGCGCCTGGTCAGAAAGTCCTTTCTGGTAGGATTTATAAACAATGACAGCGAGGAAGGCTCCACCTTGTTACACAAATATACATAAAAACCCAACATCTACTCACGGTTAGACCTTCGGACGTTGCGTGTTGATGGTTCTTGTTGGTGATCTTCCGAAATAATTTGTTATCTCGGTTCAAATCACTTTAGATTAATTCAAATATAGTTTTTCTTTTCCTCCTCCGAGAAACTTTTCAAGCAACTTTTTGTATATTGTTAACTAATTACTTGTAACTTCATCTTGGGGACGAAAACTATAGTTTTTCTTTCTTTTTTTATGCATATTATTTATTAATTAGTTAAATTATTTGTATATATATTCTTCTCTATTCAAAATGTTTAAGACAATTTAAACGCAAATGCCAGTAGAAAAAACAGTTCTACTACATTTTTATAGTTCCCCACGCACGATGTAAACAAACTGTAGGTAGCTTTTTAACTCAACTGATCGCCTCGCCTGATGCAAAACAACTGGACTTTTCATCGTCATCATCATCGGCACTACAACCGGGATCCGGCCTTGGCTTTATTTAGTAAACCACTCCACGGGTTCCGATTTCTAGCCGATGTCATCCAGTTTTGCACTACCAGGCTTCGGGCGTCCTGGTCGACGCCATCCCTCCACCGCAGACAAGGTCTGCCACGCTGTTTTCTTCCATGCATCCCGCTATAAAGAACTTTCCGGGCAGGCTTCTCTTCTCTCATTCGAGCTAGGTGTCCCACGCACAGGAGTCTACCGAGCTTGATTTTTCTTACAACGTTAGTTTGAAGGTAGATCGCGTAAAACTCATGGTTGCAGCGTCTCCGGAATCGTCCTCCCTCACACACTGGGCCAACGATTCTTCTTAAGTCCTTCCTCTCGAATGCGGCTAAGTGTTTAGAGTGCAATTTACTGAGCAGCCCGGTCTGGGATCCATACATGAGTACTGGTAAGACCATGGCCTTGTACAGTAGTAGGTTGGATGTTCTGGATAAATTTCGGGATTTAAAGAGCCTTGATAGACCATAGTAGGGTTTGTTGGATTTGGTCAGCCGTTCGCATATTTCTTCTTCCATATGGTTATCGGCTGATACTATCGACCCAAGATAGTTAAAGGATTGCACTACCTCACATTGGTGCTTCGCTACCCGGATAGTTTGACCAACGTTAGGTCTTATCTAAGCAGAACTTGCCACAATGTATTTTTTTTTATTCATTAATATGCAGTCCCAGTTTTTGTGCTTTCTGCTTGATCTGAGTGAAGGAGGCCTATATAGCCGAATCGGATCTACCGATGATGTCAATGTCATCTGCGTAGGCAAGTATCTGGCAGAACTTGGTGACAATAGTCTCTCTAATTATAATTCCAGAGTAGGGGTTTGCTTTCTCCAACACCAGGTTGAAGACTAACTATCGTCCTCTACCTCAAACTGTTCGATTTGGTCTTCCAGTATAAAATCGAGCAGTTCCACATCGAGCTTCTCTCTCCACCCACTTTTTCTGGGCTCTCTTCGCCAATTTTCCAGTGATGTATACACGTGTGTGTGTGCTCTTCCCACAGAGAGAGTACCAGTAATGTAAGGACGTTGTATATGGAGTGCTCTGAAAAGCCCTACCACCTCTTTCCCCCCGCACATACATCCAAATCTCATCATACACCTAAACCTATATTAACATAAAACATTAATCTAAATAAACCCAAATTTCAATGCATATCCTCATATGCACCCTAGCTTCATGAGAATTCCTAAAACTGAATTCTTATCCTTAAACAAACATTGAACACCACACCCAATGTATCGAAATCGAGATTTTCCACCTGAAACGTTCGTTTCAACATACAAATCTCGATTAATTTCCATTTAAAAGGAAGATCGCGGTCTCCGGGAGGCAGTTGATAGATGTACACTGTCCCTGGAGGAAGTACCTCTGAAGCGAGCGGCAGTTGATAGATGTACATGGTCCCTGGAGGAAGTGCTGTAGGAGACCAACAGGATAGTAAATCCTGAACAATTTAAAATTGACAGAATAAATAAGACCCTGTACGCCAAAAAAAAAAAACGGAGTTTTATTCTTGACTGGTAGCAGAAGCCGCTGGCTGTGCACGCGTTTCTAATTCTAACAAGATTCGTTCTGTTAACGTCGGTGGGATAGGAGTGACATTATTTAAAGGCTCTATTTTTTGCCGCTGTAATCTGCTTGCATTTTTTATAAAACCTAGGTTTATCAGATGATTTTCATTTGATGGAAAGCGGAATGTAGATCTCCATCCCTAGAAGAATAATCTCCGTGACCGCCTCCGCGCATTCGTTAAGATCGGAGTCTCCAAAGTACACTTCGGACAACGGAAAGGACGCGTAGAAGCCTCACAAATCATCCCAGTCAGCAGCCCCATACCTCCATACATTGCCAAACTTCTTAGGTCGGATTCGTTTGAAATTCTACTGGCTGGGCGACCAATACTAAGCCGTGATCTGAGTTTCCCAGTTGCGCAGCTATCTCCATGGTATAAACGCTTAGTTCGGATGTCAAGAACAGATCCAGGGTGCTCGTATAATCACCTCGGGTAGCGGGCGCTCGCATAGGTTCCTCCACGAGTTGAGTCAAATTGCGACTCTCAGCGAACATCTCTGCTACCCTCCCAGCCTCGTCGGTTCTGTTAGAGTGTACCAACCAGCCAGAGTTGTGCAAACTAAAATCGCCTAGGACGACAATTTCAGAAATCGGGTTGTTGATCTGTATCCTGTCGACATCATCATCATCGGCACTACAACCGGGAGCCGGTCTTGGCCTTATTTAGCAAGTCCTGAAGCTTGTTAAATTTTCCATAATGATTTGTTTTTTCCGGGCAAGGTCATTAGTCTTGCGCCAGAGGCTCCCCGGCGGGGAATCGAACCCCGGTCTCCCACGTGACAGGCGGGTATACTGTATCCTGTCGACGGTACGTGATAAATGTTCGAAAAATGTCGCTGGTCGAACGCAGTTTGGGCAGCGGTAAAGACAACAAAGAAATTTAACACAATTCCTTAGCACGATCTTCCAGCACATGATTTCCAAGTTATTTGGTTCTAACGTCTCCATATTTTGGCAACCAGATCGGAGCACGTGAAGACGTAAACTCCACCCTTAAAACGTTGACGAATCGACCTACGTCTCCGTTAGGGCAAGTATATCAGGTTTTGCTGTTTGCAAATATTGGTGGACGGCATTTACATTCGTACTGGTGAAACCGATGCCCCTGATGTTACAATATGCAGTTATCAGTCGAACGTTGACAGAGCCTCGAGAACGAGCCTGATTTTGCGATGACGAATTTCTTAAAGTTCGGTTATTTATCATAATTTGCATCTGCATGATGATGATGATCCCCGTGACCTTTGGGTCCGAATGGGAAACTAGTTTACGTCCGGAATTCCTTGTCTCAGAAGGTACCACTATAACTTGTCTCCAGGTCGGTCCGGTTGAATGGTTTTAGGTGTACCCACCCAAGCAACGTGAACGAAGATCGTCAGAGCTTAGTTCTTCCTGAATCGGTTTGAGTACTTCAAAAACATCTCTATGCAAAGGAAGCTTATGCTTAGATGTAGAAAGATTGCCTAATGGTTTGCTCCGTTGCCAAGAGCACCAAGAATCGACTCCGACTGAACACTTATCATTTTCATCTGTGGATATTTTGTGGTAGAGGTACGGTATACCCTACCCACAAGACACCTTCGCCATTAGAAATTTTGAAAATATCTTTACAAAAATCCAAACATGTTGGTGTAGAAATATTTTAGTCATAATTAAGTATAGCATTTCTTCATTTTCGATCGTCTTCATTGCATACCTCTTGTGTCTCCTTGGTATCGCAGTATTCCTATCGGGCTTGCCAGAGGATGGAGGCGTTGGAACCCAATAATATGGACATCCTATGATTAAGGGTCGTGTTGAGAAATTCCGTTAAATTTCTTTTCGAACATCTTTCACATACCGTTGACTGGATACAGACCAACCACCCGGCTTCTAAAATTGTTGTCCCCGGCGATTTTAATGTGCTTAATTCCAGCTGGTTGTTACATTCTAACAGAACCGACGAGACTGGGAGGCTGGCGGAGATGTTTGCTGTAAGCCACAACTTGACTCAACTCGTGGAAGAACCGACGCGAGTGCCGGATGCCCGAGACGATTGTGCGAACACCCTGGATCTGTTTTTGACATCCGAACCGAGTATTTATACCGTAGAGGTTTCTGTGCAACTGGGAAACTCAGATCACTGCTTGGTGTCTGTCGCGCAAGGACTTGCATATCAATCGAATAACCGGCTTAGGCAACTTCGCCATGTATGGAAGTATGGGGCTGCTAACTGGCACGATTTGCGAGATTTCTTCGCATCCTTTCCATGGTCAGAGGTGTGCTTCGGAGACTCCAATGTTAACGCTTGCGCGGAGTCGATATCAGAGATTATGCTTCTGGGGATGGAGATGTATATTCTACATTCCATCAAACGAAGGTCGTCTGATAAACCTTGGTTTGATAAACAATGCGAGCAGATTACAGCGGCAAAAATAGAGATTTTAAGCAATGGCGGTCCAATCCAACCGATGTTAACAGAACGAATTTTGTTAGAATCAGAAACGCATGCAACCAGGCGATTGATACCGCGAAGAAAGCTCACAACGATCAATTCAAACCTCGATCCCGGCCTCTTGGAGCCCCCTGTGCTCTCGCCGGTACAGTTTTCCATGCGCGATGTGAGCTTTTGTCCTCGCACTACTCAACGCATTCTACGTGAACTGGATTGTAGGAAGGCAACCGGCCCAGACGAAATAACAGCAATAGTCCTTAAGAACTGCGCTCCAGACCTATCGCCGGTTCTTGGCACACTCTTACGCTTATCTTATGCACGGGGGACCTTTCCTGCCTGCTGGATAGCATTTCTGTCTATTTTATCTAAGGTAATGGGAAAAGTCATCAATACAGAGTTAGTTCAGTATTTGGAGTGCAACGGACTTCTGAATGACCGTCAATACGGATTTCGTGACAGGCGGTCCACGGGAGACCTTTTGACACTTATACCCGATATATGGACATCTGCGATTGAACGGCATGGTGAGTCAAGGGCAGTCGCATTGGATATCCCCAAGGCTTTTGACCGTGTCTGGCACGGGGCATTGCTTAGCAAACTCCGTTCATATGGACTTCCCAACAGCTTTGCGACTGGACAAAAAGCATCCTTGAGAATCGATCGATCCGGTTTGTTGTGGACGGCGAGTGTTCGGATCTGTGTCCTGTTAATTCGGGGGTACTCCAAGGTTCTATTTTGGCTCCAGCCTTGTTTTTGCTTCACATAAATGATTTGTTGGAGACAACGGATAACAAAGTGTTCAGTTTTGCGGATGATAGTACGCTTGTTTCCTCCTTTTCGAGTGATCGGCCGATTGGTGCATCAGTGTCGCATTAGCTCAGATGTAGACAAATTGACTCTCTGAATCACGATCTAGATAGAGTCCTGCAGTGGGGAAGGGCCAATCTCGTCGACTTCAATGCAACAAAGACACAATATACAACATTCACAAAGAAAAGTGAATCATCGGTTCCACAGCTGATGATGAACGGCCAGGCCCTCGAGGCCGGGGAAAGCTTGAAATTGCTGGGCGTCACGGTCTGTGAGAATCTACGAGGGTTGCCTTTAATATTTCGGGATTAGAGAACAAAAACAAATATTGATCATCGAAAATCACTTTATTGTTTTTCAAAATATTCCCCATGAAGATCTATACAGTTTTGCATGCGTTTGAACCAATTGTCGAAGCACTTTTGCCACTCTGATTGAGGTATCTCCAACACATGCTTCTTCAGGTGTCGAAAAACGTTGACCTCTCAGTTTGTTTTTTACGTACGGGAATAAAAGGAAGTCATTCGGAGCCAAGTCAGGACTATACGGCGGATGACCCATCAAATCGATGTTTTGGGTGCTCAAAAATGCAGTTGTCGCAGCCGATGTGTGAGAGCTCGCATTGTTTTGGTGAAAAGTGATCCGTCTTCGGAGGTTGGTTTTCCTGATTTCTTGGAAGACAACTGGCAAACAAATGGTTGTGTACCACTCAGAATTGACTGTTCTGCGTTGTTCTAGTGGTACTGTAGCGTTCCCGCCAAACCCTACGGTCTACTTACCTGAAAAACCCCCATAACTACTACCCAACTCCCTTAAGTTTGCTAATGCAACGGTATTAGTACCTGTAAATGCTTCATGCATTATATAGATCACCATCTGTAATCATAAAATCCCTATAAAGAAAACTTACCTTCATGCATCCCTTCGCATACAATTTTCCGTAAGATTTCTTTGTTTGCTTATTTGGTATTCTGAACCAATTCGGTACCAGACAAATTCCAGTAAACAAAATAATTCGGATTGCATTCAATGTAACCGTCATGACAGGGACCATAAATATCGCGCCGTCTATTTTCCCAGCCGCGTCATATACCTTTTCATACACATTGCCTGGCAACCTTTTTTGTTTGTCTTACCAACAAACAACCCAAGCAGCTGCATATAATTAGCGCAATAGACGCTGAAACCAAATTCTCCAGCATTTCCTAATGCAAATATGGACCCGGTTTCTATTGCAGCCAGAGATGCCATAAACATCCAATTTGCTTTTAGCACCTTTTTCTCCTAACGTCGAAAATAGCGACGAGGCATCGTATAAACATGACCCTCATTAAAGAGCGAACCATTTGGTCGCCTTTTCTTTTGTCCTTGCCGCCTGCCTGTTTCGTTGTTCCACTGCACGTGTGAATAGCATTGATCTCAACGATCCCACACATACCACCATGACCTTTATTACAAGATCTGGTTTCCTATACCACCAAGAGAGACTTTACGTTTCCCTGGTGGTAGGTAAAAAAAAAACGATATCCTTATTGGAGAGGATATCGTTTGAGTCTTATTCAAACCACTAACCGGAGCGGTCGTCGTCTACCTCCTTTAGGGTGTGCATCGGAGTGCACACGCCCCGGAGTCGTGTTCATACTTTTTACGCTGTCGAGTCGAGAGTCGCGTGCCACAAAAATGTATTCGGTTAGTGTAGTGTCCCATACAGAACAATTAAATAATAATTGCCTCCTCCGGTTGCTTTTTGCAAATTTGTTAAATATAAAGATAAAGGATCGTTCGAACATTAAATTCGTGTGTTTTATTCAAAGTGCTGGATGTGGTCAACAGTTTCTCTTCCTTTTAGTGAAGTGACAATTGGATGGAGGAGGAAGTGAACCGTGTGCCCGTGTTAGGCATAATACTTCCTCCCCACAGTACGGTTGCGACATGTCCAGTTTTTCCGAAAAAACAGGCGACCATTTGCTTGGAAGTGCTTCGTGCGCGAACAACTTTTGTTGGATTTGGCTCATCTTGAAACACCCAGACAGTCGACTGCTGTTTACTTTCGGGCTCATGCGCGTAAATCCACGATTCATCACCTGTCACGATGTCAGAAACGTGTTTCGAAGCACAGCGACCGTATTTTTTGAGCATTTCTTTCGACCAATTGACACGAGCCTTTTTTTGGGCGATTGACAAATTGTGTGGGATCCAACGCGAACAAATTTTTTTGACAGTCAAATGTTTATGCAATATTAAATGTATGCTGGTCCCACTAACGCCTAAGGTTGTCTCAATCTCACGATAGGTCACATGACGATTTTCCAATATCAGTTCGCGCACAGCATCAATGGTTTTCGGAACAACAACTGATTTTGGACGACCTTCACGAAATTCATCTTGGAGTGAACTACGACCGCGACTGAATTCACCATACCATCGATAAACACTGGTCCTTGATGGAGCTTCATCGCCAAAAATTGAATTAAGTTCATCCATGCACTGTTGCTGAGTTAATCCGCGCCGCAAGTTGTAAAAAATAATCGCACGAAAATGTTGACGATTTAATTCCATTTTTGGGCCGAGATGAACCTTTTAAGTTACTGTAAACAACACAAATAGCGCTCGTATGTCAAAACGTTCTGAGTGCGTATAACCTCAAAAATGTCCAACTTTACGACAGAGCTGTCAATTGCCGGATTGCAACACTGGGGTTGCCAAATCCCGAAACATAAGAGGCAACCCTCGTATCATGGCATAAACGCGTGTCGAGTATCGCCAGGTCAGCCTCAGGAAAACTGAGCTATCTTTTTAGAGCCAAGAAATATTTTACTCCGGCCCAACTTCTGCTGTATAAATCCCAAATTAGACCTGCGCTCGAATATTGCTCTCATGTTTGGAGCTCGACTCCTAAACATACCCTCGACCTACTTGAGAGCATACAGGGACGAGCGATCCGCCTGATCGGGGACTCGGCGCTGACATCGAGACTACATCGAAGGCGCGTAGCCGACCTCTGTCTATTTTACAGATATTATCACGGGCACTGTTCTTCGGAGATACGTGGTATTGTTCCACGAAATTCGGTTTATATGCACTCCACAAGACAATCCAATGGATCGCATTCGTTTGCGGTTCATCTCCCGACGGCGCGACCATCCCTGCATCAGAACTCGTTTTGTTACAGAGAGGGGAAGCTGTGGAACTCCCTTCCCACGCAAGTGTTCCCGGAGCGTTACAACCTGCAACTGTTCAAAAAGAACTGCAACAGTTATTTGGTGGCACCTCGGGGCGCCCACTCGGCGCTATAGGTGTGCCTCTCCCGAGAGAAGTCTAGTAAAAAAAATAAAAAAAAAAATAAAAAAAGTATTCGGGACCTATGCGCACCGAAACTTATTTTTCACATCCTGACTACTGTCTTCCGCCCGCACTGTGCTTTGACAATATGGGTGCCAAAATATTGTCTGCATTTAGATGCAGTATATAAAAACACATATTCAATTTTAACTCGAGGTATTCTTCCAATTTACCTATCTACTCCCCAAGGTGTCCCAAATACGAGTATTCACCTACCAGCCCAACTTGCACTCCTATTTCCAGAAAGTACTTTTCCATCACACCGATGTATTCAAAACCGATTCAGTCATTTACAGTGCCAGCTGTTTCGGTCTATGATTAGGACTGCAGGTTGGTATATAGTATTACTAATTAAATAAGGAATAAATTATCGACATAACTCCTTGTTGAACACTTTACAAAAACACAAAACCTCAAACACTAAAGGATCAGAAGCATAATATTTCATTAGAATCTCATAAGAGGCATGTGTATTGAATTCAGTATCGTGTATCAATATGTATACCTAGGTCGGACATTAATATTTATAAGATGCCAATCCTCATTTGAAGCTAACATTTGAGAGAACTTTCCATTACAGTTGAATTATGATTAAAAAGATTGGCAACTTAAAATATTTTTATTTAAATTCCGACGTTCTCATGTGCGCTGACCATATGACACATATCCCTTTTTATAATCCGAAGAAAAGGTCTTTTCCCATAATAATATAATTTGTGAAAGGAAATCTCAATGGTAAAATGTATATCCTACTCTGTCTGCTACAACACCCACGTATGAATTATTCAAAACAGTATCCGAAGCATCCGAAATCCCAAATAACCACATTATATCATACAATGTAAGGGCCTTACTTTCTCTTTGAAAAATCCGTCTAATATTCCTCAATCTAAAGATTTGTGATTTCATCTACGAGCTCTAACTTGCCTGAACACACATCACGTATATTATAGGTAGTTCACCTTAACCAGAAAGGGTAGCAAGTGCTTCAAGGACACATACACGTATATGACAATTTAATTTTGAAAACTAAACGGTTTTGAATGTAATACGATACATAGGGATAAACGGTGACCTACATAAGAGTCAAATAAACACCATCTATAAACCTGCAATAGATTTTAAAAATGAAGCAATTCTACTTAGTATTCACCCAATAACCCATACAAATAAGCCGGTACTTCAATAATACAATAGAAAAGCTCAAAACACAACGGCAGGATACCATCAGTTACACTCGGCTGAACAAACGCAGATAGCTATCAACTAATTACACTGAAGTAGATGAAACAAGAGTCGGTAGTAAGTTCACAAGAAAACAGTCAGTCGCCTATTTCCGAAAAGGACAAAAACGTTCGTTAAGTATTTGCGTTCGACAGCCAGGATAAGAAGCGGTTTCAATTACATTTTTGGAGACTTAATATTAAGCCAAGTACAAGGCTGCTTACACCTTGCACATAGTAAACTATTCCATTACCTTAATACTCTTGCGGTGATTTGGACAATAGTAATTTTTGTCTGACTGTTACTGATACAAGGGAGTATTGTTTAAAACACTAAGAGGCCCATGCTATATCCATGTTTGAACCGTCTCATTACTCAAGTTGCTTTTAATATGTAGCACAGCCTTTTGAGAGGTTACCGAAATAGTGTCTTCAACCCTAAGTTAAGTAGAACTACTGCCTCATTTATTGGCTTAATACAAGCTATGTAAGTGCGGGGGGTTTCGCTTGATGCTGTGGTGTTGCAGTATTGTGTTGATGTATGTGATGTGTGTCTTTTTGTTATGTGCCGGCACGGATGCGGGTTCACAAAAAGCCCCCACTGAAAGAAATCTGCTAAACATTAACCAAAACCTGTTAAATGAAACGCTCTGACTCTTGTCCATTGATTGTTTATTTATTTGCTTGCGTGGGTTTAATATAATAATGGTTAATCGGCACTGAGAGCACTCTTTAATTTATTGTTCTTTGAAATGTAATAATTTATTGTTCTTTGAAATATAATTGCTAAAACGTTACAGAATAACAAAGGATTGATCGGCACTGAGATCACTCTATAATTTACTGTACTTTGAAATGTAAGTGGTAGAAAGATATAATATAACAAAAATTAATCGGCATAGAGGTCTGTGGGTAGGTTAGTATCGTGTCAAGACACGGGCACCTGTTTTACTAACGTTCCAACGATGGAGAGAGAAGTCACAACACACCACGGATAAAAATGTCACTGCTTCGCCAAGGAAGGAGAAAGCAAAACACACTGGAGGTTTTCTTGTTGTTTAAAGTTTTAAACTCTTTATTTTTATTTCGGGAGAATATCAGCACATACATACATAACGCTCTACTGACGTTCTACGATTTAACGTTTTGAGTTTTTCAAATTTAAAAGTACATACAACTTGGTACAAGCACGATATTCTAAATACACGAATCAGATAAATGTACACTAAATTTTGTAAAATTTATTATTGTACACACGAGTCATTTAATTTATTTAATAAACACACACGATACTTCGGAGGTTAACGCTTGGATTACACGCAAAAAGATACAACAAATGTAATTAGCCGGCTGTTACAACGGAATAAAATAACACCTCTCCACAGATGAAATGACTCGATTTAGGTAAGATACCCGACGTCCTCTTGGTGTGTCCGGTTGACTGGACGTTATCTGACTCTTCGAGAAAAATAGCGTGTGTACGCCTACGAAGTTTGAATCTGACTCCCCGATGCAATCCATATCCGTCAGATTCAACGATGGCGGATTACGTCGGTGTGTGAGGATTCTATGTATGTCCGTATAGGACAAGTACGATGGCCTTCGATGAAAACGATGATCGGTGGACACCTGATTACACAAGCGCACGATCATCAGGGGCTGCGGCGATGTACCCATACATCGTTGATGATGCATGCCAGGGAACGAAATAGAGTTTTGTTTCAAAGTAAACAAAAACGCTATTTCGCAGGTCAAATGGTGGCACGCATAATGTACATGATGTGCCTATTTTACAAAGGGGTCGTCATTGTATTTGCCTAAGATTCCTTGGAAATACCGATGTAGGCAATATCTAATCTAGCCTTATAACTCCGGTACACAAGGAGGAAAATTATTTTGTTGACATAAGTCAGCAGAAACCTCGTCGACGGCGGCAAACGGCCAGGCTGGATGGCTATATGTTTGAATTAATGTGCGGGTAAGTAAAACGAACACAGTGAGATTCTGTATGTTTAATTTAGTTTTCAGGCGGGTCATCATAGGCATGGCATGGGTAAGATTACCTAAACAATGATCATATCCATGCCCAAATTTCATGATCGGTTGATAGCCCATAACGGCGAATTGTCACAACTGTGGCGGACCAAAGGGTATAGGCGCGATATACAATTGTGAACTGTGGAAAGAATATCGGCTACAGCTATGTCAACAATACGCTGGCCAGCGTTTGTTTATCGGTAATTGAAGACAAGCTAAGCCGATAGGAGATGAACTGGTTCATGGAGTATGAACCAGGAAAGTTCAGAATGTATGGATGCCGTCGGATAGGTTTTCCTTTCAGGTATGATGCTGCAGGGGAGCCTACGCTGCCCCTAATTGCAGGTAAGTACCATGGCTTTGTATGGGAAGAAGAAGGTGGTTAATTTAAGAGGGTGGGCGGTTCTTTGGGAATGTATTAAGGAACCACCACAGGTCACTCTTTAATTCACTGTTCTTTGAAATATAAATGGTAAAACGTTATAGAATTTCAAGGGATAGATCGGCACTGAGATCACTCTTTAATGTATTGTTCCTTGAAATGTAATTTGTAGAAGGTACAGTATGAAAAAGGATTGGTCGGCACTGAGATCACTCTTTAATTTATTGTTCTTTGAAATGTAAATGGTAGAAAGATATAACAAAAATTAATCGGCACAGAGGTAACTCTTTAATTTATTGTTCTTTGAAATGTAAAAATTTATTATTCTTAAGTGGACGACTCCGTGGGGTGTTCCGACTTTTGGTAGAACGTGATTCGATACGCGCTCGGTGGTGGTTGAACCTCGACTTGGGATAACGTGGATCAGTACACGCGCGGCGATGGTTGAATACCGACTGAAGAAAAAAGACCCGTCCAGAGTCCGCCATCCTTTAAGGGTGGGTTTTCGTCTTTTTGAGAGCAACGTGAAGTTTCTCATGCAGTGACCAATCAGAGAGGATCTCTCCGAGTTGATCACGGCGAGGGTTCATGGTATTTCGTGTTGCCTAGTCGTGGCCAGCGAAAACAGGACAAAAGGAAATGGGAAGAAGGGCATAATTTCAGTGTGGCTGCAGCTTCACAGATTGTTTGCCCATCGATAAGGCGACAATCTGTCATCAGAAAATAGGATACTCGCACAACGATGATTGTGCGCCGTATCGATGCTGGTGGCCTATGTAGAATTCTTATGTGCATATCCCCATGCTGAAGAATTGATTTATAGGTTACTGGGTGCGAGATGCTCGAACTGACAAAACTTGGGGTAACTTTGAATAAGTCGTGGAAATACGCTGTGCCCGTGTGTGGCAGGGTAAGCATGTGAATAAGGGGCGCCGATTGGTTTCCCTGGTGTATATTGCATGATTGTAATTCATCTCAAGGAATTAATGTTATGCAACACACAAGCGAACGAGTTTTCGTTATGGGAAATTTGGTTGATGCCCTATACCGATGCAGTACATGCATGGCGGGATTTTTAGATTTTAGGGAATTTGAAATTATGCTGTGGGGTAGGATTTACCAAGAGCGTCAGCACGGACGCAGGTTAAGCTAAATACCCCACAACAATAATGGTGCACTGGTAGTTTTTGTCCATTAACATTTTATTGCGGCGGCACTCGTTCACAACGCTTAATTCTAGATTATCGAAGGTAACATCGATTCTATTATTAATTTTTTTAATTAAAATGCATGTCTATTTCAAGGACACAGGTACGGATCACAAGGCGTTCATTAATTCTGGGTTACTGAAGGTAATTTAGACACTGTCATTAATTGATTGTTCCTCGGAGGGCGATTACACTATAGTCACTTGTTATGCTAACTTGAAGTCGGATAAACGTTGTTTCTGATATTTAAACAATAGCTATTGATATTAAAGGACACGTAAACAAAATAAATACGGACGCAACGCGCCAAACAACGTGTGTCGTAAACTCACAGACTTCGACGTGTACCCGACGGGGGCTGCAATCTGAATCACTATTGGATGTCTCTTTACAGACACCCAACAAAAACGAACCTAAGGGATTCGCCGCCGAAGGGCAGCCAATGGCGAAGGTCATAAAAAAAAAGATATGGGCAAGATAAACTGCCGCCATCCGCAAGTGATAGATTCTTTGATTGACGTCAGTCAATAAAACACTTGCCGAAGGCAGGAATCTATTTTGGGATAATGAATCAAGCATTGGCTAGATCGTTTAAATTAAACATATTTCGGTCATGTATGATTCAATAGTATACTGGTTAGTATACCCGCCTGTCACGCGGGAGACCGGGGTTCGATTCCCCGTCGGGGAGCCTCTGGCGCAAGACTAATGACCTTGCCCGGAAAAAACAAATCATTATGGAAAATTTAACAAGCCCCAGGACTTGCTAAATAAGGCCAAGACCGGTTCCAGGTTGTAGTGCCGATGATGATGATGATTCGATGCATGTTGTTTTAGGGATATGTTAATCCCGTTGTGGGTACTGTCAGGCGAAAGTATCCGCTTGGGTGTTTTCTTTGTGTAAACGAAAACAGCTTCGATAGCCAGCGTGAGAATCGTGGCTACTCGTTGCTTATGTAAATATTGGTGGTCTTGACCGATGCTGGTGATCGTTCCAAGAAACGGCAACGGATCATAAAATCGGTCATGCTGATAATCAAGCAAATATGCGCGCCTGAAAGGCCAATGTTTAATTTGATCTTCTCTACTTTAGGAACGATAGATCTGTGGGGAGGAAGTAAGTGCACCGGCGTACGGCGCTGATTAACTTCCTCCTCCATCATTCACTAATTAAGTTTGGCCGAATATCGCAGCAGGTCCAGGAAACGCGCTTTAACAATGAAATGTGTCTAGTTTCGAATTTAATTTACCTTTAAATTTTGAAAATCAAACAGTTAATGAACTTTATTTTTATTGGATGTATTTTATCGAATGGCTTCATTTGATTCAATCTGAATAACTACTTGTTTTGTTATCTAATCGCCCAGCATCTTTTAAAAACCACAAAGTACTACACCACACTAACTTCTTCAAAGGAAAACACTCGACTGGGATAAAACTGGTTTCGCACCGTACCCGGCGGAGGTACGGTGAATGGCGAGCGACCCTGTCCGCCTACTCTCGTCTATATACATTTCTGCAAGCCGGCTCCTTAAGTAACAACAGCTACTACGCGTAGCATATAATCTATAGGACGCCGGTTTTGTCTCGCGTGAAACACCTCACCCTTTTCTGTCTCCTTTCTGAAGGTCGGCGCTCACGCTCACCAACCATAGCCTTCACGCAACCCCATGCATCCCTTCTCGACTCTGCTTGACCTCTAACACCTTTTTCTGTCTCTGTTCATATATTGGCGCCCATCTACGCCAAAAACAGTTATCACGCGAAACTGTTCATCAATGCTCGACCTTTCTACCCGATTTCAGCAAGCCAGCTTCCCTCGTTACCACAGCTACTACGCGTAGCAGCGCCCATCAGGGCACCTGGTTTTGCCCCTTTATTTAAATTTCAGGACATTCGTCCTTAGATCTCCTACGTCTCCCAAATGTCTCAGCAACACCGGTCCACAAATTAAACCGATACCACCGGACTGAGACAACATACCTGGTTCCCCAATCCTTTAGCCACCATGGCCTCCCCTTTAGCGGCAACTAAAGGCTATACACGCCCCTCTACGCCGCCTCAAATACCTAGGTGCATAATACTTCGGAGCGCACATCTAATAACCCTAGGGCGCCCTGGGGTTGGACACAATCAACCACCCACCAGGAGCCCCCTAACCAAAATCCCCTTTTTTTTTTCTTTTTTTTTTAAACAAGAGCGATGGCCGGCACCTCACAGCAAGTTTCCATTCGGTCGGGGTCGCAGCTACCGCTACATTGGCACCAATGTACCGGTCCTCCCTCGATAGGTAAAACGTGCAATTGAGGGCCCGCCCTCCTCTACCAGTCCCAGCGGCAAACAAATCGCCATACAAACGTATGGACAAAAGACACCCGCTCTGGACTTGGTCCCTTTCCATTCCGCACACGGCAACCCGTCACTGCGGATGGGAATTACCCTGGAATAAGTTCCCCTCCATCTCGCACACACTATTTCGTCACTGCGGATGTGAGCGGATTTCCGATAGGTTCCGACCTATTCGGGCGTTAAGCCTGTTGGTCCACGAGACCCATAACAGACCGATGGACCACGCCGCACACATTTGCCCTTGATGGCATCAAGCGGTAACAACTGTGTCCATCTTATCGATAAAGGCCCAAACAATAACCAGGAACTGGTCACAACGACAGTCCCGTAACATTACCACAGCGCATTCCGAAGCAACCTCCCTATCATCACGGCACCCACCATCGAGCATTCCCTCGCCCCTACCTTTTTTTTCGTGACTACGTCACTGGGAGGGGAGTACTGTGGCGATTCCGCCAGATCCCACGGCTCGCCTTCCTGAAAAAACCCCCATAACCATAACCCGGGTCTGCACCAGCTTTCGCTAACGCAATTCGCATTAGCATCTTAGATGCTTCACGCATCAAACAGACCCAATTATTATAACCCTAAAATCCCTATAAAGAAAACTTACCTTCATGCATCCCTTCGCATACAATTTTTCATAAGATTTCTTTGTTTGCTTATTTGGTATTCTGAACCAATTCGGTACCAGACAAATTCCATAAATATCGCGCCGTCTATTTTCCTAGCCGCGCCATATACCTTTTCATATACATTGCCTGGCAACCTTTTTTGTTTGTCTTACCAACAAACAACCCAAGCAGCTGCATATAATTAGCGCAATAGACGCTGAAACCAAATTCTCCAGCATTTCCTAATGCAAATATGAACCCGGTTTCTATTGCAGCCAGAGATGCCATAAACATCCAATTTCCTTTTAGCACCTTTTTCTCCTAACGTCGAAAATAGCGACGAGGCATCGTGTAAACAATGACCCGCATTACCAGCGGCGCATGTGGTCATTTTCCCTATTGTCCTTGTTTTCGAACACATGCAACAACATTGAATCTGTTCGATCGCGCACATATACCACTGCGCCACTAGTTACACCCTTAAGAGAAACGTTTTTCTCTCTCTTCCTTTTTCTTCCTTAGCGAAATCATCTCTGCATGAGATGACGATCGCTGAGTCTTATTCCATCCTCCGACCACGCTGGTCGCACGGGTCACTCCCGCTCTCCGCGCCACCAGCGGAGAAGCGTAAACAGTAACACGCGAATATATACCCGGAGTCGTGTGTGTTTTATTTTTCAACTCTAGGAAGTTTTAGTTTATTTTTCCACGTAAATTTTTCCGTGAATCTATGAAATAACGTAAATTTATTGATCCCAAATTGTTTATTATCGAAAACATATAGTGCGGCAAAAATCGGTATACAATAGTCTCTTTGATAAAACTATATCCTTAAGTTCATACGAAAGTGTTCAATAGTTTTTTGGTGAAAACAAATAAATCATACAAAAATGTAAAAGACAAACAATAAATAATTTATAAATTTTAAATAAAAACAAACTTTGTGCAACAAATCCATAGCCGTGTGTTTTGCTTTCGTTGATGTTTCCACTGCTTCCTCGTAATTGTTTAGTGCTCGTCGGTGGAACAATACATGATGGAGGAGGAAGTGAACCGTGTACCCATGCAGGTACGATACTTCCTCCCCACAGATCATAGAACATGCCGTTGAAAATCTGGCTTGCAGATGTGCAAGCAACCCGAAATGACTGCTAGGACAGTGGATGGGTACAAAGATAACACACGGAAAGATTAGCGTGTGTTGGTGGATATGTGCCATCCAGTGTTCGGTCGCGGAAGCTCGGTTGATGCTGAATTGATGTCATGGCAAGATGATAATCTTGTCATGAATTATGTTTCCAGGTATGACCGCTCGAAGAGGGCTTGGAACAGCCCTTAAAAAGGTAAGCTGCCTATGGGGGTACCTACGTCGGTTATCCGTGGGGATAACCGAATTGATTCCAGGTAATTTGGTGGCGGTTAATGCCCTAGCAAGATTGTAAAATCTTGACGAAATTTCAACTTTAAGGTAAGTTGTATTGCTGGTAATGGTGGGGATCAAGCGATGCGTGGCTCTTCGGGCCCTGAAAAACGCCGCAATGCCTATGGCATGAAAAACTGAATTCTGTGACGCATTGTCTGCATGAGGTAATGAATTCAGGTGATGCATCTGTGGGTGTTGGTTATTGTACCAAACATGGGCACTAGTTAAACTTAACACCCAAACACTTACCATCGGTTTCTCTGAAATTTCGCCACGAAACAAATCAATTCCAAACGAGCGAAGGTAACAAATAGTCACGCAAGTACTACTTATCGAGTGTTGTTTATTTAAATTTGCGTTCTGGCATCGGCACATGCGCATAACAGGAGACGTTCACAACTTAATTCACTAATCTAGTAACAAGGAGTTCACAATATAATTCCTTAATCTATTAGCTGGTGGACGCCTGCACTCCTTCAGGATCGTGGTAATGTCAACGGAACTCACTTCAACGAACAAAACGAATTTCTCGACTAGGTGGTAAAACGGTAACACTGCACTCCAACTCACTTATTCCGACCGTGTTAAAACCGAATTGGCTACTTGTCGTGACGCGGCGGGTAAAAATGCAACGCTAAGCGGGTGCGACTGTCCGCTGTGGCGATAGAAATCTGACTCGAAGCTACAATCCATATCTGCCAGATTCTACGGTGTGGATTACATTGGTGTGGGAGGATTCTATATGTGTCCGTATAGGACAAGTACGTTGCCCTTCAGCCTGCATATCGGCAACGACGAAAATGCAACTGAATAAATATGGGCTGGTGTAATGGATTGTAGATATTATGGAGATACGCGATAGCGCAATCGCTGAAATGAGAAATAGGTTTCTGTGTCTTAAATAAACAGAAACGCTATTTCGAGGGCCATAAATCTTTGATGACCTGCGCCTGAGAACGAAATAGGTTTTTGCTTTAAGATACACAAAAACGCTATTTCAAGGGTCACGATGAAATTGTGGTTGCAATTGTAGGTTGGTTCTCAGCGTAATATAGACAACCCCCACATAAGCATTTACAAACTAGAGTACATAGTCTTTAACTTTACAAGCTAAGGAGTGTAAAACTGACTTAACTAAGCTTAACCTAAGGTGAACAGGTCATACTTTGATGGCCAGAGTAGGGTAGGAAGGTGGGAGCAGGTTAGAGAACAAAGTGAAGAAGGCACCACTTAAAATTGGGAGTGAGAATGGTTTAGGAGGCGGCGCGTGATAGAATGGGTAGTGAGATCGAAGTCTAACAAATTCAATTTGGAGTTGACATTTCTCAGCGAGAGAGGTTCGTTCAGACCATAAAAGGTGCGATGCGGAGATATATACAGAAGGCAGGGATTACGCGTATTAGGAGCGTTTGTGTTCAGAAGAATTTGGTTAAGGAGATAGGCGTAGTCGATGATCCGGAGAGGTGCCGATGAATGAACAGTATGTCAGCCAGAACCCTACACTCGTCAAGGGTTCTGAGATTGATTAATTTGAAGCGGTTAATGTATGGGGGCAGGATTAATGGGTTTTCCCATCCTAGCCCTCGAGAGCTAACCAAAGAAATCATCGTTGAATACTTTCAATTCTAGGGGTATGGGTCTTGTGAAAAGGAGACCATACCTGGCTAGCGTATTTTAGCAGTGGTCGTGCGAAGGTAAGGTAAAGAGATCCCGTTATATAGGGCTTGGAGAATTCTTTAGACCAATGTTTGACGAACCTGAGTCCAGACTTGGGTTTAAGGGTCGTCTCGTCCATGTGTGAGAGAAAGTTAAGCTCCTTGTCGCAAAGAATCCGAAGATCATCAAGTGATTGGACAATAGTCAGGGGTTGATTATGAAGAGAGTAGGACCGCGGGGATAACCGAATACGCTTACAAGAAAAGGTTATGGGTTGGCACTTAACGATATTAAGTACAAAGCAGTTTTTACCACGCCGAGCCGAGGAGTTGCCAAGGACTGATTGCAGCAATACACAATCAAGTGGTGATTCGATGATCTTATATAACTTAATGTCATCAGCTTATAAGGATGAGTAAGAATGCTTAATGATCTTATTAATGTCATTAGTGGCAATTTTAAATAGGGAAGGGCCCAGCTGGCTTCCTTGAGGGACCCCAGAAGCAGCAAGGAAGGGGTTGGCTATCATGGATATGAACCGAATGGAATAAAGCCTATCCTTTATTGAGCAAAAAATCCATATCAGCAGTCTAAGTTCGAAGCTGGGGGTGAATAATTTGAAGAGGATAAGGTTGTGGAAGATTTTGTCAACTGCTTTGCTGAGGTCGGCGGGAACCATGTCGACCTCATTATCGTGGGCTAGTACTGAGAGTGTGAAAGAAGTTGCCTGAAACCATGGTGCTGTGCTTAAATCAAAGATTTGCAACGAAAACTAAGAGATCCGTATACGACGTATCCGTCAATAAGTCCTTAGAAATGCCTACGATGGCGCTTGCAGCATCGCTAATGGTCTGTTTTTAGTAGGCATCATTCCTCACTAGGTATCTGTCAATTTTTAATTTGTTTCATATTTCAATTTTGCAGTATAAATTGGGTATGACCAAAATGTCTGCGAGGTGGATGCCGCATTTGCTCCCAGCTGAAAACTTTTGGAGCGTATGCGTCGCAACTCTTAAAGTTTGTTTTTGCGCCAATTCTTAGATGATAATTTTATGTTGGGGAAGCCTGCGCCACCAGTTAAAATTAATTCTTAGCTTTCCCAAGTAACTTCTTACGCTTATAATAATATCCGCTGGCCAATTGTTAGATATTTATTCTTAGGGTTGTTAATATTATACGCTGGCGGACGTTGCGGTAATTGTTACGTTATAATAATAGAGAACATCTTATATTGTAATAATGTACAAGTTCTTGTGTTGTGTTTTAAGTTTGATAATAGTGCACTAATTGGGAGAATCTATTTGCAGAGTCGTAGCCTGGGCAAAATGCGTATTGTACAATATATACATGTATATATATATATATATATATATATATATATATATATATTTATTTTTATTGAATCTGCATGCAAACAATTATGGATAGATGCAAGGGTTGTTCCGGTGGGCTTTATAGATGTGTCCTACCTGGGTGACGAATTCTGAGCTTCAGAGCGCCGAAGTTATAATTTTGTTGTATTATTAAGAGCCGGGATTCCGTGCATCAGCCGGTTGTGATTCCACCTGATGATAATGGATGTGCTTATCTCGGCGGGTCTGTGTTCTCTCGATTGTATATGTAGTCACGCCGCCCCTAGTCCACTGATGGTCAACTGGAATTTGAATCTACGATTATAATTTGGTCTCTATTGGAATTTTATGGATCCTCCCGCGTTTTACGGCAAATCAGCTTTCTCCCTCTAACACGTCCACCACAGAGCAAACATAATTAAAGCATTTGCTTAACTTCGTTTTGCTTTATTTTATTTATATATTTTGAATACAATTTTCAATGATATCATAATGACCGTGTACTTTTTGATATTTTAAAATTTTTAAAATCGGACAAAACGCAACCGCTCACCTCCTTCTTCCTGAAAAAAAAACCATTTTCTAATAAATATATCACACCCCGGCAAAGGCCAAAAACCGCACAGCACTTAAAACACAAAAGATCAATCACCTTTTTAGCAATCAAACTGTGCCTGAGGTATCTCATCCCCCGTTACCTCCTTGCTCTCTTAACAAGGATGTCTCGGCGAGGATTCCTGGCCATGACTGTCCCGAAACTGATCGAAAAGGTCATGGCCATATTCTATCCTATGCTGGTTTGTGCACCTGCTGTTTAAGTTTTCTATAATTGTTTATACCAATTGTAAGGTACTACTTTTTGTGTATTTAAAAGTTAGGTAAGTAGTGGAAGTATGACGGAGCAAGAACAAAGTAGTAATTAGTGAATAATTGCTTGACATGAGTGTGGCGCAAGGCTAATAACTTTGCCCGGAAAAACAAAATATTATGGACAATTTAACAAGCCTCAGATATGGACCGGATACACGACGACGAGCAAGAGATTTGTTAAATAAGGCCATGACTGGATCCCGGTTGTAGTGCCGATGAAGATGAGATGTTTGACATGAGTGACAGAGAGATTAGCAAAAGTTTAAGGTAAGCGATGTTGGGTAACCGTCGGCTTTAAGTCTATAAATGACGAACGAATATATTTTATAAAGAATACCTTCGAACAGTTTTGGGAGATGAGACAGTTTGGCGATGGGACGGTAGTTACTAAAATCATTTTTGGGTCCCTTTTTATGTATAGGGTTTTACAACGGAGAATTTCCAAATGCTAAGGAAAGCGCCTTGCGTGAGAGACAAATTGGAAACCTTTGAGAGCGGAAGAGAAAGAGAAGAGGAACATTTTCGTAACAGGACAGCTGGAAGTCACATCAGCCATCGAGGCCGAGGCCGAACTCGTCTTTAAGAAGGTTTAGTTTTTGTTCAACTAGGTGAGACTGAATAGGTTGAGAAGAATTTGGGCAGGTCTTTGAAGTAAGACGGGTTGGGTTCGAAAGAGATGTATGTGAAGGATGTTTTGAAGAAAGAAGCAAATAGGTTGGCAATTGTTTGGGGATGTCGACGTGTCAGAAGAAAGGGAGTTGGGATATGCGTTAGATTTCCATCTGTAATTAATAAAACGGGAAAAAGATTTGGGATCATTCATCCGGTTGTTTTGCGTTTTTGAGAGATAATTGAAGTAGAGAAAGTTGTGAAGCTCGGTGAATATATAAAAGGAACCGAGACAGTTGGAAGTCGGGACATTTACGATAAACATCGTCATCGCGGAAAACGGTAAAGAAAGAAGGGAATAGTTCTAGACTGTTAATACCCGGGATAAGGTTGGTCTCGGTCAGAGGGTATATATCGAAAGGGTGCGTATGTGCCTTGTGTTTGACGATGAGTGCAGGGCAAAGATCGAAGAACGTAAACGCCTCAGAATGATCCACTTAGAAGCATATGATGAAGTCAACGCAATAAGATACGCGACAATTCGGAAAGAAACAACTAGACTTTTCAAACGCAAAAAACGCGACTGGGAGAAGACTCGGATCGAAAAAATCATAGAAAATGCCAGATCAAAGAACAGCAGAGGTATGTATGCCGGCATAAATTCAATTAGAAGTGGCTACCGAGGGAGAGCCAAAATAATCCGAGACACAAACGGCTGTCTGGTGACAGAAACAAAAAATATCGTTACAAGATGGAAGCAGTACTTTGAAAACCTGCTCAATGTACGCACCCATCAACAACAAATAAACGCACCAGACGTACATACAGCCGAGCCCCAGATCCCAGAGCCCTCTTTCGACGAAGCTGTAGACGCGATAAATCGACTGAAAAACAACAAGGCCCGCCGAATCGATTGCATACCGGCAGAGCTTGTGAAGCATGGAGGAGGGGCAACCGCTCGAAAGATCCACCAACTGGTTAAAATAATATGGGGCAAGGAAGTCATTCCGGAAGAATGGAAAACCGCAATAGTCAACCCCATTTTCAAAAAAGGCAACTGATCTGACTGCGAAAATTACATAGGAATATCATTGCTCCCAATCACATACAAAATATTAACAAATGTCATACTGGCAAGAATCACACCGTACGCAGAAGAGCTACTGGGAGACTACCAATGCGGATTCCGTCGGAACCGGTCAACAAGCGACCAGATGTTCACAATAGGGCAACTGCTGGAAAAAAAGTGGGAATACGGAGAGACGGTTCACCAACTGTCCGTGGACTTCAAAAAAGCCTACAACTCAGTCGCAAGGCAAAGACTTTACCATATTGTGGTTGAGCTGGGGATCCCGAAAAAATATGCCGCCCTCATTCAAATCTGCATGAACGAAAACAAAGGGCGAGTTAGAATAGAAAACCACCTCTCAGAACCATTTGTAATCCGGGACGGACTAAAACAAGGGGATGGCCTCTCACCATGCCTTTTTAACCTTGTACTCGAGTATGTTATCAGAAAGGTACAAGACGACAACATGGCCGGATCATCCCTGAACGGGGTCACACAAGTGCTCGCGTATGCGGATGACATCGCCGTTCTGGGCGATAATCTCGAAACTATAAGTAAAAACTGTGAAATCATCATGCAAGCAGCAGAAGAGGTGGGCCTAGAAATAAACGAAGACAAAACAAAATACATGATTACGACGAGAGCAGGTGGACCTCAGAGAACACATATAAACGTCAGGGGCAAGATATTTGAAAATGTCAAAGAATTTAAATATCTGGGAACGATACTGCCGACCAGAAACGAAACGTCAAAGGAAATTAACAAAAGACTACATTCCGGCAACGCTAGTTGGCATGCAGCAGGTAAACTATTAAAATCCAAACTGCTATCACGTAATATAAAGCTCCGAGTCTATAGAACCATAATCATGCCGATTGCTCTATACGGATGCGAAACATGGGCTCTCACAAAACGGGAAGAGAACAAATTCCGCGTATTCGAGAATAAAGTTTTAAGGGGTATATTTGGCGGTAAATATGACGAGGTGTCAGGACAATGGAGGAAACTCCACAACCACGAATTGGAAGAGCTATACCGCAAACCTACAATAGTGAGAGTGATCAAGTCGCGAAGAATAAGATGGGCCGGACACGTAGCGCGAATGGGCGATGATAGGACCGTGCATAGAATTCTTGACGGTAAACTAACGGAGAAGAGACCAACGGGACGCCCGCGACGGAGATGGGAGGACAATGTTAGGTTTGACTTTGAGGAGATCGGATCGGATGATCGAACGTGGAAGGAGAGCGCACAGGACAGGGAACGATGGCGGAGCCGAGTCGGTGAGGTCATGAACTTCCAGGTTCCTACCGGCCAGTAAATAATAATATAATAATGTGCCTTACGCAGAGTCGAATGCGTTTTGAAGCGAAAACCTCTGACATTCTGATAGTAAGTGGTTAGGGGGAGAGTATTGCGACTTATGAAATGGTGTAGGGAGGTTAAGTGTTTACGGTCAAAAAGACTTGTCATTATTGGGAGAGGTCATTTTTTTCATAATATATTGGCGATAAGACATGACATCTTTTGAGACTGTATCTGGGAGCATATTGCAGTTTATATGGACATTTTATGAATAGGTTGCGAAGGCTAGGAAAGTTCGTAGGAAAGCCTTTCTGCTGAATGGAAACCATGACGCCAGTTTTCGTTTTACCATCATAGCAGACAGAGTCAGATTTGTGATGGCGGTGTGGGGGTTTCGTGTTTGTGTGCCGGCGCACGAGACGGGGTTCATTGTCACCCACCGATAGAAATCCGGGGAGCGGCGAATAGTTGCGGGCAATGGCAAGCCAGGGAAGAGTCACCGCTGGGCCGGTTTAGATTGTTGGCAATTATCCCAAAAGTTCGATTGATTAGGTCATACGTCGAAGTTATTCACCGGCGGCCATCCACTAGAGGATCGCACTTCGGGCACGTTGCGAGCACTTGAAAACCTGATGCAAAACCGTTATCCGCAAGGAGGAAGCACCACAAATGAAACACCCGGGGTTTGTTGAAATTTGTACACTATAAGTTAAATACATCCAGTCAACAATATTGGCTCTTTACACACATATTCCTGTACTTATATACGATTTTCCTAGGTACACGCAATAGCTGTCCGAAATATTACTTGTGCGAAATTGCACGCCACGCACTGACGACGGACTCCCGAGATACCACGGCGGCACCGACCGAGTGGACCGAACGGAAATACCTGAAACCGAACAAGATACCTGCAGGCGGGGGGTGTGGCACTGGTGGCGGTTGGATCTCGACTTGACTCCTCGGTGAGTTGATATTCCACTGAATGTGTACGGCTTGGCGGATGGATAGCGACTGACTAATGAAAGCAAAAGTCCATCGCGTCGTGGCAGTGGGGTTATAGCTAAAGTTAACTCGCTGCTACTTACTAAGAATTTTGTGGAAGAGTTGCTATGCCTGCATAAGAATTTAGTTCCAGCGAATCCTCGCCGTATAAGCTGAGTTGGATTCGTTGGTTGTGTGCACGGGGAAATTGGCTTTGGGAACACGAGCGAGTATGGGCATGCATTTTCGGGTGAAATTGGAATTGCTAGGGTGCAAGCAAGGAATATCATTTAGATGTGATATTAACCGAAGTAATTTCGGGGAAATGTATGCGGCTTGGGATAGTTGGTGGCGATGGTTAATGTTCCGTTATGGATTTGAATATGCGTTTCATTACGGCATATGAATTTCGGGGAAATTAGGATTGCTTGGTCTCAAGGAGGGAATATGGTTTAGATGAAGAATTGACCGAAGCAATTTTGGGGAAAATTGTATGTGGGGTGATGTAAGAGGTGATTTAGAATATATTCTATTGAATTGTATTCTGTTGGGAGTTTTGGGAAATGCTTTTCATTGCAGATTGGGAGATGAATTCTTGCAAGTTTGGGATGGATGCGCTTGCAGATTGGGATTGTTTTTGCATGTTTATGGGTTAGGGTAGGGTGGCGCGTTGTTAGCGGTGAGGATTGGTTGGCACTGTGGGTTGGTTCTCCGTGTTATATAGAGAACCCCCACAGAGGTAAGAAAGATAGAGTGGGATGTTCCCATAGGCCATTTTGTTTCTAAGTTTAGATAAGGCGTACCAACTATCACATGAATTGATGGTTTGCTTTGTGAGTTTTGACCATTGGAGGTAAGAGAGGGTCAATGTTTGGTTTGGGGGGAGGGTGCGTTGGGTGGGAGTGAAATGTGGATGTGGGATCGGGGGACGACGACTTTCGGCCTAGAGTTGGGTTCAGTGATCGGGTGGGTCGTTTCTTGATGGGCGGGTAAATACGATTGAGAGTGTGTGATCTGTGCAAGTTGGAATACTTCGCACTGGTTTTGAGGTCGAAAAGAAGAAAGGGGTTGGAACTAGGGGCCGCGAGATGTGAGGGGCGAACCGTTTTGTTATGATTAGGAGATACTATTTGTGGGCGAATAGGGAGGAGGATTTAGGCTTAAAGATGCTTAAGTGGTTGGAATGTGGTGGAGGAGCTGGGTTATAATTTGGTTTAAGATAAGATAGGACTTCTTTACGGGCGGTTGAGAAGGGGCGGTTAGAGTGCAGGGTGCTAAAGGGGTTGAGAAATCGGGATTAGCTTCAAGGTAGATCCCGTACATCCCATGGTTGTAGCGTCTCCGGAATCGTGCTTCCCTTCATAACCAACCCTTAACCATTGTCTAATCTATTCGAAACCTTGAGATCTTTTGCGACAGGGAGTTTGACTTCCTCTCTCACATTGACGAGTCGATTCGGAAAGCCAACACTGTCCTCGGATTCGTGAAACGGTGGTCTAAGGAATTCTCCGACCCCTACGTAACGCGATCCCTTTACCTGGCCTTCGTCCTTCCACTGCTTGAATATGCTAGTCAGGTATGTTCCCCATATCACAAGGTTCGGTTCGCTCTCCGAGGGCTAGGATGGGATAACACCATAATCCTGCCCCGGTACATTAACCGTCTCAGTTATGGGGATGAGAATTAAGAGCGGAAGAAGGCAGTAATTAGAGATTTCTCTTGGAGGTTACACCCCTTTTGTGATTTCAGAACTCTTGATGTCGATATTAAAGTCGGGTGTTTTGATAACAATGTTGGGTATGCCATCCTTTCTTGCCAGCCCAAACTTATACTCCGTCGCGGTCGAACCGTCTTCATAACCAAGTTTCTCTTCATTTAGCTAGTATCTTTAGTTTTTAAAACTAGTATTGTCTTCTTTATTAAGTTTAACATCGTGATCGTCGTCATTTTCTTCATTGATATCAGATGTCGAAATTTTTTATCCGATATGTAGACTAGTATGTATCAATGCCTTGAATATGTTCTCGCGCATTTGAATAAATCGCTGCCTTCTACTCATAGCCATCCAATGTTGGATTTTCAACTCATTTTGCAATTTTAAATGACTGTGTAAGTTCAGCCAGTATCAGAGGTGAGTAAAATCGTCTTTTCAAACCACGAGAACTTATACAAGTCAGTGAGAACTTATTCAGAGTCCTATTAGATTTGCTAGATCCGTTGTTGATTTAAGTCGTTTAGTAATTGGCTTGCCGCCGTCCCGCATACGACCGTGTCAAGTTTGTAAAGTACTAGCTCGAGGGGTCAGGTTCGGTTGGGGTGGGGTAATTTTCTGTGGAGGAGCGCAATAAGGCTAATTCATCCCTAAGGCAATTCAGCCTGGAGAGAATATTCTTTAAAATAGGGTTGTCAGGGCGGATAGGCGATTGTTTGGATATCGATTGCAGGCATTTTTTTTTTTTTTTTTTTTTAATATTCTTTTTATCTTCTTAGTTTCTAAATTACATGCTAGACAAAAAATGCTTAAATTCTAGGTTAATTATCTTATATTATAACTTACTGGTCCTTCACAGACGCCCTAAGCTAAACATTACATAACTATTGTATAATTTGCCTTTCGGCGACAGAATTTTGTTTGTGGGAGTACTTATAATTATTTAAATGACAAAGAAAAATTTTGAAAACTTCGTGTCGAAATTTTTTCTGTTTTTTTTTTTTTCTTAAAATTTAACCTAAAAAATTTTTTTTGATATAATTTTATTTGAAAAAAACTTAACTTAACCTAAATCGTATACTACCCTAATTCTAGAAGTCTATGTAAGCGGGATCGATTGCAGGCATTTGTCGACGCATGTGCAGAAGGAGTTGGATAACTCTTGTGTGAGTTTATGGAGGAATTCGTTTGAAAGGGTGACTTGGTTAACGACAGCCTTGTTACTGTCTCTTATGAGGAATTTAATATTGGAAAGAGACATTTGATAGGGGGACCCTAGATCGGCGAAGCATTTGAGACTACTTTCAAGCTGTGAAATTTTACCCGCGAAAAATTTCAGGTTGGAGATATGGGAACTATTTTTGTTCCGTCGATATTCTCTGCAGCACGCTACCCCGTATCCAGAAGAGGAGTGACAGGATATACAAACCGAATTTAGAGAATCCAGTCTGGTACAGAGCTTATCAGAACCATCAGATCAATCGTACTACCGACTAACCAATCAAACACTAACGCCCGGTTAGTAACGTTTCATAGATCATTACGGTTGTAACTCAATTGTTGATGAATTCATGCCAAACCTATAAATATTTTTACCGGCAATATTTGTTAATCGGAAAGTGTGTATAAGTTTTCATTAAAAGTTAACTGCAGATTTATGGATAAACACCGGCAATCGTTTTTTAGCCGAACCACCCGAATGTGGAATGTTCTGACAGTTCATGTGTTTCGTCGTCATTATAATCTCCCAGTATTCAAATAGGTACAATGAAACACATTGTTTCCTCTGTTGCGTATTCAAGTGTACCAGTAACATGATGAAAAGGAATAACATTAAGTCAAGGTTATTTAACACTTTAAATTACTAATGTCACAAAAATCACTATTTACCAGCAAGATCTAGTAATAAAATCCAACAATTAATTTAGTTTGCTATTACTGTTTGAACATAAAATATTGAACGCACGTCAATTACTCGTGACAGCAATGAAGCCTGTGAGTGGTTTTCCATTAGTGCATAGTAACTTCATACAATCAACGTTACTCCCAATACCCGTAGACGACAACTACTGATGTCGAGTGAAATCTGACTACCTGCCCCTAAAAACCACGCTATTCGCGGGAAATGACGCCTTTGACCCCAATTAGCTGTTTCTCGCGCCGATCGCGACACATCGAAAACTTGCTTGAAACTTTGACAGTGGGAGTCGCATTGATTACTTATTTGACTTACTAAGGCTGCTGAACCCACCATACCTCCTTTCCTTATTCTTCCGGTTGGGCATTTAACTTTACCAGAAATACTTAATTTGCGAGGAAAGTTTCTTCCAACCACCACTCGCAAATCATGATTTCGGTTCTATCAGTCGAAAATGGTTAAAGCGGATGTATATTTCCATATGCCACCACCTATTCGATTGGCAGTTCTCCGGGGAAAAGATTGACTGTTGATATGGTATAAAAATCAGTTATGAAATTAAGGACACAAAAGGAGAGTTTCTTAAACCACATGTATACAGTCTCTGCATTGTTCTATCTGTTAAAATATTTTCCAGTTGAATTGAGAACTATCTACGATAATCGTCAACCCGATCCAAGGGTGTTCGTCCATTTACAAGTAGTCCATAGTTGGCATCACATCCTTGCTGACATCCGCACAAATGCACTTAGTCGATATATCCTTATTTACATGTGACTTGTTTTGAAAGTC
The DNA here is from genome assembly GCA_963931805.1 of Microdon myrmicae. Taxonomy (NCBI): domain Eukaryota; kingdom Metazoa; phylum Arthropoda; class Insecta; order Diptera; family Syrphidae; genus Microdon; species Microdon myrmicae. Next base: position 109,317,117 of record OZ007501.1, read on the forward strand.
CTCTTTACTAGGACAGAATACAAAATATCCACACAAGAAAACGGAAGAAAAACAAGGGTAACCAATGCAAACATTAAGTAAACACAGCCACCGAACTCTATCGCACAAACATCTGCTCACTTTCACAGGACATTAACTTTTGTATAACGTGAATGCTTTCGCAATATAACCGGTTGTATGTAAATGCTGACAGTTATCCTTCTTGCCCACATCAAGCAACTTACTCGGCTATGGTGGTGATAGCCTTTATGTTGTAAAGGGATTTTCAATATCTGTATAGTACACGAGTATAAGAGTATTGAAGGAGCAGTACACATGCAAGCACAGAACTCGTATTCTCCCTCGTATCTACGGACATTAATGACAACATGATTTGAAAAAAGAGAATTTTTAAAATGAGTCTCGGGTGAGTTTTTAAATGCGTAGCTGATGGCGCCAAATGTGTTAGCTCATTCGTCCCAAATGGATTTTCAATACATGTCTTTTAGGTAGGAGAATTTGCCGAAGGTGTCCTGTTGGACAAATCTGTTCATTGGTTTAACAGTAAGCAGATTAGATCGTTTTATATGCAAAGCATGTCTTTAACATTGATTGCTTTACGTAAATTTCAATCAAACCCAAAGTAAGCTAAACCGTCTGAAATCATGTATAGTGCACTCTTTCAAGCACTAAGAGCACCATTTTGTTTAGGTAAACATCTGAAGGTGCTAACATTTATTGTAAATAACAATGCCGTTAGTGTCATGTCATTAAACAGGTAATAATAAGCAGCACGAGACCGGGTATGGTAATATGCTGGTAAAAAAAATCGTTTCATGTCGTAGCTGTATCGAAATAATTGGCCTAAACATCTGATCACCCAAAACCAACTTGATGGTTGAAACGGTTTACTGTCCAGCTAAGACACCATCAAAGAAGGTGAATAGATGCAAATCGTACACAACCTCGATGTTCATCCTCCCACTGAGCGTTCTACCTAGGGCTGCAAGCCAATTACTAAAGGACTCAAATCAACAACCGATCTAGCAAATCTATTAAAACTCTGAATAAGTTTTCACTGACTTGTATAAGTTATCGTGTTTTGAAAAGACAATTTTACTCACCTTCTCAGCGATTTATTCAAATCCGCAGGAACTTATTCAATGTCTTGATACATATTAGCCTACATATCGGAAAAAAAATGTCGACATCTGATATAAATGAAAAAAATGACGACGATCACGATGATAAACTTAATAAAGACCTCAATACTAGTTTTAAAAACTAAAGATATTAACTAAATGAAGAGAAACTTGGTTATGAAGACGGTTCCACCGCGACGGAGTGTAAGTTTGGGCTGCCAAGAAAGGATGACATACCCAACATTGTTATCAAAACACCCGACTTTAAAATCAACATCAAGAGTTCTGAAAACACCAAAAGGGGTGTAAGTGGTTAGTGGATGAAAGAAGATCACGATAAAAAGGGATAGTCTATAGATGTAAGGACGAATGGGCTGGGTGAGATTGATGTGAGACTGATGACTGGGTGAGACTGATGTATTGATAGAGTCTGTTGTAAAGATGTGGTCTAGCTGCCTACCCAATACGTTTCGAATGTTGCCAATCAAATTATCAAAACGATGGCGATGGAGTTGAAAGAAGGTCACGAGAAGAGGGGGTGGTGCTAGTCTATAGATGTAAGGACGAAGGGGAGTAATTACTCAGGCTAAATAATATTGTTATATAATTAACATCGTTTAATATTCCCCCCCAAAAATACATCTAATCATGGCTGATCCATATCCTCTCTCGATATCAAAACATCACATTAAATTCCAATAGAATATTCCCACTATGCAATAGAAAAATATGTAAATTAAATTATCACCCCTTTTTACAAATTCCAATCCCAGTGTATAATATTTGTTTCGACCTTTAGAGTCACGAATGTTGTATACTGAACACAGACAATAGTTTCACCCAAATTTCTCGTCATGTGTGCACTTGCGGGATAAAGGAAGTGAAACCAGACAGAGAGAAAAAAAAAAACAAGGATATTGTTATACTCCAGGCCGTGCTTTCCCAAACGGTGGGAGAAGAGCCCGGAGCGTCGACGGTGAAAAAAATAAAAGACCGAAAGAATTTAGAGAATTTAGTGAATACGCCCCTCTTTCGATCCACTATACTCGTCAAACCCTGTCCCAAACTTCACCAAAACAAATTGGAGAAAAGTCAATAGGGACATAGCGATAAGTTTCTCTGACTAGTATATCCCTGAAGCATCTAACTTACTCCCTACTGAAATCGATCAAGCATCTTTAAGAATAGAGCAAATTCTTAAGGAGGCTCTCGGCAAAAACACCCCGACAACCATTCCTCATAACTATTTAGGAAAGCCTTTGCCCAGCATCCTAACCAAATTATTGCGCCTTAAAAAGCAGCTCTGCCGTAAACTTCATACAAGATACTGCCCCTTTATTAAAAGCCAAATCCAACTCCTATCCACTCTGATAAATGAGCAGTTAAAAAAATTCGCAGATGAAAACTACATCTCCACACTTAAAAATATCAAACCAAATCGGGATCTTTTCAAAAACATCAACCAATTAACTGGTCGTAAATATAAACCCCGAATTGACCATCTCATTAACCCGATCAGCAAAAATATTGCCCAGTCCGATTCGGACATAGCAAATTGCCTCGCAGAACACTTTGCAAAGATCCATGAGCAAAATAATTGTCTCTCAACTCCTGGCTTCGAGAACACAGTAAACGAATACATCTCAAACAGATTATTCCCATCTTTTACTCCTTTCATCGGTGAATTCAACAACACAAACATAGCTTCACACCCCTTAGACACTACAAATTTTCTAACTGCGGACGAATTATCCGAGATCGTAAGATCAGGAAATAACAAAAAGTCAACTGGGTTAGATGGAATCCCACGTATTCTATTTAAAAGGCTACGCCCACCTAATCTACTTCCCATCCTCATTCTTCTTAATCGTATAATTAATGCATCGCACTTCCCAGAGAACTGGAAAACTGCGGTAGTAATTCCTATTAAGAAGCCCGGTAGTAGTAATAGCCCTTGCAATTATCGTCCAATATCCCTATTAAGTACACTAAGTAAGATACTGGAACGCAAGATCTACCAAAATCTTCTCTCATTTGCCAATGAGAATGCCCTCATCCCTAACTGTCAGTTCGGATTTCGTAAGCGACAATCCACATGTCATGCTCTACTAAAACTCACACACGATGTTACAACTGGTCTCCAAAACCAAAGCCCTACTGTGTGTATATCTCTCGATATTTCTAAGGCGTTTGATTGCGTCTGGATCTCAGGACTTCTGTACAAACTGCACTCCATATTTAATCTAAACTCTCACACAACAAAGCTCTTAGCCTCATATCTTTCTGCCAGAAAATTCGTTGTGCGAAAAAATTCTTCTGTCTCAGAAACCCACGCCATAACCGCGGGTGTTCCCCAAGGCTCCATTTTAGGGCCAATTTTATATCTGTTATATACCTCAGATATTCCTCAACCCGTATATCCTAATGTTGTGATGCTGAATTATGCTGATGATACATTAATTTACTCTAGCAGCAAATTTGTTAAGGCTGCAAGAAACCGCATTAACAACTTCCTCTCTAACCTATCAACATACTTTAATAAGTGGAAAATTCACCTTAATCCAAATACAACGCAGCTCATAGTGTTCAAGGGCAAAAACGAGCACTGTACAAACAACACTAGACGCTGCCACAACAAAATTAAGATTCAACTGAACAACACTCTGATAAAACCCTCCAAAACCCTAAAATATCTGGGAATCACTTTTTCTAATAACTGGTCTTTTTCCTTCCACATTAAAAATTCCCTTCAAAAAGCCACAATTCAGCTTAATCTCTGTAGAAGAGTAATGTGGAAACCTAATAGTCTCTCTCACAAAGTCAAACTGCTCATTTACAAACAAATTATCAGGCCCACACTCACGTACGCGTGCCCATTGTGGTACCATATCACTCCCTCCCAAATGGAGAAATTACGAGTATTCGAAAGAAAATGCTTTAGGTATGTCTCTGGGTTACATCGTCGTCCTAACTCCTATAAGTACTATAGTAACGTCGAACTCTACAATACCGCTGGTATCGAGCGCCTCGATAGACGATTCCTCGAACTGTCTATCAAATTTATCGAAAACCTACAAAATAATCCCAATCCTAACCAGTTCAAATACTGTAACGTCCTACGCTTTTCCAACAAACAACCGGAGAGAAATACTCTATCTCTAACCCATAACTAACCTCATTCCACATCCTTTAATTCATAACATATATCCCATTAATTATAAAACTTTGCTTATGGCTTTATGAAAATCATACTGTAATCAGACTAAATTAGGTTAAGTTATTTATATAAGTAGGATTAAGTTTAGATTAAGTAAAGTTGAAAAAACAAATTCCTGGTTTTCTGGCCTTTTCCAGGAAGATAATACCACTAAATTTATAAACACGCATCTATCTTATATCTCATAAAATATTGTTTGGAAAATGTATATACTATTATAATAATTACATGTAAGCAATTGTTACAAAATTAATTTTAAGTCACTGTATTACTTAAATGTACGAATTCTAATTATGGTTAATAAATACAGTTTTGAAAAAAAAAAAAAAAAAAATAGTGAATATGAAAATATTTAGTTTTAATGGTATTTAAATCCGGACATACGGCCAGCGGTTCGGCCTCTGGAATGCTACTGATGATGCATACGGCCAGCGGTTCGGCCTCTCGATATGCTACTGATGGCGAAATAAAAAAAAAAAAAAAAAAAATGTGGCGAGAAGGCCGAATTTGGCGAGACAGGACATATGTGTCCTTCATCTTGTCTCTGACTTCTGGTCATCTTGCGATAACCAGAATCACCCACATCCGCGAGGATATTGGGCTCGGTCTCGCGGCACCTGAAAAGAGAAGAAAAAAAAGGGGGGTATCCAAGGATAGTGTGGACAGTGTTAGTCCAAGTGTTCTCTAACTACTTTTATAGAGGGATGGTGGGAAAGAAATCTTACAAGACCGGTAGGTCTTGGGTGCGGTAGTAAACGCAGATCACGTCTTTGGCGTCTGATAATCTGCTCTTTGGTCGGTGTGTATGTTTGTATTTGTGCCGTCTTGTACTGTGCGTTCGTGTGTTTGGTTTGTTAATTGTAGACCCTATGGGATGGGTCCAGAAATCCTCTATTATAGAGGGGAATGTTGTTGGGAAGGGTGCTTTCTTCAGTTTTATACTGAAGAAGAAATTGTGGGGGTTTGATCCGAAGAGATCGAGAGAGAGAAGGGTCAAGAACGCAAGAGTCCCGTACAAGTAGGTTCTCGCTGTTCTGAATGTTTTCGAGGTACTTATATGCTAATTGAAGCAAGTACTCGTCGATAGGGGTAATGGAGGCGCCTTCGTATAGGTGAGAGTTGGGGTAATGACGACCGTCAGGCCTTCTAGAATGATTGGTGCATCTTCTGAGGAGTTTCCTTTCGAAAACCCGAAGTCTTTCCATTTGAGCCGAAGATATGCAGGACCATATGGGAAAGGCGTACGATATTCCAGATCGGATTAGCTGCTTATAGCAGAGAAGCTTAACTTTGGTGTCAACTTTGTTCCTCCACTTCAGGATGTTGTGCAGTTGCTTAGACCGACCAAGGCCCCTTTGGAGAATGTGGGTCACATGTTTGATGAAATTCATTTTTGGGGTATAAGTGACCCCGAGATATTTCATCTTGTCCTGTGGTCTAATCGTAGTATCTCCCATTTTTATTCGAATATACTGTGAATATCGAGAGGTAGGTTGGGAGTGTTTACTACTCAGAATTATGGCTACTGCTTTGGATGGATTAAGTCGGATTTTCCATCGACTGTAATACTGATACAGTTCGTCCAAGTGACGGTTGAGTCGATTTGTTGCGAGGTTAGGGCCTTTGGTTGACGTGTACACCAGGACGTCATCCGCATAGCATATTTGGTTTACTCTCCCGTCCGCGGGGCGGGGAATATCGGAGGTGTAAATGTTGAATAAGATGGGGCCTAGAATGGAGCCCTGTGGTACGCCTGCAGCGGCGTGAAAAGTTCGGGAAAGCTTTCCATTCATTCTAACTTGGAAGGTTCTGTTTAGAACAAACTGGTAGATGATGCTACATAGCGTTCTACTGAGGCCAGTATTCAGAAGTTTAAAAGCGAGACCTTCGATCCAAGTCGTATCAAAAGCTTTTTCAATGTCTAGGCTTACCGCAACGGTGGGTTCCTTATTAAAGAGCCGCACGCAGACGTGGTTTTGAAATAAGTTAAGAGCCATAGTGGTGCTGTGCGCTCTTCGAAATCCGAATTGGAAATCAGGTATTAGGTGCCTGGCACTGACAAAGTTATTTAGCTTTTCGTATATGAATTTTTCATATATTTTGCTGATGCAAGTGAGAAGCGAGATAGGGCGAAAGCTTGAGGGGTGATACGTTGGTTTCCCAACTTTTGCTATTGGGCAAATAATAGCGTGCCTCCAAGCTTGGGGAAAGTACCCCATGTTGTAAGCATGGTTGAAGAGAATGGAGAGCTTTATAAAGAATAAGGCAGAAAGCCTTCGCAACGAGTGGTATGACATGTTGTCGATACCAGGCGACTTCTTAGGGTGTCGAGATTTAACCAGACTCTGTAGGGTATTTGGTGTGATGAAACCGTGACCATTATCACGTGTGTCATCGAAGTATGCACTGTTAGTTGGGTTAAAGACAACAATTGGCTCGTTGAAGTCGTCCAACTTACTGTGGACCTCTGAACTAACGATTGCATTAGTTTCCGGGTCGCACTGATGGCGAAATTGAAAAGCACTCCCCTTTTATAGTTTTTGGAGTTGACTTTTGTCAACTATTTTAATGTCAAAATTCCAAGAAGCGTACGGAAAGCTTGGCGTGCTTCGATTGGAATTTTGTTCCGAGAATTATTTTAAGGTTTTTGTTGAATAGATTCTGGGAAGGGAAATCATGAAATGCGTTTTGAATTTAGCATTTCATGATGTTAGGATTTTAGGGAATTGAGTCAATGTATGATGAATTAACTTTTGGTTAAATTCGTTGTACATGTGACTCAATATGGGATGTGGATGTGTTATGTGGAATTTGAGTCAATGTGCGATAATTAACTTTTGTTTAATTTATCGCTCATTGACTCGATATGAAATTTGGGTTTTTCGTTATGGGATTATGGATAGGATTTTTGATGTTGTTGGGGATTTAGATAGGAGTAGCGATTTAGGATCGCTACAATATGGATAGCAAGAGATGAGGTAGAGCCTTCTGAATTAAGTAGCCAACGAGTGCGGTTGTGTTTCGAACACAAAATTAAAGAAAAAAAAATTACTAATAACGGAGTTGAGAATCGTGTGCGTGTGCGGAAGCAAAGAAAAATCAAAGTAAATCAAAATCAAAAAGAAAAGTTCAAGATCATATTACAGAAATTTAAAGAAACAGTTTACAGTTTATAATTAACAACAGTTTACCACCAAAAAGGAACAATCAAAGTAAATCAAAATCAAAAAGAAAAGTTTAAGATCATATTACAGAAATTTAAAGAAACAGTTTACATTTAATAATTAACAACAGTTTATCATCAAAAAGAAATAATTAAAGTAAATCAAAATCAAAAAGAACAGTGTAACTTAACACTTAATAATTAACAACTGTTTATCATCAAAAAGGAATAATTAAAGTAAATAAAAATCAAAAGGAATAGTTAAGATAATATAAGAGAAATTTAAAGAACAGTTTACAGTTAATAATTAACAACAGTTTAAAGAAGAACAATAAAAAATTACAAGAAGACCAACAATAACTGATGTTTGATTTCAATAAAATTAAACTGGCCGAGATATTTGTCTGGAGGGGAGACCGGAGACAAAGAAAATACGAAAAAAGCTGAAGGTAAGCATTTAAAAGAATAAGAAGTATAAAAATTACGAACACCACGAAATTTATAATTCAATTGTTCCTCTCCTTTGAGTGTAATCATTTCTCACCTGAGAGTTTAACAATCATCATCATCATCATCGGCACTACAACCGGTAACCGGTCTTGGCCTTATTTAGCAAGCCCTGAGGCTTGTTAAATTTTCCATAATGATTTGTTTTTTCCGGGCAAGGTCATTAGTCTTGTGCCAGAGGCTCCCCGGCGGGGAATCGAACCCCGGTCTCCCGCTTGACAGGCGGGTATACTAGAGTTTAACAATATCATGCTCAAAATCCGAATTCATTCACTTATGTAAAAAACGTAGTTGTACAAAATTTGTTGAATTCAATTTAAACACTACCACTATAAAAAATGTTAATTGTTTGAAGTGTCTCTCCATCATATTTGATTATAAATTTAATTTTAAGGATAATTGTATTTATTTAAAGAAACGTTTACCTGTCAAAGTTAATATAATTAAATACTTATCTTCAAAAATATCTATGCAATTATTAATAGCCTAATAAATTTGTCTAAATCTATATTACAATCAAAAATAGACTATAGTTTACCATCATCTTTGGAAGTCATCACAACACCTTAGCACGCTGCCGTTAGAAGCTGCATAAGAGCCATACGTTCACCACCCATCATTAACATTTTAACCGAAATTCCCCAATTAACGGACAGAATCGACTTTCTCACGTTCAAAATAGTCTTTAAAATCAATTCTTCATATAAAACATCCATACATTCTGAAGTTAAGAATGCTTTGAATCAAAAGAATTCCAAAGGATTCAATCATCCTTACGGAACATCATTAAGAATATGCTGCACATTCCGAACGGTATCCGAAGATGCCATAAATGTGTTGGCCGGGAGAAAACGACTCGACATTGCAACTAAGGAAACCGCTGCTTTGCATGAGAACTCACAAGAGAATCGCCGCCGTATGCGGTTACAATTAGGGCACTCAAGCCTAAGAGAATGGCAACGAAGGTGGGATTGTTCCCCCCAATGAAGATGGACCTGTGGTGTAATGAAAGTTGATGGCTCGAGGACATGGATTCAATTTCTTCCCACTGTGTTCGCCGACACGCCACAAAACTGTTCCAAAAAGGATGTTCACGTAGTGAATTAAAAGAAAGAAATGAAGCACATCGATAATGTTTATTATACGAGTGTTGCCTCTTATGTTTCGGGATTTGGCAACCCTAGTGTTGCAATCCGGCAATTGACAACTCTGTCGTAAAGTTGGACATTTTTGAGGTTATACGCACTCAGAACGTTTTGACATACGAGCGCTATTTGTGCTGTTTACAGTAACTTAAAAGATTCATCTCGGCCCAAAAATGGAATTAAATCGTCAACATTTTCGTGCGATTATTTTTTACAACTTCCGGCGTGGATTAACTCAGCAACAGTGCATGGATGAACTTAATTCAATTTTTGGCGATGAAGCTCCATCAAGGACCAGTGTTTATCCTGGTATGGTGAATTCAATCGTGGTCGTAGTTCACTCCAAGATGAATTTCGTGAAGGTGGTCCAAAATCAGTTGTTGTTCCGAAAACCTTTGATGCTGTGCGCGAACTGATATTGGAAGATCGTCATGTGACCTATCGTGAGATTGAGACAACCTTAGGCGTTAGTGGGATCAGCATACATTCAATATTGCATAAACATTTGACTGTCAAAAAAATTGGTTCGCGTTGGATCCCACGCAATTTGTCAATCGCCCAAAAAAAGGCTCGTGTCAATTGGTCGAAAGAAATGCTCAAAAAATACGGTCGCGGTGCTTCGAAACACGTCTATGACATCGTGACAGGTGATGAATCGTGGATTTACGCGTATGAGCCCGAAAGTAAACAGCAGTCGACTGTCTGGGTGTTTCAAAATGAGCCAAATCCAACAAAAGTTGTTTGCGCACGAAGCACTTCCAAGCAAATGGTCGCCTGTTTTTTCGAAAAAACTGAACATGTCGCAATCGTACCACTAGAACAACGCAGAACAGTCAATTCTGAGTGGTACACAACCATTTGTTTGCCAGTTGTCTTCCAAGAAATCAGGAAAACCAACCGCCGAAGACGGATCACTCTTCACCACGACAATGCGAGCTCTCACACATCGGCTGCGACAACTGCATTTTTGAGCACCCAAAACATCGATTTGATGGGTCATCCGCCATATAGTCCTGACTTGGCACCGAATGACTTCTTTTTATTCCCGTACGTAAAAAACAAACTGAGAGGTCAACGTTTTTCGACATCTGAAGAAGCGGTTGCTGCATTCAGAATGCATGTGTTGGAGATACCTCAATCAGAGTGGCAAAAGTGCTTCGACAATTGGTTCAAACGCATGCAAAAGTGTATAGATCTTCATGGGGAATATTTTGAAAAACAATAAAGTGATTTTCGATGATCAATATTTGTTTTTGTTCTCTAATCCCGAAATATAAAAGGCAACCCTCGTAATCTTATTTCGGTTTACTTTTTTTTAGTTTTCACAATTCGTCATAAAAATAGCATAACTTTTACAATTATTAAGCACCGGATGACACTTGCAACTTTATTTTACTGGTGTTCTTGTTATTTTACAAATTGAAGTTAACAACTAAACTTTTGCCACGCGACGACCTCGACACCGATTAAGAATTTTATTGGTTTGAACTGATCGCACTTTCGACTTATCATCCGACTCGTCCGAATAATTAAATCTGACTCGTCTTTAGCTAAAAGAAATTGAGCCAGCCTCAATGCCTGCGATGGGTTTCCACGCACACCATCGCAGGAGAAACAACCCTTCGGCCATTCGTGACCAATGGGAAACGATCCGCGTCCCATTGAAAAGTTCTTTATAGATATCGTTGCCACTGGAAAAATGAATGTCTTCCTCTTGGAAGGAAGGACAACGAACGCGCGTTGAAGAGAGGATAGAAGCAGAAACCTGCAGCTGTTCAAACATTAATTGAAAACGCTACTATCATAACGATAGAGGGTATATTGTATATACCGAAATGGGATCTAAATGCCCAAGTGCTAAAATGCGCCTTTGTTTGAACAGGTAAATGCAAATACATTAGGATTGCCCATGCAGCCGATCCGAGGTAATTGGTTACATAGGCATCGATTTGCGTGACGTGATCGTGGGATCGGTTATTGCTTGAGAAAAGCAAACACAGAAGGATTTCTGTGAGCATGATTGCCTTGAATGCCGATAAGGGGACTGTGGAAGTTTTCCTAATGGTTGGCAATGGGCATGGGTGCCGATCAGGGGACACGAATATGTTTTGGTTGCCACGGCAAGGTAGTAATCTTTGCCGTGGGTTTATGTTTTCAGGTGTGACCGCTCGAAGGAGGCTTGGAACAGCCCTTAAAAAGGTAAGCTGCCTATGGGGTATTTATGTCGGTTATCCGTGGTGATAACCGAATTGATTTCAGCAATTTGGTTGGCAGTTAATGCCATTGCAAGATCGTGTAATCTTGCCAGAAATTCAACTCTCAGGAAAGTTGTATTTGCTGATTATGGTGGGGTTCGAGCGATGCGTGGCTTTTCGGGCCCTGAAAAGCCCCACAGACCCACACCATGATACCTGATATAAAAACGTGGGTAAAAAAAAACATGGCGACCTGAACTACCACCTCACTCATCTGATATCAGGACATGAATGCTTTTGGCAATACTAGCACATGTATAAGCATGTCCATCATCCATAGGCTACTGTGGGGGTAGATGGTCTGTGCGTCGGCACGGACGCTAATTCTACCATCCACCCACTACTTCCTCTAAATGTTCCACTGCTAAACGACAGAACGATGTCCAAGGAAAGGTACAACGCACCGTGGTTGATGGTTAGTAACTGGTTCTTACCTTATTGTTCGACACCCAACGATCTTATTGTTCAACAAAAATAAAACACTAATTTTGACTTAGAACTTTACAATACACTAATTTTGACTGTTAGTAACAACGTTTTATTTGAGGAAAGTTCAGATAATTGTACGGCACTGACATTCAGTGTAACAATCACACTGGTAGAGGTTTTGTTTTTATCTTAATCGCGTCCGTTTAGTTAACGCAGGTTTACATCAATTCACTGGCAAAAAGAGTTCATTTGGTTTATTTTGTGTATGGCGACACTAGTGTTATCATTCATTAATAGTTCTATGTTATACACTTTTCATAAGTAAAGGAGAAATTAGCGCACTCGACTCCGCGAAGGGACACACTCAGGGGTGTACACTTTCGTGCCCACGCAACAGGGGATGATAAACGGCTCGATTGATCCGTTCTGTGGTTGTGATACGACTCAAAGATTCAACTCTCGTTTGGGGTGAGTTTGGTGGAGTGGTGAAAAGGAAATGAAATTTTCCTTTTGAGATCCACCAATCAGAGTGGATCTCCGGTACATAGATCCTAACGAGGGCGTGTCCACTTACGCGCAGATCACTTTGTTTGCTCGTGACGTTAGGATTGCCTATGGATGTGTTTGGGATGATTACACAATGGCGGTTGTGTTTACATCCACGTTGATTGTGTATTGCATCCATAGCAAGTCAAGAATCAAACTCCAGTGTGAATATTTACACTGGCAAAGAATTCGGCTCTTCGCAGCTAGGCGCGAGTTGCGCTATGCTTTCTAGGTTGAATAAAAGCCGCCCTGGGTACGGATACACTATACAAATCTGTCGCGCACGTGTGGGACAGCAAACGCAGCAGACAAGGGTTCTGCTGATTGTTTCTATAATCCATTTCGGTTATCTAGTATGGCAACCGAAATGTTATCTTTTAAGAACAATGCTAAGATGCATTGATGTATGCGGTACTGGCGTACTGATTTCTTCAATGAAAAATGATATACCGCATTAATTGCGTGAATGTCCTTGATGGAAAAATGCTTGAGGGTGTTAATGCGCTTGCATAAGCGAAAAACAATGAGGTCTCTAGAGCTTTAGGGCAGGAAGAGTAGGAGGTAAGTGGAAAAGGTAGCAGTGGCGTCATTAGAACCGCCACCCTGCCTTCCTCCGTAATCGCTCCGCGTGCGATTACTCCAACTATCTTGGCATTTATTTTCAATTCAATGCACTCTACAATTACTTTTACCACAAATACCTAACAAAAACTCAGGCTAACCTAATAAATGACCCAAACAGGTTTTTACAATTTATCAATCACAGACGTAAACCCGATGATTATTCCACCTCCCTCTCTTATAACTTGGAAACCTCAACGGATTCACACGAGATTGCGAACCTCTTCGCCTCATTTTTCAGACATTCCTTCACTGACGACTCTTTCATTCCCGATTTCACCAATTTCAATTACATACCAAATTTCTCCCATGGCCAAGTTTTTTCGCTATTTATAGATCTGCCCACGATAGAAAACAAACTAACCTAGCTCGAACCCGAATTCACCCCGGGTCTGATGGTCTCCCGACGATATTCCTTAAAAAATGCTCCTCCGTTTTTTCTCCCCCTCTTTCGATCTATCGCTCTCTCAAAGTGAGTTTTCTAATATTTGGAAAATATTGTTTATCACGCCTGTGCATAAAAAGGGAGCCAACGGTGATATCTCAAACTATTGTCCCATCGCCAAACTCTCCCACATCCCCAAAGTGTTTGAAAACATTCTCTACCAAAGGTTACGCTTTCACTACAAATCCCTAATATCACCCAGGCAACACGGCTTTCTGGGTGGGAGATCTACCACCACTAACTTAGTCGAATTTACCTCCCAACCACTCCCAGCCCTAGAGAACGCCAACGAGCTCAACGGTGTTACTACGGATTTTACTAAGGCCTTCAATAAAATTTCGCACAGACTGATACATTTCAAATTACCCACCTTGGGCATCGAAGCCGCATTAAAAAGGTGGATTTCGTCATATTTGAGTAACCGGTTCTACAGAGTGCGTTTCAGATCCGTTCTCTCAAACCCTTTCCGTGCTACCTCTGGAGTTTCCCGAAACGCGTCGAGGAGTGGCGGCGATCTATCAACACGTGGTCAATTTGGTTGCGAGTGGCTCCATCAGGCGATATCCAGGTGGGTTTGTCTATATATCTTTATATATATCTTTACGCGGAAACCTGGTACTCGCACCGACCAATTTCCTCGATGCTGCCAGTTCGATTACTCGTAGTCCGTTGTCATTAGGGTTCTCATGAAAACTATGGGAACCTGCGTAGTGCCTGAAAACCGACTCTCGACTTATTTTCGCATTCAAATCACCAAAAACGGATCCAACGGATGGTGACGAAATCAGCATCAGTACACGATACTCGAAACTGAAAAAGTAATGGCCACTGAGATAGGTTTGTTGTCCGAATGTATCATCATCATCATCGTTATCATCGGCACTACAACCGGTAACCGGTCTTGGCCTTATTTAGCAAGTCCTGAGGCTTGTTAAATTTTCCATAATGATTTGTTTTTTCCGGGCAAGGTCATTAGTCTTGCGCCAGAGGCTCCTCGACTGGGAATCGAACACCGGTCTCCCGCGTGACAGGCGGGTATACTAAACACTATACTATCGAGGAGCCTGTCCGAATGTATGCCGATCGATAAAACAAGAAAGGCTGATTGCTATTGTGTAGTCAAAACGAGTATATCATCTGTTTCTTGCGGTGAAGTTACTACATGGGCTAAAAAGTCCCGAAATCTTTCAATAGGTGGCGTCACGGCAAAATGAAGATGTCTCATTTCCAGAGGCTCATCTGTCACTTGTTTATATATGAAGTTTCATGACATTTCGTCGTTTGAGTGATGCTTACTACGCCTTCATAAAAAATGGAAAAATAGGAAAATCGCATCGAGACGGAGTTTGGAGCAGAACAGGTGAAGTTGAAGTCTGTTGTAATATAATATTGTGTAATTGTCATAATGTTGTTAAATTGGAGGATTTTGTATGGTTTTATGTTTTATGTTGTTATATCTTAATCGGGGTCCTTAATGTTACCCGATTCGGGTTTACGTAATGAATTACGGCTTACCTGGGTCTTGCTGGTCCTTCCGGATCGATTTTTCCTTCATCCTGGTTTTACCGATGTCACCCACTGATGGTAATTGTCTCCTTACGCCATTAGCAATAAAGCACAGAGATTATGCTTATGGCATATTTGTAATTTTAACTTTATTTAATTTTGTGCTTTATAAGTTAATTGTCACTTTGTACTTAGGTAAGTTTGTCCTTCTGGATTTCTAATTTAAGTGTCACTTGGTACTAGTTTAATTTTGTCCTTCTGGACTTATAATTTACATTTAACATATTATTTTTTCCGTACCGGTCTCACCACCAACCACTTTCCTGACCGCCTCAGTCGATTGTTTCTATACCACTCCTCTATAGTTTCATTTTCCTCCCCGAACGAAAACTTTTATCTTTCGTCCTGCAGGATATCTCCTCTGTTCTGCATGACCCTTTTTCGCCGTCGCCGCTTCCTTTCATCTTTTTCGGCGTCGGTTCAAGAGGGAAACACAAAAGGACAATCAGCAAAGGATCTTGCTAATGTCCATTTATGATCCTCTCTCTGGGTGCTACGATAAAACGAGCGTGTGGTTCGTTTTTATGGTGCTAATTGCTTGGTTAGCTTGTGGGGTTACGAAGTATGATTAGCAACGTATGGCGCGGTTTCCCCAACTGTTCCCACGTAAATTGTTCGCCGAGGAGAATCAGTTAAATAAAACGCACTGGATTGTTGCTTCGATGTGCTCCGTTTTTATTGTTCTGTTTTTTCTTAACTTAACTTAGCACTTATAATTAATTTTTCTAAATTGAATTATATACATTTTCTTTTTTATTCTTTTTCAAGGCGAGCGACAGCGTGATCGACCACGAGGGAGATAGGATAGCGACTGCCTGAATTAAATGTACGCGATACAGGATAATTTTGCTACGGTGCGGAGTGAATGTCACCGGTGGTGGATGTGTAACGACTGCCTTAAAAAGGTCGTGAAGTTAGATTGACTCTGAGCGGCGGCGTGACCAACCGCGATGATAATTGAATAGCGACTGACTCGAATTAGGGATGAAGATGGGATTCGATTCCCCGTCGGGGAGCCTCTGGCGCAAGACTAATGACCTTGCCCGGAAAAAACATTATCATCATTATGCAAAATTTAACAAGCCTGAGGACTTGCTAAATAAGGCCGAGACCGGTTCCCGGCTGTAGTGCCGATAATGATGATGATGATAATGATGATGGGTAATTTAATGTTTGCACACAGGACAACCAACAGAGACCATACTTCTGCTCTCTAATTGCCACGCCCGTCGATGTGTGGTGAATACATCGGTTAATTCAATAGCCGACGAACTTGGGAGAATGAGAAAACAGAAACACAAAGTACTATGATCTCGGGGTGCGTTTGGTTGTGTGTGCATGAATCAATGCAGCTTTGAGGATAACCCATTGACCTAATTCGGTGAATATGGTGATCCCCGAGTACATTGAACTGTAGGTAGACAGAACTGTGAAGGAGAGGAAAATTTAGCTGGTGCTATTCACCCGCGAAAGAGATCTTTGATCCCAGGCGAATGGATGATCTGCGGAAAAGCCGAAGTGACGCCAAATTGGCTAGGGTAATTTATAGTGAGAACTAATTAGATATTTCGATAAATTCCCCAGCGGTTGCATGAGTATGCAACAGTGTCGTCCGCTTCGACTTGTTCTTGTAACCGGCATGATGTGATCTCCGGTGAAAATCTCATGGGGTGGCAAAAAGGTAGCTGAATTCAATTCTGCATTATCTGCATAGAATAATGAATTCAGCTATGCTTTATTTTACAGGTAAAATAGCTGAACGGTGGGATAGGGGATAATGTGACGCGCTGTAGGCGGTCGACATTAAGTTGGAATTGTGGGTTGCTTCTCCATGTAGTACTACATGGAGAACCAACCCACAAGCTGAAAGGAAAGCGAGCTTGTCTGTGGGAATCGGTTTGGCTAAACCATCCTTTCATCATCGTCATCATCGGCACTACAACCGAGATCCGGTCTTGGCCTCATTTAACAAGTACCGAGGCTTGTTAAATTTTCCATAATAATCTGTTTTTCCGGGCAAGGTTATTAGCCTTGCGCCAATAAAACCATCTTTTACCGAGTTTAAAATTAGCCGCCGTACATTTTATGATTCTTACCAACTTTACTTGAGAGTTGGTCATCTGGTCCGCAGATTTGGGTCCAGAGGAAATTGCGTGTTGAATATCTGGTTCGGATTTCACGTCTTGGATTGATGTTGAATTCAATATGGGCAAATTGAACGTTTAGTTCAATTTGTAAACGTTCAATTTGTTTAGTATTGAATTTGATATGGGCCCGTTTAATGTATGAGCCAATGCTAGGGCTTGGGGGTGCTTCATCCTTTTAGTGGATGATTTTGTGTATGCTGCAGCTAATTGGTGGAGACTGGCTCCAAAGAGGTATGTATTAACGGCTGGGTGGTTTTGGGCGTAACAAGTCAAAGGAGGTAAGAAGTGACCTATGACAAAGATTTACAAAAAGTGCTTCGGCACCCTCAGATCTGCTTCGATCGCCCAGCCTTTCCATCGATGTACATTTATAGCGTTTAAAACGATAGTGAAGAACGTGTGATTCGAACCGACGCTGTGACCGTTAGAATCACTAGAAGATCGAAACAATGCTCAACACATCAGACCACTGCCGCGTTTACGAATTCGATCGTTACTCACAAGTATTATACATTCAACTGATGTGGAATTGTTATGTTATCGTTATAGTATATGGCTCTGACGATTTTTGCTTATTCGAATTACTTTCGGTGCTCTGCACTATTTGCTTCTACAGTGCATTGTGTTTATCTGTTAGCAACGCCACACATTCATTGCCAATAAGTGTGTTTCATATTATATTTCGTATCAAATTTTGTCCGACGTCCCCTTGGGATAGTCCTGTGACGACTTTTCCTTATGCTACTTGAATCTCTAAATCTTCTTTTTGAAGGCTGGCGTTTTCATAGTGCCACAGTCTCCTGGAAATCGGATTGGGGCATTATTTTCACCCGGAATTCTTTATCTCAAAGGATATGTTGCGGATTCGGAATTATATGCTCGGGGAGAATCTAGTACGTACATCGTCTAGTATACTCCTCGACAAACATATTCACCACACCCGCCCGCAACTCGATGACAGTGCACGATCAACTGTCAATCAATGATCAATGTAATTGGATTTGAATTGGGTTTTAATTTGCGGACAAAAACATGTGCCTTTTGCTGTAGTTACTGCTCTGATAGTTGTGATTCAGATGATAGTTTTGCATTAAATTTATATAATGAACTAAAACAAGGAACGTTCTATTTATTATCCTGTGTAATTCGTTTTAATACAACCCATCAACCAAATGTCAAAGTGATCATCACTGCATACGGAGGGACAAGCAAGTTCATCAAATACCATTCATCGCGGGAACTTCAAGCCGGAAGATTGTCAAAAAAGGTATTGCTGTTCCTTTTTTAATCTAAACCTATATGGTTTCAGGCATCGTGGTTTCGGACGCCATTGCGTCAACCCATCAGCAACGTGCACCACATCTTTGGATATTCCCCGACGACTTTTCTCGTTCGGCGGAACACCACAAGGATCTCGACCAACGACATTTCTCGCTCGGCAACGAGATATCGCACGGGATAATATCATGCCACTTGGTCCAACCTTAGAGAGGTTACCATATCGCGCAACCTATATCATGATGTGGTGGTATTTTAACCGGGCGGCCATAGTTAGTATTCATCCTACACTAGTTCATTGACCATGCTTCGGAAAATGATCCGGGATTTCTCCCAACCACTTCACGGAGCTTATAGCATGATGTGATGGTATCTCACAGGTCGACTGAATATTGTGACTCACCTATGCAAAGTAAGTAAGCGAGCAAACAATATTGTGACATTTTACAGACATATACTCTTTGTCAAAATGCCAAAAATAAATCAATTAAAAGGTTTAATCGATTATTCATATGAATGCTTAAATTTGAGATGTCCGCACCGACCATTAATTATTTCATTTTTAAAATGCAAAAACCTTTTTAATTTACAATTTATGTTTATGAAATCTGCATTCAAGCTCTCGTTACCGCTAATTAGAGGTTATATCCCCAACCACAACGAATAACCCATTCAAATGTCACATTCAATAAAAGCCGTACCGTCATAAGGCCCTCCTCCTCACAGAATGAATCCCTAATTAAAAAATCGTAGCGGACTGTCACCAACTTTACAGCCATAATGCTTCACGGTGAAGTAAATTTCGTATCCGACTAATTAGCACGTCGAAATGCTCATGGCCACTGCAAGTGAATCCGTTCTTAAATTGATAATCCGGGTGGGTTTGCAATTCAATTTCGCACCATGACATGGTGCTCTAATTAAACAGCTCACCTAGCCATAGACACAGACGCCAGTATTACGCACGTTATGCCCTTGTAGTTTTATAGTTGGACATTCAACAAATTCCCTGATACAACAAAAATACTACAAAGGATGTCCTTACTTTCCTTGAACTCAATTAAATTCTGGAAGAGTGAGACAAAGTAAAATCTATTTTCGTCCTGATGTCACATCTGTAACTGATTTTATTCACATCCTAAGCCAGGGATCATCTTATTTAGCACATAAAACGGCACAATCGATGCCATCTCATGGAGGACGTCTGCAATGACTATTTAGGATCAAAATGGCTATCAAATATCGCTATACCCTTCACATAAAATATTCTATTCGACTGGCTTCAAATGGATATAAGGATTTCAGAAGATATTCCAAACGCGCAACAAGTACACTCTAATTGAGAATGCAGGGGAATGAAGAGTTTAACTATACGCTGATAAAATAGCTGGTTTCGAAGTCCGTAGCAACAAAGGGGGGACACCGACAATTTCACTGCTGACAACAACACATCATTTATAATGCAAAATATTGAGATATATTCAGCCTCTTAGTCAGTTTTCTTTATTTACAACGTCCCTCCCTTTGTCCTTTTCCTGCATAACAGTGGAAGAGCTTTCTGTGGCCGAGTTTAATGGTTTTCTAGGGTAATCACCTCTTATGCTGCCATTGAAATACTTAACCCCGGTAATGTAATTCAATATTTGACTGTTATCTGAGAAAAAGGCAAATGCTGAAAGTATGGGTGAAAGAAGGTTGTCAGAGTATGAAAGAAGGAGCATGGTCGTACATTGGGTTTGTACAGCCAGAGACCATTCGAAAGAAAGTAATGACACAGGATGGGCTTGCGGGCAAAACGAAGGAAAAATATAGTCACATTGATTGCAAATAACTATGACTGTGGCGAAAGGAAAATGGCCCAGCACATTGGGCTAAATTGGCCTGAAATAAGAGATACAATCAAAGTAATCACTGCTTGATCATTAGTACGCGATGTACTCTCTTCCAGTACCTACCCTAATACCTTTATAATTGCGATCAAATAGAAAGTGGAAAAGGAAACACTGAGGCAAAAGGAAATAAATCCCAGTCAACCAATGTAAGCGTTCTTTTCTATAAACAACATATTTTTTAGTACAATAGCTTAACAGGGACCCGATACCAAGAAGTGTAACCCTCGTATATGTTCAAATTATGCGAGTCAAATCCAATTTGTGGGAATTGGCTGTCTATCGATTGTAGGTAGTTATAACTGTTTTTGGAACTGACTTAGCGAAACCTCTGTGAATTGTAATATTAGTAATATTAGTTTAGGGAATAAGAAATCCACCCCCGCTTGATAGAAACTTTGACGTGAGGCAGGGACTTAAAATACGATGAATCACTCAGGCAAATTAAATTACAATTAAAAATTAAATTACAATGAACTACAATCAATCACGCATAAGCTTCCCGTAGGGTTACCCATGTCAGACAGGCTAGCGAGGAGTAAAACATCACCATATCTGACACGAGGTCAAGTCAGAGCAGTAAGCAGACCATACCATATGAAAGCAGGACTCTGATATGGCGGACTATTTGAAACCCCAAAACTGGTGGGAACATGATAAATATACACAAAACAATCCCACAAGAAATCCGGTAGGCGCAGGTTTGATGAACCGACACTATCATAAGTGAACAAATCATCAAGAAAACACCGATTCGGCAAAACGAAGACGTAGGGAAAAACGGAAAAAGCGAGATATACGCGTTGGCACGTGAAATGTTCGAACGTTATATAAACCAGGCGCGATACAAACAGTCATAGAGAACGTGAAACAATATAAAACGGACATCGTCGGGCTAGTTAGCACACAACATTAGTCGCAACTCGAAACATGAGAAGCAGCTCACACCAGTCACAAATCCAACCATGATAAGGATAGCCGACATGAATCGCAAGTCCAACCACGATAAACATAGATTACCCTTATCTCCGGAAAATTCCATTTGCATCATTCCATTTGCACCAGCGATAAGCTCTCCTTGTTAAGATAATATAGCTAGTATAAATAAGATGGAAAACCTAGGCTAAATGCTTTCTCGTTTTTGTAATCGAAAGAATAAAATGAAGTATCGGTCAGTCCCTGTGTCTGCTGGCAAAAGAAAATATTTTTTTTTTTTATTAATTTAAAGGGAAGGTATTAAGTCGCTTCAGGAAGTCTGACCGCCAAACCAAGGAATCGTGTGGAGGTACTGATGCACATATCCTCGGAACAGGCTTCATCATAAGCAATAAGATTACGACCTATGTATGTAAAAGATGTGCGATTTATTAATGACCGAAAGTTGACGATAAAAATACAGGGCCCACGGTACAATAATGTACTTATAAACGTACACGCTCCAACCTTAGAGGAAGTAGTTAATAGGCTCTCATCATTCGATGTTAAAATCCACCTCCAAACCTACAGATGCAATATAGATCAACCGAACCAATGGAAGCGGATAGTTCCCAAACTATCGACGAACAGAGGGAAGCAACAACAGTTGTAGTATTGTGGCGGTTCTACGAGCCACACAATCCACTATTGGCCGAGACGTCGTCGTTCCACCAAGGAATACACTCACCTATAGATAAATTACACGTGCCCACAGACACGTGTCCTAAAAAGGCCTCCACCACACCTGAAACAAAGGTAACATACATCCGGGAGACAACAACCCGACAAACATTGCCTTACCAAGGACATTTAACGCATCGTCCTAAATTCCTGAAAATAATTCTATACATCATACAGGCATCGTAAATTCGAAAACCTTATCGGCGTTCCCTGCAAACATGCAAACACAATCCGAGCCTCGCCGCTAGCTAAGATACGGGACACAAATACCATTGTATACCGAAATTCCTTATAGCACCATTGCCCTAATTGCGTTGCAGGCTATTAAGCAGCTACACAATAATCCTATGATGCTCCTTTGTTCATTCCTTTTTTCTCAATTCCCTTTTCCCATGACCTTCGCTGCATTAGAAAACAATGGATTTATTAGCGCACTTGCTATGATCAACCAGAGAGATCCTCGCCAATTCACCACGACAAAGAGAAACTTCACGTTTCTCTCGGAGAAAGAAAACTCACCACGCGTCCCTCGAGGTTAATGCTTGAGTACAACAGTCGATATAGAACGCATTCGAGAGACAGGATCTGCGCAACACCACCGTCGCGATAGTTAGTCCTCAAGTAACATTCAAGTTTTCGTGTGTCGTCGCAGTCAGAATTGTTAACGAAAAGTAAATCAACCACCAAAGGTCGCGAGTGTGTCGAGTGTAACGTGTCGGCGAGTAATTAAGTGCTATATTAGTTAACACTTTTGTAAAATCGCCACGGGCGATCCAGTGTGGTAAATCCTGGATTTAACAACAATAAAATAAGGAAAAATATAAAACAAACCTTTCGCTGTGTTTTTATTAAAGTGCTGCATCCGCTCCGTTGTGCCTTCCTGTGAACGGTGTTCGGCGGAACACTGCACCGTCATCATCAAACATTCAAATCGACCACAAATCCGCCAAATTGGTGACCGCGAAACGCGAGTCGATAGAAAGTGAACACGCGAAAGTGAACAACATAAACGCAGACAGTGACGAACCGATTCGTAGAAAAAAAGAAAGAAATAGTTAACACGCGATAAAACAAAAGTAAACACACAAAGTTAAGCACAAACATAAACGGAAGTAAAACTACAGCGCGTCACGCTCGTGAAAACCAATACAGACACAAACACATAAGAACAGTGACGAAACATAAACAAAACAGTAGCAGTGAAAGTGCCAGTGTGAAGCGACGCGATAGCAGCCATCCTCGCCACGAAGCAAGACCCATCTCGACGCCCACGGAAACAGGACAACAACAATGCAGGAAAACCCCAAGTTTTTTTAAAACAATTTTCGTCATCAAACATTCGAATCATCATCAAACATTCGAATCGACCACAAATCCGCCAAAGTATCCCACAACTTAATATAATAATAATATCATGGTATTCAATTAACATAAAGCAGTTATTATTCATATATCCCATATTCATATGATACAATTAAAATCACATATCCAATTAACATAATACAATTAATGTTCATATCGCACACGCTGCGATACTCATAATATTCATTTGAATACCCTCGTTATTTGCCCACCTATGGCGCATTCTCACTTCCCAAGCTGCACGCTATCGTATTTGCACTTTTTTGCTGTGTATTCAAAAACAAACACTGGAACTGGCATGAGACATTTTCACACGCTATCATATTGCAAATGCATTTTTTTGCTTCACTTCCGAAAACAGTTGTCATACCATACGACACTGCTGGTGCCCTCAAACGCAATTGGCGCACCTTTTAACGCAGCCTCCGCCAAGGTGCTGAGATCTGTAAAAACCAGACATAGCGACGAAACGCAATTCGATTAAACGATACTAATGGCTTGGGCGTGCGCCATTTTACTTTAATTGGTTCAATCGAATGCAAAAATCAATTGAGCAATACAATACTGACTTTTCGCCCAGTCGAGGAGTGCTCATCGCTGTCCACAACAGCCTCGGGTCGTCACTTGTCGCTTTCCCTACTTCTTTCAAGCTGGACTTTGTGACTGTCAAGATCACTCTTCCTCGGAAATCAATCTTTATCATGTGCTTCTATATCTTGCGATCCCACCCTATTGAAATTTACGAGCTAGCTCTTAATGCTATCGACTTTATAATCGAGCTGAGTAATTGCGAAGACGACATAATTATCTTCAGAGATTTTAATCTTCCACAACTCAATTGGGCTTTATCTGACGATCATTCGCACTTCACCTCCCACCCCACCTCGGCCAAGGAATCAATGAAGAGACCTTCATTGATCGACTAGATGATTCTTGTCTCTGTCAGATCAGCAACGTTCGAAACCTCTTGGGTAGGCAGCTTGGCATCATCCTTACAACAGACCCTATCAGTACATCTATCTCACCCAGGCCATTCGTCCTTATATCTATAGACCACCACCACTCCCTCTTCTCGTAACCTTCTTCCGAGTCCACTCACCACCGTCCGGCCCCCTCCCAATCACTACGCCTACGATTTCTTTAGCGCTAATTTTCGCCTCATCAACGTCTACCTAGGCCGCCTTTCGTTCAACTACGATCACCTATCCGTTGAAGATGCCGTCACCTACTTATATACCGAAATCTTTTACTCTATTTCCATGTTCGTTCCCTACTCCAGAAAAAAAAATAACATCAACCTCTTCACCTCCATGGTAAAATCACAAGCTTCGTTCCCTACGTAATAAAAGGAATAAGTTATGGACCATCTTCCGTCTGAATCGAACTATACCTGACTAGTCCAACTTTCTTGGCTGTTACCTCCAATTCATGGAACTTTTCTACACCCTTTATCGCAACTATATTACCAAAACTCAGACCAATCTCAAAAATGACCCCAAAACCTTCTTCCAGTTTGTCAATCATAAACGTAGATCCGCCGGGTACCCCATATCTCTTACCTTAAACTCTCATACCTTATCTGATCCTCTTACTATTGCTAACTTTTTCGCCACTCACTTCAATCAGTCATTCACTAATTACCCCATTTATTCCTGGTGCGTCATACTTCAACTGCCTACCTAACTTTTCCCTCTTCTCCACAACTCCTTTGATCCCACCCCCCCCCCCCCCCCCCTGATCATTAATCTCTCACTCGTTCAAGGCGTATTCCCCTACACTTGGACAACCTCCTTCATCTCCACCATCCACAAGAAGGCTCCCAAAAACAGAGTCGCGAATTACCGCCCCATCGCCAAACTGTCCCATTTACCAGATTCTCGAAAGCATTCTATATGAATCTCTTAGTTTTCGGTGCAAATGCATCCAGGTTCGTTGAGTTTATTTCCTTTACACTCTCAACACTAAAGCACGGTAACGGCGTGAACATGGTAAAGCATTCGAAAAAATCCCACACAATTTAATCTTCTTCAAATTAGCCGCGCTCGGTTTCGAACCTGGATTGCTGAAATGGATTTCTTCCTATCTAAAGTATTGACTTTATCCCGTTCGGTTCAGGTCCATGATATCCAACCCCTTCCTTGACGCCTCTGGGGTCCCTCAAGGAAGCCAATTGGGCCGTCTCCTATTTATACTTGCCACTAATGGTATCGATAAAGTCATAAGAAATTCCAGCTTGTCCCCATAGACTGATGATACCTAGTTATACAAGACCATCGAGTCACCACTTATTCTGTACTGCTGCAATCTGACCTTGACAGGTTCTCGACTTGGTGTGTTTAAAAATTGCTTTGTACTTAACATCGCCAAATGCTATTCTATAACCTTTTTCCGTAAGCGTATTCACTCATCCTGACGTTTCTAAACCCTTCATAACCAACCCCTGACCATAGTCCAATGTATTCGAGATCTTGGGATCCTTCGCGACAGGGAGCTTAACTTCCCCTCTCACATTGATGAGACAATCCGGAAAGCCAACACTGCCCTCGGATTCGTGAGTCTAAGGAATTCTCTGACCCTTACGTTACTCAATCCCTTTATCGTATCCTCGTCCTTCCACTGTTTGAATATGACCAGGTATGGTCTCCTTATCACAAGATCCATATCTGTAGAATCGAAAGTATTCAACGTACCTTCCTTCGGATCGCTCTCCGAGGGCTAGGATGAGATATCCCCTTAATCCGTCCCCCTTACATTAACCGTCTCAAATTAGTCAACCTCAGAATCCTTGAGGAGCGCAGGGCCGTGGCTGACATAATATTCATTCAACGGGTCCTCTCCGGCTCGGTCGACTGCGTCTATCTCCTTGACTTAATTTCTCTGAACACAAACCCTCGAAATATGCATAATCCCCGGTTCATTGAGCTTTGGGTCAATTTTTAGTGATTCAGCCGTCATAACGTCAGTTCGAATCACACACTCTTCACTGTAGCCGCAAACACTATAAGCCTATCACGCTTACTTACTCATCCCAATGACACGTAATTCTCCACAACTCTATGTTTAAAAACACATCTGGGGATTTATGTTAAGATAACGATATAGTATACTGATAAGTCTCTCTTTGGTTGATAACAAAGTACGAGTAGTATAATAGAAAAAAAACTTCCGGGAGCAGTACAAGCCACACATGAAAACCACCACATGAACGACAACTTGTAAGATTTCTCAACAGTGGGATATGCCAGAGACATGTTGAAAACTAGATCGATGAGAGACAATCGAAACCCTCACCTAACACAGGATGAAGTAGGATTCAATGGAGAAAATAAAGTCTATTACATGGGTGGCAGTGGTAAATATGCAACATTCGTGTGGAAAAGATATAGATGGGTACTTACTTGGCGAACCGACGAAGGTCAAAAAGGATTACAACCTAAAAACGGAAGTTCAAGGATCACGAAACCTACCAGACAGAGAGTTTGCGACAGCACAGTAACTAATGATGCTCATGTGGAAAATATGGGTCAAGGAATATGTAATCATGGTGGTATATCACACCCACCACATACTAGGCCTGTCAGCGACGCGTCACCCTATGCCCAGGAGAGACGTTGGCCAGATATATCGCACAACATCCAACACGTCTCATCGCAAAAAAGAAAACTAGAAATTAATTACCGCCAGCCGCTGGGTAATCAACAAAAAAAATGTATCGTGTAGATACTCGGGTAGACGCTGCACCGAGGCAACACTATGTCGATTCCCAGGTGACGCTAATTGCTGAAGCTCTAATTGCTCGAGCCCTAAATGCTCAATTCCTGATAAGATGTGGCCAACACAATAGTAGCACGTGCAGCAGATGCTCACTGCACAATGGGACATGGCATCAATGGCCATGTGGAAATAGTATAAAAGGCAAGATGTACGAGAGTGAGCTGAAAATTTCCGATCTTTTGACAGTTACTCACCAACATTTCAGCCATTTTGGTTGCGTAGTTTTTATTTGACAGTCGTTTGAGTGAGTCGATGTGAGTGTTTTTGTGAAAATGGACAAAATTGAGTATCGAGCTGTCATTAAATGTTTGTTTTTGAAAGGCAGTACCTAAATCAAATATGAGTTGGACTTTGTGCATGGGGATTTACACCATCATTTACCATAGTGAAATTTTGGGCAGCTGAATTTAAACGTGGCCGTGACAGCTTGGGAGACGATGAATGTTCGGGAGGTCCAGAAACTGCAACAACTGACGATAACATCGCTAAAGTTCACCAAATGGTGCTAGGCGAACGCCGAATTAAAGTGCAAGAGATAACAGGGGGTATGAAAATGTCCAAAGAACATGTTTGTCACATATTAAATCAAGATTTAGGCATGAGAAAGCTGTTCGGACGTTGGGTCACGTTACACCAAAAACATGTTCGAATGAACATTTTCAACGCTCTGTTGGTGCGGTTTAGGCTCAATAAATCCGAGTTTTGTTGCCGATTAATTACTGTCGATGAAACTTGGATACACCAGTATATGCCCGAAACAAAAATACAGTCAAAACAGTGGACTGCAAAGGGGGAATCGGCCCAAAAACAAAAAAACTGTTTTTTCGGGTGGGAAAGTTATGGCAACTGTTTTTTGGGGTAGTCATGGAATTACCTTAATCGATTATCTTAAAAAAGGAAAAACCATTTCAGGAGCATACTACGCATCAATACTTGACCAACTGAAGACAGAAATTGCGGAAAAATGGCCACATCTACAGAAAAGGAAAATCCTGTTTCCCAACCCAACGCGCCGTATCACACCTCAGCGGTTGCCATGGCGAAAATCCACGAATTACGGTTTGAACTGCTTGACCATCCGCCTTACTAACCGGATCTAGCCCCGAGCGACTTCTTTTTGTTCCCTAATCTAAAAATTGCGCTCGGAGGACAGACAATTTCGTCAAATGAGAACGCAATCACCTTCGTGAACAGTTATTTTGCAGAGAAAACGAGTACTATTTGGACGGCGTAGAGAGATGGGAGCATCGCTGGGAGAAGTGTGTAGAGTTACAAGAGAGACTATGTAGAAAAATAAAAATAAATTTCAAGAAAAAATGTCTTAAATCTTTGTTAGGCCGGAAACTTTTCAGCCCACACTAATGTGTACGTCCGGTGCGTTTATTTGTGGTTGATTGGTGCGCATATTTAGCAGGTTTTCAAATTACAGTTTCCGTCTTGTCACGGTATTGCTTGTTTCCGTGACCAGAGCACCATTCGCGTCTTATATTTTTATATATATCTCTGTTAGGTCGGAAACTTTTCAGCCACCCACGTATTTGTAAAACGTTGAGTTCAGCACAAAAAAAAGAGATGAGATGCCTCTTGTTTAAAAATAAATTTTCAGTTAGAATAAGAAATACTGGTCTGTTTTTAAAGAGAAGTTGTTCTTTTAATTCGCTCATTTTCTTTCTCGGTTTTACAGTTACTCTGGAAAATGCCGCCAGCCACAGCATGAGGACATGGTTGCATGGCGAATTCAGTTAGTCTTTAAGCATGGATAAGTTCAATTCCTCCAGATTCGGTTTCACAATTGGTGTGATTCAGTTCAGTTCCTACTTTGGCATTGAAGTAAGTCTTCGTTCAAGTAAATCGAGTCAGTTCGAATTTAAGTCAAGTTACTTAAGTGAAAGTTAAGTTCAGTCGAGTTCTGTTTGAGAACTGATTTGAAAGAGAATTGTCAGATTAATATTTGTGAAAAAAGTGTATTTTTAAATACGCCGGCTGCCACATAAACGATTGGTACTTCAAGCCAGATACCATTGACAAGGACCAAACTATATCGAAAATACAAGCATATGATTGGCATAAACTGTTCGAAGATTGATTCGATGGGTTTCACAAAATTTTGAATTTCTTTTTAATCAAAGACGTTTCTTCAAGACTGCTCGGGCAAAATTCGTTCAAAATCTTTCCACCACCAACATGTTTATATGATTTAGCCCCAAGTGACTTCTACTCCTGTGGCGCAAGGCTAATAACCTTGCCCGGAAAAACAAATTGCTATGGAAAATTTAACAAGCCTCAGACTTGTTAAATAAGACCAAGACTGGATCCCGGTTGTAGTGCCGATGATGATGATGACATCTACTCGTAGCTATTTCCAAAACTCCAAAGGACACAAGCTGAATATCTATAGCACGCTTTGATGGCGATTTCAGAAACGGGCTATAACAAGTGATTCGAAAATTGGAGGAACCGTTGGCATAAGTGTGTTATGTATAACGTAGATTACGTTGAAGTGCTCTCGTGCTACTATAAACTCAAAATCTCAGAATTTTGTAGAAAAAGTAGTTGCTGGACCTATAGAAGTGCATAACAAGTGGTTCAACCGATACGTGTACAAAATCAGTATGTGAATTTATTATATTGCGGATTACAACCTGAATAAAACAGATAATTAAAATTAATTTCGTTAATAGTCAACCAATCAGTGAGCTCGTGCATCGTTTGCAACAGCAATTCAACTGGACTGATTCGAAAAAAAAAAAAAAAAAGTTGTGTGGCGGGGTGCCGATTTAAACAAGACAAAGACAAATGCGTCCTTCATCTTGTCTCTGGCTTCTGGTCATCTGGGACAACAGAATCACCCACGTCCGTGAAGATGTTGAGCTCGGTGTGAAGATATCTGGAAAATAAAAAGAGGACAGGTATCTAAGGATAGTGCCTACGAGGTTAGTTCAAAGGGCTCTAACTACTTGGATGGAGGAATGGTGGGATAGAAATCATACAAGACAAGTGGGTCTCGAGTGCGGTAGTAAACGCAGATTACGTCTTTGGCGTCTGATAACATGCACTTTGATCGGTAGTGAACCGAAATAAAAAATGTGCCGCCCTTTTATACTACGTACTTACAGAGATTTGGTGAAAAATAAGTATACAAATTTCAAGAAGCACAAACAAGATTCTGTGTGTGCTTCAATTAGAATGGGGTTCTAGGAAGGTTATGGGAATTTGTTTGAACAAATTCCTGGAAGGTAAAGTCATGAAGTGCGGCTGAAAATAGGCACTTCATGGTGTTGGGATTATTGACATTGAACATTTGGTTCAATTTGTCGTGCATGCGGTTCATTTGGGCATAATGATTGGGGTTAGGATATTAGGGGATGGGTGATTGGTTTTTGATATAATAATGGGCGATTGGATGATAGTAATGATTTAGGATCACTAGACGTGTTTTTTCAAAGTCCTCATGAGTAGTATCATATATGTTATTTTGTCAGACATAGGCCTAAACCATTTTTGAAGAAAAATGGCGACGAATTTATTTTCCCAAAAAAAAAAAATTGTTTAGATAATTGCAATTGCCTTTTTCATATAGTCATAATACGATTTTATCTTAGGAGATTTTTGAGACAACTGCTATTGGTTAAGGCGAATTTACCGGATGAAACGCTGTGTGCTCAACAAGCGTTAAACACACCTTCCACAAACAAGGGTTCTTGATTTCTTGTGGGCTGGGTGCTGGCGACAGGAACCGTGCTGTCTCCTGATGTGTAACGTTGTAGGTGCCGTTAGCTGAAACTAATTGATATTTAAACTGACAAAGAGAACCGAAATACATTTAATTCCTGCAACAGACGCCTCGTCCAGGATTCCTTAATGAAACGTATTGAAGTTCGGTTCATACAACTTTCTTTATATTATCGGATTCTTGATATGTAAATGGATTTACAATTATGGTTGCGATGGTTCACAAAGTTCACGAAGCAAGAGAAATAACAATGTTTGACAGATAGAATTAATTTGCGACTTGTGTAGCCAAGAGATTAACGAAGAACGAACACCATAAACAAGTTTGTTTACGATTTCACCATGACAACCAGAAAATCAATATCAAACTAACGTCAGCCAGTTGCTATGGTTGCGTTCAATTGCGAATTCATTGGTTGCATCCAGCGAATCCGCAACAAACGCAATGGTGGAAAGTGCCCACGGGCGAGCCTTCGAGCTTTTTTGTTAACTCTATTGTTAATAAATTGAAATTCAACCGACACAATACACTCCGACCGTCATGTGAAAAATTAAAATACGCACAAGGACGCATAACTCGTGAGACCGGGGAGGACTATACCTGGTACGATGGTTTTAAATACGAGGGTTGCCTCTTATGTTTCGGGATTTGGCAACCCTAGTGTTGCAATCCGGCAATTGACAGCTCTGTCGTAAAGTTGGACATTTTTGAGGTTATACGCACTCAGAACGTTTTGACATACGAGCGCTATTTGTGTTGTTTACAGTAACTTAAAAGATTCATCTCTGCCCAAAAATGGAATTAAACCATCAACATTTTCGTGCGATTATTTTTTACAACTTTCGGCGTGGATTAACTCAGCAACAGTGCATGGATGAACTTAATTCAATTTTTGGCGATGAAGCTCCATCAAGGGCCAGTGTTTATCGATGGTAAGGTGAATTCAATCGTGGTCGCAGTTCACTCCAAGATGAATTTCGTGAAGGTCGTCCAAAATCAGTTGTTGTTCCGAAAACCATTGATGCTGTGCGCGAACTGATATTGGAAGATCGTCATGTGACCTATCGTGAGATTGAGACAACCTTAGGCGTTAGTGGGACCAGCATACATTCAATATTGCATAAACATTTGACTGTCAAAAAAATTTGTTCGCGTTGGATCCCACACAATTTGTCAATCGCCCAAAAAAAGGCTCGTGTCAATTGGTCGAAAGAAATGCTCAAAAAATACGGTCGCGGTGCTTCGAAACACGTCTATGACATCGTGACAGGTGATGAATCGTGAATTTACGCGCATGAGCCCGAAAGTAAACAGCAGTCGGCTGTCTAGGTGTTTCAAAATGAGCCAAATCCAACAAAAGTTGTTTGCGCACGAAGCACTTCCAAGCAAATGGTCGCCTGTTTTTTCGGAAAAACTGGACATGTCGCAACCGTACGACTAGAACAACGCAGAACAGTCAATTCTGAGTGGTACACAACCATTTGTTTGCCAGTTGTCTTCCAAGAAATCAGGAAAACCAACCGCCGAAGACGGATCACTCTTCACCACGACAATGCGAGCTCTCCTACATCGGCTGCGACAACTGCATTTTTGGGCACCCAAAACATCGATTTGATGGGTCATCCGCCGTATAGTCCTGACTTGGCACCGAATGACTTCGTTTTATTCCCGTACGTAAAAAACAAACTGAGAGGTCAACGTTTTTCGACACCTGAAGAAGCGGTTGCTGCATTCAGAATGCATGTGTTGGAGATACCTCAATCAGAGTGGCAAAAGTGCTTCGACAATTGGTTCAAACGCATGCAAAAGTGTACAGATGTACATGGGGAATATTTTGAAAAACAATAAAGTGATTTTCGATAATCAATATTTGTTTTTGTTCTCTAATCCCGAAATATAAAAGGCAACCCTCGTATAACAAAAAGTATTGAATGATATTGGAGCAAAAACGACTGAACGAGAAAACTAAAAGATCGTAGTAAATTACTTATCCCAAAACATATTGAAACTCATAGAGGGTTTTCAAACACTGCCGGTTAATATGTTGTGTATCTACACCCATGGTTTTGACTTAGAATCCTGGAAAACGTTTTGGTCAAATTTTGTTCACCGAAAACATTCCATTGCAATATGGAATTAATTTGTTCTTTGGTTATAATTTAAACACAACTTGTTGGCATGTGAAGTAGTCTTCTATCACCTATGTTTTGTGTAAACTACTACCATCGTCCACCCGTTTAAATCTTCACGGATAGATTGCGTTTAAAATGGCTTATTGTTATTTACCAAGTACAACTAAACCCAACATAAAGCACGAGCAATGAATAAATAAAAAGTCCGACACGACAGAATAAAAAATGTTCATTGGCTGCAAGGACTGAGAGTAATTCTATGTACAGTGACTCTCTACACCTGCCGGCAACTTTTCATGGACCTTTTCTTAATATACTTAATAGAGCTTAATACAATTTTTTAAAAGCGATCCAGTAGTGTCGGTCCTCACATCATTTTGTTACCATTCTTTCTAGCGAATCTATTATGTAAATGTACTTCAGGAAACAGACGCCGCAAGCTGCCTTGTGGATAAAGAAATATTATTATCGCTCCACGTTGCTTTTTTTATTATTCACCTCGGAGAAATGTTGTCTGCGCTGAGACAAGAATTTCAGTTTATATAAAAATCTCGAGACAATTTCAAAAATAAATTCTGCCAAGAGTCTAAGGACCGACAGAGTATTATCTTTTTACAGTCTTAATTACCAAAAAACTCAATTACGACTTATCACTTCAACCGGCTCATTAGAGCAGAATTAATACTATAAAACAGTTGACTCGTATGCACCAGTTCAATGGTATTATTTAGAAGCTTCTAACCTTGGAATCTCTTTTGCAGCCCTCTAAACTTCAATTCAATTTTGCTTTGTTGTACGATATTTGAAACTCATCATCAAGTGTGCTTGTCTTTCGCACAATACAGGAACGTGTCCTCCCCATTTGGATTAAGTTTCTGATTGTTGGGTAATTGAATTCCGATGGTATTTATTTTTATATCCTTCCTATTGTATAAGGGTTTTCATCTCAGATACATTTGCTGAAATAAAGAATTATTAGTCTCTCAATAAAAGAACAGACATGTGTCCCTTCTATCCTTTTGACGAATGTTCAGAATAGCACTTAAATAACAGTAATTGTATGGCACTTTAGTTTACATTTCTAAATTGGTTCATTTATCTTGGAGAGCCCTTAAATCAAGAGAAACGACTCTTTGTAAATAATTGGGCAACCTTCTCAGTTACAAGAAGACAAATATTTCTTTGCAACTCTAAGACCATAAGTAAATATCATTCTAGCTTAAGGATGTGCCTAAATCTCAAAAAAAAAAAAAAATTTAAAATGTAAATATCGAGTTAAAAAATCCTAGACGATTCATAAGTTTTGTCATCAGCTGCTTCGGTAGGAGGATTCAGATAAAACTATAATATAGAATTGTAGAAGCAGTAATAACTTTATTGAGTCATAAAGTATATGGTTCATATAAAGCAACGAACTAGTAAGAAAGTGAAACGATTTTGAAAGGTATTCTCAAGTCGAACCCCCGCTTGGTAGAAACCTTGAGGTGGTGTGGGGGCTTAAACTACAATGAATCACTCAAGCTATGCTGACGGAAACATATGCTTCCAGTAGGGCCACCCATGTCAGGCAGGCCAGCGAGGAGTAAAACACAAAGATCCTCCATCCCTAATCTAGGGTGTTACGCGTCACTGTACCCATTGCATGGTTTGCAGCCAGGGGTATACCGATTGTATTACAATAGCGCCTCTCTGACACCGGGTCGAATCAGAGCAGTAAGCAGACCTTACCATATCAAAACGGGCTCTGATATGGCGGACCATTTGAAACCCCAAGACTCCTGGGAACGAAAATGAATAACCAGTATACACAAAACAATCCCACGAAAAACCAGGTAGGTGTAGGTGTGCTGAGCCAACAATACTATAAGGGAACAAATCATCAAGAAAACACCAACTCGGCAAAGTGAGGACGTAGGGAAAAACGGAAAAAGTGAGATATACGAGTCTGCACGTGGACTGTTCAAACGTTATATAAAACTGGCGCGACACAGACGGTCGTAGAAAACGCGAAACAATATAAAATGGGCATCGTCGGGCTTCAGGAAATCCGACTCCCGCATCAAGTAATCGACACCAACAGGTTCACGCTGGCGTGTGGAGGTGTCGATACCATAACACCGGAAGTGGCTTCATCATAAGCAATAAGACAACGCCCTGTGGAAAAAAATTTCCGTGCTAAAAATGCAGGACCCATAGTACA
This sequence comes from Microdon myrmicae, assembly GCA_963931805.1. Lineage (NCBI taxonomy): Eukaryota > Metazoa > Arthropoda > Insecta > Diptera > Syrphidae > Microdon > Microdon myrmicae. Next base: position 109,352,303 of record OZ007501.1, read on the forward strand.
ATTATTTATTATTAAACACACCCCACACGCCCCAACAGAGTCTACCGACGACGAAACGAAAGACCAGAGTAAGTATTTGATGAGATCTCATCAGTCGAGGTCCTCCTCGGGGACCTCAACGCAAAAATTGGATAGGTATACATCGTCCAACCAACTGTAGGTAAAGAAAGCCTACACCACGTTTCAAATGATAATGGAATTCGAATTATCACGTTCGCACCGTCGAAAGATCTGGTAGTGAAAAGCACGATGTTCAAGCACAAGCAAATTCATAAAGCCACATTGATATCACCCGACGGGGTAACGCCTAACCAAATAGACCATTTCCTCATACACAAAAGACACCACCCGAGCATCCTTGACATAAGATCGTACAGAGGAGCAGATTCCCTCGGATCATCTTCTTGTGGTGGGCAAAATTAAGAGTCGGCTCGCAGCAAACCCACATGGGCAGTCACGGGAGATGAGCAAAAAGTTCTACATTGATAAACTAAAAGACCTACGAAAAAGAACTGAATATCAAGACCAACTAACGAATAGATTTAACATCCTAGAAAATGGGAGTAGTGAGGAAGAGAAAGCCAGTAATGTGGACACTAAATGGGCGACGATCAGAGACGTAATCAAACAAACAGCTCAAAAGTTATTAAGATTTAAGAAAACAATTAAGTCCAAATCTTGGTTTAACCATGAATGCCAGGCCAACATCGAACAACATAAACGCCTCAGAGTGATCCATTTAGAGAGGTATGATGAAGTCAACGCAGAAAGATACGCGACAATTCGGAAAGAGACAGCGAGATTTTTCAAGCGCGAAAACCCCGAATTGGAGAATACTCACATCGAAAAAATCCTAGAAAATGCCAGAGCAAGAAACATCAGAGGTATGTATGCCGGCATAAATTAAATTAGAAGTGGCTAGCAAGGGAGAGCCAAAATAATTCGAAAAGCAAACGGCTGTCTGGTCACCGAAATAAACAATATCGTCACAAGATGGAAACAGTACTTTGAAAACCCACTCAATATACGCACCCATCAACCACAAATAAACGCACCAGACCTACATACAGCCGAGCCTCAGATCCCAGAGCAACAACAAGGCTCTCGGAGTCCACTGCATACCGGCAGAGCTTATGAAGCCTGGAGTAGAGGCAACCGCTCAAAGAGCCACCAACTGATTAAAACAATGGGATAAGGAAATCACTCCTGAAGAACGGAAAGCCCGAATAGTCGGCCCCATTTTCAAAAAAGGCGGCAGATCTGACTGCGAAAACTACATGGTCAAATGTGGAAGGAAAGTGCACAGTCGAGTCGGTGAGGTCATGAACTTCCGAATTCGTTCAGGCCAATAAATAGGAAATAGTATTCTGAAGCCGAGAGATAGCCGACGTTTTAACAAATCTCTGTAGTGTCACACAAGGCATAAATCGAACAAAAATGGGAAACAACGTTCCTCACTTCATTTCGGCTAAACGTTTGACTTCCACAGTCACTGGATACATATCTGCTGAACATCCCGGTAAGGAGCATTTTCCAGGCTAAAGTCACTTATAAAAAATATAAATTGTGGATTAATTAAAGAAAACGTCAGTGGAACAAAATGCAGCAAGGTGGCACTTGGGCAGCGTGCGATGCTTCTTTCGACAGATCGCACCAAAGGCGGCCGTAGAGAAAAATTGAAATAGAGTTTTTAATGTTGTCTATATTCTGAAATTTTTCAGTTTATTTCAATACAAGTTGTTAAGAAATAAAAAAGAAATAGCGCTTTCAAAAATTGTCAGTTCTTATTACGAGTTTTCTCTGGTGTGCATTCAGCGACAGTTTTAAGACAAATAATGTAGTTTCACAAAAACTTATTCCATATTATTTCACCATTTGCTTTACATATCCCACGACATTTTCCATGTGATCCATATGTCGCAAACTTGCCTCCAAAGGGTCTCAATTATATCACACACTTGTCCCGAAAACGCCACAATGGTGTCCCACAAATATCCCTAAGGTGTCAAAAGGATGTCCCAAAAATGCTCCAGACATGTCCCAAGCATATCGCAATGTTATCCGAACAATGCGCAAACATACCTCACACCATGTTCCACTTCATATTCCACGTCATGTTCCACATCATGCTCCACATCATGTCCCACACCATGTTCCACATCATGTTCCACATCATGTTCCACATCATGTCCCACACCATGTTCCACATCATGTTCCACATCATGTTCCACATCATGCTCCGCATCATGTTCCACACCATGTCCCACATCATATTCCACATCATGTTCCACGTCATGTTCCTCAATATGCCCAGCAACATTCTCGACAACGTGCCCCATAATACAAGCCACCACATGCTTTACAACATGCAGCACATAATAAAAGATATAAATGTCGAAATTCTTATGAAACATCATTAATTGCCTCTTGACTGTCGTGGCATGCATATCAGTGACAACTCGTTCCACGTGTCCCATAACATTTTCCACGTCAGCGACACATCCTAAACGTGTCCCAAAGGGATTCCAAGGATCGTCAATCATACTAAAACAGCGATCATACTAAATCCATTACCCCAATCATACTAAATACATTACGCACAGGATCACAGTATATGAATTTGTGGTATAGGAGCTCGTAGTCTATGAGATTGCAGTATGCGTTTGACCTATGTCTTTTTTTGGCAGTATAAGGGTTTAAAATAAGAGTTGGCAGCATAACAGTATAAGACTTAAGTTTAAGAGTTAAAGTATGGACGATCAAGTATAAAGGTTAACGCATAACAGTTAAAATAGAAGAGTTAAATTATAAGAGTTTGCGGTGTAAGAATTTAAGGTATAAGTGTTTGCAATATAAGAGTTTACAGTATAAGAGTTTACAGTATAATCGTTTACAGTATAAGAGTTTGCAGTATAATGGTGTGTAGTATATTAGTTTGCGGCATTAGAGATAAAGTATAAGAGTTTGTGATATAAGAGTTCGGGGTATAGACGTTTCGGGTATAAGAGTTTGCAATACAAAAGTTCACAATATACAATTTTGTGATATAAGAGTTTGCGGTATAAGAGGTAGAGATATATGAGTTTTCGGTAATAGAGCTCACAGTACAAGAACTATTCGTATAAGAATTAATATTATACCGGTGGATAGTGCAACAGGGGAGTATAACGCTAAACCATTATGGCAGCTGTGTTTTGGCATATACGGTCTTATAACAGTATAATTATAATACAATAAGAATCAGTCGTCTCTTACGAGTGGTGGGGTGCAGAAGAAACAAAATTGACCCATGTGCAACCAAAAAACAACGACTTCATGTTCTTTCGTAAGCAAGTGAACATCATAAAAATGTATAAAATAAAGGTGAATTAAATAAGAGTGAATGTTTAAAGATAAATAGTATGAGAGTGATTAGTATAAGAGTGATTAGTATAAAAGTGAATAGTATAAGAGCGAAAAGAGTAAGAGTAGTTTGAGTGAAAAGTATATGAGTAAATAGCATAAAGGTGAACAGTATAAGATTGTACTTGGGTTTAGTTGAGCGGTAAAGGGTGAATAGTAAAGCACAAAATTATATAGATTTGCGACGGATTCAAAAGTAAATATATAGGGTTTTACAAAAGGAATATAATAATTTCGTATTTTAATACTAATGTACCCTTAACCATTTTTTCATGATCCATCTATGTCAAAATGTCCGCCATGATTTACATTTTTGTTGTGATGAAGTTCACGAGCGAATTAGAATTACATTTATGTATATCTATTGCTACAACACGATATACAGGATACGATACACGATATTCGATATATCATATGTGATATGTGTTATACGATATACAATGTACGATCTATAATGTACGATATACGATATACGATATACAATATACAATATTCGAAATACGATATCTGACCTACGACATACAATATACGATATTCGATATTCGATATACGATATATGATATATGATATGCAATATACAATATCTGATATTCGATATACGATATTCGATATTCGATATACGATAAACGATATACGATATACGATATGCGATATACGATATACGATATACAATATACAATATACGACATACGACATACGATATACGTTATACGGTCTACGATATCATCATCATCGGCACTACAACCGGGAACTGGTTTTGGCCTTATTTACCAAATCCTGGGGGGCTTGTTAAATTTTGCATAATGATTTGTTTTTTCCGGGCAAGGTCATTTAGTCTTGCGCCAGACGATATACGATTAACAATATACGATAAACGATATGCGATAAACGATATGCGATATACGATACACGATATGTGTTAACGATATACGATAAACGTTATACGATAAACGATAAATACGATATGCAATATACTTTTCTCGTAAACCAGTGAAATAAAAGGGTGAAAATGACGGACTTCGTGGCAGTCACTCGTTGTTTCTCTACGTGAGGCTTTCAAGGAACAAATTCTTGTGTTTAATACTGTCCAGTAAATTCGGCGGTATACCCTCGACGCAGTGATGATGTCTGCGTTTTGGTATTGGAGTTGATGTCGTATGTGTGTGTGTTTGTTGTTTGTAAGTAAAGAAAGTAAAGGTTATGTAATTCTTAGGTTAGGACTGGGTTTACATGATTCAGACAAAAGTGTAGGTAGGAAGTACCCAGGTGTGATTCCATATCGTGGTCGTTCACTCGGGTGCAGGCCGATGAGTGCTGCAAGACCTCCCTCTTATTCTTTCGGTGGCATAGGATGGAAGGAATACGTAGGTCTTTTCTTCCAGTCATCGGAAGGGCTGCTCTTGTCTGCTTGGTACTGTTACTGAAACCGACAGGGTCTGGTTACTGTTAGCATATGCACTCATGTTGGCATGTGGTGATGACGATAATATAGTACTGCGTGGACGAGACAATTTTTTTAACACTTCACTCGATAACCAACCTACCAGAGGCAAAGCAATAACACAATTTTACTACTACAAACGTATTATTTCAAATCACTAGCCAAACCCGACAAAGGAATTCACTTTCTTATGACTGTTTACATCGAAAACGCGTGCAATTGCATGTTCCACCAAAGTCACTAGATTCCACGACGAAGCAATAATAGTCAACAATTACTTCCCTTGTATATAATATATAATAGGCGCCAATTTGCAATAGCATCAATGAATGTATTTAAAGGTTCACCACAGGTTCGAGATCATCTGTGAACAACTTCATACAACCAACTACTGATATACTCCTCCTCATCATCATCATCATCATCATCGGCACTACAACCGAGATCCGGTCTTGACCTTATTTAGCAAGTCCCGGGGCTTGTTAAATTTTCCATAATGATTTGTTTTTTCCAGGTAAGGTCATTACCCCTCCTCATAGGGTGAATTGATTGAATTTTTAATCAAAGACAAATCGAGTAGCACCGGGAGGTTTGCATAACACTCCAGTCCCACGATTCTAAGGATACTTCCCATGCATGAGGAGAGAAATAACACGACCGTATATATATTTCTTTGGTTCATAACCGTGGATCCACTGTGCTGTAATCAAAATGTTTACATTAAGTGTGCGATCATAGCGTCTGCAGATGGTTCGAATTGATGAGATTATGCGACCGGTTGACGGGGGTCGCATTCGTTTGTCACTATCGCGTAATAAAATTCAGAATCGGACCATGTACTGTGGATCAATTGCGTTTAACATGAGGAATTGTTGTAAATGTGGTTCGTGTTATTGCAAATGGCCGATGAGGACCAAAATAATGAAGAACAACCCCAAAGAGTTTATTTTTTATGTATGTTGATTTTACAACTGTTCTACGTTTGCCCCTTTCAACATCCTGCGGTAAGTACGCAACGAGCATCGTTTTTTTCGAACCTGGAGTGGATGGTTGTGCTGTTGAGCCAACCCGTGCGTGGTGTTTTAACAGTAATCTGTGGAAACCCGAGCTTTTGGCATGCACTATTCACAGAATTAGTGAGTGCGTCACAGAACTCAAGCTACATAATAGAGCACATCCTTGTATCTCCTTCCACTTTCACCGTGGCACTGACATCGGGTTTACCGTCACGCCCTGGTTAGACCTTTAATGTGGTAATTTGGGAGTAGTTTTAGATGAAGCAGTTCCCAATCCGAATATAACTGGGAGATAATTTTCCGAGTTCTTTTCTGATGATCAGTCCATATGAAAGGGAGTACCGTTCTGTTAGGATTTTTATATATTTCAATTTCAAATACTATTCTGTTAGTACTTCTATATATTTGGGATCAATCTACTTAAACTCAATTCTTTATTTGTTTTGAATTCAATTCATGTTCAATTTTTTCTGTCGAAGTTTCGAATTTTCAAATTTTTAATGTCCTGCGTGAATTCCTTATATTGATTTCTGACGTTCTCTATCTTGGCAAGCATTCGGTTGCGGGAAAAACACCTTTGACGGGCAATATCCGTAAACTCTGGTAACCTGACAGGATTTTCCTTGAACACGAGTCTCACGCCAAACTGACCGCCCGCTTTCTTTGTAATTTTTTGGTAGAAGTCTGATTCGTAGTTCCTTTATGTTACGGTCGTCTCATTTTCATCTGATGGATCTTCTGTCTTCCAGAATGTGTCCATCTTCTGTTCGACGATACTGTTAGTTTAGTTTAGTTAGTTTAGTGAGAGCAGAACCCTCGTTTATTACACTTAGTACAAGCGTTTGAGAAAAAAAAAAAGAAAAAGAAATTAAAAGTAAAGAAAAAAAACTTACGAACTAACTTAAGAAATAGGATTACAAAAAATTACCTTCGAATAAGTAAGAAGATAAAAAGGTGGGAAGGTGGCTGTGCACGTGATGGGTTGGCGAAGACCGGGTAGTAGGATAAAGGGGCGGGATGATAGGAATGTATACGGGTAGTAAAAGTGTAGATAGTGGGTGGGGGAAGGTCACGAGGGGAAAGACAGAAGACGACGTTTGAGAGCAATAGAAGTGAGGTAGAAATCGAAGGAGGTGGGGTAAGAGTTTGCCTGCTTAAGCATACGTGAAATTGGTTCATTACAACCGTAGGAAGTGTGGTGGGAGGGCAGATAGAAGAGACGAGGGTTTCGTAGGTTGCGGGGGTTGGTGTTGAGTGCGATGGCGGAAAGCAAGCTAGGGCAGTTGATTGTGCCGGAGAGGAGACGGTGGATAAAGAGGATATCGGCAAGAGTTCTGCGTTCCTCAAGTGTACTGAGGTTGATCAAATGGAGCCGGCTTGTGTATGGGGGAAGAATCCGAGGATTCTCCCAGTTCAGTCCACGGAGGGCAAAGCGCAGAAACCGACGTTGCACGCTCTCGATTCTGCGGATATGGGACGAGCAATGTGGAGACCAGACCTGACTGGCGTATTCAAGAAGGGGGCGGACGAAGGCAATGTAGAGGGAACGGGAAACATAAGGATTAGAGAATTCCTTAGACCAGCGTTTCACAAACCCTAGGGCGGAGTTGGCCTTAAGAATGATATCGTCGATATGTGGGATGAAGCTGAGCTCCCTGTCAAATAAGATTCCGAGGTCACGTATTGAGGATACGTATGAGATCTGCTGGTTAAGCAGGAAGTAAGGGCGAGGAGGTGGGGGTGGACGTTTGTGGGAGAAGGTAATGGAGTGACATTTGGCAACATTGAGATCAAGGCAGTTATTACGGCACCAGGTTGAGAAGCTGTCGAGGTCCTGTTGGAGGAGTGAGGAGTCGAGGGGAGAGATGATTGTTTTGTAGGGTTTGGTGTCGTCCGCATAGAGGGATATGGATGAGTGTTTAATAACAGAGTCGACATCATTGATGGTTAGGATAAAAAGGAGGGGGCCTAGATGACTTCCTTGCGGAACCCCAGAGGTGGGAAAAAACGGATCGGAAAGGGAGAAACCATTATTCAAATTGGATTTGCCTTTGGTATTGTTGAGTCCCGGTGCGTTTACCGGGAACGAGTGACGACGAAATATTTGTAAATGCACAAAAAATGTTTATCACGAACGAAACTTTATTTCAATACGAAATTACAAACATATTATCACGAACGAAATTTTTGTTGCCATAAACGAAACGAAAAAATGGCTTTAAACGTACGAAAAACAACGCTAACGTTGACGTTGACGAAAACGAACAAACACTAACCAATGTTTACGAAACGAACGAAAAAACTAGACTAATTTACATAACAATGACACTAAAAACTAAATAACAAAAATGGCAGTAACGAACACAAACAGTGCTGCCAAACATGCAGGTAATTACAAAATTATAACGAATTAATAGTTAACAATTAATAACAAAAACAAATATAACGAGTTAATACTAAAAAGTATAAATTAAATTATCTAAAAACTAAAATAAATATGTTGAGTCAATCTAGGCTGCGTCATGCCGCCAGCCTTGAAGCATCAGGTTCAAACGGGTTGTGGAACCTTCGTCTTCGGCAGGATAGTTGATGGGAAGAAAATTTATTTACATCGCTAGATCATTTTGATAAAGCAGGTGACGTCTTAATTTTGTTATACGTTTTCCGATAAAATTTGCCAAACAATTGCAATCTTTCGCAGCTACTGTGATCATATGAAATCGAATCAGGATGAACTGGACCAATGGACTTGTTATCATGTATTTTTTCCATAAGTAAATTTGATAACTGGATCCCATTGACGAAAACATGATGATGTGGCCGAACGAATGTTAAGAAGCGGATGATGACATCTTGTTCATCTGGAGCATATGCTGTAGTCGTACGATGATATATGTGCGATAATGATATGTGGTTCTCTTTCTTTTGCACATCGGCGAATATTATATCTGTTAGGTCGATGACTTTGGAGAGGAAATAACCACCCGATCCAGAATACAGTTGCAAATTTTCCGGTCTGCTCCGTTTTATTTTACATCTTTTCGTCCTTAAGTGGGAAAATATTGTAATTTCATTCAATGATATATAGGTTAAGTAAGTTGAACGCATCAATTGAAAACCGTTGTATATATGCATGATCTTCTGTAGATTATAAGTTTTCCGTTTGGCCATGTAAGCAGGAACAATTTCAAAAACGAGCATCAGTGCTCCCTCGATCAGACGAACCTCTGGGCGGCGGGAGCGACAGAATCGAATCAGCTGTTGTAGGGATTCCTTGCGCCTACGCTTCCAAAGATATTGCCTCAATTGTTGAGCGTGATGTCAGGCGGATATACGATTAACTGGCGTACCTGCGAAGTCGAATTGTGGAAAAGAAGCTAAAGGGCTACTCACTAGGAAATGGGCAGGATTGAAAGGTTCAAGATTATTTGGATAGGAGCAGGTCATGGGTGATATGGGACGGGAATTTAATATTGCCTCCACTTCAATAATATACGTCACTAATTGCTCATAAGTAAACAAGTGAGGAGCTCTTGGCGGAATGAAGTGCTAATCAATTCCTTGACCACTAAGAAAACTAAATACGGCTTTTTGATGCCTTTTGAGCAAGTTAGTTCCATTATCATAATAGATCTCGACTGACTTTTTGCGTCCTGAAAGGAAACGCTTTAGGCTTGCGATGAAATCCTCGGTGGCGAATCCAGCGACTAGTTCTAAATGAACTGTCTTTGTAAGGCAAACGTACACCGCTGCGTAAACCTTCCACCGAACTTTGTTGCGATGTTGCCTTTCTTTAGTATAGAAGGGCCCACACGAAATTTTAGAAAAGCCTTCGTACAGGTTTTGGATAACACCCTTGTTGCGATAATCGATTAATTGATCTCTGTGAACTGCACGTTTCTCACAAGAAGATCCAACGAAACTTATGTTTTGCGATCTATGAACAATTAGTTCATTGTATATATATAGTTATGCGCCTTGTAACGAGGACACCGATATCATGAAATTACTTTCATTGATATTTTCTGAGTAGTGTGCCACGAAGCGAAGTCTTTTTGGGAGTATTTCGCACGTCCCGAGGATTGAATCTTATTTCACATGTGTCGTCTGCGGATACCGATAATTCATCCGACTTCGACATCAGCTCGACATCGTCATCACTGTATGACGCTCCATTTCCGATGGAATCTCCTGACTGGTATTCGTATGCAGGTATTCCCGATATGTCCATTGTGCTTTCCATCACCTTTTTATGGCATTATTTTCATCTTAGAGGACATTCGCTTTCACCAATGGAACCATGGCTATTTCCGAATTGAATTGAAGATGCGAATCATCCTCGTCTGTGGTATTTGGAACTGTAATAACCGCATTTTCTCCACAATACTTCTCAATATCTATATGCTGTTGTTCCTCATGCCTAATCTCAGGGCCTTTAATGGTGTGAAGAGCGTAGTGATCCTCACAAGCTATTTCTTCTGCTGATCGAGTTTGTTCAATGGAAAGCTCCTCAGAGTCCCAGAACCGAGTTACATTAACATTGGGAGTGTTGGACTGTATGGATAGGTGGCACGACATGTTTAATGCCCGAAAACTGGGATCCAAATCGCCCGCGACAACCCATCCTAGTTGCGTTTTTTGCAGTGAGAGATTGGGCTGATTCCCCAACGATATTTGCCCAATACAGAGCAATTTATAAACTAATTTGACACCAATTAACGCGTCAATTTTCGAAGATCTAAAGAATTCAGGCTCAGCTAATGGAATATTTTTTGGTAATTCAAAACTATTTGTATCAATCGTAGTCGAAGGCATTGGGTGACCAATCTGAGGTACGATTAAGAATTCAACAGCCTTCTCATACTTTGTGAACCGAGACCGCAGGGTTGCTTGAGCTGAATGCCTGACGAGGTATTATCAATTCCTGCAACACAAATGTTGGCAGGTTATTGGACGAGATTCAAAAGCTCAGCTGTTTCCTGAGTCATAAAATGGACTTGTGAACCTGCGTCCAAAAATATGCGATACAGCTTGTTCCTGCCTTGACTGTTGACAATATCAACCAATGCAGTAGCTAACACCCCGTGGGATGTGGTTTGAGATTGCATGCTCGTAACGTTAGTCGCGAAGTGCGACGTAACTGAATTCAAACTATTTACCCTTTCGAAATGTAATAGGGTATGATGATGTTGTTTACAATTGCTACATGGTTGTGCTTTACGATACGAGACTTGATGTCCTTTCTTTGGACATTGCATGCACCACATCACAAGAATACACCTGGTGCTTAGTGTCCTCGCAAAAAACACAAGCTTGAGTGGAAGCCTGTTGTGGCCGATGGTCGCGACGTGTATAGCGCCTTTTCGAAGGTGACTTGGACATTTGTTGCGCTCGGGTACTCTCTACTTGAGCACGCCTTTGTAGGAATTCAATAAACATTTTGATGGTCGGCTGCGCTATACTACAACTACAGTCCTCCCACCGCGCACGAGATGAGGAATTGAGCTTTTCCCGCAGCACTACAATTAAGATGGAATCCAAGATTCTATAGGTTCCTTTGAAGCTTGGAGCGCGCGCAGATGCTTCTGTAAAGTGTCTACAAAGGATCGAAATGAGAATTCCTTGGCTATTGACGGCTAGTCGGTAATAGCCTTAATGTGACAATCACGGATGACCTTGCGATTGTCATATCTCTCTTTCAAGAGATCCCAAGCAACTTGGTAATTTACATCGGATGATTCAATGGACGAAATAACTTCAGCTGCTGCACCTTTCGGATAGCCTTTCAAATAAAACAATTTTTTGATTGGTGCAATCTTTGAATCCTGGTGCACCAGGGCATTGAATAGATCATAAAAGCTTAGCCGGGACTCCTGTGAACCATCAAAAGACGGCAAAGAAATGGTGGGCAACTGGGATGACTGAAAATTGCCTATTAAGTTTTGCGACAATTGCGAAAATATTTGCTGGCTTAAAACTTCAGCATTTTGCGACTTACCAACCTCAGGTTGCTCAGAAGTACCGTGAACGGACGAACTAGATGGGAGACGATCGTAGATTTCTGGAGTGATCGCATTTCTTTCAACATCGCCAAGATCCTTTGTTTAAATGGTGGTAGGCGATGCCGAAACAGGTTTTTTGGCATGTTCGCTTAAAAGTCTCACAGCGATGCCATAAGCCTGGTAATATCGTTCTTCAAAGACGGTTCTATGTTCATGAAGCTCCTCAGTTAGTTCTAATGATTCACCCAGAGCTTCCTGAACGTATTTACGAAACGAACGAAAAAACTAGACTAATTTACATAACAATGACACTAAATACTAAATAACAAAAATGGCAGTAACGAACACAAACAGTGCTGCCAAACATGCAGGTAATTACAAAATTATAACGAATTAATATTTAACAATTAATAACAAAAACAAATATAACGAATTAATACTAAAAAGTATAAATTAAATTATCTAAAAACTACAATAAATATGTTGAGTCTGTCGTGTTCCAAAACGCCGTGCTTCCTTGTCTTGACCGAGGGAAGAGCGTGGAATGTATTTTTACTAAAATTTAACTTTTAAATAAAAAACTTTTATTTATATTTATTTAATACAAGACGCCCGCACACGTCTGTGTTTACTTTATTTTCTTTTATTTATTTTCAAATAAGTGCTTCCTTGTCGGAAGTCTAACTATAACTAACTCTCGACATTACCAAAAACATTCCCCTTTTCATTTACCTCTTCTCTATGAACGAAATCCATCTGTTACCCTTAGTTACCTTCATGGGGGTGATTCATTATTCTAGTTAACTGAAACTATTGCAGCTGTTTAGGTATTTTGGATAGCGGGAATTGTGTTCAATGTTATTATGTAAGGGATAGGTTGAAATTTTGTATGTTCATGTTATGTTATGATATGAAATTTGGGAATTAGGAATGATGAAATGCATTTCTAATGTATGAAGTATTGTATTTCTAATGTAATGGATGTATGGAAATATGGAAGAATAGATTCAAATAAAAAGGGATTTGGGATTTATTCAATATGTAAATATATTGATAATATGGAATTGATTAATATGCAAATGTATGAACTATGTAAATTGAATAAATGGGAAATTTGTTTAAGGTTAAAAGATATTAAAAGATATATGGGAAATAAGGATTTTATAGTTAAATGGATATGTTAGGATTGATGTTAGGATTATGGGAAGACAGTAGGGCTGCGGAGTACTACAAGTCAATCTAGGCTGCGACAGGTATCCTTAATGTTGGACATGTGACTATATATCTAAAGATTGTGTTCTGCAGACCGAACAACTAGAATTGCCAACCGTTCGTAGGTTTCAGTTTTCGAGTCAATTGTATTTTGTCTGAATGAAACCGCACCACTTTCATGAAAAAACGTTTCTCGAAATATCAAATCCAGACCACTGTGTCGTATTGATAGTATTGATCTCTGATGCCGTATTGATATGCCTGAGTTCAATAGCTTCATTTCTATATTGCGTAGGGAACGACTTGTTACCAAACTTTCGAAATTCTTAAAATATTGCTGAACAATGTTTCGTCAGTTTGATTGTCAGTTGTCACCCTGTCTTTTATTGTTGCAACACTTTAACGCACGAATGGCACAAAATTCAAATCTTGCGTGAACTTTTGGAACACCCCATATTATGCGAAATTATTAGATCGATTTCAACCAGCCTTGATAGAAAAGTTATGTTTAAAATAATTCATTTATAAATCCCAAACTTCACAAACAGCTCTCGTATGTATTTAGCAACACCAGGCGACTTTCTCTAGGTAGCAGTATGTTGTCAACACATTGTCCTCGACGTTCTTCCAGCTCTTTAATAACACTTGCCAATCTATTACTATGACCTCCTCGTCCCCAGTAAACACACATCGTAACAGGCCACCAATCAATAATTTTTAATCTGCCTTTCGAATCCATCATCATTAGGGATCATTAATTCTAAACTACATTTTCATCCGAGACACGTGACCATTGTTCATGCGTCCATCCTTTTCTGACCATGTTACGTAATGTAAACATATATTATCCTGACCAATATCAAGTGCCTCCGATGCCTGACTAATAATTAATAAAATTCCACTCAGTTGTTGAGTTGTATGTGGTTAGGCATTGATGATGTAAGGATTCTTAAGCTTTACTGGCAAATACATTTACGAAAGGATAATTGCAGATGAATGTTCGTAGTGACAAGCATGTCCACAATGCGGTAATTTTCTTAATGTGATTCAATATGTGATGCTTCATGCAAATTTCCTAGACAAACAATTTCCCGGCCATGAGCAGAAGTAAGTTGTACATCGTGCCGGAAGAAGAGGATACGTGACAGAGTGAAACCGACTAGTACAAGTCCAACTTTATAATCGTTTTATTTTATTTTGTTTTATCGTGATCAAAAAATAAATTTAATTTACTAACTAGGAGATATTTATTGTACTTCAGAACATACCATAGGAATGGAAAACATAAAGGATATGCTGTTACATGCTCTGTAGATCAATTTCAGCTGTTTTTAATTGAAATTATATTCTATTTGAGTAACTTCTTCAGTTTTCAGATGAAACGTCTCATGCGCCGGTCCAAATCACGTTCGATAGTTGAAACAGCAAATTGAATACATTTTTGAAACATATTCCTTGAGAATCTCTTTCACATTGCTCGACTAATTTATCTTTTTTGTGATGACTTTCGTGGAAACATTGGACAAGTTGGCTATTTCGACGAAACTGAAGTCTTGAGGCCATTAGAGACGCACACTATATTCTCACATTGAACTCCCTAAAGTGTGATATCGACATCCACGCGATGTCCGCTGTTGCCAACTTCATATTTTCACATTGATTACGAGACGAGTTAACGACATTCCGATAATCGAAAACTTAGCCTGCGATGCCTTTGAGGTTTCCTCAATTTAAACATGATACAAACGATACGAGAAGTTCAGTGGTCATATGTTCTCTTAAGATCCCCTGGAAACTTATGGCCTTAATTGCTAACATCCTTGTATCAACTGTACAAGCAAGTCCTGCAAACGAAGAATATAGAAGATCCCCGTAGAGACAAGCTTGCTGTTTCTTCAATTTCAATGCCTTTGGCAAAATTTAAATGGTTTCTGTGGTTCTCTGAGGACTTCATACCTTGCCAGTTATTCCAGTTTACAAATGGGGTTTGGTCCTGCACAATCTCTTTTCTTCGACCCATAGGATCCAATTTTATGGAAAAGTATAAAAGAGATGAACATTTCAAAACGAATAAATATTGTTGTATCGAGTAAAAATCTTCCATTAAGGATTCTATAATTTTCTTTGCTGCACGACTTTATTGGCTCCATAATCTTGCTTACCGTATATTCTCCGAATCCCATATTAGCCAAATATTTGTGATTTTTGGCTACCTAGAATCGGATAACGAAACAAATAGGTTTCCTGCCGATAGACTTGTGCCTCAAGGTTTTTTTTTTTTTTTTTTTTTTGGGGAACTTAAATTGCTGCAACAACTCTTCCTATGAAACCACTAGCGATTTTAAAAAGCAGGCTTTGATATTGAAATCACCATAGAGCAATCTCCTTAGCACATTTACTGAGCTCATCAGTAAGGAAAGATAAAAAAAAATCGCTGAGCCAGTAACTAAAACGATAACTAACAACACTTATTATTAGTTACGATACGATAAAAACAAACACTTAGCTTCTTTTTTCTTTCTCCTCTCGTCATGTTCCGCGAGGAATTTTTCTATTATTTCTCCCTTCTTAAGAAGTACTCTAAGGACTAACTCACGAAAACGTCCTTTCTTAGCCTCTAATTTAATCTAACTTACTAGAATATATACAAAGTAAGATACAAAAAAAAAGAGAACAACGATCTAAAAGGAGTCGAAAATCGTGAAATATGTCACCGGATGCGGGTGGACGAACGAACCCACAGATCTCTGGAAGCACGTTAGTGATCGGCAAAAGGCTGATCCTGCACTAGCAGAGTTGTCGCATGTACATTCCAATCTCACCAATTTCAGAGACAAATCTTCTTTGGTGAATATCAGCTTTCAAGGTGGATCGTGTTGGCTCATCAAGCCATATGTATGTATATATGGTGCGCCATCTTTTATGTGAGTATGTGACTGTTTGGCTTTGTTCCAAGGGATGTTGACGGTCTGTCGGCAATGTTCTTTAAGTCAATTGCACTTTATACGGATGCAATGAAAATCATGCTTCAAAATGCCCCGCAAGGGGGTTCTTTTACGGCATTTTGTGCAAAGGCGAATTCTTACAATATTTTATACATGTGCCGGCGTACAATTGTTATAAAGGTTGGGTACGGCTGCACCAGTTGTTGTGTATGCCTCACCCGGCCACGGGAGCTGTTGTATAAATATTCAAGTGTCGCATGTGCTTCCCTGAATTACTGTATATATTTCCCTGAGTTGTGGTATAAATGGGGGAATGGGAACGAACATACAGGGCAAAGTCTCTGATTGCTTTCAACTCGACGAACGCCCAGACGATCCTTGTCTCCTGGATAGCTTCTTTGTCACCCGCCATGTAGTGAACTAATGCATGCAGCAACATTCTAAGAAAGGTTGGCGGAGGGCTAATAACCTTGCCCGTAAGAACAAATTTAACAAGCCTCGGATATGGACCGGATACACGATGACGACCACGGAAACGAAAATGGTTAAACGATTTAAGAAGTTTCTCATGGAACGTCCGAACACTATACAGAGCTCGAGCTGCACTGAAGCTAGCCTTGTACGCCGAAAGGCGTAAGAAGAATAATAATTATAATTTAGAGTGGTTGCGAAGAGCCAGTAAGTTAATGTAAGAATATTTGTAAAATAGAAATTAACATTTAGTCTTAAGTAAGATATGTAATTAATTTGTTAAATAAATGTGGATATAAAACAAACAACAAACAGCAGCTAGCCGTTGCTCTGTCCGAATATAGGGCTGACATAACAACATTACAAGAAATAAGATGGAAACGAGTATGACATTTATTACATCTGCCATGCAGAACACCATGTGCTCGGAGTAAGCTTTCTAGTGAACCAAAAACTGATCGGCTTTAATGCAATAAACGAAAGGCTATGCACTCTTCGCGTGTGAGTCGTAAGCCTTATAAACGTTCACGGACCTACGGAGGAGTCCCCTGACGACGAAAAGGATGAATACTACGAGAACGTCGAATGGGCCCTCAGTGCCTGCCCAAGATACGATGTGAAAATAGTTCTTAGTGATTTGAATGCGAAAATAGGCCGGGAGCCGGTTTTTAGGCACTACGCAGGTTCCTATAGTTTGCATGAAAACACTAATGACAATGGACTACGAGTCATTGAACTGGCAGCATCAAAAAGCGTGGTCGTTGCGAGCACCAGGTTTCCGCGTAAAGATATTCACAAAGGCACCCGGGTATCACCTGATGGAGCCTCTCGCAACCAAATTGACCACGTGTTGATAGATCGCCGCCACTCCTCGAGCCTGATGACGGTATGAACGTACCGATGTGCCAACGTCGACGCGGGTCACTATCTTGTTGGTATAGTTTTCAGAGCGCGGATTGCCTTACGGAGACGTATTGCATCCGCGGATCAGGTTCGAATCAACACGGCTGCCTTACGCAATGAGAATACCAGTAACACCTTTAGTCATGCACTAAGAGTCACACTCGAAGAGCTCGACGGAGGGAGAATAAGTCCTGGGGCCAGAATGCCGGGCGTAGAAGAGAAATGGACACGCCTTAAGAATACTGTTGTGGGGCTTTTCAGGGCCCGAAGAGCCATGCATCGCTCGATCCCCACCATTCCTAGCGATGCGACTTACCTTGAAGTCGAATCTTCAGCAAGGTTACGCAACCTTGCTACGGCATTGACCGCCAACCAATTCGCTGGAATTAATTCGGTTATCCCCAAGGATAACCGACATAAATATATATTAGGCAGCTTACCTTTTTTTGGGTGCTTTTCCAAACCTCTTCCCCACGGTCATTCCTAAAAGCATAATTCACGGCAAGATTATCATCTTGCCATGACATCAATTCATCAACCGAGCTTCCGCGACCGAACAATGGATGGCACATATCCACCAACACACGCTGATCTTTCCGTGTGTTATTTTCGTATCCATTCATTGACCTAGCATTATTTCGGGTTGCTTGCACAGCTGCAAGCCAGATTTCCAACGGCATGTCTACGATCTATCTTTCCTTAAGTAAAAAAGATCAAATCAAACATAGGCCTTTCAGGCGCGCATATTTTGCTTGGATCTAAGCATGACCGATTTTATGATCCGTTGCCGCTTCTTGGAACTATCACCAGCATCGGTCATGGCCACCAATTTTAGTTTACACAAAGTAAACATTCAAGCGGATACTTTCGCCTGACAGTGCCTTTCAACGGGATTAACACATCCCTAAGATAACATGCATCGAATCACCAGACCGAAATTTGTTTATGCTAGATGATCTAACAACGGCCATGCCCAATGTTCGATACATTTTTCCAAGATAGATTTCTGCCTTCGGCAAGGGTTTTATTGACTCACGTCAATCAAGAATCTATCCCTTGCGGATGGCGGCAGTTTATCTTGCCCAAACATGTAGCAGTGGATTCGATCTGCTACATGAGTTTTTCTCTTTTCCTTTTCGTTTGGACCTTCGCCATTGGCGGCGAATCCTTTAGTTTTTTTTTGGTTTTCTTCGGATGTCTGTAAAGAGATATTCCACTTGGAGTCAGATTGCAGCCATCACCGCGGTCGGTCAAGCTATTACGAGTCCCTAGGATTAATCCCGCAAAGGTGTAAGTGCGCCAACGATCGAGTGTACTTTTGTAAAAACTCAGTGTTCGAATTACCTAGAATAATTTTTAACAGTTCGTAAATAGTCAGTGTTTGAATTACCCGGAACAATTGTTAACAGTTTGTAGAAACTCGCGTGTTTGAAGTACCATAGTTTGTACATCGGTGCGCAGAACAATTCTTAACAGTTTGTAAATACTCGAGTGTTCGAATTATCATAAATTGTAAGACAGTGTCCAGAACAATCACCACGGATATTGAATATTAACTGTGAATAAAAGTTAAACATTACATCTGTAACATGAATTGTGTTTTATTCCTCGAACAATCGTTGGGTGTAAAAGGAAATAAGTGTCCGTGTTTTGGCATCTGCGACTTTACCCCACATTGGTGACGCGACGACCTTTTTTATTTTATAAAAAAGTGAACTCTTAACCTTCTGAGATAGTTGAAGTGAACACGTTCCACCCAAATCAGTGACATTCAGTGCAATACTAAAAGCTATCGAAAACGGGTATGAAGAGCCCCACCTCAGCAGTTGGCAGTCTTAATCATCACTGGGCTAGGAGCAACAGCCCCAACCCAACTTTACCAACACCAACCCAGCGAACCAACACCTTCAACAACAACATCAGATAAAGATAACAGGTATGCACATTAATCATATGTTAGTATATATCACATAAAGTGAAGTGCATTTAGCCTAAATTTTACCACAAATCATTTTAATCGCAAACCAAATTTAAATCTCAATTTTAAAAGTAATTAAATTACATATTCATTGGTTTCCTTTTCACATCATAGAAACAATTTTTGTCACTTTTTATATTTCGTTCACATAGTTTGACTTTTGTTCATTTTTGTGATCCCAGGAATGGGAATACGTGTAATTATTATTCAGTACTGTTGAATAAAATTGGATATAAGTAACAAATAATAATCATTGTGGAACGTAACGTTTAAATATAAGTTAACGAGAGGAAAATCGACTAAAACCGGATTAATAAAGAAATAATAACGTGAAGCAAAATTGCAATTATGATACAATTCTATATAAAATTATTCACTTAAGATCAAAATCATTCTCTCTGCGATCGTCAAAGTGTGTAGACGCGTCCTACTACTGCTTTTGAAAAATAAAAGTGAAAAGAAAAATTAAAAGAAAACACGTGTGCGCGTGCAGACATAAATGTGTGACCGTCATTAGGAACGGTCTGTGGCCGAACAATAGTGTATCGTGTATAGTGGTATAAGTATAAGTGGAAAATTTTGGGAAATTTCTGCGCGACATTTTAAAAATTTAAGTAAAATTGGTAAACCAAAACATAAAATCAGCGACCGCATCCGGAGTTTGCGTTCGCAGATGCTGGTCAGCGGCCCCAGTACTGCCGAGCTACCTAAAAAACGAAAAAAAAAACTACTCACACTCCTCTGAACGCACCGAAGAAAGTAGCTACAATGGCTACTCAACTAACAACGGAATACCACAAAAAATACGATGACGCGATGGAAACAATAAGGATACTAACAGCCCAAATGGAACAACTACAAGAAAAAATTCGCTCTCTTCAAGCGCAAACCAACACCAATGTCGACGTCCCCATGAAGGAAGTTCCTCCCCAACCCAACTCATTAACATTCAACAATAACCCATCATCATCGAATACCTCGCCACCGCCCCAAGATACCCACAAACCAGAAGACCACTGGCAAACAGTTGGACAGAAATCTGCAAATAAGGTGAGACCACCCCCAATCTATATTAAAAATCCTAATAGTACCAAAGAAGTCATCAAGACGCTTGAGAATGCCCTTGGACACAGAAATTTTACCACGGACTCAAAAGGATCTTCGATCTCTATCAAGACGATGACTCTAACGGATCACGACATGGCAATAAGAAAACTCTCAGAGAACAAACACGAGTTCTTCACATTCCAACATGCCCAGATGAAACCAAAAACATTCATCATAAGGCACATTGATCCAGCATGGACTACCGAGGAACTTACACTCGAAATCTTGAGGATATGCCCGTCAATGAAAATCCACAGATTGGACTACTTTCAAACCCCACACATGAGGGAGAATAATATTAGGAGCTTGCGAATCATACAGATCCCACCGAATGGTGATGTCACCCAACTTAAACAAATAAAATATTTGTTCACACACAAAATCACGATCGAAGAGCCACATAAACAGAGCATTCTCCATTGCAAAAGGTGTCAAGGATCAGGACACCTAGCAGTTGCGTGCCACCTAAGTGCACGATGCGGAAAATGTGCCGAACAGCATATACCAGGAGAGTGCAAAGTGAACCCGCCTGGCACACCATCAATAATTCAGCAAACAAACGCCGATGGATCAACATCCACGAAAAAAATTACCATAACTTGCTGTAACTGCGGAGGCCCACATCCAGCTAGTTTTTCACAATGCCCCGAAAAGCTACGGATTCTGGAGAGACGTTCGTTACATACGGTAACTAATACGACCAAACCAGATGCAACGAAACCCTTATCACCACAACCATCCCATCTCAGGGGGTCAGGAACATCATATGCAGAAATTACGAAAAGTTCCCGTAGCTGCCCGAAATCTCAACAACCCAACCCCAACGTTCTCAACCTGGATATCTTGGGATACATCAGGAGCCTGGAGACACTACTACCAACCTTAAAACACAGTTCCGAATTGGAAAAAAAAGGTCAGATCTTAAATTTAATAACTTCCCACATCCTTTCCCTTAACGTATAACTTAACCCTTATCTCCCTCAACTCAGAGTCCATTTATTCCCACACCCGTAGACAACACCTCCGACTGTTTGTTGAAAAGTTCTCCCCAGATATTCTTCTGCTTTCAGAAACTTGGCTGAAATCCACTTCTCGAGTCTACATACCTAATTACACATTTGTGTCCAACCCACGAACCTCTGGCCCTCATGGAGGTACGGGAATCCTAATACATAAAAAATTCCAATTTACTGAGATTAGATTTGCTAATATAACTAGTGTCGAATACACGGCTGTTAAACTTTTCTGCCGAAATAATAAAGTACTGGTCTTGTCCTCCATATACATTCACCCTTCTCGTGAACCAAACTTCCCTAGTGCAGACATCTCACAAATAATCCAACAGTCTCTGCCAGCACCTTTCATAATAGGAGGAGACTGGAACGCACGACATACTGCATTTAATGACATCAAATGCAACAAATACGGCTGCCAACTCCTTGATCTCCTCCGTCTTCATCCATATGTCTACGCAGACTGCCCGTTGCAACCTACTCGAATTTGCAGCTCAACCAAGTCAACAATCGATTTCTTCCTAAAGTCTACAGATAGCTATTCATCTAAACCTCCCACAGTGTCCTTCACATTCCCTTCGGATCATGGCTCTGTCCACACCTCGGTTCAAATCCCCTCGCTTGAACCACTCTACACTCTGAATCCTATTCCAAATTTCACCAAAACAAACTGGAAAAAAGTCAATAAGGATATTGCTGCTAGCTTTTCAAAATGTTCTTTACCGGAATCTTCTAACCTGCCCCCTACACAAATTGACCAAGCAGCGGCCCAAATAGAGCAAATACTGGGAAATGCTCTCTTCAGCCATACTCCCACTATCGTTCCTCATAATCACTTAGGAAAACCCCTACCCAACCTACTCACAAAATTATTACGTATAAAAAAACAACTCCGACGAAAATTGCACACTAGCTACTCACCTTTTATTAAACAACAGATCCAGCTATTGACCTCCCTGATAAATGGACAACTAAAAGTTTTCACTAATCAGACCTACACATCCACCCTAAACAGTATCAAACCAAATCGCGATCTATTTAAAAACATAAACAGACTAACGGGTCGCAAACTCAAGCCTCGAACAGATTATCTTATTCGCCCAACTAATAATAACATCGTCCAGTCGGACACTGATATAGAAAACTGTCTCGCTGAACATTTCTGCAAAGTCCATAAGCAAAACGATACCCTCCCAGTAACAAATTTCCACGATACCGTGAACGATTACATTCCACGCTCACTGGAGCCATCCTTCACACCATTTATTACTGAATTCACCGAAACCAATAAAGCATCACACCCCGTAGGAATCGACACATTCATAAGCCTTGAAGAACTATCCGGTCATTACTTCACGTAACAATAAAAAATCGACTGGCCTAGATGGAATCCCTAACCTCCTATTCAAAAGACTCCACCCAGGCAACTTGCTCCCGATTCTCGTTCTTCTCAACCACATAATAAACGCTTCACATTTCCCTAAAAGTTGGAAAACAGCGGTGATCGTCCCTATTAGCAAATCTGGGCCCTCCAAGTACCCGGATAACTTCCGTCCGATATCGCAGCTAAACTCGCTTAGCAAGATTCTTGAATGTAAAATCTACAAAAATCTTCTCTCATTTGCCAGGGATAACTCCCTCATTCCGAACTCTCAATTTGGCTTCCGCTCACAACACTCCACTTGTCATGCTCTCTTAAAACTGACACATGATGTGACGACCCACCTCCAAAACCAATCCCCAACGGTATGTGTCTCCCTAGACATAGCTAAAGCATTCGACTGTGTCTGGATCGCAGGACTGTTATACAAACTTCATTCAATGTATGGATTAAACATCCACTCCACAAAACTTCTCGCTTCTTACCTCTCTGATAGAAAGTTCATGGTGAAAATAAACTCAACTCTATCGACACCTTATAGCATAACCGCAGGAGTTCCTCAAGGATCCATCCTCGGCCCACTACTATACCTTCTTTATACATCAGACGCACCGCAGCCACTGTTACCCAATACAACAATGCTCAACTATGCCGACGACACCTTAATTTATTCAAGCAACAAGCTTGTCAAGGAGGCAAGAAACTGTATTAACAGATATCTCCCAATCCTGTCAGCCTACTTTACCAAGTGGAGAATTCAACTAAATCCAACCAAAACTCAGCTCATAGTTTTTAAAGGCAGAAACGCGAGTTGTACAAACAACACTATTCGCTGCCATAATAAAATCAGAATTAAAATAAATAACAATATAATTAAACCCTCCAAAACCTTAAAGTATCTAGGTATAACCTTTACCAACAATCTGTCATTCTCCGCCCACATTAAAAATACGATTCGTAAAGCCACAACCCAACTGAACCTCTGCAGAAAAGTCATGTACAAACCGAATGGACTCTCTCCCAAAGTTAAATCACTTATCTACAAACAAATAATCAGACCCACTCTCACATATGCATGCCCGATATGGTACCATATTACACCCGCCCAAATGGAGAAGCTACGCGTTTTCGAAAGGAAATGCTTCAGACTTATCACTGGCCTCAACCGACATCCTAACTCCCACAAATATTACAACAGTAGTTCGCTCTACTATGCCGCCAATATTGAACGTATAGATCGACGCTTCCTCGAGCTGTCCATCAAATTTATCGAAAATCTTCCCAATAATCCCAATCCGATAATAAATGCGCTCACATCGACTCCGTCAGACAACCGAACTGCCTACCCGAACTGTCTCCACACCAGAACCCTCTTCACCTTTGGCAGGTTGGTCAACAACTCCAATGAGATTGTATACCACAATATTGAACTCTCACCTCACCAGTTTAAATATTGTAATATACAACCCTTCTCTAATATCTTGCGTTTCAACGACCAATCGGAAAGTGTTCCCCCAACCCATATCCCCGACTGATAGTACCCACCCTAACCCAAATCCTACCCATAGACCACTATACCTCCCGCCCCACCCTACCTTAACTTATTGTAATAATAATAGATTTAATAATTAGATAAGCTAGGCTAAGCTGAGTTAAGTTAAGTTAAGCAAATTAGTTATAGGTTAAGTAAATAATTATATCCTGGTTTTCTGACCTTTTCCAGGAAGCCCCACCTACTCCTATCTTGTCCACCCATGAAATATGTAACTTTATAATAATGTTTGAAAAATGTACTAGCAAGTATGTGTAAACGATTAAAGCTAAGCTAATTATAAGTTATCTGTATTACTTATTGTAACAAATCATTTATGGTCAATAAATACAGAAATGTAAAAAAAAAAAAAAAAAAAAAAAAAAAAAAAAAAAAAAAAAAAATAAGATCAAAATAATTAAGAACATTTAAATAACAATATCAATAACCAAATTAAGAAAAAGGAAACACGAATTCAGTATCTACCCAAACCGTAACACATAAAAATAAAATATATTTTCTACGTCGTCACCTCTCATATTTATGATACACCAAAAGGCAGTGTATACCCTTATATAATAACGAAATCATCGTAAATAAGTTACTTATTTTTTTTAGACTGTTATTTTGTAATTTACGTTTAAAAAAAGAACAAGAACAATAACATAAAAAAAGCAAATTTCATTTGTAAGAATCCACCTACGACAGCTTATAAAGTAATTTAACAATACTTGGTATCACTCTTGTGTCATATATATATTTTGGTTTTTCGCGGGGAACCGACTTTAAAATTATTGTTGAAAAACTAATTAAGATCACTACCAAACGCGTTCCCCATTATAGTATTAATTTAAATTGTTTTAATGAATCACCAATTGTAATGACAACAAACCTTATTACGACTTCTTAATTCGCACAACTTTATTAACGAAATAACGACTTTTGTAAACCCCTTCAGGGTACTAAGGCACAAACTACTATATTGGCAATATATGCTCCTTTTAATGTAACTTCTACCTCAATTCCTAACTTCTTTTGTAATGTTATAAAAAAGCCTAGAATTAATAGAAAACCGATATATAATGCAGGAATTCACACACATACACCCGTGATAGTATTATTTATAATTTTTCTTTCTCATTTTCGTTTAAGGGATTCGTTTTATTCCCTTTCATTGTCCTTATTTAAACATAAAGCGGAGTTACCATATTATATAAACTTCCAAATAACACGAAAGCACACTCACATCGCGGCTCCACTCAACCATCTGCGATTCCTTTTGACTCATTGGCCTTTTTCCCCATCTCTCGCGTCAACTGACGATTATTCCAGCTTCCTAACATAACCATTTCTACTCGTTGGCGACTTTCTTTCACCTTTCTTCGCGTCCTCTTACGCCTTTAATTCCCGTTTCGCGTCACTACCCATAATGGTCAACACGCGGAACACCATGGCCAAAAAGGCTCAGGAACAATCCGAGCCCCTTGAATTTCACGACGCCTCCAGCGTCGATTTCCCGGCTGATCAACTCGATACCGATCAGGACCCACCTACACTACCTACCCCCCTGGCACCACCGGTTGCCCCCAGTGTCGTTAATCGACCTCAACCTGCTTCTGATAACACACTCCCAACCTCTTCTAACACCCCAGTGCCGGCCAATTGGTGGATTGTGGCATTATAATGCCCACATCTCGTGCCGGCACCTCACAACAAGCTCATAGGCAATCAGAGCCCCAAGAGTTCCACGATGCTTCCAGCCTCGGGAATGGGACTCGTCCTTCAAATATAGGGCTTCCCCCCTTCGATGAGGTAGGACCCAGACCTTTGGTTTGCAGTAGCAGACCGCATCTTCCAGGCCTCAGCCTTGCGCGACGAACAACTTCGTGCAGTCGAGCTGTTGAAAGTGCTTGACCGCACTCAGCGACCGCATGTTGCCCACATCATTAGATCGGCCGACCGCAACGCTTATAGCAACATGCGTCAAGCTCTGCTCGACGCTTTGGACGAACCCGGAAGTGTGCGGCAACAACGCTTAGCCGCTGCAACCAACCTTTCTGGGATGAGGCCATCTCTTTTCCTGACCCATTTACGCTCTATAGCGGGGACCAGGATCGGGGACGACCTTATAAGGCCTCACTTTTTGAGGTGTCTTCCCCAACATGCCCGTTCGGCACTTATAGCCCAACCCAACCAGAGTTTGGGCTATTTATCCAAAATTGCGGACGCAATTATGGAAAGTTCAGATCAGTATTCTGAGCCTCCTGCGTACCAGGTAGCGGCGGTTTCTCAACACGCCGCCCAGCCTACACGGCACCCTCTTCTGCCTTTCACAGCCCCTCAATTGGCTCCAGTTCACCATCCTCCTCAAACCCAATTACATCACAGACGGCCAGCCTCAACCAATTTCCCACAGAGGAATCCAGAGGCAAGGCCCAACGTTAGTCAGGGAAGTTCGCCACCTCATTTAACTCCTGCTGACCTTCGGGCGCTCCAAACCTCACTCCTCCGCGAGATAAGTCAATTTCGCGCGGAGGTGAGGAACAATCCTCGAAGCGCCCAGAATCGAGTCATGCCGAGCCGTCCTCTTAATCGGCAAAATTACTCTCGAAATGCCCCTCAGAGGGCCTACATCCCTCAAAATGGCCCTCACCGGGCCAATTCTCAGCGAGCTCCGGCTCGACCTCCCCGTAACGGCAATACTAATAGGCAGAATATATCTGATAATGCCGTTACTCTGCCTTGGTGCGCCAATCACCAACGATATGGTGATCGCGCATTTAATTGCAAGGCGCCTTGTGGTTGGACACAACCTTCCACCAACCAAAGGCGCTCTTTAAACTAATTTTGCCGACCGACCCCCTCGCTCAATCGGCTGGCACCCAAACGATAAGTCGCCTAACCATCCGGGATTCTAAACTGAATATCGCTTTTACTGTCGATACCGGCGCCGATATTTCAGTCCTCCCGAGATCGTTTGCTCCGCGTAACCGCATGCCTGCCACACTTAAATTGTCAGCTGCGAATAATACGCCGATACTTACGTACGGACGTAAAAAGCTGACACTGCAACTGGGTCTCCGTCGTCCGATCACTTGGCGTTTCGTCATTGCGGACGTGAATGAACCCCTGATAGGTTCCGACCTATTAGGCGCACATAATCTGTTGGTCGATTCGACCCATAACAGACTAGTGGCTCCAACCGCACCCCCCTTGCCCATGACGGCATCTCCAGCGGCAACTTCAAGGGCCACGGAGTGCACAGACCCGTTTCAAGTCATGGTACAGGAATTTGTTAGTACAACAATTCCTCTACCTAACCAACGCCGACACAAAGCCACGGTGTTTCATCATATAGAAACACGTGGTCCCCCGGTGAGCCAGCGCCCACGTCGACTGGCTCCTGAAAAATTACGTGCGGCGCGCGCGGAGTTGGAGCACATGATCGAACTAGGTATCTGCCAACCGTCAGACAGTCCCTGGGCAAGCCCACTCCACTTAGTGAAGAAACGTTCTGGTGAGTGGCGCCCATGTGGCGATTACAGGCTGTTGAACGCAGCAACTGTCCCGGACAGATACCCTATTGCACACCTCTACGATTTTTCGTACAAGTTACGAGGGTGCAATGTCTTCACTACCCTGGATCTCACCAGGGCATACCATCAAATTCCGGTGGCACCAGAAGACATCCCCAAGACCGCAGTCATTACACCTTTCGGACTCTTCGAGTTCAAAGTGATGACTTTCGGCCTCAGGAATGCCGCACAGACATTCCAGCGTTATATCGACACGGCTTTACGTGGTCTTAATTGCTGCCATGCATATCTTGATGACATTCTCATCGCCTCCAAAGACCACGCCGAACATAAACGCCACTTACGTCAAGTCCTAGAGCGCCTCCGTGAATTCGGTCTTGTCATCAACCCAGATAAGTGTCAATACGCCAAGGAGCAAATCACCTATCTGGGTTATGTCGTTGACAACCAGGGCATTCGCCCACTTCCAGACCGTGTGGAGGCCCTCATGAAGTATCCCCGGCCTACTAACGTGAGTGAGCTTCGTCGATTTCTGGGCATGCTTAACTTCTATCGTCCAACACTGAAGAACGCTGCCCAAGTTCAAGCTCCCTTAAATGAATTTTTGAAAGGAGCTAAGCGCAATGATAAGCGCCCCATTAATTGGACAGAGATCTCTGATAGAGCATTCCAACTGTCCAAAGAACAATTGGCAAATGCCACCTTACTCCGATACCCCCTCGAGGAAGCGGCACTTTCTATCCAATGCGACGCATCGGATACCGCAATCGGAGCCGTCCTTGAACAGGACATTGAAGGCCGACCGGAACCACTTGGTTTCTTTTCAAGGAAGCTGAGTCCCACTGAGCGACGTTACAGCGCCTACGACCGTGAATTACTCGCGATCTACAGCGCTGTTAAGTACTTCCGTCATATGATAGAAGGTCGCTCACTCTCCATCTTAACAGACCACAAGCCATTGGTCTATGCGTTCCGGAAGAAGTCGGGAAATGCCTCCCCCCGACAAGAGCGTCAGTTAGATCTCATAGGGCAATATACTACGGAGATCAAGCATATCTCCGGTAAACAGAACGTCACGGCGGACGCCCTTTCTCGAATCGATACGATTCATTTGCGTACCGCCTTGAATAACACTGACCTTGCCCTAGCTCAAGAGGAGGACGAACAGCTCAAGTCCCTCCTAACTGCCGATACGGCACTAGAGCTGAAGAAAATTACCCTTCGCGACCCTTTGGGCGAAATCTGGTGTGATGTCTCCACTGGAACCGCTAGACCTTACATTCCCGAGAAACTTCGTAAGGGCGTGTTCCAGGTTTACCACAACCCAGCCCACCCCAGCGGCCGAGCAACAGCCGCTGCTGTCCGTCGCAAATTCATTTGGCCCCGGATGAACAAAGATCTCACCGGTTGGGCCCGTGCTTGTCTCCAGTGCCAGCGCTGCAAAGTAGCGCGACATAATGTACTGGAGCCAGCGCAGTTCAAGCTTCCCACGGCACGCTTCGCCCATGTCCACATAGACATAGTGGGACCGCTTACTCCATCAAGAGGATTTTCTTATATCCTCACTATGATGGATCGCTGCACGCGATGGCCAGAGGCGACACCTCTCCGGGCAGTTACTGCCGAATCAGTCGCCAAGGCCTTTTATTCAACTTGGGTCACACGCTTCGGTGTACCAACCACCTTAACTTCGGACCGAGGTCCACAATTTGAGGCGACCATTTTTAGGCAGCTAACAAATCTTCTCGGCTGCCAAAGAAGTCGTACCACCGCCTACCACCCGCAATCAAATGGGATGATAGGGCGCTGGCATAGATCTCTAAAAGCCTCACTCATGTGTCATAATGACACACAATGGTTTGACGCCCTTCCAACCGTCCTCCTCGGCCTGAGGACAAGTATTAAGGAGGACCTGGGTGCTTCTGCAGCAGAGCTAACCTACGGTACCAACCTCCTTCTTCCAGGAGAACTTTTCCTGAATGGCGAAACACCGCGTGACCAACTTCGTGAATTGGGACATCTCCGTGACCTGCTACGTAAGGTTAGGGCAACCCCTGTAACCAGGCACGGCTCCAAAAAACTTTTCGTCCACCCTGAACTGCACAGCTGCACGCACGTCTTTGTCAGGGAGGATAAGGTCAAAAACCCCTGGACCCACCTTATGATGGCCCATTCAAAGTCTTCCGCCGCATCAGTGACCGCGTCTTCGAGATCGATATTAGAGGCAAGCGATCCACGGTCAGCGTCGAAAGGCTTAACCCCTGTTTTCTGGAAGCTTCCGCTCCAGAACCACCCCCATCTGCTGACACCACTCCTACTCCACCAGCACAACCTCCCCTTACTCGCGCTCAAGCACGCGTCCATGCCCAACTAACCTCCTCCTAATCTGCCTTACCTGTTTTGTGACTAGGTCACTGGGGAGGGAGTGAGGTGGGGCTTTTCAGGGCCCGAAGAGCCATGCATCGCTCGATCCCCACCATTCCCAGCGATGCGACTTACCTTGAAGTCGAATCTTCAGCAAGGTTACGCAACCTTGCTACGGCATTAACCGCCAACCAATTCGCTGGAATTAATTCGGTTATCCCCAAGGATAACCGACATAAATATATATTAGGCAGCTTACCTTTTTTTGGGTGCTTTTCCAAACCTCTTCCCCACGGTCATTCCTAAAAGCATAATTCACGGCAAGATTATCATCTTGCCATGACATCAATTCATCAACCGAGCTTCCGCGACCGAACAATGGATGGCACATATCCACCAAGACGCGCTGATCTTTCCGTGTGTTATTTTCGTACCCATTCATTGACCTAGCATTATTTCGGGTTGCTTGCACAGCTGCAAGCCAGATTTCCAACGGCATGTCTACGATCTATCTTTCCTTAAGTAAAAAAGATCAAATCAAACATAGGCCTTTCAGGCGCGCATATTTTGCTTGGATCTAAGCATGACCGATTTTATGATCCGTTGCCGCTTCTTGGAACTATCACCAGCATCGGTCATGGCCACCAATTTTAGTTTACACAAAGTAAACATTCAAGCGGATACTTTCGCCTGACAGTGCCTTTCAACGGGATTAACACATCCCTAACATAACATGCATCGAATCACCAGACCGAAATTTGTTTATGCTAGATGATCTAACAACGGCCATGCCCAATGTTGGATACATTTTTCCAAGATAGATTTCTGCCTTCGGCAAGGGTTTTATTGACTCACGTCAATCAAGAATCGATCCCTTGCGGATGGCGGCAGTTTATCTTGCCCAAACATGTAGCAGTGGATTCGATCTGCTACATGAGTTTTTCTCTTTTCCTTTTCGTTTGGACCTTCGCCATTGGCGGCGAATCCTTTAGTTTTTTTTTGGTTTTCTTCGGATGTCTGTAAAGAGACATTCCACTTGGAGTCAGATTGCAGCCATCACCGCGGTCGGTCAAGCTATTACAAGTCCCTAGGATTAATCCCGCAAAGGTGTAAGTGCGCCAACGATCGAGTGTACTTTTGTAAAAACTCAGTGTTCGAATTACCTAGAATAATTTTTAACAGTTCGTAAATAGTCAGTGTTTGAATTACCCGGAACAATTGTTAACAGTTTGTAGAAACTCGCGTGTTTGAAGTACCATAATTTGTACTTCGGTGCGCAGAACAATTCTTAACAGTTTGTAAATACTCGAGTGTTCGAATTATCATAAATTGTAAGACAGTGTCCAGAACAATCACCACGGATATTGAATATTAACTGTGAATAAAAGTTAAACATTACATCTGTAACATGAATTGTGTTTTATTCCTCGAACAATCGTTGGGTGTAAAAGGAAATAAGTGTCCGTGTTTTGGCATCTCGACTTTTACCCCACACTGTCATTAGTACTGCCTACTTCATCTTAGGCAGTAGTCGTAAAGATCGGAACGACTGGTTTGATGATGAGTGCAAACTAGCGACTGAACGTAAGAATGCTGCATACCGGGCAATGCAGCAGTCTCATAGGACGCAGGTACGCGAGGAGAAATACAAAGAGCTCAGAAGATCTAAAAAAGACTTCACAGACGAAAGAAAAGTGTCTGGGGAAAAAGCCTTGTCTGTCAAATAGAGAAAAGCAGAGAGCGATGTCCGCACCAGGCACGGAAGTTCTACTAAATGATCCGCAGTATGGCGCAGTAAACGCCACGCTGCACTTACTGCAAGGATAGAGAGGGTAATCTGATCACCGATCCTGAAGGCATTCTGGAGCGATGGGAGATGCACTTCAATGAATTGCTAAATGATCAGCTCACAGAAGAATTGGAGGCCACACCAATGCAAGATCAAGACCAAATGCTGCCGCCACGAAGCATTGAGGAAACATTAAAAACCATTAGACAGTTCAAATCAAATAAAACCCCTGGAGCTGATGGCATACCAGCTGAGCTGATCAAACAAGGAGGGACAAAGTTACATCACGCAATTCATGAGATCGTGGTGCACGTATGGGAGCAAGAGGAGATGCCGGAAGATTGGCGTCGCGGTATAATTTGCCCCATACATAAGAAAGAAGATATCACACTGCGTAGCAATTATAGGGGTATAACATTGCTGAGTACCGCCTATAAGATACTCTCCACTATCCTACAAGACCAGATAGCCCCATACGCTGAAGCCATCATTGGTCAAAAGAAAAGTGTCTGGGAAAAAACATTGTCTGTGAAATAGAGAAAAGTAGAGAGCGAGGTCCGCACCAGGTGCGGATGTTCTACTAAATAATCCGCAGTATAACGGGGTACACACCACGTTGAACTTACTGCAAGGATAAAGAGGTTAATCTGATCACCGATCCTGAAGGCATTCTGGAGCCATGGGAACTGCACTTCAATGAATTTCGAAATGGTCAGCTCACAGAAGAATTGGAGGCTCCACCAATGCAAGATCAAGACCAAACGCTGCCGCCACCAAGCATTGAGGAAACATTAAAAGCCATTAGACAGCTCAAATCAAATAAAGCTCCTGGAGCTGATGGCATACCAGCTATGCTGATCAAACAAGGAGGGACAGTGTTACATCGCGCAATTCATGAGGTCGGGGTGCACGTATGGGAGCAAGAGGAGATTGGCGTCGTGGAATAATTTGCCCCATACAGAAGAAGGGAGATATCACACTGTGCAGAAACTATAGGTGTATAACAGGTCTCAGTACCGCATTTAAGATACTCTCCACTATCCTAGATCGGATAGCCCCATACGCTAAAGTCATCATTGGTCAATGTCAGTGTGGCTTTATCCCAGGCAAATCAGCGATTGATCAGATATTCACCCTTAGGCAGACGATGGAAAAATGTCTGGAATTTAAGATTACATTATATCATCTATTTATAGTCATTAAGGCCGCCTACGACAGCATAGTCAGAGTAGAACTATATATTGCCATGAGAGAGTTCGACATTCCAAACAAATTGACACGGCTTTATAGGTCGACCATGACCAACGTAACTGGTCAAGTAAAAATAGCGGGATGCCTGTCCAAACCAATAAACATCTTTAATGGACTCCGAGAAAGAGCGTTTGAGAAAGCAATGCGTCATTTTGGAATACAAATAGAGGGACTATTATCACCAAGTCCAGCCAGATACTTGCCCACGCAGATGACCTCGACATCATCGGTAGAATCGAATCGGCTGAACAGGACTCCTTCACCCAGATCGAGCAGCCGGCGGAAAAACTAGGACTGCACATTAATGAGGGCAAAACTAAGTACATGGTGGCAACTTCTGCGAAGAGAAGACCTAACGTTGGTCAAACTATCAGGGTACTGGAGCACGAATTTGAAGTAGTGCAATCCCTTAACTACCTTGGGTCAATAGTATCAGCCGATAACAATATGGAAGAAGAAATACGCGGACGGATGATCAAATCCCACAAAGCCTACTACGATCTATCAAGGCTCTTTAAATCGCGAAATTTATTGAGAACATCCAAGCTACTACTGGACAAGACCTGGTCTTACCAGTAGTGGGTGGTCAATAAAAGTCACTCTGAACTCATAGCCGCGTTCAAGAGGAAGGTCTTAAGGAAAATTGTTTGCCCCGTATGTGAGGGAGGACGATTCCGGAGACGGTAGAACCATGAGTTGTACGCGATCTACCTTGAAGCTAATGCTTTAAGGAAAATAAAGCTCGGTAGTCTCTGGTGGGCGGGATATAGCACACATACGTGTGATTCGAACTGACGCTATGACAGTTAGCATCACCAAAAATTGAACCGAAGCGTAACACATCAGGCTACTGGGCGATTTTAAAATTCGATTTTTAAACTCAAGTATATTCCACTGATTGGAATTGTTTTGTTATCGCTATGGTATACGGCTCTGATGTACTATTTTCTTATTCGATTTTCGTTCGGTGTTCTTCACTATTTGCTTGTGTTTTTGTGTGTGTATCTGTTGGAGACGTCACACCACTCCCTCCACAGTAACTTCGTTACGATCAGCTTGTGTGCGAACGACGGACCGAGGAACGAGCGAGCGAGAGATCGTCGGAGCAGGCGAGTATGCCGGGTGCTCTATGCGGAAGTCATGATCGTGTGTGAAGTTCTGTTTACTACGGGAAACTGTGTGCTGTGTGTACAGATCACGTCGGGGTCACCAATTATAGCGTTTTTAATGATAGCGAAGAACGTGAACGGGCTCCTCGATAGTATAGTGGGTAGTACACCCGCCTGTCACCCGGAAGACCGGGGTTCGTTTCCCCGTCGGGGAGCCCCTGGCGCAAGACTAATGACCTTGCCCAGACAAAATAAATCATTATGGAAAATTTAACAAGCCTCAGGACTTGCTAAATAAGGCCAAGACCGGTTCCCGGTTGTAGTGCCGATGATGATGATGAAGAACGTGTGATTCGAACTGAGGCTATTACAGTTAGAATCACCAACAATTGAACCGAAGCGTAACACATCAGGCTACCGGCCGATTTTAGAATTCGATTTTTAAACTCAAGTATATTCCACTGATGTGAATTGTTTTGTTATCGCTATGATATATGGCTCTGATGTATTATTGTCTTATTCGATTTTCGTTCGGTGTTCTTCACTATTTGCTTGTGTTTTTGTGTGTGTGTCTGTTGGAGGCGCCACAGGGACACCTATCTGGAATGAGCG